>JAVLUX010000001.1:52594457-53794457 GCA_032164185.1 Moxostoma hubbsi
AAATACCTCTTAAAGTGTAGAACTCTGCAGATATTTTGCAGATTAATTGCTCATATTTTCACCCTATGTGAGTTTGTTGCATCTTTATATCTGCATTTTTTTAATGCCTTCCCCAGATTATTCTTGAGAAAATGTGAAAAGCCCAATGCTTTGGCAAGCGCTGTTTCTGCTATCCTTTAAACAAAGTAAGCCTCAAAGACTCAAATAGCCACAAAGTAATCTTTTCCATGACTTATTTTCTGCAGTTTTATCAGGCATGCTTTATTCAGCAAGCTGCACTTCAGCTCCCTGCAGTATGAATAATTTATGCAAATGATTATGTCCTGCTCATAGCTTTACTGTATGCCGATTTTATTTACACTACTGTTATTGTATTTGCAGTAACTTACAGTTATTTCTCATTTTGTGATTATTCAGAGCTCATTTTAGACTTAATACGTTGGCTTTTTGGTTGTCACCATTATTGTGATTTATATGTCAAATAATGAGGTCCACGCGAGGTACACTACATCAGTATTTCTACAATAGAAGTAGTTTCAAAGTAAAAGTAAATTACAATATAAAAAAATTACAAATATAAATAAATTGCATTGCATTACATTCCAACGTTTTTGAATATTCACTCTGTAATGGAGTCAGCATGGGCATGTTGGAGTCCAGGGCTGCTGCCTTTATTTTTGTTGGATGAGCCATTTTTTTGTGCAGCAGCCCTGGCCTAAATTACCCAATGGCCCACCAGGAAAATGCCCAGTGCTCCTGACAGCCAGTCCGCCCTTGATAAGTGCCATACATGTCATACTGTATGAGCCAATGTAAAATTCCCCAAATTAATTATTGATTAACTGGAATGTACTGAAAAGGAATAAATAAATAATTTCGCCAATTTTTAAGCTAATCTAAACTTTGCATTTTGACAAACAAATAACAGTCAACAAGTTATAAGTTCTATGAAGTTCACTGTGTTCACTAACATTTGTATTTACGTCAACCAAATCTCCTCCCATTTTTCTTCTTGCCAGTTCTGTGTACAAAAAATGAAAGGTATGTCCTCAACACTTAGCTCTGGAGGAAATCCCTTGGCAAGTCATGGAATTTACAGTTGAGCTGTATTTACAACATAAATTAGCTTTACAATACGAAACTACAGAGTGAAATAAGCCTTTAGTCTACACTCTTGAGTACACCACAAACTGTAATCAGTGACTTTTAGGGAAGCTGTGCAAAGCAGTTTTGTGAAATGCATGCAAATCTGAATAATGCCATGTTCTGACTGGAATTTGTTGCTGAAAGAAATATAGTATAAGTACCCTAAAATCAATGGCATTTGAAGGTTATTTTTGTGTGTAACAAATACAGGACAAACTGAACCGAAGTGTTGGAAGGCATGACAGAACATCGGAAAGGAAAATTAAATAATTTAAATTGGAATCCACAGTTTATCCTCATTACAACTCTCGTGAGATTGCAATTCTTTTGAGGGACCTTACAACTGGGAACAAAAGACTTTTTAATTCTTCTCTGAATGGTAAACATACTGTATTTGAGACCCTTGAAAATTTGAGAATGTTGTTTTTATCTTAGTTTTCCAAAAAAACATAATCATTACTACATTGGAGATACCCTGTAGTGACACTATTCTGAAATGTACACAACATCCCCTATTATTTACTACTTGTAGATAAATCAGCAAACATTATTGCATGACCATGCCAAAACATTATGGGGACAATAACCTTTCAACTTGTTTTTCCTGTGCTATAGAGCCATACAATGGAGAGTTTTGGCATATGAAAAGAATGGAACTAATATTACTGAGAAGAGATTTATTTTTGTACACCTGCATAATGTTTGCACAGCAAGAGGGTCCGATTACTTTATGCATTGGTTCTCATAATATTTCTCAGGCCTCCACAAAATAGTAACAGCTGCATGGCAGTGGAGTTCCAGCTCAGCCAACCTCTGCCTTATTCGCAAATTACAGAGACCATTCAGGATGAACAGAGCAGTCTAACTTATTCTGTTTCCTAGCCATTCATTAAGTAATATATGACTTAATATGATCATACCATGATTATAATGGTTAAGTGGAGCCATCAACTGTCAAATAAAGACCCCTAAATGTCCAGTGTTGAAAACCGACAAATATCTGTGATCACAAAATGTCATATGCTCTGTATAAAAAATATTTGCTCATCCAATGACTTTAAACCCTTTAGAGCCATTTCATCAACAATACACGATTTTGCATATCAATTGTTTATAAACAGTAAATAATAGTTATGTATCTTTTTTTTGTTTGGCTAATTATGTGACTGCCTCATTATCCATACTGAACTGTTCATGACCCCACCACACAAAAACACATCTCCTCTGCCCTGCACATGACCCCACATTATGTCCGATCTAAAGATCTATGCTCTCATCTTCAAATCAATACAACATTGCTTAGCCCCTCACAGTCATTCATTTTCACTTTCACCACAACATGCACATCATAGGAACAAAGTAATCAATTTTCACTGTTCAAAAGTTGGTTGTTTTGATAAGTGCACATTCTGTGATCCTAGCATACAAACCTTTCAGTGCATAAAATCTGCGATACAAGGCAAAGCAATTCAAACTTTTTCCTCTGAGGCATGCAAAACATCACCTTACTTCAATCAAGATGCATATATATATATATATTTATTTATTTATTTATTTATTTAAATATATTAGATTAATTATATTCAAATAAACAGTATCTTCATATAAACGTCATATTGACAGTAATTTTACCAATATGCAAATATTTAAACCTAGAGTCTAATGCCTCCAGTGAACAAAAGGCAATATTGCAAGGTTAATATTGAAAAGAAGAGGACACCACTTCAAACTATTTCTCAAAGAACTATTGAATTACATCATTGATTTATTGCCGAGGGTGTTACGGAAAGTACATATTTAATTAAGAATGGAAAACAAGATTATTTACTTACTGCAACCACCTGGGATCCATTTTGGAGAGTCGAACTTTAGCTGTCTACAAACCCAGGCGCGAGAGACCCACACTAACAGGCTTTAAGCCGTTCTCTCCGAGATAAGACTAGCCAACAGCTGCGATTACGGACAGTTAACATTATATATGATGTAAATATATAAAGGGTTTGTCAGGTCTTGCAGGCCATAAAACCCACTTTAATGACCCCACGTGCTCTCCCTGCACCACTCACTGGTCCTGCTTTGGGCAATTGGCATAAATAACCCTTAAAACTTCTAAATTCATGGCTAACGGACTAAAATAGAGGGGTTTGTGTAAAAAGCAACATAGTAGTCACAGAAACTCTCAAAGTGCCCCTAACGCTCAAGACAGCGAGTGTAGAAATTCAAAGAAGCAAGGGAATATACAATGAATCTCCAATATAGGTGAGTGAGACAATTCTAAAAATGAAAGCACATTTGGACCAGTAGTATACATTGAATAGATGACTGTTATTTTTTGGTTTAGTTTTTATTTAATTTCAACATCTATAAATCTCAGAAAACATGGATAGTAAAATGACCGGTCCTATTATAAAAACATCGCAAGGGCTGAGTGGTAAGATATACAGTGTTTATATATCGCTAAAGATTTCCCGCGCGTACAACATGCTATTTGGATATTAGCAGTTTGTACATCAATACAACGCTCGTGTTGTGTCCTTTGTTTCACCTTTATTGCATTGGACCTGGGTTACGTGATTCTGCGCGCAAGGTAGTTTAACCAGCATCGTAGCTTGGTCTAAATTATGTATTTCAACCATAAAGTAATAGCAGAAATGGTTGGAAATTCACTCACTGTGTCCTCAATGATGCAAAGCAATGACGTTGTAGACTGTCTTACAGATATATTAGACAGGCAAACAGACAGGCATGCAGATAGATAGATAGATAGATAGATAGATAGATAGATAGATAGATAGATAGATAGATAGATAGATAGATAGATAGATAGATAGATAGATAGATAACCTAAACGTCACTTTCAAATGTTTGTGTAAACTTCCTCCTGTTTGTGAAAAAGGAAACTGTGTCAGTGTCTGATGGGTGAGAGGAAGCGCTGTAAAAGTTTATTGGGGTCATAAAGTTTTATGTGCCTCCGTCTGGGGCTACTGTAAATAAGTGACCAGAGTGTTAAAGCTCACCCATGCCTCATCACAGGAAGTATAGACATGATGGATGTTCCTCTCAACCGAATACACGGATATTTATCAATATCATATTATTAATTTTACTGCACAGAAAGCTTTCCTTTCTTTCAATTTTCAACTCTGCCCACGAAAATAGGCATTAAACACAAAACAAAAAGCAAATAGCATTTATTAAACGACAGACACATTTTCACTTTTGTTGTTTTAACAAACAAAATAAGGTAACAATCGTAAGTTTCAATTGGTTTATTTACAATGTTACATTGTGTTCTTGGACACAGATGGCTTTTATGCCTGAGCTAACGAAAATGGGCGATATTTTGCCACTGTATAGACGTTTTTAGGCATTAACAGTGAATAATTGATTAAGGACTTGGAGCTTATTAATGTGGCGTACCAGAGAAATTTCAACAAACAAACAGTTGGAATAACACGAAAACAGGATTTGTAGCCTAATTACAAAAACAACTCCGCTTCACACGAAAGTACAGCAGGCCTATGGGTCATATAGCATGTTTGGTTAAAGATGCATCTATAAACTGACAGAGGTTACAGCGTGACCCATGTAGACTGTCGAGTCTAACAAAAGTCATGACAATACCTGCTTTAAAATGAGCCAAATCGAACCATTTACTATAAAAGAGTAAATATTCTCATTGTACAGTATTTGAACGGACATAATCCCCAAAATAAAATTACCATTCATAGGCTCCTGGTTTACGGATGATAACAATAGACATTAATATGACACTTATTAGCACAGTGTGCGGTTTAACCTCCTTGTGTGGATATAATAGTTCATGTAATTACGACAGACAGCACAATTAATAAAAGACAAGCCACATCAAAATGCAAAATACAGTCGGTAGATTGATGAATGTTCAAGATTAAATACACACATTTTAGTCATCGTAATTATATGCAGACCTTGGTATATGTAAAGATATGTACAACCGATTTTAGCAAAGAACATTCAAGTAAAGTTTTAGATCATACATTATTCAAATAAGCACCTCCTGCACACTTGGGATGGGACACTATCAATAAATATGGCAAATATGGGCATATGCACATAACAACATGGAAGACTTTATCAACTAGAACAGGAAACTCAATTTTAAATCGTTTATTTCAGTAAAAATTATCCTTGACATTATTTTCAGGCAGTTGAAGACGTACAACACATTATTTATGGTCCTCCTTTCACTTTCAACTTTGAGTCCTTCTTCCACTTCATGCGACGGTTCTGGAACCAAATTTTAATTTGGCGCTCATTCAAGCAGAGGTTATTGGCAATCTCGATACGTCTGCGGCGTGTGAGGTATCGGTTGAAATGGAACTCTTTCTCCAACTCCAGAGTCTGGTAGCGGGTGTAACTGGTTCGTGACCTTTTACCGTCAGATTCTGAGGTGGCATCAGAAAGATACTGGATTACCTATACTTGTATCGTCTGCCATCATCATGCATATTGATACCAAATTAAGTTCGTATTCATTAATGAAGTTGGCACCAAAATCCATAAAATGAAATATGGATACCACATAACAATATGACATTTAAAATGAAAACAGTGGGCGTGTGGTATGGCGCTAATGTTTATTTATTTTCTGTCAAATCAGAAGAGTCATGCACAAAAATAACTGAAAAGTAATGAAACATAATTATAAATGTGAGAGGGCCACGAACGTCCCTTCATGTCCTGACCCAAAATTGCAAGAGCTGCGAAAATAGGACTACGAGAATGAAAATTGACATTACTAGAATAATTTCGCTCCACTTTTTAAAAATAGTAATGCAATATGTTTTAGATACTTTACAGGTTAATGATTAGAATAGTCTTGTTTTCTCTATAGGGTCATTCTGAGCAAAACGACTGATACGTAACCTACAACGATTCAATTGAAATCCCGTTTCATCTGAGTGACATACAAAGTCCCTTTAATTCTTACAACAAGAAATAATACGTACATTACATGTTTTCTCATTTTTGCTTTTCTTAACCAATTATATCTCCATAAATTTAAAGGAAATCACCTCTTCAAAGTAACAGGACAGGTTTACGAGCAATAGATGCCTTTGTCATAAAATTTACGGCCACGAGTTTTATTATTTCCTGCGTTTGGCCTATAAAACTCAAGAGGAAAGTATAGAGCGACAAAAACAGGATAGGAAGTGGATGTAATGACGAGGATGATGAGGTGCGTGCAGTTTTCCTTTCTTCTAAAACATACATTAAACAACGTTACCGTGGCTTATGTGTAGTTTTGTCATCCACGGATATATCTGCGGCTGCGACTGGTTCTGACGCTGAGACTGAATTGAATTAGTTTGTTGCTTTATCGCCGAAGTAGTCTCCATTTTGATATCGCCTGTGAAGCTCTTTCCGCAGGGCTTCTCCATAACTTCCATATTCCCTTCGGCTTTTTGGCTCAGCAGTCCGTGACTGGGGGGGCTGTACCCGCAAGTGCCTACAAAGCTACGAGAGTCCAGAGCCAAACAGGACTGTGGTCGCTGAATTGCTGCACTGGTCCTTGCACGGTCAGATGTGTTTATCGCCTCCCGTTTCAAAGAATTGGAGGGGATTTGAGAAGTGAAGGATCCGCTGAGATCAAGCCCTTCGTACGCGTAATTGGACTGGTGGAACTCAGAGAGAGATCCATAGTTGCCAAAAGTGTGCATTCTACAAGAGGAGGTGTCTTGCGTTTGCTTAGAAAAAGACTTTGCAACGTATGCACTCGTATCCAAAACAAAATAACCAACGAATCACAAAAGCCACTAGCTACAACACAACAGAGCCAGAATGAGCTAATAAAGTATTCATAAGTTGTTTGGGAGTTTTATTTGTTTATTGGGTTTTATTTGTATTTCTTGTGGACCAGGTTTGTCCTAAAAAAGAGCAGGGTTTATAAGTGGAGGAAATCATTTTCCTTTTTTTTTCTTGATACGACATATAATGCCCAAATATGGGATGTTTAAATAGAATCACGTGCAACTCTTGGCCAGTCATAAATTGGCTTGATCCCCAGGAGATTATTGATAGACTGGGAAACGTGACCGATAACTTCTCGGTATGGAAATCATCCAAAGATCTAGGCTAAAAAAAGGGCGAGACCGTTAGACAAGAGCGTCATCTGGCGTTTAATACTGGACAAAGCGGATTCGCATATCATCAACGCGCGCAAAATCAGATATGGTAAAGAATATAAGATGCTATCCAATGGTATCACATTTCAAATGACATGATAAAATGAATAACATGGATAGACTAACGCATCTTGACGTATCTGGCAAACACAGGACTACGCTTTTTTCTTAGTTAAATTATCTTGGGTTGTTATTGTGTGTGTGTGTGTGTGTGTGCGTGTGCGTGTGTGCGTGTGCGTGTGCGTGTGCGTGTGCGTGTGTGTATTGTACCCAGAAGTTTGCCAAATTTTTGGATGTCCACATTTGGAAAAATCTATCTATCTATCTATCTATCTATCTATCTATCTATCTATCTATCTATCTATCTATCTATCTATCTATCTATCTATCTATCTATCTATCTATCTATCCATCCATCCATCCATCCATCCATCCATCCATCCATCAATAAGGGCTCTCCAAATGTTGCGACCAGAGCATTTGTTTAGAGCGACATCACAAATGTTAATGAATAACGCGGAAAACTGATTCAGCGTTATATTACTTGATATAAAGCAACTCAGAGGGGGGTTTTCTTCGCCAGCAAAGCATTGCCGCTGTGGCATGAAGTGGTTATGTTTTATTTCTTGACTGAAACGTCGTCACAGACGTTGTAATTGATCAGTAATTAAGCACATTAACAACAATTATATTGCAATATTCCATTATTAGAAGTCTATGATTGGAATATGGCATACAATTACAGGATAATCCAAATTCCGATACAAACGTGGATTGGACCAACTGGCCGTTGTTGAATTGCTCCAAATATTTAAAAAAAAAAAATTAAAAAAAAATAAATAAAAAAAATCGATCAATAAAATTATCTTCAAAACAAACAAGTGTATGATGACACATTTTTATTCGGTTATTTCCAGCAGAACTTAAAAGTGGAGTCAACATCAGGACAATACAGCTGTTTTTCTTTCATGAATTTTATTAAATAATACACCGTTTACACAAACAATATAATTGTGTACCAGTGAATATGTTTGATTTCATATGGTTTTGATTCTCACTTTAAGACAATTGTAGGGTATATCCATACAGCTACAAGTATGATGAAATTAATTTTTTAAGTTTTCTTAATAGTTAATGTGCCAGTACAGCGGCATTTTGAACATCAAAACACTGACGAGGCAAGGGCAATATTAAGAAGGGGGAAAAAAAGACAAAAATATATATAATGCATCAATGAGTTAGGTAGTATAGTTCATCCCGTCAGTGTTTGTATCATTGTACTAATACATCTGGGCAAATACACAGAATGTGTATATAAGAAGTTGTCTTCATTTCTGGAATGCTTAGGGAGCTCTGTTTGGAGGCTCTGATAGTTGGGGAAAGGGGAAATTAAGCTTACTTATCAATTTTGAATATTTGTCTGAGCAATTTTCTACTAGCCCTATGGCAACATTTTAATACTAGAGCTGTCAACCACACAAATAGATCATCTGTGGCATTTACCACGCAGCCAAAGAAAGAGCTATTTTGTATTCAAAGGGTAGTGAATTGCATAATGGTGCATGTGCGACTCAATTTCTCCGTTTGTTTCTACGTGTGTATATTTTATTGGCGTGGTGGTAATAAAATGGTGTGGAAGTCGGAGGAGGAGGGGGCGATCAAAAGAATAGCAGAGTATACGGTCCATGCATTAATATTTGCAATTTTCAGAGTTTAGGTAGTTGCGTTGCAGTTAACAGGCTTTCGAGAACGAGAAAATTGATTTTCTAATCTTTTTTTTTAGCTTCCTCTGTCTCCTCCTCGATCTCCTTCTCGGTCTCATGAGAAGCACCCGTCGATTCGGTCCCCGGTACAGTAGAAGTTAGATTAGTCTCTTTCTTCCATTTCATGCGCCGGTTCTGGAACCAGATTTTGATTTGACGCTCGGTTAGACACAGAGCGTTGGCGATCTCGATACGTCTGCGTCTGGTTAAATACCGATTGAAGTGAAATTCTTTTTCCAATTCCAATGTTTGGTATCTGGAGTAAATCTGGCGACCTCTTCTTCTGTCTGACCCGTATCCAACTCCTGTTGTGAGGAAAAATAAGATAAATAAATACAATTTACACTCAAATAAAATCTTAATCAAATGCTATAATACACGTGGTGGGAATCCCGGTGGAGGCACGAAGAGAATTATATAGATGTTATATGAAATGTATAAAGTTACTGATATAAAATTGTGACAAAAGTCTGCATTTCGCAGCATTTGACCCATATTCCATTCACAGTAACAAAGCAACGCGAAATTGTTTTTTAAAATTTCTGTAACATTAAACTCCCTTTATTAATTTTGTTCCCACGTGTTATTAAACAGAACATCAGAAATATTTTCTGCTATTTTTTTTAAAATTAAATGTTGATTTAATGTTGACGGGGGCAGAATATAAATGTATTTTTTTTGTTGTTGTATATTGTTCTAATTCACCCACACTTAAGGAACAAGTTTTTAAAATAATTTTGGCACTCGAGGATTAAAGGAGGTTAGCCAAATGGGATTCCCCTCTCTGAAAAAAGGGGGCTTTTATAGTCTGATGATTTAGTAGTGGTTTTATGAGGCCATAAAATGTAGCTACTCTGTTGATAGGACGTATCGTAAAACAGACCCATTCCACCAGGATGTGTCCCAAGTCGCAGTAAAAACTCACCGCTGTGCGAGTTCATACGCTGCATCCATGGATAGATCTGAATGTTGTTCCCTTTCTGTTCTTGGGCTCCTGCACGAGCTTGTTCCAGGTTGTACTCCTGGGCAACGTGGCTCTGAGCACTGAGTCCCATACCAGTTTGCCTGCAACTGGGAAGCACATCCTTATCTTGGAGAAACACGTTAGATCCATACTCGTACGGTCCTCGACTTGATCCAAACACAACGTTGTCTTGAGGTGAATAGAAAGGGGACGCATAAATCCGGTTTTGCGTCACCGTAGTGCCATAAGACGAAAAATGTCTGACTGAATCATATGTGGTCGAGTTGAGGGGCATATTGGGCAAAACTTCTTGCCCACCAGATAAATGGCAAGAGAGCGACGGGTTCGCGAAATACGAATTCATACCTTCCCTATCGCCCTCTCATCAACTCACCCTCCTATCTTATTTCCTTTCTCAATCTTACACTCTCTTTCGTTGTGCTTTGGGTTCTGCTTCCTCCTGTCACATACGTCTCCCGCCTGCTTTCCTAACTCTCTTTCAAATGAACTTCAGAAGGATTTCAATAATATTAATTTCCAGTCTCCGGTTAAGACGCGCAAACCAAGTGTTATAGCCAAGGCTTGGCTCATGGAAGGACAATATGACAGCGTCACCTGACCACTTTCAGCCAATTGAATGCGCTGTGTACGGAGGAATATCGAGCTTGTAGCTTCTTATCCCCGTGGTTTCAGTTGATAATGTTGAAATAAACACACACTCATACACACACACACATACAGAATCACATTCACACTGTCATTTTTGTGCATTCATTAGTGAGTAAGCTTGTATTTGTGCTGGAATAAACAACCTGCTCTCATAGCATCATGCTATTAAAGCATGTTTACGCGTATTGTGAAAGTGATTCTGGAAGTATTTGAGGCTGTTTGAGGAAGTGTTGATGCTTTTTACAATGAGCAAAATGTAATTAATCAATTGCCCGAATTATTTTTACAGTTGCTTATTGCTTGTGATGTAAACAAAACTGTGCACATTTATACCTGAAATATAACAAAATGACTATTCTAATGATTCGTAGACTATATTTCTACCTTCATGGCGTAATAACTTTATTTCAAGCATGTTGCGCCTGTTATAACTAAAATGTTAACATAACATAAAATGTGGTAAATATGATATTATATATAAATATATCTAATAATATATATATATATATATATAGGTTCTTGGTCATAATATATATATATATATATATATATATATATATATATATATATATATATATATATATATATATATATTATGACCAAGAACCTAATTGCAGTTATTTGCCGCAGTTTACGCAGATTTTGTTAACCCTTCATTTTATTTTTCCTTCTCCGCATTAAATAACTGAAACTTAATGTGCTGATACACATACGCTTCGTTGTCAATCAGTGTGTTTCACTGTAACGCAGGACTAGACTAGATTTTTTTGTTATTCAGATATCTCCCTGATTTTTTTTTTCTTTCTCTAATTTCCTCGGGCTTTCTGTCGCTGAAGGGGATACGTCTGTGCCTTTCCTTTATCCATTTGTAATGTATTGACGATTTCAGTGGTAAAAAGAACCTGAGGAAGGAGGGGGGAAGGGGCATCATACTAAAAGAATGCGTCAAACGCGCCTTGGTGCAATAAAAGTCACAAAACCAACTGAGGACTTCCAGCTCTGAGGCAATTACCCCTTTGAATGTATGGGGGCTGTGCAGGGAGTCTCTTATCTTGTGGATAGAAAGCTGCTCATTTTTTTAGCATGTAACCTTTGAGGAACGATACAGAACGAATATTTAAACAAACAAAACAAAAAAGCACTTCTATGAGACAAATTTGCAAAAGTAAAGAATTTTCCCTACATTCATATTTTCATAAATAATGTTTACGATTTTTTTGGGGGACCATATATATAAACTATGGCTTTACTGTTGAGCAATACAAATAAAGTAGTGCTTTATTTGAATGCTAGCAGCTATATTATAGCTATATTGTCCGTTTATACCCATAAATTCGAGATGGAATCAGTAGTGGAAAAGGGGATGGTTTTAACCGAATGGTTTAGGGTATGCTCCATGACCTTAATGCAGGCCACATGACAGAAAGTGTGAGGCCAAGAACAGTGAAAGAGGTCCGGAAAACAAGAAATAGCAAAATTTACTTTCAGCCTGACAGGTAAAAGGGGCATTTAACAGCTATAAAACAAGCTAATCTGCTTATCGATTGACTAGGATATACATAAATATTATAGCCTATCCTATCCTATATTGAAGCCTTAAAGTAACTAAAAGCCGGGTTTAATCAATATAAAAAAATGACTTAAAATCTTTTTGATAGGTTGTAATATTTTAGACAAAAATCAGATCCACAAAATTGTACAATTTTACTCTATTGCAATAAACATTAAGGTAAGTGAAATTCATCATTTTTGGACTACTGTTTATTCATTGACATTTTTTTCTAACAACAAAAATATTATTATTATAATTATTATTACGAAGGTTTTTTTTTGTTGCCTGGTTGCTATAAAAGTAACAATGTGAAAAAAAAGAAGAAAAAAAAAGGAAAAAAAAAAACATTACAAGCCGCTTAAGTATACAATAAATTTATAATAGCCTGTTTATGAGGACGAAACACTACCGTTGCTATTACTATTATTACATTTACAATAATACGCCATGCTCTGGAGAGAGACAAATCTAAATAACAGATAACAGTAATAAAAATATTTCTTGCGGGAAAAGCGAGCGCGTTATCCTGTCAATCATTGCCTATTTTGGATTGTGAAAACTGAACAGATACCAGTTCCAATATTTGAAATTTACGTGTGCATTTTTCACAGCTATCATTATATTTTAAATTATGCAAATTATTTAATTGTTAAATTAGCGAGACGAAACTGAATAATAAAAAATAGTTTTGTTCAGGACGATACGAAGTTAAAAGCCAATCAGAAATGCATGATCAATTCTTACTGCATGCAATTGCTTCTAACATTTATATCGTTCGACGCGTTGTTTGGCTGAATTGAGAGATCAGATATTAAGTGTACGTCGTGTCTATGCATGTCTCTCTTTGATGTTCAATCGCATTACTCCAACGGCTTTGAACTGAAAGCGTTTGATGGTGATATATTTAATATTGTGATCTATTTTACGGTATCAGTCTTGTGAATGAAGTAGTGAGTAAAACATATCACACTCAGTCTGCAGTTGGTATGCTGATGTGACTGGAGAGAAAGAGCTTTAAGTGTTTTATTGCAGCCCTTAAGACAAATCACATGGTTGTGTTTTAGCGTTTGAAGAGGCAATAAATAGACATCCCGTTTGGCCTGTATTCTATTTACCCTTGGCGAAACTACGCACACAGAACTGCGTCAAAATCTTACTTCCAATGTGTAATTTACTATGTGTGATATCATTATCTGGGGAAACGACAACAACAACAACAACAACAACAACAGCAAGAAGCAATGCACATCCTAACTGCGATTGATAATGGTCTAGTCTGCCCACACTCCAGAGTTAAATTAATGTTACCATTGACCTATTTTTGGTTAAGGCTTTTCACAATTGCATATTCCTCCGCTGAGTACCTTAACTTGTTATTCAAAGCCCAACTTTCCAAGCCTGTCATCGTTGTCGATGTATCTATGCAAAAACAAAATCCGTAATAGTAACATGACAGCTGTAACAGAGATCTCATATGCAGCTAAGCACTTACAGCAACACACGAACCCGAAGGGGCATTATACTTTTTAACTAGCACAAGATAATTCAGTGAAATTATGTGGCCGTGTAATGACCTCCATGAATAAGATGTTTTGAAGTGGAGCAAATTCAAATTGACCTGCGGTTCTTGTAAGGAAATGTTTAGAATTGAAAGTTCGCCTGGAATTTGTTTTCATTTTCATGTCAACTCTGAATTATGCCTTCTGTTATTAAAATTAAATAGCAGTGGCAGACACAAGATTGGCTCAAAGTTTACGCAAATGATAGTCAGATGGTAATAAATGTGACATTTTCATAAACTTATTTATAACATTGTTTTTAACATTAAGAATAACTGTAATACACAAATGAATCAATCTTAGGCATCTTATAGGCGCAGAGACATGGATTACTTAAATCGGCTCAATTTTGATTCCAATCAAAAGCTTTCCCAATTTATTATCGGTGGCAAAGAGTAGACTCACAGTCAGTAGACATATGTCGTGAAAACAACTCCACTCCTCTCTCTCTCTCTCTCTCTCTCTCTCTCTCTCTCTCTCTCTCTCACACACACACACACACACACACACACACACACACATACACACACACACTCTAAATGGGGACATGCATAGACTTCTATAGTTTTAATATAAAGCTAATTATATAAACTATAGTCTAACCCACACCCAACACCTAATAAACAATAAATATTTTGGTAAGTATGGATAAATGAGGACGTCCCAAAATGTCCCCAAAGTAAAGTTGGTTATTTGCTCACTTCTTTACAAATTTCTTTCAAAACTGTAAACACACATCGACAAGCCACATGCGAGCATTCTGCCTCAATGAGTCCATTTTGTGCGTTTTGAAATGTGGTTTCACAGACCTGGCTCTAAATATTTTTTATTTTTTTTTCTTTCTGTATCTTTAAAAATCATCCTGTGGTCAGAACACGTAGGCCTACTCGCCATTTCACAAACAAAATAGAAGTATTACAAAAACGACACATTCATCCATTGACACATGCATGTGTTTACCAGCGAAAGTTTCATGTGCATAATTCATTATTGCATTACTGACAGTTTGTTCTTCTGTTTTTCCACATAACAGCCTCAAGCATGGACTTCAAGAGGCCCATTACGGAAGGTCGCGGCTCTCGTTTTTTTGAACAGCGGACAGTTTCAGCTGTTTTTACTAACATGCTACACAAGAAGAACAAAACAAGTTGACTGGCTAGATTTTAAAAACATGTTTGTTATTATTGTCTCTGTTATCATGACATAACATTTGGAAATAAACATTGTGCTCTGCTGTTTTTGCATTAGTGTTTATAGCCTATTAATACTGGGTGTAAACCACCATATACACACAAATAATAAAATGTATCTGGTTCAAGAAGTTTTTTTGTATATTTTTTTATACAAGTAATGTTTGCACCTCATTTTGATGTAATTTATTATGTAAGTTGTAATATTATAATATCATGTTTTTTATTTCTATTAAAGAGACTTATATAACTACACCAGTATATGTCAGGAACATTTCTTGATAAAAATTAAGATTTATGTGACCAGTAGCTCTCCCTTTGGGCTCCGGATAATGACTTGTATATGGAGCGGGCACAAGGTGGCAGTGTTGTTTGATTTCGTCTTCATGGAATGACAGCTTCGGACAAGTGTGTGTGTGTGTGTGTGTGTGTTTGTGAGTGTGTGGGCAGGTTTAAGTGGTTTACGAGGACTTTTTTTTAGTATTTTTAGTTTTTTTCAAGAGTATTATGCTATAAATGTGGTTTATGAGGACTTATCTAGTGTCCCCATAATTCAAATGTCTTAAAAAACATACTAAACCAGATTTTATTGAAAATATAAAAATGCAGAAAGTTTTTTGTGAGGGTTGGGTTTAGGGGTATAAACAGCCTAAAAATCATTACGTCTATGGAGAGTCCTCATAATGATACCTGCACCAACATGGTGCCAAATGTCAATATATATATTAAATAATCAGGACTGAGACTAAAATTAATCTACATTCCTCAACGACATACAACAGAATGAGTGCACGGCAGAGTCACCTAATATGGGTTCAGTATTGTCTTTGGTGAAAGGCCTAATATTTATCAACGCAATTGTACAGTCTCATTGATAATAATATAATACAATCACAATAATCACAATCGTAAACAGAACCAGTGAAAGCAGGTTTTCAACCATTTACAAAGCTATATAACCCCAAACCACACCCGTAAGGGCATAATTTCTCTTGCGTCTGCTTAAAAAAAATCAACTCATTGTCGTTGAGACAGATAATACAATCAATAGTAGGACAAGAAAGCAACAGCACAAGCCACTCGTTAAATGAGGGGTTGAGTGTTCACAATCATTTGGGAAAAGCCAGCGCAAATGGTTCCATAGGTTACATGCCACCAAATATAACATATGTTAGGCAAATCGCGTCTGACTCAAATATCGTGCTTAATATCAAATCTCCATGTTGTGTAAGTGCACGTTTGTTACAAGCCAATAAGCAACGTAGAATCATTTACTTACCAGCGTTCTCTGTTGTCTATGTGACGCGAGTTTGGCGGTGTAGCAGCAGGCAGATGATATGGCACGACAATAGGATCTAGGTCCCATTCTCCCGCAACATTGAGAAGTGGTATCTTTCGAGGAGACAAAATGACATTTAGCCTACGTGCTCTAACTGCGTGCACTTCAGCTATTACTGCTGCATTTTTCCTCTAGGGGAACAGATAGATAGAAAGAGGACTGGGGAGGCGGCGACGTATGAGGACATTCAGTCATAACTAGCGACGAAACAGACGAGACAAGATGATGTTACAGAGCATTTTAACATCCGCCTGAGATCGTGAGTAAAAGGAAAACGAGAGAAACGTCTAGCGGTCTACATCATTTCAACACTACCGCGAGCTCGCTAGTCGATAGATGGTGAGATTCAGGGGACGACAACAGCACAAAGTTCATGTTCATAGAGTGAGTACCACGTGGTCTGACGCAACCAATGGCCGCGTGTATTCAGTCGTAAACTTTTATTACTTAGCTGTAAATTTCCCCCTCTAAACAACTAGGAATGTGTTGCGTTTCACCCTCTCTCAAAGATCGCCTTTTCCATTTTCTCATTCGTTTTTGTCCCCACTGCTTTGAGTTGATGTCAACTTGTTTATTAGTCCAATTTTAATAATTACTTTAATAATTTAATAAATACAGTAAACGTAAATGCAACTGGGTAAAACTACGAGTTACAATGAAAAAGTGTTTTGGGGTGTCTGTCTATTACTGGCAAACCCTATTTTTTTCCATTCAGGCAAAAAGGGGAATGTCAACTGTATTGTATAATGTGACAAATATTGATCATTAAACATCCTATCTAATATAGCACGTACCGGTGAGCTAATTTTAGTCATATGGCCATTTTCATATTTACCCCTTCTGGCAATTTAGAGGTGTTGTTTGGCCTTGTTGCTCACAGACAACACAAGCTGGTTGAGCCTATGTCTGCAGCATGTCACATAACTCATTATATTTTATAAAAACATAAAAGAACACGTCATACTAAACTCAAAATCTTTAGGATACAGATAGTCCTCAATCCTATACAATAGGCTAATCTCTTGATCATGTCAAGCATTAAGCATTTGCAAGAAAAAAAATAAAAGCAAAATTATCACAGAGAGACAGGACTCATGCGTTCACTTTGTCAGAACCTTATCTCATAAAAAGTCATAATAGATACATTTTGATGAATTTATAATAACAAGTGTTTCTGTAAACAAGCGCAAATTAAAGGATGAAGCAAATGGTCGCTTAATAATGCAAGTCTTTTTATTTTTTTTAAATGTTTTTATTTATGCTACATTTTTGAACAACCGTTTAAATACTAATAGTAATAATAAAATAAACAACTGTAAAGATCTGTCCGACTCCTTCTTGGCTGCTCAAAAATCTAAATTATGCTACACAACAAATAACATGCAAACCGAAGTCACCTGTCTTCTCTAAAATGAAGTCCCCTCTCAGCATTGCTTTATCAGGTTATGTTGATCAGAATATTACAAATGTATTTCGGTTTAAACAATTGATTCAATTATGCTATTTTAAACATGTCCAAGTCTACCACTGTCTACCATGTGTGAAAATACAGGAGTTTTAGTGTTTTAAAGTGTTTTAAGTGTGCACTCTGCACATGCAGTTATATGTGAAATAGCTAACGCTATTTATCAACACACATATTGGCCATTTGTTTTCTTTTAACGAAATTCGTTATATGATTATGTCTTGTTAATTGAGTGGTATCTGAAACATTTCTTGTATGCTGATATTATTAAAATGTACATATGCATGTACCTTCTTTCAAACATCCGTCAAATAGTTATTTGCAATAAATTATATGTTGTATTCAGAAAAGTCTGTGCATGTTAATTTAATACGTAAAAACATGAATTGTTGAATTGTTTTATTAAACAACCAAGGCAATTTAACACCAAGGTGTTTTTGTGACTAACTCAAATCACTGTGACTCACTTTTCATAAAAATAATCGACAAAGTTCACAGACTGAAAAAGTGAACAAAGCATCCAAGTTTATCTTTAATTAAAACGTTTGCACTCTTCTTTTCTAAAGTCTGACAACACAAACAGAATGCAAATCGTTGTACAAATATTATAACCTTCTCTCTAAGCAAGAAATAAAGATAAAAAATGCACAAACGCATGCATGCACACTTGCATATACATACACGTAAGAAAGCATCCCCAGGTCCACGTTGGTTCCATTGTCACTTGTTCTAGTTTGTCTGCACTGCACGGAAATCAAAAGGCAAAAACGTCTGCCCGGATACGACACTGCCGGGTTTACACCACCAATAAACTTTACTGCAGGTATAGTAAAGGCCTAATTTGGAATGTAACAGCAGTGCTATATATATATATACAATGGCAAGGCAGACGGACAATGACCACTGCAATTGTCACTACCACAAGAACGTCCTGAAAATGCTTATTCCTATTTTTAAAAACAGTGGCTCAGCTACGATATACCACACACGCACACACACGCACACACACACACGCACGCACACAAAGGGAAAGTGAAAATAATAATAACGTTAATCCTTATTATCAGTAATACAACCTCGTTTCAATGCAAACGTAAGAAAAAAAAAAGTTTTTTTGTTAAGTATTCTTTGCTTAATGAGTTTTATTCATTTTGGGAGAACCACCGTATTTTTTACGTTCATGTTTCTGTATACTTTGAAGCATTCGTAGCATTTCTGTTGTTTTAAGATAATCTAAACGTGGGCAAATCTAGATATAACTTCCTATTGATGCGAATCTGGCATTTTCCCGCAAATAACGAAGCATGAAATTCCTTACTTACGTCTTTCAGGTTTGCTTTTGGAGTGGCCTATAACTCCTATAAAGTGGCCCCGTAACTCTCCTTGGTATTGAAATTATATTCTGACATGCGGTTCACCCTTAATCTCTATGATTACATTTATTTTTATATTATTATTTGGCTCTGATGCCATCAATTACGACTGCTTTATTAGGCACTAGACCATTGTTATGACCTGTTATTACCTGTTGTAAAGGAGACAACACATTTCAGTCCTCGCACATAAGGTCGGCCACATTACGATTTTCACGACGATAGCATATATTATTTTTGTACATCAAAACATTTTAAACATGCAGTCCAAACATCTCTGTTACTAATTTGATTTCAGAATTCCTGCTGAATAACTAAATGTTCCTCATGAATCCTGTCGTTTCTGAATAAGGAAGATAATGACATTGAAAAGTAGCTCTTGTATACTTCAGAAGGTGTCTTCAGGGCACAGATCTATTCTTACTTTAATAAGACTTCCATATATGTCTTTTTGCACAGACGTAGTTGGCTATATAAACAAGACATTCCTCGGTCATGGAGCGGAAGTTTAATGACAGTGAGTTTTGTTAGCCAACAATTTGGTCAGGTGGCTGGACAAAATATTATACCTTGTGTTCGTTATGGGTTTACTCACAAAACTCTTTGTAATTAGCCGGAATAAAAGAGGATATTCTAATACATGTACACGATTTTGGTTACTTTCAACTGACGTTAGAAAACCAGCACAGGTGCAGACAAAGGAGATCTTCAAGATGTCTCCTAGCAAGGCCGTGCTGTGAGTACAGAACATGTGACCTGTCCGTATAGCTTGCAGTCTACGGTTTGTTATTTAGTTATTTTGCTTTGTGGAAACTTTAGTAGGAATCAAACCTATTTATTTTCATTTCATTATTATTTATTTATGTCAATGTTAATATTAAAGCTTTTACTTAAATTTAATTTGCTGCAGCAGTTCAGAAATTTCAGATGTTATAGATAAGGTATAGTTGTATGGATCGGTTGGTTATCCCGGTGCAAAGACTCATAAACATATATCTAGGGATCTTTAAGACAAAGTAGGCTATATTTTCTGTACTCATCATAATTAATAGTAAAATTCGACATACTTGACAATGAAACAACAGATAAAACATGATATTAATTTATTTGCACAATATAGAACTTATTTATCACACAATTTAGCTTGGACAGATAACGATACTTGTCCTTAACACTGAGAATCAAGTCAGAGAATCAACCCATTAAATCTCTAATGACATTGACAACAAAGAAAATTGTACTAGCTGTGCGCAGAGTTGCATTATATATTTTTTTTCTGTTAACGATGAGGACAAATTTTGTTAAGGGCATCCATTTGCACATATATTCACGTCCAACATCTTTTTCAATTATAAAACAGATCATAGTGCTGTACTTTTGATTATTTTATTGAACCATTTCAGACATCACACAGATTTGTAATATTGTCTGTACAACAATACCATAAGAGCCCTGCTTTCGTGTTATTTGACATGTAATGTTAACAAACAAACGAACAAAAATCAGTTATCTTTTACATCTGTAGTATAGACCCACCATCTAAACGTCCTCATTGTGGATGCTGGAGAAAGAAGCTGTTTTGAATATTTTGCGACTTCGATGTTTTGTCAACAAGTGGATTCAAGCAAAAATGAGACGTGAGAGAATGAGCCATCTTGTTTATTCTTATGTTGATTTCAACAACAACAATGGCTTGGACACACGAATTTCTATATTCACACGAGGAACACCAGTAAAACGAGCATACTGATAACAGCAATATATTACAGGACGTACAAGAAGATTATACTCAGTGCAATTCAAAATCTACGCTATCACACTAGCACGATAAAATGACTTTTTCCCCTTATAATGTAGGGTAGTAATTAATGTATTTGATCATCTACACATGAATGTGCATTTCTATAGGCAGTTTAAGTTGTTGGGGGAAATGTCTAAATAGTTATTACAAAGCAGTGCCGTAGCATGTAGAATAAATTAGCAATTCATTCTTGCCAGCAAGGCTTTGTTTTAGGTAGTGCCGTGAAACAATCTCAGAATTGTTAAATTGGCTTTGAGCAAATTGTGTCTTTCTAAGACTTCAAAAAGCTTGATAATAGTAAGTGTTTAAAGGGTAAATTACATAACTTAGGTTTAATACACTAAAAAAGAGTCTATGAAATATCTAGGTAGAAATGTATATTGCAAATTTCCCATGATTAGGTAGCTTCTCTCGAGATTTTCAAACGATTGCAATCTCTGGTAAGTCCAATAAAATGATTTAAAAAAAAATTCAAATTGTAACCTCACCTACTCACACAGAACAACAAAGAACAGTTAAGTAATCGATAAAGTATGTGTAATACAGAATGCATTTTCTACACTTGATGTCGCCTTTCTCAGTACAGTGGCATTAATGCAATATTGCCATATTCGGATTTCTGAAATTATATTACACCGAATAAACAGTCTATTCTTCTATCAGTATGTTTTCCGATGTCAGCATGTTGTGGCTTTACTTTTATATACAAGACCAACATTTTGTGACAAGCTGATATAATTATTTCAATTGGTTGCATCTCGTAACAATTAGTAACTTTCATTCCCCAGACATATCAAGTATGGAATAAATGTTAAACGCAGTTGGATGTTAATCATGCTGCTTGCATTTCCCTAAATAAAATGATGGGTTATTGTGTTTCTGGTAGACGACCACTTTGAGTAATTTGTCAGATACACATCAACTTTTGGCTAATGGTAAAAGTCCTCTTGTGTTGGTTAAAAAAAAGCGCTTTTTCCCTCTTTGGGCAGGTTTTAGGGTACTTTTGTATGGAGGGGGATTTTCTCACTTTTTGTCTTCTGTTTCATTGCCCATTCGCGAGACCTCTTCAATATCTGCCATATAACCATAAAAAAGACCATAAAATCACTCTTTGCTTTCCTCTTTCTCTTCCGTTTCCTTTTCTTCTCCTTCCTCCACCTCGCCGTCTTCGTTGCCTTCTTCTTCGGCCTCCGCCTCAGTCTCTCCCCTCTGGCCCGGAAATTTGTCTTTGTTATTTTCTTTTTTCCACTTCATTCGGCGATTCTGAAACCAAATCTTCACCTGACGTTCAGTTAAGCTCAGTGCATGGGACACCTCAATACGGCGCTTGCGGGTGAGGTATGGGTTGAAGAGGAACTCTTTCTCCAGCTCAAGAGTCTGGTAACGGCTGTATGTCTGTCTTCCATTGCGTCTCCCAGGAGCTTTGGAGTGAAACGAGAATTTCTGTCATTTACATGCCTTTACTGCTTCGTTCTTGTGCCATTAACATATTCTGGAATATTACAATGACATCTAGATGTATTATGTACTAAGTTGCCATTGATATGTGTGATTGACTGTTAACAAAAGAATGAATGAACAATTCGTTGTGTTGTTTCTTTTTTATATTCGTAACACACACACACACACACACACACACACAAACACACAAACACACACACACACTTCAAGCCAAGGCACAGTGAAGACACACGCAGTGAGATATCTTGTGTCAGAATGTGCCTTATAGTCTATTATATATTATCTCCAATGCCACCGCCAACAGAAAATATTAATATTAATGAATATGAATCTTGGACAGCCATTTGCTAATAATTGCTAATCCCGTCAAATTAAAAAATTGAAATGCTTCTATGCAAAGATTTTCTTAATTGCAGATATGCCATTTGATTTCTCTTATTAATGTGTTGTCTCTATCTTCGAGGTTAGACAGCAGTTATAATTCATGTCAGTAACGCACGTGCCCGTGCGCGCACACACAGACACAGACACACAAACACGCGTAGAATTCTTCATTGTATCCGCCACACAAACAAAAGAAATGGATGGAAACCATCATGTCTTCATTCAGGTTCTTTAAGAGATAGTTTCTAATTGTAACTTTTGATAGTATTAGAAGGTATTTTATTTGCTCATCATTAAGCTTTATTCTAATATTTAACGAGTTTTAGACTAAAAGCTGACGGTCAGAAATGTTCTCTTATATTTGTTTTGCGTCAGCAGGAAGGAAACGCAGACCAATGTAAGCAATCGAAGAACATCACTTTAAAGAAACGAACTGCACGACTGTCACCTGTCGACCCCTTACAACCTCATGCTATAGCCTACTTTTATTATTACTTTATACTACTACAGATTACAATTACGAATATCTAATCGTGTCCCATTAATGGTCACAAATGTGGCAAGGCAAGACTAGTAATCTGAGTTCGGATAACCTCAATTTCTTTTGACATTAACGAACAACTCCCTCGCAACACAATGTAGCCAACAGTCAAACCCTCTGCATTCGTTCTACAGATAAGCAGTGAATGTCTAGTGAGGTGAACAAGTGCGAAGCATGCATATTAGCCATTATTAAGTACCATTTTGCAGCATGAAAATTATACTCTCCATCTCTGTTAATACAGTTGGTAAACACTCTACGCTACATGATAATAAGGCTTTAACTCACTGACGCACAGCCACACAGAGACAAACAAATGACAGTTGATTGAACAGAATGTGAAATAGTAATTATTCTAACCGTGAGGCCGCATCCATGGGAACATGAGGCTCGGAGAGGAGTTTTGACTTAAGTGGCCTTGTCCTTCTCCAGGGTTAGTGCTATTGGATGATTTACAGTCTGGGTATTGCGCTAAGCTCGCCTCTTGCTGGGTACCATAAAGCGGTTGCCTCGGAAGGGCTTCATATCCATAAAATTTCGTTGCGTCTCCGTGACATGCCAATGCACATGGGTTCTGTTGATAACCAGGGTTGGAGATACCTGTGGTTCCATGATGGAAAAAGTCCTGTACGTGATGCGACGGGTGTTGAAACCCCGGCGCAGCTGCTCCATGTCCGTACACAAGCGTGTGGCTTCGGGCAACGCTCTGTGGAAACCTGCAGTCGTAGTAAGCTGGCTCTAGTGTTTCCCCGCCTTTGTATTTGGAAAAAAGTGGATTAACAAAATAGGAGCTCATGTTTATCTAGCATTAAAAAGAGTCAGTCTGTTTGAAAAAATAGTCCCCTCTCTCAATGGTGGCAACCTATTGTTGCCGTTCCGAATGGCATGCAACGCAGACAGAGCAACCGGAACTAGATGGAGAAATGCTGCCCCTTCGGACAATCTGAGGCAGCTCCCACTTCAGCTCCCCTCGCTTAGACTCTCTCTCTCTTCCTATCGCCACCCTTTTCCTTTTGCAGCCTCAAATCATGGCGTGAACAGTGAATGTGTGTTAAGGTTAAAGCTGGCTAGCTCCGACAGCTCAGTCACAAGATCTTACTTTTTTTGCCTCCCACCCAACCACCCCCACTACAATGAGCCCCCACCACCACCCCTTGTCCCCTACACCCCACCCTTTGCCTCCTCATCTTTCCAGAGCGTCCACAGGCTTCTACCTTGAAGGGGCAAACTACGTTTACATTTTTTATTGAATAAGAACGGCTGCACGTAGTAAATGAGACATTGAGGGTTTTAATGACTGTAAGCACTTAACACGGTTTATGGCAGCTTCACGCTTTTTAGTCCCACGGTCACTTCTGCAAAGTTTTTTTTTTTATCTCAAAAAGACCATATACGCTCCGGTCATTACATGTAAACTCTCATAGGTTTATAGGTTGTGTGTCGAGCCATAACCCACAGGAAATACGTTACCCAAGAGTAAGAGTTAAAACTTTTCTCAGTCCAGCGCCACAATCTGAGGCATTATGAAGATATATGAAGATGACTGACACCAATAAGCTGAAATTCTCTAGTATTAGAAAACAGTGAAATACAATAATAATGGCAATTATTTAAGATTATTATTATCATTTTCATTATTATTATTATCATCATCATCATCATCATCATTGACATGTAAAATTGTGACAATTAATGTTGACGGTTTCTTTGCTTATCTGAATTATACTGCCAACACACACACGTGAATTGCGAGAGAGAAAGCTGCTCGCGAGCCTCTCTTGGCCCTCCTAAACCGTACTAAAAAGTTGTAAATCTGCCGTACTGACACAATAAAATTTCACAATCGATGCCTCGTTATTTCACTAGACATATTAATGGCTCGTTGTTTATTTCAACTTGACTAATTCAGAGTCCTTCCCAAAATATGAGCACATGGTTTTGTGCCGCTATTTGACCATTTTTACACTTTCTTGTTAAACGGTAGACATTTATAGACATCTCACAGTCTATAAAGATGCAGATTCTAGGTTATTGTTTGTCACAGCTACAGGAGCCACATTGCAATACCATGAATCGTTTGTTATATATATAAACCAATTATAAATAAATTACATATAGGCTGTAATAAAAATCAGTTTATTAATTCAAGTTTTCCCAACATTATAATTACTTTAAATAATTGAACACATACTATTATTGATTTTTATTTACAATTTACAAATGTAACACTTTGATAAATTCTGCCTGTGTGTTTGTTTTCCTTTTCTTTTTTCGATTTTCTTTTTGTTTACTATCTTAATCTGACATTTAATATCCTAGTTATTAAAACAATTTAATCTTTTAAGCGTTACGTAAATGTAATTTAGGTGTACTCGGTCGTATCTGAGGGTTGGTAGGTGAATCAAACAAGTATCACAGATAAACAGGCCTTTTTCAAAAATAAATGTGCACAAAAGCAAATAAATGGAAAGCACGTCCAGCGATGTGTAAATCACAACTCAAACAAAACTAACATGCTGTGTTATGATTTTCCTGTCTTCAATAAATGTTATCAGCTATGGACGATGCACATTGCATTGTGTGGAGGTTAAAAAAAGTCGACAAGTTTGTTTTACAGCCAGCAGAGAGTTACACGGATTTTTAACAAAAACAAAAGACTATAGACACTGTAGGGAGTGTTAAAAAAGGTTCGTAATAATAAAATTTGGGAATATCTAACGAAACTGAAATACATTTAAAAGGAACAATTACTGTCGGCTAATAATTAGCGATAAAAGTGTATATGTATAGCTTCATTGCTTGAGCGAGTTGACATTTATTTTTTTATTTTATCCGAAAAGGTGATTAACAACGACGGCCATTCTTTCAGCACTTTTCTTGCAGTCCACTCCCAGGCCTCAGCGGCCCAAAATGTGTTAACTGTGATTCAATAGCGCCATCTAGTGTGCTTGGGGGATATTTTCCTTGAGGAAAGTATCATTGACTGGAGGCCAAGGCCACAAACTTTATGCCGCAATGTATATAGATTAATCCAAATATAATTGAACACTGACAAAAAGCCTATTTGAGGCTAAATAAATAGGAAATTCTTGACCGCAAAAACAAGTAACACTCTTTGTAATACTGGATATGTGGTTTAAGGCCTTACAACAGCCATTCTGTAAAGTGTGTGTTAAGCACGTGTTAAGTAAAAACTGAGGATTTCGAGTTTAGTGTATTTAAATGGCTTGGAGTGACTCTTCAATGCATCTGTGGCTGTTGGTGGATAACGACTACCTCTAGTCCAACGGACTAAATGGATCTGCACAACCCTGAAAGCGTCCACCACCAACGTCCATTAAACCATAAAGTAATTTAGCCCAGACGTCTAGCCAGTTAGCCAGGTTGGCTTTGTTCGTCTGCATCTGAGACAAACAACACAAGCTTCAACAGGGTTGTAAAACTAGCATTTTTTGTTCTGGGCGGAAACGTAGTATAGGGCTTTGAAATCACCACATCCTGTACGTATTGTTAAGACTCACAAAAAGGCAATTTCAGCCGAGCGCAGGAAGCAAGTGCTAAACATATTAACTTTAATTATATCAATACCACAACTCCAACGCAGTATAAATAAACACAAAATGTTAAGTCAGATGCACAATGTAAATTAGGTTCATATTTCAACAAATGGGAACGTACACCGTAGCCATCAAATGCTCAAACGCTTTCTCTTACTGAGACTTTGGCCAGATACAAATAACCCATTAGTGTTGCATTGGTAGTATTATTTGTTTATTTATTTTTGCACTATGTTGTTAACATTTCAAAAGTTGTTAAATAAATATGTATATATTTTGGCGCCATAACATATAATCTCAACTTCATAATGAAACACTGGTAAACTCGGAGTTTTGTCAATATTTTAACCTGTAAAATTAAATCAAATTCATGTGTAACAAAAAAAAAAATAGTAATATAATAATAATGTTGATAATAATAATAATAACAATAAACCGTTAATATCGTTATTTAATTTTCAAAACCAAATAAATGTATATTGCCTATATATATATATATATGTGTGTGTGTGTGTGTGTGTGTGTGTGTGAGTCTGTGTGTGTTTTTTATTAATATTGAGCCTTGTCTTTTATATATGTATATCTAAAATTTGCTATACATATATAAGATCAGGCTCAATATTAATATAACAATGTTTTAGTGCTAGGAAACAGACTTCCAATTAAAGAGGCAAATATGACATTAAGGCACGGTAATGGATGAGGCCTGCTTTCGGTGTTTGATCTTTTCGAGATGTGCAATTTTTAGATTTCGGTATACTGGTATATTCATACTGCCAACCCATTTACAAAAGCCTTGCCATCGTGCAGTCTTTCCAACCTCGATACTTTCCAGATGAGAACATTGCCTGCGTAGGCCTGTTTTTTGCTGCGAATGTCTTTTTTATGCAGTCAAATGATTGGAATAAGACACAAAGTCATATTTACATGGTTGTATATATTTGTATATATATCTACAATCTATGATGTAACTCTTTTTACAGTTAAAGAATGTAAACTACACAAACAGGTACACCAGAAACAAACTAAGTACATCGACGTAAACACGTATATTGTTTTAACTACAGATGTGTTATTCTTTATAAAATACTCGGCTTACAAACCTCCTAAAATAACGGAAGCATAGAAAAGAAACAATCACGTAGAGAGCATAAATTAAAAAATTGAAAATAAAGTTCAAGTATTTTCTCGCTGAAACTTCGGGCATCCTCTGTGTGGAGTCCACATTTGTGTTTGTGAGTAACGAAACGTTATGTAAATCCAAACTACATTTAGCCTACTATTAATATGACTCATGACCGGATGGTACAATTACACTTATATTAAATCATACTTGAATCACCACGTTGTAAAGGATATCCATATGGAAATTCGTTTGCTCCGTTCCTGTTATGGACCGAAGGTGCTAAATGTTAGACTCGTGACGATGATGATATTCCTTTAGTCTGCGTCCAACAGATGACTTTTGATTTAGTGTTCTTTACTGTCGTTTTTTTCTTTGTTCATTTTCTTCATCTTCATCCTTCGGTTCTGGAACCATATTTTGACTTGTCGCTCCGTTAGGTTCAGGACCCTTGCTACCTCATATCTCCGGTCCCTTGTGAGGTACATATTGAATAAAAATTCCTTTTCGAGTTCGAGTGTTTGATACTTGGTGTATGGACAACGCTTCTTTCGGGTTGAGCGCGCGTGGATCCAGTTTGCCACGGGATTGTCTGAAAAAACAACATTTAAAAAATAGTGTGATTAGGGACTGCTGTAAGCATATGTGTTGTCCAAAACAGATGAATATCCCATTTTACCGGATTATAGATCCAAACGTTTTCTTTCTTGATTATGACAGTCATTAGGCTACTTGTGGATAAAAAAAAATATTAATGGACTATAGCGCCTGCCAACAGCTCTCGTTTAGGAAATCTTGATCAACAATTGCATTTTCAAGATTAATACCTAGAAATAGCATATCATTTCATGGGTTGTCCCCCTCAGCTCTATTCGAAATGGCTTTGCAAACTCTTTAGAACAGAGAAGTGGCGCCGTAAACTATAGTGAATGTACCTATTTGCTTTATAGGCCCATAAAAAGGCTTGTGACTCAAGCCTTCACAAGTCTACGCTCAAAGTTCTGCTATGCAATTAATGCACTGTGAACATTCCACGTGTTGTTTCTCTGTAAATTGTAACATGTTTAAATTTATATGCAAATTGCATTTAATAGAATGTTTCAAAACACCGGTATACAAACTTTCCCTGTTTACACATTTGTAATTTGTTTGACACCTTAATAGTTATGTTGGCTGTAGCCCACAAAGTGTATTTCAAAACAAGTCATATTAGTATTCATAGGTTATAATTAAATATATCAATTGAAATCCAAAATCGCATCCTCAAGGTAGGCTACACCATTTGTTTTGAAAGGGCAATAAGTATCTTCCCATTTTTAACAGCTTGTATATTTACGACAAGCTAAAATTAATGTCTACACCAAACAAAGCATAGCTATACATTTAACGGTATCTTAATTGTATTATGGTACTACTACTACTACTACTACTACTACTACTACTACTACTACTACTAATAATAATAATAATGGCAAGGCTATTTCTTAACAGCACATGTCACCATCTTTGCCAGACTTGTCTTTGAAGGAGACAATTTTTATAGCCCACTACCAGTTTTACAGCTTAATCCTATGGCGTTTATCATTAATGGATAGCCCCCAAAGCAGACTTGAGTCGGCCGTGTACAGCAGAGGATGAAAGAGTATAGAACTTGGTTTTACGACGGACAACAGCCAACCACCAAGCAAATGCAATAAACTGAGAAGCATCCCGTAACCGGTTGTAAACAAGAATGGCTTTAACTTACTTGGGTCTAATTCAGCCTTGTCGTCTTTGTGCTTCCCGGAAGACAGGCTCTCCGTCTCAGGCGATGGCGTGTTCTGTTGTTTTTCTCTAATGTCGACGGCGGAGCAGTAGAGATAATCCGTATATGTGCGCCCGTTCGAGCCCAGACAGTCTCCAGCACGAGGATCCTGGAAGGTATCGGGCTTCAGCCCATAGTGCCTGCTGTTCCCAGCATATGCTGGAAAAGACACTGTACCAGGAATAGGCTCCAGCCAAGAGCGAACATACCTTGTGTCTGTGCCTAGGTGATGTTGGTGAGTGTATGGATGGTAAACCACGGACGATTGGGAGTGAACAGGGGCCCAAGAGGTAGTAAAGACTGGTGGTTTCGGGGCAAAGCTGCAGGACGGGTAATCCGCGCATTCCGGTACCAGTGGCGTCGGGCGTGAGCTGGAGGATATCGGACCAGTAGCTGAGAAACGACTCGCCAGAACATCCTCGCTCTCATGGTTGATTAAGGAATCCACATAATAATTACTTATGGGACCCGTTGCCGACATGGCGACGTCTCCCTTCTCTTTTACATGCATCCGATTATTATATGGAGTGTATGTGTACTTTTTTATCTGACCGTAGAACAATCAAGACAGGTAATTATTTCAGAAATCTTCTCCAGCTGGGATTGGACGCCTATGGGACACGTGACTACACCTACCCACTGAAAAACTGCACAGCAGATCAATGCGCGTTCTCTTGGAACAGCAATGCACTACGAGCTTGCAGTAGGTTGCTTAATTCTACTGTTTTATTTGTATTTAGTCTCTAAATACATGCACATTGTTGTGTTTTAATGTAATATGATGCGACTGATTAATGCGGATGGGTTATTGGTAGTCTTAAAGAGCAGCATAGTTTATGTCAACGGTTTTACATAGGGCACTAATTGTTGGTGTAATCAATCTCTGTCGAGTGAATGCTACTGTGCTCTGGCTAGCGTTGTGCGCATCCCTCGTTGAACAATATTAATAAATGTAAAACTATTTGCAAAAAAATATTGTAATTTTCTTTCTCAGTTCCACTATTTATATTTAACAATCACTTACTGGAATGCATTTGACAAATAAACGGCTCTTATGCTGTCCAGAGGGTTGCCTTTACGCACTAGAGTCCTATTTTCCACTAGTTTTAAATAAATACGATTGGGATCTCGCTCATAAAATGTAGTTTAAAAAAACGGGGTGCTGGGAATAACAAGACCCCAAAAACGCACCACAACTGCGGCTATATTCGTCAAGTGGTCGTGCATGCTTTTATGTCCTTCAATAAATTTTTACGAGTACCATTTGATTGTTCATAAACGTGTCGTTAATAAAACTGCAGCCGAGTTCCTAGAAAAACATAAAACCAACACTAGGCTTGTGAAAGAATTCTTATCAAACCTCTGTCAAATAGGAAGAGGACGAGTGCATTTTTCTTTATCATCTTTTATAAACTTTACCAGTTTTACTGCGATGTTTGAAAATGCATCTGCACCATAACCTAGACATATTTAGTCATTTCTTTTTAATGCCCCCTCTTTTTATTTTTTCCCTATTTGTGTGTATATGTGCAATCAAACAATTTGTCCAGTCCTATTAATTTTAATTCTAGTTATTGTGATGAAACATGATTACAGTTATGGTTAACTGTACAATAACGATACCATTTATTGTTGATTTACTTTGCTTTGAAATTACTTATGAATATAAATTAATTCAATGATTTGGTTCCGTAGTTTCGAATTAATACCGCTCACAAATAATATATAGCATTATCTATTCAATGTATTTATGTAATAGTTTAATTATATACCCCTTTTAACGCGTAGAAAACGACACATTTTGAATACAATTCTGGAAAAGTCTGAATCGTTACATTTCATATTTTTTAGTTTGGTCTGAGCATATTTCGACACTTGGACTATTGATTTTGGTCTGCAGTCATTGTCAGTGTTAGGCCCAGTATGAAACCGGCCACATGAGGTCAGTCTTTTTTTTCCCACACCCCGGTTGCCGATTTCTGAAGATACATCAGATATTTATCAAAAACGAACTATATAACAAAACGTGGTCTATAGTTCAAACTATTAACATACGGTATTGTTATACTGCAAAATAGCTATTAAATATCTTTGTTCTAATAAACATTAGGCAATTTATGTTATATAGACCCGACCCAAAGAAATAATGTGTGCCATTATATACTCCACTCTTGCATTTTTAAAACATCTAACTGAAGTGTACAACTCTCGATTCAGCAAAACAACGGAGAGCAATACAATTGTTTATTTTTGGTAGGACATCTGTCATGTCATTAACTGAGCTTATGTGTTATATAGGAAGGCGTGTCCGCTTGTTGATAGCGTGGATCTGATTTCTACCTCAAATAACCAAATATATTTTTTAATATATTTAATGTTTTATATAGGCTACTCTGAAACAAACGTAAAACCTAATGCTAGAGCATGAATCATTTATACCCTTGACACGAAGATTTTATTTATTTATTTATTGCGTATTGTGGGTATCAATGCATCCTATCAAATTGTTAAAATTATTCAATAAAAAAAATAATAACCCCGTAGGTTATGTGAAACATTCTCCAACTACTGGAAATAACGGTATGATATTTTTATGAAAACAGTGGCACAATACAGCCAACAAGCCTTTAGCTGTGTTTTTTATGGGGCGTGGTACCTGATGCCAAGACTGCTTATAACTCTCTGTTGTATCAATGTCTGTTGTTCACTTGTGTTTTATAATTGTTTTAATGCATTTCTTAATAATATGTTCTGATATATTTAATGTTCATAATGTTAGCATTAACATTAACAGTTGATGTTGAGTAATATAATATTTGTGTTAATAAAGGAAGAATCGCCTATCTGTTTGTTTCCCCTGACTGCCTCATGCATGATACTTCGAGCAATAATTGCAATCTTTTATTCTCTGCTTTATATATTCTTTTAGTCAGTGAAGGTACTGTATAAAACGAATTAAATGTATTATCTGACTAACATAGAGTTTTTTTCACTCTCGATTTCCACCTTTCAGTATATTTTCATACAATGTGCTGGTTTGCTTTCACCCAAGACCGAGCAACAATTCATTTTAAAAAGACTAAGTTGAAAGTTTCGTAGTCGCATTGATTAATTTATTCAAGAATTAATTTACACATTCATTGATAATGGTTTTATCGTGTTTTGAATAGGACAACAGGCTCTCAGACCTTCCACTAAGTGTCCAAAGCTGCAATATAATGTTAGCTAATGTCCTGGCATTAAAGCTGTGCTGGGTGACTCATGATAAAAATAAAACCCTGCAAAACACACCGCATATGCGCTAGCGATAGTCTGAGCTCATTGACTGTTCTATCTATCTAAACATATGAGAACATCACAGATTTATGCACATTTTTCTAAAACAAACCTGTTCATAAGCCATCGAGAATTACAAGCACTGAGCAATCGATACATCTATAATTATTCTTTCCACAATGTATAGCTAAAACACAGCAAAATTAACGTTTATGTAGTAACATTTACAGATGTGTATTTTCACCCGTACTCCATAAACAATATATTTACAATATGTACACACATTTCTCTTGTATTAACATAATTTAAGCGTTCAAATAGATTTAAAACACTATCAGGGTACTGCCATTTGAGAATCAGTACAGTACGCTATCACAGCTAATGCACTTTCTCTTAAGGGAATATCTAAACATACATTTCCAAATTATGTCTATATAATGGTGAAATAAGACTGAAAATGACACTACTACTGACTTCAATTTGATGGACTGCAATATTTTAATGTTAGATCGCACGATAACAGCTTACACTTCAAAGACAGCAGCAGGATGAAAAAGCATTCTCTTAAATATTCCTTCATCCCAAGCCATGACATGTTTCTTCTGAAGAATGTTGAGCGCTGTTTTAAGGTTGCAGCAGACCTGAAATGTCTTGTTGGATGCACCACGACAATATGGTGGTATGAATATAGGCTACCAGCTACATTTTATTCATTATGATCCTATTGAACAAAATGGTAGGGTTTTGGGGCTTTATGTGTGCCATGTATAACGTGCGGCCTTGAAATGTACAAATCTTAAATAAAAAAAAATGTTGCTTATAAAAATAACTTCCACGGATCTCCTGAGTGAACTATTAACACTGAATTGTCCCCATATATTTGCTCCTGTTATAAAGGGTTGAAAATTATATATTTACAATATATTTGTGAAATGCCGTATTACATGCATCTAATTATAATAAAAGGTTTGTTTGTTTCAAGCTCTAGTTATGTTGTCTTTTTTTATTGTTAGCCTATAATTATTATGTTGTACCTTTGTGAATCTTGTTATTTTATGAGAGAGAGAGAGAGAGAGAGAGAGAGAGGGAGATTGTAGATATACTTTGTGTAGTACACATACACTAGTATGTCCTTTGGCGACATATACACCACTTTAGCGACAGTACAAATTAAAATATGGTTAGTCTGTGAACTACAACTACAACTACAGCAACAAAGATATATTAATGCATAATATGTCATTGGTCGGCCCAAGTATTCACACCATCTTGTGTATTAATAGTAATTTTTGGCTGTACAATAAATTGATTTGTTGTGTTATTAAAACAGTATTTAACAAACACTTACCCTAAGTAAAAAATACTTTATTTAGCATAGTGACTTGGCTGGTGTGGCTCACAGTGCTTTGAAACTATTTTGGATTGGAACCCCTTATTTAGGTCTATCTGCAGTCAGACCAGTTACAGTCAAACACGTAATCTAAATGCAATAAAGGCAAAGCGAAATTTAATATTCTTTTAATTTGCAGTAACCTAATGTAACCTAAGTTTCTATATCTGCTGTAATTCAAAATGTCAGTGTGTTCATTTTCTGGTCTTTATATATATCTATTCGCTCCAATATACTAACTAAAAACAGCTTAACATAAAACGTTGAAATCAAAGAAGAAAAACAATCTTGTCATGGCTGAAGAAATAATTCCCATTATTCCTGGATGCTAAGAACAAGTTCACTGAAAACCAACCAGCTTTCATAAATTATTTTATATTCCAGTCAAATACTACCTGGGCATTTGTCCATCCATTAACACTCTACATAAAAGTATTTTGCCATTGCGAATGCTTCTGTCTACTACAATCTGCTACAATAAATGCGTTATGCGTTTGGTAGTATTACTATGCTTTTAAATGCAAGCTATGAACTTCATTTTTAAACATTTCAACATATAGTTTATATATTGAGTAGGAGTTGGTGTTTTGATGTCGACCAATCCTTGGGCTATTTGAAGATATTGCCGCTATATCCGCATGCTAGGCGGCAGTGTCCTGTGGGGCCAATACGCGTGCTGTAAACTCTTTGTTGGTGACGCATTCCAGAGGAGAACCCCATTCACTCAACTGAATGAAAATGACTTTGGATTCCAGACTGTCTCCTCCTCCCGTCGCAGAACAGCTGAAGGCAGGGGAGGGGATTAAGAAAACATGCAGATATGGTGAAATCCAAAGGCTACTCTTCAACAAGATAGACCAGTCGATTTTGATGCCTTAGGCAAAAAAATAATAAGTAAATAAACTAAATGAATATTGGCTTAATTACAGTTGCCCAATGACGTACAATACAGTTTTATGTAATTTCTCTTTAGAAGGCATTGCGCTTTATTACTTTATAGCGTCAATAAAGACTATAGATTTTACACAGTGATGTGAAGTAGCTCTTACTTCCATGTATGTAATTTAGTACCCAATCCTTTATACCAAATTTTGTAAATAATAATAATAAAATAAAATCCAGTTCTGACTGTAGTACTTATAAGTGTCTCATTTGCCGGGTACTATTTACAGACAAAACTGTTTTGGCTTGTTCAATGGATGTCCTGTAAAACTGTTCAACGGCGGCTTTAAAACATTTTAGACATTAAGGCAAGTTGTCCTGTAAAACTGATTTAAAACTAGATGTAATTTGAAAAGCGCTATACAAATAAAAATGACGTAATTTTTTTGGAGTACTCTATATAATATTTCCTTCAACTCGAGATCTGTGCGTCGTTTTACGTCGTTTAGAAGTACAAAAAAAGTTCGCGAAAATAAAAAAGACAGACAGACAGACAGACAGACAGAAAGAAAGAAATACTTAATGAATGATAGAAAGAAAGAAAGAACGAAAGACAAAAAATAAAAGAAAGAAATCACAGCATGCATTATAAATTCAGAGGTAACCTAAAAATGTGGTGATATGTATTAACTGGTATTATTCGTATTGCAATACTCACGTTATAATTTATTCAAGTTCTACAATATTTATTTAACATAACAGAATCAACCTGACTGTTTTCACCAACAAAAATGACATGTAATGATCAACAATGGCTCCCTGATGTAACTGCACAGTTTCACATTTTGCCGTTTCTTTTTTGTTTGTTTTTTTAGGAAGCTACAGGTCAAGCATTGTTAGCCTTGGATACAGCTGCAGCAAGTGAAGTATGTTGTGGCAACGCTTTTAAAGTATGGGCTAGCCAGTACTGGCTGCTGACCACGAATAATGCTGCTCCTACCATCAAGATGTGTATTATAATTATAATGTTTCATTTGTTATTTACAAAGGCGCTGGCAGGTTAAATGATGTGTGGCCCAGATGGAAAACGTGTAAAAGATAAATAAGGAAGAACACCTGATCCCAAACGAATAGTTTGGTTTTGTAATGATTGGTCTCGACAATATAAGAACAATATCAAAACCAGACAATGACGCTTGTGGCAAAATGTGTAAATATGTTAAGTGTTTGAATTTTACATATGTAGGCTACAAGCCTCTTTGCACGCACTTATAGAACTGAACATGTGGAGAGCATAAACAATTTACATGAACCCATAGCTGATCCCCACCTGAACACGACAGTTAACAGAGGATTATAAAAATGGCATTTTAGAATTTAGAGCATGTATTGTTATATAATCTATCTTTCTTCTTTGTTATTCGAGTTTATGTCCATTCCCAGTTGTCCACCAATCCCTCAACTTTCTAGCTTACATGCTCCCTTTTTCTCTTCCGTCTTTCTATGACTACAATCGCACTATTTCAGTCACTAACAATATAGTGTTGACAAAGTGTATAAAACCACTTGAGGATAGTTTGCAATTTAAGAATGAGCTATATTAAGGAACCGACAACTTTTCCCCATGATGTTTACAGTCCTTTCTCCCTCTGAGAGTCTAAATTCGCTTTTACAGCCCGACACATAAAGGCAAGCAAAGGAGAAAAAGAGCCCGCTGTGGCCATAATCGTTCAGTTCATTTACAATGCCATTTGCGAAGACTTCATTGCACAGGGTGTAATTTAACGGCAATTGTCGCCCTTGATGAAGACGAACTGACGTAATCAAGGCAGTTTCTTGTTGTCGAGCCAGGAAGCCAATCCCAACAACATGAAACTACCTAAACCACGCACCAGCCGTGCGTAACGGCGTTATCCAGAGGAGAAGACCAACAACAAACTCTGCACAGTTAAGTAAGGATTTTTTCCCCATTCTTCAGTGCTTTGAGTGTCAATTTAATGAAAGCTGGTCTGTGATGATTCTAGTGTTGCGGACAGTCCACAACTAGGTTGTTTTAATAATTAGCACAGAAAACGTAACAATTCTAGCAACCCGCATTAATATTTCGGACGCAAAGTGTCTAAAAACCAACATTTTAATTGTGTCACACTGACATCTTTAAGATGCAAATATATGTAGATCTGCAACAAGAACAATATTGTCAAAAGAGATTCCTGTGGCTTTTTTTCTTTTATTTTTTCTTCACTCAGAGACCAAAATGCAACCGAAGACAAACAATTTTCTTAAAATTACAGTAGGAGAGAAATTGTCCTGCAGAGGCCTTACCAGACACATCATATTTATTATTTAACACACACTGCTATTTATAAGTCGACCTCCACAACTTTAACTTGTAAATGGAGGTGCATTATCTACAACAAACCTTTCTTATCAACATCTGTTAGTTGTACCAAGAGCAAAGTGCATATCTCAAGTCCTCAAAAAAGCAATTGTCGTTCAAATCAAAGCTGTTATCCAATTCAACCCTTTAAACGCAGAAGGTATCGAGAATAACCTCACTCGAGCTCAATCGAAAAACCAAATAATGAAAACGGTTTCCTACCTTGAGTTTTCTATACAGGGTCTGATAAACGTAGCCCATAGGATCCTCTCATTCATTCATTCACTGTTGTTGTAGTTCTTATTCATCCGTGTTCAGTCCATCGCATCATAGCGTTAAATTACTCCAAATTGGAAGTTCCTGGTTCCAAAGCAGCCAGACAGACCGCAGAGCGCGTCAGTGAGGCCAGCACATTGCAGTCCCGAGTATGTGAATTAGCCCTCCTCCACTCACCTTTTAATGCATTTTTACTGCAGCAGCACATTATATTTGCAGATCATAAAATCCACCCCCAGCGCTTTCCAGGACCGTCATGACATTACAATTTTATGACCTTGACTTACTGTGGTCACCTGGATAATATTTAAATCAACTTTATGGGTCTCCCACTCATATTGAAAGTCTCCTTCTACCTCTCTTCCCTGTCTTCACCAAAATGTCGCTTTGTCAACAGAGTCAAGAGAAAATAGGCAAGGGGAAGGATATACCAGGACATTAGATTTTCCCATCCCCTGTTTTATTCATCAGCCTATCGAGTTAAACATCAAAATGACAAATACACCTTTAGAGCAAAGCATGCAAAATACAGAGCACGCATTGTATGGGACAAGCGCACTGACGTCTAACAAGCTAATCTAAGACATCAACATCTCTTAATGATTCGTAGTTGAGGAGTTTAGTAATGCAAATCAGTCACGAATATTTGCACCAAGCGTCCTTTTAATCATCAACTGGCATATTTACAATGTTATCCGTGTGTGTTTCTCAATGACAGGTTAGGTTCGAGTGTTGACTAAATTTATACTGTTTGCAGGTTCCAGTTCTTTTAGCAATAAATGGCAGAGGCCAGCGTTTTACCCCAGTATGCTTTGCTATTTTGTATTGAGTCAGTATGTGAATAAATAGGAGACATTTTAGGGGGAAAACGTGGGGAGACGAGAGACAGTATGCATTTGATTCATATTTATTTTGTCTGTTTTTATTTTAGCCCTCAGTTGAAGCTATAGCCAGTTAGCTCCCGGACGCGACTTTCAGTGTTGAGCTTCTTTAGCTTCATCCTTCTGTTTTGGAACCAGATCTTGACCTGTCTGTCTGTGAGGTTGATACTCTTGCTGATCTCCAGACGGCGCTCTCGAGTCAAGTACATGTTGAACAAGAACTCTTTCTCCAGCTCAAGTGTCTGATGCTTTGTGTAGGGACATCTCTTCTTTCGTCCACTTTTCGCTTTTAGCCAGTTTCCAGGTGCTTTCTCTAATTTATCCTCATCTGCAGAAGTAAAGAAAACACAATTGATAAACCGAAGTATGACTGTGAAGCTGCTTTTACTTTTTTGAACATAATATGCGCTAAAACACAACACGTTATTTCTCATATGATTGTTTTTGTTGGAAGAATAAACATTATACATACATATATATATTTTAAGTATGTGATCTAATGGTTTAATCTAAAATTGGCTCGTTCTTAGCTACGTTAAACTTCCTGGAGATACGTCCCCTCAGTTAACCAGATTGAACATGTCTGATATTTGCGTTGATACATGTTTGAATCATTATGCAACATTATTATCTGTATGGTCAGTTTTACTTTTTCAATTTAAGTTTCTAGAAAATTTCCAGTTGTGTGGCTTCAATCCCTGCGAGCCATAATTATGCGTTTTCGCCCCCACTGAAATGGTATCGTCAAATGTCCGTTTAAGGGAAAAAGGCAATATTCGTGTATATATATGTTTCAAATGGGTTACATTTTTCAGACTTAGGTTACATTTTAATACCAGGTATATAACAGATATTTGAGCGAAGGGGACCTTAATTTTATATATAGAATTAGTGGGAGCAATTCAGTGCTAAGTTTGCAAACTTAAGATGTTTAATCTATTTATAACTTGCTTAGTTACATCGTGCTCATTTTAATACCACACATATGTTTCATATTTCACTTTAGTTTAAATGATATTCGATCGCTATTTTAAAACAATAACAAAACACGGGTAATTACAAAGGACGCAAGACATATTTAATTAATACAACATTTAAAATAATATGTTATATATATACACTTCAATATATCAGCTTTAATTTAAACGTAAAATGCTCTTTCGTTAAATGTCTAAAAAAATAGATATATTTTCATATGTCAAAGTAATTCTGTAGAAATATGTACTACCTTTTTTTGTGAAAAGTAATTTAAATTCAACCTAAAGAAAATTACTTTTACTCTCATTGATATCGCAGGCACAAGTATTATTTCTGTAATATTATTACATGTATTATTTTCATGCATTATTAATGTATCGGTAGATACGCATCAGTGGGCATATTAACATTGCATTGCAAGGGTATGGTTACGAATAAAACCTGCAAATAAATAAACACATAAAAGAAAAAAGATATATATTAAAGGCAACTGTCTAAATTAAAATTCAATGTGGATGACAATATTTTCTACAGATTTCCTTAAGAGAAAAACTATTGCGGGTAAACCATAAGACTGAGATACCGACTAGGCGTAAAAAAAAAGTATTTTTAATGCAATTAATCTGCATTGTTTTAATGCAATTTAATGTGTATTGTTTTGTTTTGCTCTGCTGTTCTTGGATGGATGTGTGTAGGAGCGCATTACATTCGCTGTGTTAGCGTATTTTTTGTCTCTCTATGATCCTGCCAAAACAATTTTAAATACGAAAAAAAACCCAACACTGATTCGATTAATGATACCTTTTAAGTACCTTCTGTTATTTTACATTGACAAAAAAGAAAAAAAAAAAAGAATTAAGAACTCATCTAGGCCTGTAAGTGACACAGTTGTAATATGTTAACAGGGCCTGACCAGTCGTCGGTGCAACAAGCTCTTCCACTTTTATGTGTAACTTGGTTGTCAGTTCACATGTTGCGCAAACAAGGAAGCTTCTGATCGTGCGTGCGTGTGTGTGTGTGTGTGTGTGTGTGTGTGTGTGTGTGCGCGCGCGCGCGCGTGTGTTTGTGTGTGTGGCAGAGAGAGAAGGAAATAATTGTATCACCTTTCAGTTCGCTCTCGGAATCGTCAGTACAACAACTGTATGTTTTTGAGACACTCTCCTCTTTTCTAGACTGTTCCTTATCCACGTCGCCCTCCTGCGTATTCCCTTCCTGGTCTTCTTTGTTGGTTTTGACATATGGTTCCCGAGCTATAGCCTCTTCTGGCGTTGCTATTCTGGGTATTGGGTTAAAGTCCGAGGCGAACTCATCTCCGTGGCGGCCCCTCTCACTGGTGTACACCTGGCTCCGTTGGAAATAATCGGGGGTGGAGACGGTGCTTTGATTCGGGTGGCTGCTATGGTCTCCCAGACGGATGTAGGTGGATTTCTCCTTAGCGCTGTCGATATCAGTCTGGTAAAGACAAGGGATCGCTTCCTCCTTCACACTACTAGCAGCTGGAAATGAGCATGGGTGCAAAGGCTGGGCAACAGGTTGAGAGCCTCTGTAAGTTTTAGAGCCTGCAGTCCAAGTGTCCCGCTGCGACAGGTAATGCGAATGCTGGTAACTGCTGAGATGCATCCCACTCGGTGGCAGCTCATCCCGTTTGGAGAGAGGGGTCCCAACAATGCCAAAACTACCCATCATCATGGAACAACCATATTCTACAGACGTTTGCATATACATTCCAGAGTTAGTGGAAAATCCCTCACCTCTGTAAGGAGATGTTCCTCCCACCAGCGAGTCCATCAGGAATGTGTTGGCTGCCACGTTGTTCGGGCATGACATTGTGTTACTAAGCTTGTTTTTTCTTTTGATATAAAACAATCTCCTTAATGTTGAAGACAAGAAGATAAGGACAGTAGGACGCTGACATATTTTGGGGGGCGAAAAATATCAGCAACATAATTATAGATTCAAGGCGCCTTGTCATGTGATTTTCAGACCAATCGGCTTTTGAAAGTGGCCTTGATGCGCCAGACCGTCCTGACGTCACTGGGGTCAAGTTGGTGAATTTATGTGGCACAGCATGGAGCAATAGCGCCATCTAGCCGATTTTGTACGGATAAGGAACCCAATAACAGAACAAAGAACAATCGTTTTCTCCAAAAAAACAGTTACGTTCCTTTTGAGGCTGCAAAATGAGCACGAAAGCGAGGCAAGTAAATTAAACACTTCATTAAAATGAAAGGCAAATATTAAGCTTAGTAAATATGTCAGCAAAGATGGTCACATAATTTACAGGACAGTAGATGCAGGCCATGTTTTAACAATGTAATTTTATGGAAACGGCATGTTATTGACACGCTGTATACTGCCACATCTGTCTGACACTACTTAATCGCTGTTATTTATAAATGGTTATTAGTTGTTTAGCTGTATTGCAAAACCTGCAATTTATTGTACAAATAAATAAATTAATATTTTTATGGTATATTGCTGTTTTACGGATGCGTGTTTTATGTTTTGACCGTACTTGTTTCTGCGTAGGAAACGTACGCCTCTTATTTTGACAAAGTAAGAAAATTGTAGGTAGTTTAGGTATATATTTCTGTTTAGGCTCTCAGGAAAAATATAAACAATAGTATTAGTTTGCCCTATCAAATAGCACAGAACATGTCAAGTTGCGTATACATTTGTTAAATATCCAGTCTTTCGCTTTTGTTCGTTAAGAAGATGGGGCTCTGTTTTGTTGCAGCGATTCACTGTTCATTGAAACTGCATTTCTGACCTTCATCATCAAATAAAAACAGAACAGAGCGAGAGTCTTAACAGAGCAAATTGCATGCCATTGTGAATTAACAAAACGAGCATTTGCTTGTTGACGTTAGCTGCCTAAAATTCAAACTTTCAAATTTTCTCGGACAGATAAATACATATCCAACCTGTCCATAACACTGACAAATGTCCACACATTTTCTGTCGTGCATCGTAATACATAATTTGTCTCACATGTCGCACATTTCAACCAACAATAAAAAAGTGTTTGCATCCTAGAAACTGCACCTTTCTTCTACAAGAGTTTCAGAATTGCGTGGCCGCAAAGATGGTCCACAGACAGACGAACAGTCTGCATACCATTTTGGCAAATTTCACAAATTAGTTTGAGGAATGAAAATACACTAAACGTACTAATAAATAAACGCGTAGGTCTATATCACTTCACGTAATATATTCACCAAATTTTAGCCTACTTATATATAAAAGTTTGTATTAAAAACTTACACAAAATAGTCGAACCCTATTTCAATTTTAATTAAGTGTTTTTTTGCATTTCTTCTCGCTTTACCGTACCGGCACCAACAAAAAGGTCAGTGCCCGTGACCCAGCGTGAAACACGGGGGATTGTTCTGATTGGTCTATTCATTTGTCTATCACTTTGCCTTCTCGCTAAGCCTTTCTAGGGATTTTTCTTCATCTAAATCATGCCAGGGGATGTTTCTATTGACTTGCAGGTTTGATATCTTTTTTATTATTATCTTACTCAAACTTTTGTAATTTCACATTAATTGATAATCAACATGTGTATAATTTTGCCTTTCATTTCCACAAATTTTAAAATGCTTTTATTTTTACCAATAGCTGCACACACACTGGGTTTTTCTTCACGAAGGACAATTTCTTAGTGAACGGCACAATTTTCAAACTATTATACAAATATACATATATCAGTGAACGTATTTAATTAAATTTGAATTACATGTGTTTTTCTGTTTTTATTTATATTTAAATATCTTTGCATCTGAGCTCTTCATAAATACTGCATAATATCAAAATGCACAGACGGTGAATCGGTGTATGGTCAATGGTAAATGCAAACCTGGTATTTAGAACTAAATTACAGAATTGTCTTTATTAAAATTAATAATCTAAATTAATGCCAACCACCCTCACCCGACCAGTGACTTTCTGATTCCAGATGTCAGTATGTTAAGTTATTCCAGAAGATGCATTTACATATTAAAGTCTTATTTCAGATTTGGTCAGTTGGATGTCTAGAAACAAAGAAAAGGGAAATTAAAACGTAAAATACTTGCACATTGTTTATTATTAGTAGTATTTTATTAATTTTTAAAGTGTTACTGCTTTACTCAGCAAATCATTGTTTACTTTCGCTTCACTAACTTCAATTAATAGGCCCTTGTGTTTTAATAGAAATAAAGAACAGAAAATTAATGGTTCCTTTGCTACTTGTAATGTTTTCAATACAGCTCACTTCATATGGTGAAGAAAATTAGACCCGTGCTGTTTTATTGTACGCGCTTGGAATTCTACTTCTCTCTTTTTTCAGATTTTTGTGCGTGTGTTTATGCCGACAAGAAAACAAGAAAACAAGAAAAGGACCCGAGCTTTAGCAATAAGATTCATCTCAAACATCCCCTTAACTTCGAGTTACGAGTGATAGTAAAGAAGTTAACATCTAGCTTGAGTTGCTGTAACACATACAAAATGTCGATTACACTTTCCGTTTTTTCACGCACCAACATATCCTAGCGCAACATTTGCGTTATTTACACAAAACAGTGTAGTACACAGTAACGGTAGTGTGTGTATATATATAGTAAAATAGATAGTAACAGTAAAAGATATACTTTCTTATTCGGTTGCATTTTTATAACCATTTTCCAATTTTTATTAAAGGTTTTTAATTTTTCGATTAAGGTTTATGTTTTTGGTTATCACCGGTTGTGTTTCCTGGAACGAATATGCTCGGATTTCGAGCAGGTACGGATTTCTGATCGTAAGGGTCATTACATGTGCAATGTCATTAATTTAGCTAAAACGGCACAGAAAATAATACATAAAAGTCGTCAAACCGACTTTCAATTCTTTGGAATTCCTGAAGACTTTGGAAAGCGGAATGCAACACATACGTACATACTGTTATAGGCCAGTAACTAAGCCTGTTGTCCTTAATTGGAGTATAAACAGTTTCTGTTTTGTAACTGAAACCACCATAAAATATATTTCCAGTTTGAAGCAACCTGCTTTTTAGCCGTTTTCCCTCAACATACAGACATCCACCCGCAGAGCTCTGTAGATTATTGTAGATTCGTGTAATGTTTTAAAGGACATTTATAAATCAGAGAGTGGTAATCGGAAAGCACATCAGCATTCTATTAAATTTTAATGTCACTAAAGATCATACAAAAGACTAGTGGGCACCAGTGGTGACGGGATTTACAGCTTTTCATCACATACAGGAAAGCGGAAGTAAGTATAGCCCTGCAATGAGTGTTAAATAGCCTTTGTCCAAAGTCCACACCTGCACGGTTTGGAGCACAAACAACGAGGACAAACTTCAATGAATCTTTTAGTCCACTCACATCGAAAACTGCGTATGTTGTCATAATGTGAGGTTAACGAGTGTTTTGTAAAGGTTGAATTGTACCAGGCTTCTCATTGTTATATACAGTGAAGTGAGTGTTATTTGATAATGAAAGTTATTGGAGTCCAGATGTGAAAATGTTTGAGATTAATCAGTAAAGTCTGTAATTACACTTCAATTCTATAAATATCTTGAGCATTTGTTTCATTATGGTGAAACCTACGTAAAACTGAAATTTAGTTCATATTTTTTATCCGAGGGGAATTCAGTTCAAAGTCTTTTATACTGATGTCTTTGAAGCCTTGATGTTTTCCCTTTGCCGTTAGCTAAAAGTGCAGATGAATGTGTCTTTCCGGCAGTCTAATCGAAATAATTGCTTTGGCCACACAACAGAATGTGTATAAAAACACCATACATTTTTTTTTTTTTTTTGAAAGTCACATTTATCAAAGGATACCACGGTCTAATTTTCGCCTTCATGTTTTTTGTTTTATGTCTACCTGCAGAAAGGACGAACTGCATCTCTAGCGTTCGGTTGGACCTTCCAAGATCTTGCTCCTCAGTGTGGCAACACTGAAAGGAATTCAGCACTGTCACGTCATTGTGCCAGGGCCAAGGTTGGTGGGCGTGACCAGAGAAGTCTTCTAGCCTTGATCCTTGGCTAAGCCTTCCCATTTCTCTTCCACGGTTCTATAAGCAAATATCAGTGGCAACGAACTAAGTGCAACACACACACACAGACGTAGGCAGTCTCTGTATTTGGAACTTACATGAAGGACTCTGTTGTATGAGTTAATACAAGTAAATGTGTTTATATCTCGTTAATAAACCAGTACTCTGATTCAATGTGCAAAGTACCTTCTTCACGTATATTTTTCACATTCAAGAATGTAAAATGTATAAATACTCCGATCTTTGTTTCAGATCTGCCTGAAAAAAGGAGGCGATGTACCTCCTTACAAAAACTCACAGCCAACAGATTTTAAAGGCCCAAGAACATGCACAAATGTCATTAAACATCTCATGCATGAAGATATTACATTTTACAGGGACAATAAAATGTATTTAATGGGAGTGCTAAAGTTGGAAAAGTTACCTGCTGCAGTTTAATGTGTGAGGTCAAAGTGTTGCGTCTAAGACATTCCTTGGCTCTTTTCTCAATTGCTCTGATTGGTTCTGTCCTGTTCACCACGTTTCCTGACTAAAGGGGCTCCTTGATTCCGCTTTATTGTAATGGGGTAAAGGTGAAGTCCTTGACATTATTGAAGTTCAAAGACAACTTTTAATTATATTTTCTTCATACACACTAGTGCCAACAGACCCACAGGCCCACATTATGAGCCCACATGTTGTGAAAAAATTCATGCAGAGTGATCACACACGTGGGGACAACATGTCCCCCCCCCCAAACACACACGCACACACACTCCAAAAATATTCAGCTCATGTATCTCGTCTTCCATAAGAAGAGAAGTGTGCAGGACTATCAAAGTGAAGGGATTGTGTATCCATATGATCAGACAGTTATGGACGATTTCACGGGATGTTCCTTGCACCTATGGGCTATTAGTGTTTTTTTAAACGTGTCTAAGTATTTTGTCCTAGCCGGACTTTCTTGTTTACTATTTACTGCGGAAGTGAACATTCCCCCGAACAGACGGTGCCATTAAGTCAGAAAAAAGGCAATTTAGGACTCTGACTTTATTGCAGTGTCTAGACTACAAGAGTGGCGATTCCATTTAGTAGGTACTAAAAGAAGTGACCAAAATTCTCCCTGATTCTCTCACGTGTTCAAGAGCGATTTCATGCATACTTATCGTGGCCACGTTGATAAATGCCTTTTTTTCTGATATACAAATTCCTTTGTAAAAAAAAAAAAAAAAAAACTTATTTCCTTTTTTCCTTAATCCCTCACCCAGATGCAACCGCAGAATAACAGGTATATCTTAATATTGATATCCACTCGTGCGTGAAACGTCTTAGTGAGAGAGAGAGAGAGAGAGAGAGAGAGAGAGAGAGCGCGAGCTCATTAATTAGCAGTGATTTTGTGTATTTCCTTAGTTTCTGCATTGTCACAAGTTCCCAAACTTTTTATTTAACTATAGAGGGTACGATATGAATATTTGTGTTTCAGTGCTTTGAAATCCAGTCACAGTTGAAATGTAACAGTTTTTCAATGATTAGTGTTTATTTCTGATTAATATGTGCAGGACCATTCTGATAGCTGGGCTTTTCCTCCATAAAACAGGAGAACTTCGGGCGTACAGCAAGACTGTAAATAATTTAAAGAAACAAACAACAAAGCTCATAACGTTGCAAAGGCAATGTAAAGAAAAATAGCAGCAGGGATAGGGTGAGGATACACAAAATAACATTATATTTACATTCACGAATGCACATTGCATACTTTCTGTACAAGGAATACATTATTACAGATTTTACAATTCACAGTTCTAAAAGGTGAAAATGTAAAAATGTATGACATCTCCAGGTTCGAGCCAGAGTCTAGTGTTTTTTAATTTACATATATACAAACAGAAATGCATAACGGTAAAATGTTACAATATATTATGGTAGGCTATTTTGTGACCATTTTCAAATGAAGGATTTTTATAATTTTACGTAAAAGACGTGACATGCACATATATATTTTACTTCATTTAATGAAGCACAAACTAGAAATGCCAGTTTAATTGGACACTTATTAAATTATTTTTCTCTGCCTCTCCTCTCCTTCCATCATTTCTATCCTGTTTCCAATGGCTCAAAATGCTGAGTACACTTGAGTACTGTTGCTGTCCTTTATAACACCCTATTATTATGGTTTAATTAGATTGAGATATTTATACATACGTAATTAGTGTTTGCTGAAATATAAAAGAAAAGGAAACGCGTTTCAACAATTACAGCAACGGATTCCCAGAGAAATACTGCAAGCGATCTCTGCTTAATTTCTTTTCTTTCATTCTGCGATTTTGAAACCATATTTTGACTTGTCTGTCAGTGAGGTTCAACATCCTGGACAGCTGCAGCCGTTTCTCCTTGTTGATGTAAACGTTAAAGAAAAATTCTCGCTCCAGTTCTCGAATCTGAAACTTGGAGTATGGACACCTCTTCTTTCTTGTGCGCGGGGTACCTTGGAATAATGAAAGAAGAAGAAAAAACACATCTTAAATGATTACCTTATAATACAATTGTCTTTTTTCTGGGAGAAAAAACAGAATGGGATGGGATGTTCTTCAATACACAACACATTTTTTGTTCGACTGATAGACTAGAATCAATAATCAGGAGTCTTGGAGGAAACAGACCCAACTGTGTATGTCAATACGATGCAAAACTATAGCCTCAATGATCATGTATAAATTGTATAATAAATGCTAAATATAACTAAACGTATAAAATAGCATGATAAACACTATAAAATCGTCTTCTGTGGGCAAAAAGCAACTGCAGGTTTTTTTTTAATCTTTTACCTCGATTTGTTTTTGTATGTCCATCAATATTTCCTTTAGTGTCAGATAAATAAAGTTGAATAAATGAGCTGAATTTACTTTTCTGAAATTTAAGAACCCTTGACCATCAACACAGGAAAGTTTGCGGTTTTTTTGTAAATACGCTTAATTGTACAAACATCTCCATCTGACTGTGGGCCTAAGGTACATTCTTCTGTAAATGAACGTGACTAGCATATCCTCTATCAAAAATAAAAAAAACCAAACATGAAATATCCCATTCTGTTTTTTTTTTTATTATTTTTATTATTATTATAATGATAAGTCTGATTGGCGTTTCGTCTTTGTTTTGAGACCAATGGGTTTCAATTAGGAGAAATCCTCTAAAAATAGTTTATTTTATGTCAGATTAGATTGAAATGCATGCGTTGGAAAGGTATTCGGGGTTGATAGATAGATAGATAGATAGATAGATAGATAGATAGATAGATAGATAGATAGATAGATAGATAGATAGATAGATAGATAGATAGATAATCTATCTGCTAACAATCATATTAACAGTCTTTACCACTAGGACCACTAACATCATGGCCATTAACTATATACATCAACCACACGGTAACTCAAGTTACAGCACATTTAAAAGCTAATAAGGGCTAAGCTAGTTTGCATTCAAGCTGATAAAACTAAAACACAGTATGGTAAAAGTAATGTTCTGCCCAACTGATTTTTACCCCCGACAGCTAAACGAGAAAATCCCCTGAAATGCTCAACGCAAGTTCATGATCAAAGTTAGCATTTGTCACAATAGCGCGCTCTTAAAATTTCACAGACTCTGGGATAGTAGCGTCTGTGTATAACATCCTTTTTTTTTCAAAGCGCTTTCCCATCGTAAAAATTATTTTCGTTGGAGGAAAGAGCTTTGTAGGTTATAATAAAATCCTTTGAATGCTTATAAAACTTCACATAAAATCTGACCGACAAAACGCCGGGCTAGTCCCTTAACCTTTCCCCATTTACAGCTTCGGTACCTACTCGAGTGGCTGCTCTTGCTCGCGTTCCCATCCTTAGTTGCTGCTGAAGTACATGAGCCCGAATTTGTATTTTCCTCCTCATCTTCTGGGTCCCTTTCTGGCTCCTGTCCTGCAGAAACAGTTGCGGGTTGCTGGGACGAAGTCTCTAATTTGTCAATCTCGCTCTTTTGTAAACAATGATCTGACTGATTGTCCGTGCTAGAATACGCGGTTTCAAAAAAGCGGTCAAAACCTTGAGGAAGAACGTTATTTTTCCCTACGCCGGCGTAGAAACCGGTGGAGGGGTGGTTAGAGTTCGGATGATGCTGGTGGTGGTGGTGGTGGCTGTACACACTCTCGTTTTTCATGAGCATTTCTGTCATGGTGGATGACGGAAGACCGTCTCTATGCACCAAGTCTTCTCCAGAGTAGCAAGATGCATAGTTGGTTCTGTGGTGCCATTTGCTGGACGGGTCGAGACCATAAGACACATCTCGCACCGGTTGCACTTGAGATAGATTTGTGGAATAGGGGTATGTGATTTGCCGAGAGGGGCCCTGTGGAAGGAACGAAGAGACGGCGGAAAATTCTGGAACGTAGTAGGTGCAGCTGGGGAGGTAGATGTTAGAGGCACAGCCTGTCCTGTCCCCAAACTCGGACGTCCGGTCTTTACGCGTCTGGGAGCAGAAGTTGCCCAGATTTACCGAGTTAAACATCTTTCCCCTGTAGTCTGTGCCACAGATATGATGTTTTGAATTCGAGCTGCAGAAGGAGAAAATTTGGGAAGGCGAGATGACGCGCAATCCGTCTAAGTCGCCCCGTAACACGTGATCGAAAGTAGATATTGTCATATATCAATTTGGAACACATGGATGCGTAGGAGTGGTTCAGTTCGGTAAGATCTGTGAGATTCAAACGATTAATTTTCAAATCATGCAAGACTATGATGTAAATTTTTTTTTATATATATAGATTATGACTGTTTTAAGTCCGTTTTGTAAGAATAAAGGAAGTATTTTCTATTTGTTAGTGTGTATGTTAGAGCATGCACACTGAGTAATTCAGATTTTATGAGTTTGAGGTAAGAAATTTAGTTTAATGCATTTTGTGATGTATGTATGTACTAATCTATGTTTTCGAGTGTGACAAAATGATTACATTTAAAATGATTACATTACTTTTTTTTAATGGTATGATCTGTCATTGTAGTTCTGATTGTTACGCTGTTAGTAGTCAAGGCTCGGGCTCCAGGTTTGCTTTTTTACAATATTGTTCAAATACATATATATATAGTTATGAGGTTCCATGTCACATTATAGTTTGTAAGCATTTCAAATATATATATATATATATATATAAAAGCAAATATGCCTCATAGATGTCATGTGCCAGCTCCACCCAATTCTTGAATGTACTGTACATATGAAACATTTGAGAGTTTTTTGTTTTGGTGAGATTAAGAAAATGCCGATTGCTTGTTTAGATATGTTTCCGTTTTAAAATAGATCAAAGTAAAACACTTTATTTTCTAAACAAGGAAGTACATCTGATTTTCTTCAAGATTATGTATTTTGATGTATCAGCGAAACAAAAAAATAAGCGCTTTTAACGATGGCAATGTGCATAAAGGATGATTTCAGCCTGTATGTAAAACAATGTCTTGTATCAAATGAAACGACTAAATAAAATGATGTGGAACATGCATTTGTTTTCGGCCTTCCTTACACCCTCAGGACGCCAACATGTGACTTTAAACTTGTGGAAAGGGTATATTAAAAGATAAGAAAGAAAATATATTAAAAATATTTTACAAATCTGTGATAAGACCTGTTTGAGGCAAAGCACACAATAAAATTTCAATATGTACCCTCTATCACCCATCAGAGTACACCTAAACCCTTTTAGGGGTGTGTGGGGGTGTGTGTGTGTGGGGGGGGGGGGGGGGGGGGGGGGTCTATGAACTCCTTAGCGCTCTGTAAAACATATCCTCACCTGGTAACTCTCAAAATTATTATGAAATCAAAATCGTGAAAAAGCCTTGCTTTTGCAAACAAAAGACGCTCTGATAAATTTAACATTTAGCAATTCCTCTAAACATTTGTCTAACGTGGACAATGATTTTTAATGAAACATTCGCTCACGTACAACTATTTCAAGATCTTTAGATCCATCAAGGAAGCATCTTACAGAGCAACAGACATAAACTAATGTTTACAATAGTCTATCATCATCATCGGAAAACATATTTTCAATTCAAAATAGCATTCTGAGTGACCATATTCTCCAACAATAACATTTAAACATGAACATGGTTTGTAATAATAATAATAATAATAATAATAATAATAATAACATATCTCTTGTTCTTTGGGACCAACATGTTTATTTGTAAAGAAACAACCACGTTGTGTGTAGTTGAGGTATATGACAATGACTGTATGAGCCCTCTCTAAGCTGACAAAAGGTTGGTGTACAACATGCCTGCAACCAAGTACAAAGAAAGCAGACAGCTGCCCAGACCCAGCACTTGAATTTGACCACTAAAATTCTCACTGTGGCCGCCATAAAAGGCCGAGCAGCGGAAAGCATGAAATGCTTTGTTCTACAAAAAAAAAAAAGAAAAAAAAAAAAGATAATTCGGATGAAAAATCTAACTAATAATAAATCCAGTGCAACAACATACAGAATGGCTGTGAAGGTTACAGTCATCAAGCTCTGTAAGTTTTAACTAACTTGAACTAAACAAACAATTTCACTTATTTGAGACAGCTTTGTCGTGAAACCGATCCATGAACAGGAACAATATCGATTTTCGCAGTGTCGTATAGTCATTCTATCTATCCAGTACAAATGTGGTAGAGCGAGACAGATTGAATACGAATTTGGGAGATAATAACTACTGCTGCCAGTGTAAAATGCTGCTACATTTTGTAACACACGTTCATGAACACATACAAATAAAGTCCATGTTGTGTATGACATCAACAGAAATAATGCACACACAAAAAACTACGCGAGAAACACCATCTGACATATTGTGTACATGAACTTTTCATAGTTCTGCGCATCTGTTTGTTCACGTATCAGCACAGTTAGCATATTATTGTACCTATGCAAGACGAAATCATCTTAGTGCTTTAAAAATAAAACTAATTGTTCTACAGAAGGTAAGTTCATCTGTGTCAACCATTTGAAACATTACAGTTTCAACACTTTATATACTACTAGCTATAGGACCCTGAAATTCAACAATGGCGCGGCCATTTCGTTCCATAAACAAGCAGTATATCCCCACAAATGCTCAGCCCCTGCTGGAGATTTCGACAATTGTGGATATTGTGATGTAGCAGATGAATTGAAAGGGCAAGTTCAACTGGGAAGAAAAACCAGAAAGGCGTTTAGAGTCTAGAGAGACAGAGGGACAGAGGTGTTGTAAATGTTTGTCATTCTCCTCTTGAAAACCATCACTATGAAGAACGGTGTGCTTTAATGTCAGCGGAATTTTAGCAATGGCTGCTAAGGTCTATAATTATAGAATTAAAATTGAAGTGCATTGAGCGTTACTCATAAATGCTGCTCGGACTAAAACGACGTGTTAACAAGTGGCTTAAGACACGTCATCATCACCCAGATCACCACTACGCAAAAAAATCCATTGAAACATTTCGCTGGACCGTCAACAGTTATTGAGACATATTCAGAATAGTCTGCAATTGTAGACAACACTCAATGGCCCATCAGTTTACCTCTGGGTTAAAACCTCGCCAGGGCTAAAAAGGGAAACGGTATAGTAACATAACTGTCCCCTCATGGCCTAGATAAATTTAATTGGATGTAAGTCGGGCTGTTAAACTCGCTCGTAGGAGCTATGAACAGTTTCAAGCAACAGCAAAAATGGCCCTTGTTTTACTGAGGTCTCTAAGAGTGCATCTAGCTCTGGAGCACGAGCACAAGCAACAGTGCCCAATCATATCAATTAGATTTCGCAACCACAGAAATCCAACTTGATATATTTGATATAGCTTAACAATTGAGTGATTTTATTTCGCCCAGAGGAGTACATTTCATTCAAAAAATAACTTTGCCAGTCAGAGAAAGAGGCCAAATTGTGTGCATTTTCATGAAAAATTAAATGGGTTTATATTGATGAAAAAACGCTCTTTTTGTATTGAAATGGGTGTTGTATTTAAGAGCTAATGACAACTACTGATGCAAAAAAGAGCACCTTCTCATATCGATTCAGTTGCGTTTGTCTGCCACCAAAAATATTTTCCTTTACAAATTAACAAGTTATTTATTTATTGTATTTATTTATTTATTTATTTTTATTTTACGTGGGGTAACATTGCTCATTTTACTGTTGCCACGGTACACAAAAGGTGCATAATTTTTAAATAATTGCTGAATGCAATTATTTTTTATATGTGTTTCCCATATGCAAAACAGTTAAAAATCTTTTTCAAGATTCTGTGTTTTGATGTATCAGCGAAACACAAAAATAAGAGCTTTTAACGATGGCAATGTGCAGAAAGGATGATTTCACTGTGTATGTAAAACAATGTCTTATATCAAATGAAACGATGACAATGGCTTAAATGATAATAATAATAATGGCTTAATGGGTTCAAATAAAAACCTCCAAAAACTTCAAGAGACCGAGTGTTTTATGTTGTCTACAGATGCAACTGTTTTTCATCGAAAATTGAAAAAGGCGATTCCTTATCAATTTAACACACTATATAAAATAAGTATGTTATTGCATTTAAATAACAATGTTCCAAACATGAATTGTAGCACTTGGTATGTGAAACCACATAATATAAAACTTATGACAGTATTTCTTAACTACAAATATTTATATATACAATTCAAGGTAAAATATATAATTAAAAACATTAAGAGTTTTCTTATAAATGTATTATACTTGTGACGATATTAAATGGCACACTAAACTGCAAATACTGTCAAAAATCAAAGAAGAAGAAAACTTTACAATATGCATCGATGCTTCATCAAGTTACTTAATAATTTTTATTAATAGTGTAAAGTTTTATAACCTTCATAAAACGTTTTCATAAACTTCTGCTTATCCACAATGCATGAATCAATGATTGGGAAAAATAAAATAGCTAGGCCTATTTCAAACAGTGATATAAACAAGTACACAACAACAAAGCAACAGTATCGAATTGTTGCACAGACTGCAGTGCAATGGGGAATTTTCTGGCCACGTAGATGTCATTGTCTAATATGAGCATTAAGATTTTTTTTGTGTTAGTTATTTAAGGTGGCTTCTTCGATTTGGCTTTTCTGCCAAGACGAAAATGTGCGAATAATTTGGAATAGGCTACCTGCAAACGGATGTTTATATTTCCCCCCGTAAAAATATCTTTAGTCAGACTGCTCAGATAATCTACTCTTTATTAATATTTAATACTTTTAAGAATTTTAGGACAATGTTTGTCAGTTCCGTCCACCAAAAGCAGAAAATACTCTGCTTTTGCAATAGGCACCTTTGTTCAACACGTTTTAATCTACGGTTCATCGCAAAAGAATGCTTATATCCTGCCAAAGTTTTTCAAAAACATAATCTTTTATGAAGGGTGGTTTTGTTGCCTCATTTGTCACTACTCTCTTATGTGGTGCATCAGCGAAATTGTTTATAAAAATCAACTGGTTGATTCAAGTTAAATATTTTTGTGTATTGAAAATTCTCATTTATTTAATTACTAATTTAATTTTGTCTACGCGAGAAGTATTAGATACTTCCTACCTATATATGGCACACACTAACTTGACCTTCAATTTGTATGTTGCTCCCGCCCACTCAGAGCTAACGCAAGGGGTGGGATCGAAAAGAAGGCCATTGTTCATTAAATGTTATTTTTGTATGTTTTCCGCTCAAAAACGGAATCATTCACTATTGATTACTGAACGCGTGATTGCACTGGCCTCAACTGTGTCATGTGATGCAAATCTTTCTTCGTGTGTTTTTGATGTTTAGGTAGATTAGAATACAGATAAAGTTATTTAATCACTATTTTTGCTATTCAAAACAGTTATTATATTTATATGTATCGTTTCACTCTGTGTCCATTCGCTGAAGCCGCATTTAACATCCTCTGAAGACTTTTACAGAAATTGCTGCTCTTGAATAAATACTTATCTAATATATTTTAAAGCAACGAAAAGACCATAACAATGCAAAGAAAAAAGGTGCATGCTGCATTTATTTTTTTACTTCGTACGGAGGTTTCGTAGTGCAAAATTTGATTTGGCTGAGGCAATGTTGAACTGTACGCAAAGCCCTGGGATGTAAAATACTTAAAATGTTTGTTTGTTTGTTTTTTGCTTCTTCAGTGTTCATTGCGGAAATACAAAAGATAGGTGAGTAAGCGATTGGGATGCCTAGGACTTTAACATCTTTAACTGAAGTGGCATGTTACCCACTAGCAAGTTAGATGCCAATTTGTTGAAATGTAAACATGAAGTAAAGAAGCAAAATTAGTTGCTAAACCCGACAATGCAATTCCTCCCAGGTAGGACATAAACAATGCAAATAATATCAGAGGGAAGTAACCACCAACATAATTATTGAACAACATCCATTGGCAGAAAATAAGCCTCAAAAAGAAAAAAAAAATAATAATAATGTTGAAAATTTGCAAAGACCCCTAAATCAAAGGCTATTGTTACAGAGCTGTAATAGCAGTGCTTAAAAAAAATAAACTGGAACTTGAATACAATTAACATTTGAGATTTTAATTTTAAATTAGCAAATTTTTTTGCACAACACTACACATGAAAAGTTTATATAGACTGTATTGTGCAAACAAATGTGATAAATCAAAACGCAAACCTCAAACGTTAATTGCAAGTTGAATTCAAGTTAGTTTATTGTGTTGTACATATATGTGTATAGTCACTTTTCCAGGATGTGCTGCGTCAGTGGTTATTGCTGTAGATAGATTAATCTTTTCTTACGCAATGAACATTTTGACACTGCTCAAAACATTTAAAAGTAGGTTAACAAAATCTTTGTACAGTCGATGTAAATTGCTCAAGTTTCAAGACACGTTTTAAGAAGGGAACATACACCTTCATAGAGCATGTATTTACAACTGCACGTTGTCAAGAAATACGTCTCTCATAGTGTTTCACTCTTACGCAAGTCCACAGATACAGACTTGCAAACGTGTGCAGACACGACGCCAGAATGAACTCTTCTCCCAACTATACACGTCTGTGATGAGCTGGGGCGACCGAGAGTGCTTAGAAACCACACGACTACACAAGTTTTGTGTGAAGGGCACGGATGTGCTCAATGACCTCTGAGTCGGGGAGACAAGTCGCCATAAACGGCTTTGGACAGTCTCAAAGTCAAAAGCGCCGCAAGCACATAAAATGTCATTGTTCAGATTGCAGCGCATTTGCTTTCAAGGAAACCTATATGTTTGACACGCTCTCTATAAGATCCACTAGCACCGGTAGGTTGATTTAACAGTGGTTCTCTATTAATGTAATTGTAAAATGTAGATCTTTTAACATAATATGCTATAATGCATTCACAATATGTTAAATTGTTTAGTCTAACAATGTAACACGAATTGAAATTTTTTATTTGCATGTTACTTGTTCAACACTAAAATGTTTAACACTTAGAAAATCTAATTCCTGCACAAAATCGTACCCGCGAAACACATTTTCCCTCTTGCAGTGGACATTTTCAGCGACTGAAATCTTAAATCTACTCCAAAAAACAAAGTCCAAGATCTGTCTTGAACTATGCAAACAGGCAAAAGCCAAGTTCTTCATGGGGCCCTGTTTGGGCGTCTGTTCCATTCCATGTATCCACTAGGTGGATGTCTTTACCATTTTCAACCACTCAATACAGCATATCAGTATTACTGCACAGCATGTAGTCATGCTGGCAAACTTTCAGATTTCAAAACGTTTGATGTCATATCCAGATATTAATCAGAAACAACTGAGCTAGTGTTGTTAGTTGTTAAGCAAAATAAAAATAACGCGCATGACAATGCACATGTAAATGTTTGCAATTATTTTTTTTTTTTGTTGTTGTTGTTGCTGTTGCTGTTCTGAAAACGATATTTTGATCTTCCAGATGCAGTCGGCACTCCCGCTGTTGATAAAAAAAAAAAAAAAACAAAAAAAAAAACATCTTATCTTTACGTTAAAATTTTGCACTAAAACACATTGCCATCCTGATGTGGTGCTATGTATTTAAATATAGATGAGATAACATGCTTGCCAACATAAAGAAATTGAAAAAATTTATAAAAAAAAAAAATATGTTGAAAGATTTTATTAATCATAAACTGTAGGTTACACATATTTGAATACACTGATGAACTCGTAACTTTATTTACAAGACATTTTTTTCATCACAAGGTACAAAGGAATGCGACATTGAAGCAACATAGAAAAAATACACAACGGAGACAATTTTACCAAAAAATTAAAAAAGCGGGAATCAAGGTCAATAATTGCTATTTTAGTTGCTGATGGCGTAATTCATTTAATTTCATGTGAATTCTCTATAGGTTAACAAAACAGAGAGATTAAAGCAGAAATCAGTCACCAAGATTAAAATCGGTCATATAACAAGAAAAATAAAGTAGCACCGACTGCACTAACAGTATAGCTTCCATAACAATAGTAATAATACTATTAAATACATTGTATGTTTAAAGGAACCGACTTCAATCAGTTTCATATTTTTAAAACATCCTTTTTCAGTTTGAAAAGATGTCTTAAAATAATACATGCGCCATATGACATTTAAATACAAATCTGTAAAAGCATTAGCTTTTTTCACCTTCTAACTACAGTCATTACAATCATGCAGCAAATATTATGTATTTCACTGGCATATCATCGAGGATCTGGCTAAAATAACGTTTCTAATGAAATAATCCGTCCCGCTATTTAGAAACACAAGCTTTTGGACATTTGAACAGTCTCCTCGGTATCATTGTTACTTCCATTATTCTTATAAATAACATAATCTTTGTTTTAATTTATGCTTGCGCTTCTTTATTATAGGCTATTGCGTGACCATGCATTTCTCTCCCAAAAGTATTGTTGTTAATTAATTAAATCGGCCTAAACGATTATAACGCAGATCAGGGGACGGGCAATTGTTCACTGGAAATGTATGCAGTTAACGATGCAAATATGATGAAGCCACGTATAAAGTTTTCTTTGTATGATTATAAAATATTCTGTTAGCAGTAGCAGCTGTCGGCCTACCAATTTACACCTTTGACGATATATATTTTTAAGAGTAATCCCCAAACACGTGTCAGAATGTCATTTGAAATTATATTTCAAAGTCTAATCATAAAAGCTGCTCTGTAATAGCAATTTAGTTGACAAGGGCCAAGATACGAGTTAGTCACTCACTTGTGTGCCCGTGACCGTGAACGTGCCAGAGAGCACGTGGTAAAGACTGCGGAACAGAGATAAGACTAAGAAGATCCACTCTTCTTGTAGTGGCGTACTCAGTTAGAGACTCTAAACAATAACCGACTAATTAAAAATATGAGAGATTGAGAACATGTTAAAATTCTCAGTGTGACTATGTCATGCTTTACAGTTTATATTTGGAGCTTATTGATAAGATTTGTTAAATTCTCTCAACAAAACACTATGAGACGAGATGATGTTACTATGCAATTTTAGTAATCGTTTAATAACACTCTTGTAATAAATAATTAGCGATCATTTCAATATCATGAAGACCGTTAGTTTGTATTATTTTATTTGTCCGAAATGCTTTCTCACAGCTTATATTTGGCTGAATTTCTAATTAGCAGTTAATTGCAATATATAATAAAGTGAGAATTGACTTAGACGGATTGTTTACTTCACAACATTGAATAAGACATCCCCACCATATACATGTCCAAAATAGGGCAAAGTCCCGATTACATAGACACTAGACCACAAATAGAGTTATAGCAATGGTTTAGAGCCATCGTTAGGTCGCGTGCCCCTAAAATGTTTCATATTCTCGTTTCTTTCTTAATGTGGGGAAAGACTTTGAGTAAAATGGGCTAATGCCAAATTACTATACGGAAATATTGCTGCTGGACATCTATTAAGCAATGGATACCAAGTGTCTTCCTAAAAGAAGGACAAAGCCTGCTCTCTCAGCAACAGTCTCTTTTTCTTCATTCGCCGATTTTGGAACCAAATTTTAACCTGTTGGTCGCTGAGATTGAGCCTGTCAGACAGTTCCCTACGTCGCTGCCGGGTGATGAACTCATTCAGCATGAACTCCCCCTCAAGCTCGGCCAGCTGCAGTTTGGAGTAGGGCTTTCGCTTCTTGCGGGTCCGGGTGTGCATCGGGTACCACGGGGCACCTATAGAGGGGCATACCACGGGTCATGAGAGAGCCTGTTCATATCTGCTAGGCCACTGTCCATCAAAATCTCTGCACATCCTGATGCCATGCAAATTACAAATGTCTCGTACACACATTTTTTTGTTGCATCGTGAAGCTGTTAATATGGCAATTGGTCATGATTCAATTGAATTCTGAAGTGTAATGCAAGCTGCCACTGCTATTAATGAATATGTTTACAGAGAAAGAATGCCCCAGAACGTTTTACTGTTCTAGTTAAAAGTACATTAAGGCAATAATTGTCCTACTTGCAAAGAAGACTATCTATTTAGAGGTTGCATGGCATATTAAATGACTTCTTGCTGCACTGCAACAGATATTAATTCAGTTTACGAGTCATTAAAACAAACGTTCTGTCAACAGAGCAACTTTCATTTTACAAATCTGTTCTACTTGGATAGTAGAAATAGACCTAAATCTGAATTTTAACAACAATATTACTTTTGCTTTTTATGAAAGCAGCGTTAAACATGGTCAACGGGTCTGTTTAATTTTATGATGTTGTGTTTACTGGTTGTATAAATGACTGGGCGCTTAAACTGGTGAACGTGGAGCACTTTATGGCAACCCCTAGTGGCCTTGTACAATTACGCAAGATCCATGAATGAAAATCAGAACGGTTGCCAGTGAAGCCACAAATAAATTTCCATGCAAAAATGCTGCTTGCGTAAGAGTTTAGTTGCTTTTCGTGTTACAAAGACTGTGTGCTTCTGTTGTCTTTCAGCTGTGAAATGAAAGCGAGTGACAAACCTCCACTGGCGATATTGCTTGCGTGGTTTCCCTGCGATCCAAGGGTTTGTGGGTCGCTTGCTGAAGTCTTCCCTCCTTCGTTGAGTACTGAAGAACTGGAGTCGGACTCCAAAGATTGACAGGATGGCGGGTCTTGGGTCAGATGCTCGGTGCCATAATCATACTTTGAGAAGGTGCCACTGTTGCCCATCCCATTGTGCATCCCGTGTTCAGACGATACTGATGTATCTCTTGCTCGTTCCTCTCGTTTGAGACTATTGCTGTCTGAGCAAGTCTCTCTGGTGCTGCTGGAATTGCCATAATAACATTTGCTCTCCTCCAGTCGGGTTATTTCACATGATCGATTAAAAGAGGGGTTAATGGATACGGGACTGCCAAAGTAAGACTGAGGATATCCATTGCACGACTCCGATGGATTCCACGGGAGAGAACAAACATTGTCCCTTCTAGGGTACGAGAGAGACGGTAGCCCCGCCAGCTGTCCCCCCGAGGCTCTAAAATTCGGCAAGTAAAATCTGTCTCCAGTGTGGATGTTTACCAAAGGTCCCACAAACCCAGGATTAAGAAGATTATGCTCGCCCATTTCCGCGGGCCAGACCAACAGCTTCTAGTTTATTGCAATCTGACATTTAACGTAGTTAAACCTTGAGGTGCACCGGATTGGTCATCTCCACGTCACGTGGCTGAGCTTACCCGAACACTGGAAGGTACCACCCACTTTGGTCCATTTCAAACAAAACAAAACGTTAACTTCTGTATTACGGGTTTTATATGCTTTTTAAAAATACTATAAAAATTCTTATTAAAAAATGTTAAATCTTGTTTCTCTCTTCCTGTAGCCCACATGTTTTAAACGGACCCTCTTTACGTTTTTTCTGCTGAGAAGTATATAGAAGTGTCCCTAGCCTCATTTAATACCTTTATTACCTGGCAAAAAGTAAAAAAATAAAATGAAACACACACACACACACACACACACACACACACACACACACACACATACACACACATACACTCTCTCTCTCTCTCTCTCTCTCTCTCTCTCTCTCTCTCTCTCTCTCTTAGGAAAATCTGATTTTTTTATCTTGAAAATGAGAGTGCTTTTTGACAATGTTTTTAAACAAATTACGGTTGAATTAAGTGTCATATAAAGACGCGGTGTTCATATTTTACAGGCTTGTTTTAAAGAAATACTGATGCTCAGTGCTAAACTCCACTCATATTTACTGTAGTGGGGTCAGCAGGTTGAAACAATTGGCTCAGTAAAAGAAGATGATATTCTATAAGGTTATTTTAAAAACATAGCCTATATTTCCGACAGTATGCATTGCTCTCGCACACCTAACATGAACAACTTTAACAGATACACCCTATAAATACTCGCAGCCAAACACTTGGAGGACTGTAACACATCTCACAATTCTTTTATATGAATTTTACAAGCTTGCAGAGGGAATTTAAATGATTCATCCCTTCTAAATAAACCAAGCTAGATTTTTTTTTAAATGTTTGAAAAATACAGGGAAAAAAATCATATCAACTGTAATGATGCAACATCATGAAGCGTGTATTTAAAGACCACAATGCAGCGAAAATAAAAATCAAGTTGACAAAGAGATAATAATAACCCACACACTACACTCAAGGCGAAATCATAAGAATTCATGACTTATTTTAAATTTGGTGTATTCGTATTATATTGTAGGACTGCACTGCACTCCAGCCAATGACGTCGCTCGTCATCGTTTCCATCTAATACGGGACAATTACTTGCTTCTATCACACACAACAGCTTACTATGATGTTTACACACTCTACTGGTCGGTTAGGTTTAGATAAGGGGTTTGGACAAGGGCATAATATTAATAAGTATGTAGATGTAGAAGCATTATATATACGGGCATTTGCACGTGATGAAATCGTACAAATTAATAGGAATTAACTCATACAAAACTATAGGAAATAGCCAACTCGTAAAATATGTACGAATTTTCATGAATTTTCATTTTCATTATCAACTGGGTTGAGAATGACAGTCAGTATTAACATTGGTCTCAAAAGAGTGTGTCAGCACTTTTCAGGATTATACCAGTAGCAATTTAAATGTTAGTTTAATTTGTATTTTATTTTTATTTTGTCATTCGTTTTAGAAGTGATTTTCTTCAAAATAAATATATATAAAAAAGATTAAATGTAGAATAAAAATAAATATGTAATTAAATAGAGATGATCAGTCCAATAAAGATTAGGTAGCAAGGATTGATTTCAAAAGACGTTGCTCCGAATTAAATATTTTTTTCTCTAATTTGGAAGCGGAGGACAAATAGGTATTAGAAGTTGAAGGTTTTTAGATGTTCATACATCTGATCATCTTTGTAAAAGGAAGAACTGATTTGATGTATGTAACTATAAATAAAATAAATGTATGTGTATTTGTATGTGTGAAGTTTGGGTGGTTTACAAGCACATTGTTTTAGGTTACAAACTGGTAGGGTATTATGCTATAAATGTGGTTTATGAGGAAATTTCTAGTGTCCCCCATAATTTAAATTTGAAAATGTAAATTGTAAATTTAGGGGTTAGGGTATAGAATATATAGTTCGTACAGTATAAATCTCATTATTTCTATGGAGAGTCCTCATAAGGAAAGTCGCACCAACATGTGTGTATGTGTGTGTGTGTGTGTGTGTGTGTGTGTGTGTGTGTGTGCGTGTGTGTGTGTGTGTGTGCGCGCGCGCGCGCATGTATATGTGTGTAAATGTAGCCGAATGCGCATATGGGCATGTAGTCATATATAACTGGTAATTGATATTAGCATTATTCAATCATTGTTTTCTCCGTCTTGATATATAATTAACAATTTAAGTAATTATCCTAAAAATCTAAGTTACGCATTTCTTGTATTCTATGGAGCATACAGTAACTTTGCCTTTGCTACTATCTAAATCTTTGTGAGAGTGTGTGTGTGTGTGTGTGTGTGTGTGTGTGCTTCTACTTTAAAGTAAACAAAACAAACAAAAAAAAAGCTAAATAATCACACAGAACTGCAGTACTAGTGCTAGGAAGCTTCAGTAATACGTTCATAATCCGTAATAGTGGTAAACTCATTAATAATATTGGCATATACACCTACAACAGAGACCCAAATCAGCCAAGATGTTCCTGCCAAATATTAAACAAACATGTGCATGCTTTACGGCTGGAGCTTCTCTTTGAGTTGACAAGATCTCTATTCAAGTTACATGTAACCATTTAACATGCATAGTAAAACTTCGTGTATACAGTTTAAAAGATATGGGGTATCTCAAAGAAATGTTGGCAATAGTCCAGTATGTCAAAAGTAAATTATAATCACCAACTCTGAAGCTACAGACACCTTTCATTTATTACTTTAAGATGATACGATAATAAATACAATGATTTATCCAATGGTATCAAATAGTAAATCCAAAATTAAAATACTGTTCACCAACTATGTTAGAAACTGTCACTACTAATTCTTTTTTTATTGGTGGACTCTTATTATTTTCTTCTCAAGAACAAGACTGTGAGACACAAGTTGTTCAGAGAGTTAGCTGTTCCGCCTTGTAATGAAAGCCGTTATATCAACTTAATTTTGTCACGAATAAGTATTCGCCTCAAACAACCATATTTTCTTAAATACTATCGCTTACAAATCATAGTAAAGGAGGATATTCTCTTACCACAATGATGGCCAATGTTGAAATCTCCAAAAGTTAAAATCTCCAAAAGCTAAAATAGTTGTTAGTTCAAGGTCAGTGTCTAGTGCACTGTCTGCGCCACACTGAGATGTCTGTCTTGGAATCCCTTTCCGTCCAGACAGGGCCATAGCGTAAACAAAAGCCTTTTTATTGTTTTATTTTTGGAAGACATGGTTGGCTCACTGGCAGCCTTGCAGTTAATGTCCTAAAGCTAATTTCTTGAGGAAGCAACAAAACAAAATTAATTAAATGTAAAATTCAAGTTCTCGAATATAACCCAATTTTAAGAAGAAAGTTTGGTCAGGTAGGCTATCCCAACAGACAACAACAACACCAACAACAATACTACTACTACAAAGATTAATAATAATACTAATAACTAGAGAAACTTAAAGCGATATATATACCTTCACCTACGGTGCAGTCAATTTACCGACATACCATTATACGGGTATTACAGGACCACACAAATGCAAGGTATTAATTGTAGCTTAAGCATTATTGCATATTTATCACTTTCACTGTGGCGGGAAAACGCATTTTTTGATGAAACCAATATAATTTAATCTAAAAGAATAAGGTAAGAATTGGTAACTTGATTATACAAATGATGCACAGTTACACAAACACCTTTGCATATGCATTTACAAATTGCTCATTCTCTTTGAGTCACATAAACTTTTGTATTTTTATTTTGTGGTGATTTCTTGAAAATATTCGGAGTTACAAAATACAGGTGTAAGATAAAAAGTAAAAGACGATGCCACCTTGGGTCATAGTTTAAGAGATAACCTACTGCATTTGACTTATTCTATATAGCCTACAAATCAGAATTAGATTGGCCCGCATCAAATATTTCAATAAACATCATAAAAATACAAATTCGAGTGAATACAATTTAATATGTCTTTTGTATCTTTGTACAATGTCTTTTCCTGACACATTAGCAAATTCTTCAAATATGTAAATTAAGCTACATATTAGTAGTTTAATATTAGCCACCCTAAGTTTAAATTAAACCTATATATTACAATGCTAAGAGGGCGCGCTAGCCACAGTTTGTCTACGTAGATTCAAAGACCAAAAAATCATGTGTTTTCGTGTTGAATCTGCGCTGCTCACTTCCTGATATTTCCACCATACCACCACCAGAGGTTATCAGCTCCCTTTCTGCACAACATACTTATCCCTCTTCTTCCATTTCAGTGTGCAGAACAGGGTAATAAATTAAACAATGTGTTTCCCTATGTTCGGCTGAACAGGCGTTTTGAATTAAACACATAAAAGTATATATGAGTAATATATTCCCCCAAAATGTTGTAATTGTGGAAAAAAGCAGTTCCCCCCCTTCATATTCTTTATAAATATTGCAGGTATAAAGTTGTGTCACCAGAAACGTGCCTGCTTAAAAAGATAGTATTGAGCAAAGTAGTCGAGTCATATGCTAATATTTAATATGTCATAATAATATTATTAAAATTCAAACAGTCGTCTAAGAGAATCCGTTTTAGTTTTTTAGTTGTTGTGTTTTTTTGTGCAACATAGTTTCTTGTTGGCTTGAAGTTAATAAGCAATGGTTATACCAGCGATAGTTATAGCGGTAGTCTATCAGTAATTGTAGCAGTGGAAATATTTATTAAAGTCTGCATTAAACTCAGATTCCATATTGCAGCCGCACCTTTATGCAACCCAAGCAAATAGTGCAACACAGTCAGTCAAAACAATGTCAGTCAAAGTCTCTATCTTTCATTGTATTAATAGTAATACATTTACCGATTTTAGTTATACGGTAGCCGCCATTTAAATATATTTTGTAACACAAAAAAGCAAAAAAATAATTTGCATGACTTCAGAAACAAATATATATATATCAAAACGTTTTACAAGTAACTGCGTGAGCACATGTGTTGCATATGTACATGTATATATATATATATAGGCCTATAAATTTGCATAATTCAATTATTCCTTTTGATTTCAGAAAGCATGACGTGATTTATAATTTTCATCACGCAATAACCCAACGAGAAAAAAAGTCATTAGAAACATTCTGAAGCCTGCTCTGAAGATTATGTGTGTAGAAATATAACAGATATTCCAAAAACTGTCCTTTCTCATTGGATAGGCCTTCTGTTTAGCCAGACGGAGATGTTTTTCATATAATAAAGTCTATATGAATACAGTATTAATTCAGAAAGGCCTACTCATTTAAACAACAAGCTTATATTGTGCATCTTTACAAATAAGTAAACAAGCCGTACCTTTTAGCGTGACTCTGAAGTGAATGCATCTCTTGATATTTGGGAAGAAGGATACCATTCATTCCTCGCCGCTTGTCAATGGAAATAATAAAAGATGAAATGTCTGTTAGAATGGTCTTTTGGAGAAATAAATGGACTACCCGTCTTCATGCTGAACATAACCATGATGAGAGAATACAACGATTGGTGGTTTACATGTTATACGGGCTCGGGGGCGCGGGAGAAAAATCACGACGTTCAATGAAGTGTGAGGAGGGAACAGAATATGTACGCTACAAAAAGACATTTGATATCAGTGCTTTTTACTTGTTTTTTTTTTTTTATTACTATTTTTTAACTTTTTTTTTATGTATTTATGGCATGCCATTAACACTTGCCGTCTAGACAGGGAAATAAATCCTTGTTTGCCTGAAAACAAAGCGCAGGCAGTGGTGTCCAGCCCCTCTGTTTATTATTCACAAGCCTCTGTGATGTCAAGGTCAAAGCGACTGCATAGTCATGGTCAAGGGTAACGATCACGTGACGTCAAAACCGAACGCCTAACTATCATGCAATTAAACCACAAAACTTAAATGTGACCAGCTTCATATATATATATATATCAATATATCTTCATATATATATATATCAATGCTGATATCTGACGTGTTCCGGATCAAACCGTTTTACAAATAACTGCGTGAGCATCTGTGTCACATGTGTTGCATGTATGTATGTATATATATATATATATATATATATATATACATACACATGCAACACATGTGACACAGATGCTCACGCAGTTATTTGTAAAACGTATATATATATATATATGTATACGTATATATATATAAAACCTGATATATATATATATATATATATATATATATATATATATACTGTACAAACACACACAACTCACACATTCTCCTTTAATAAAACAATTGTCATAATTTACAGAATTTATACATTTAGACACTCGTGTGTTGCGGTCACCCTGACTGAAAATTTAGATATTTTAGAGCAAACGCCAATGATCAACTTATAGTTTCCGTGACAGGAAAATCAAAAAGCCATCAGTGAAATACCGATTAAATTGTATTATTGTGTCTACTCAAAATTAAATCTCAAATGCATCATAAATACTTAAGTCTATACAAAAACAAATATTTGTTGATGCAATGTCAGAATAATTTGTCTGTTATTATTTTAATACTCTTAAGAATACTTTTGGACTGTATTTTTTTACTTGTATCTTTTAACAGTTATAATATAGAGAGCTGACAGTTATGCTGCCACAAGACTAATAATCAAATGGCGTGTCAATCATAAAGCAACAAATATATTTGAAATAGTACTGTTACACTTTTTAGTACTTCAGTCTGAAAGGTTTCTTTAAAAAAATAAAATAAAATAAAAACGTGGAAAGTTAATAGGTAATATCTTAAGAACGCATCTAAAACATGTTGTACCTTTAAAATGAATGTTGAAAAATTCTGATTGATCTTAACATGTAAATATTATTGCAGCTCTGTACGATACCTTCAGTGCCTTGTGTGATGCTGCGAGGAACGACATAGTCATTGTGATCTAGCACCCTATTGTGATTATATTTTAGCAAAATTATGTCGTCGTACATTTGAATTAGCATTTAAGATTCGCCTTTTTTCTATTATTCAAAAACATGTTTTTTTGTTTTTTTTGTTTTTACAGAGGCTTGAATTTAAAATTGAGGGCACGAGGCTTGCACAACCTCCTCTTTGTGAAATGATGTGCAATAATAATAATAATATAGAATAATGTAATTATAGTGAATAATCATATTGTTAGTAGCTATATTATTATGCAAATAAACAGTGCATGTATAACAGTGTTCATTACTAGCAGATGTTCAGGCCCATCGGAAGCATCGGAAGCACAAGCATTTGCATTCTGATTCAAATTAAATACGGAAATGAACTTTGTTGCTATTGGACTGTTAGAATAGAGAATATTATTAATAAGAGATATATAATTTAAGAGATTTTACCATTCTCCTGAATTCTCCTGTAAATACTTTCAGTCCATTTTAGAGAGCTTATAGATAGATAGATAGATAGATAGATAGATAGATAGATAGATAGATAGATAGATAGATAGAGAGCCTCACTATATTGCGGGAGAAAATCACAAAGAATGAATTTTTCTTATTCCTAAACCTTGTTTATTTGCATGCGCAGTATGCGCTGGTTAGGTGCCCGATTCACGCATATTACGCAGATTAGGCAACAGCGCAAACATACTCTCTAATATATACTATCCTGTCTGAAGTGATCATAGACGGGACACATTTTTCAAGGATAATTTTAATATATTGACTCGGTACAACCAGCGTACTCAACAATTTCCATTTTTATTTATGAAATATTTCTCAGTTCAGTACTTAAGTCATTGAACACCACATTACAGTTCACATACAGCACGAAAAGAGATACAGACAAGCTGTGTGAACAGCTCCAATGCTTAACGATATATTTCTATATATAAAACAAAAAGATTGTGCATTAACGTATAATAATACTACATGATAGTTAAATGCTTACAATCATTCCAGTTGCATGGCGGAGTCATATCCTTCACTGCAAATAGGGACACATACAGATGATCTTGAAACATTCCTTTTTACAGACCTGTCATACGAAATCTAAATTAAATAATAGAAGCATTAAACTGTACAGTTAACAACAGTATGGTTTACTCCGGCAATGTATCCCACAGTGAACCATATAGCTTTTGAAATCTCGCAGGCTTATTCTAGCAAAATCATTGTCATGTCCACCAAAAGCAAATGACGGTTATTGTTCGTGTTTCAGTTCATTATTTGCTGTAGCCTTTTGAGTTTACACAAGTCCTGATTCACCCAAAGTGTCCGAAACAGAAAGTCACATTTCTCTTCTGCGTGCTGCACCAATGGAGTTTTTTCTGCTGGTTTGCTGGATTTGACGCATACATGAAGAGATTCAGATACCATGTGTCTCTTTCATACTTATGTTATTTTAAATATTTATTATTTATATATGTACATTCATAGAAAAGGACAATGATGCATTTTTTTTCCTGTATTATCACAGTTTTATAGCATATGCCCAAAAAGCCAAAGAGTGAGCGGTTATGGTATTGTGTGCATATGTTAAATTAAATAAAGTGAAAGAAGACATGGTTAGACGGGAAGCCGCCCTTGTGTTCTTCATTCATGATTTACGAACAGAGGTAAATATTAGACTTTCTGGACGGAAATATATAAGCTGGCGGGGGGAGAAAAAAAATCAAAACATACATCAAGTATGCATATGATTATTTGTCTTGGATTTACTGACAAACTTCTTCTCCTTCACTCTGCGGTTCTGGAACCAAATAGTAACTTGTCGTTCTGAGAGGTTGGTTGTAGCAGAGATGCGCCTTCTCTTGTCCTTGGTGATAAACTTGCTTGCTGCGTACTCCTTTTCCAGTTCTTTCAGTTGTATCTTGGTGTAGGGAACACGTTTTTTGCGCCCTCGTCGGTAACTGCTGACTTCGGGTTGCAGCGGAACAACATCTGAAAAAAATAAAAAAAATAAAAAATACATAGAAACATTATTTTTCCATTTTCTGGTGAGTGAGAAGAATAGAGTTCCGTTTAATCCGCCATCACGTGATAAAGCCAAAAAAGTTTGGTGTAAAGTAATAAATTGTTGTGCCAAACTTTTTAAATACCTCGGGCCATCAATCGTGAACATCTCTGGGGGGGACAAATCACAATAAATGTGAACATCAAGAAAAGTGTCAAAATAACTTAAAATAAATTTTGGCCACTAAAAAAAGTGAAACTGGGAAAACAGAAGCTGCGTGAGTAAAGATTCGGTGCACAATTATACATTTTAAACGAGACGAATAAAGAGGCAGCTCTGTTAAATTGCATTTCTTTTGTCACAAAATACATTTAGGGAGGGTGTCGGATTTGTAAACACTGGCATTCTTTGGCCCAGAACAGGAATAGCTGGGTAACAAACAAGGATATACGGATGTTACTTCAGCTTAACATGAGTGAGGCCTGGTTGGTTTGTGAAAAGACAGAAACCAGTTTGGCAATGACAGGTGTTTGTTTCTGTCAAACAATACTCCCGTATCATTACGGAGCTTTATCATTAGGAAAACCTGTATTATGTAGAGTTACATACTATATAACAACTAATACTTAACAACACATTCCTCTTCAAAAATGTACATTTTAACATGGTAATAAGGCGAATGAAACTGGATTAATCTGTCATGACATTCAGATATAAAACTGTTAATGGTAGATGATATACTACATTTTAGAAAGAGCCTTGTCCAATGTTCTTCTGTCTACAGCGTGTTATTGTCTAACAGCTAATTTTCCAAACTTGAAGGAACTGGTTGGGACCATGAACGAAAACGGCTCTTGAAGATGAGCAGAAGAGTTGCATATAACACAAGTCTATTTTGTTACCATTTAGTGTGTGTGTGTGTGTGTGTGTGTGTTTGTTTGTTTGTGTGTGCGTGTGTGTGTGTGTGTGTGTTTGTGCGTGTGTGTGTTCTCTCCTTTAGGGGAGGGTGGCTAAATAGGTCAGGGGCGTGTGGTAGTGGTGGTGACAAGTATTCACTATAGCCACTATAATGCGACAGTATCTTGAGTTCAACACAGACATTACAGTGCAAATGTATCTTTGCTGTGAGCTATTGTGTTGGACATTTTGATTACGTTTTTGTTTACGTACTGTCTCCAAATCTGAGTAACAATATTGAGCGATGGGGTGTATGTTATTTGTTTATATACGAAACATTTTTACCACTGGTGCATCATTTTAATACAGAACATCTGCAGAAAAGAAACTACTCCCGGCATTTGCAAAATATCCCTAACAGATTGTGGGGCACCATTCTCAGTCACTGCTGACAAAGATTTTAAGATTTATAGGCGCGGTACAAATATGACTTTCTGTATTATCATACGGGAGGAGCAAAGGTAGTCAGTATTGTCATATCCCTGTTCCAAACTGCGTGACTCTGTAATTTAAGAAATCCTGTGACTACATAATCCTGACATCCTGTGACTCTACATAATAGAGTTAATATATGACTTAGCTCTGTACTCAGATATGTCACTCAAACATTGTAATGTTTTATGTGTGAGGCTGTAAATAAATTGTATATTCTACGGGACCTTAAATCTTATTCAAGCTTGTTGAGATTAGGATTTGCTCAAACCCTTATTCTGGAACGCTGATTGGAGTAACCAATTAACCATACCAGTAATCAATTCAACGGGCACAGGTCAAAAGTTTCTAGAATAAAACGCTTTTGACAGGTCCGTGCAAACCATATATGAGCGTCATAATAATCATTATGATTTTTGCGCTATGAAATTACGTTTGTTTGATATTACCTGCTCCACTTCATTAAAAAATAAAAATGAAGGGAAAAATTTACCATTTCTCAATTTACAGTATACGTGAAATGCTATTCTGGCAAAAGACAAATGTTCCCTTTAAATGCACGTCATTTTATTTGTTTTTTGAATACTTGGTTTCACATCTGTGTTAAGACATACCTGGAAATGGAGATTTCCAAAGATGAGAGGACTGTGTTTGCTCCTTTGAACAGTACACCTGCCCATCCCAGCCATTCGACAAAGCCCAGTGTTGATAGCCCTCCATGGGGATCAATGCATCGTGACGTGGCTCGGGATGTGCACTAATACTGGGGACCACCGACATGTCTAGATATCCTGGAACTGCCTGATACGAGCTGGCAAAGCTCGGGTAGAAAGCAAACTCCTTTGCCCTGCTGGAGAGCTCCTCTGTGGGCAAAGCGGTGCTCGGCTCGGCGTATTTTTCTGCAGGATGGTATGAACACGCTTTCTGCTGCAAGTTCACGTTGTGCGAGTGAGATAATCTGCAACCGTAGTAAGGGTTTCCAAATGGGTAGCCGTAACTCAGAGAAGCACTAGATGAAGTCTGAGGAGCGGGGCACTGTCGCCCAGTGTCAGGGGAAGAAATATCCGAGTACACGGATCCCTGATGAGTCGCTATGGTGCCGGAATGCCGCCCCAGCGCGGGGTGTGAGATCAGATCCCTGCAATGGGTCGCAGGGCAATTCCCACTTAATCCCTCCATGATTTGGCTTTTATTCTGATTATTTTCATTCGGGCTTTTTTCATACACGTACATCAAGGTGTCCGCCCAGCGTGGATGCAGGACCAGCGAAGTCGTCATATCACGGGCTGCCGATGCTTTTTAAAAGTCGCCTACTCCAAGACGGATACCTCATTTCCAACTACATTTTACGCACGCGCATGCGCACGAACAATTCCATGTGTCCAGTTCATTAAAGCGCAGGCACGTGATATGCTAACGAATCCGAAGAGACTGGGGTTGTGGGTGGGAAGAAGAATCCCTTTAAACAACTACTGCCTCACGTTTCACGCATGGCTTTTAAGGTTTTCAGCGCCTAGGGATTGGCTAAAAGAGTTCAAGATAACCATTCTTAAAGGGAAAGCCCCAAGCTAAGAGGGACAAAAATAACATTTCAGCCGACAAAAATCTGGACACTAAGCAGAACGCATTGTGCGTTGACTTTAATCTCCAGCATCAACAATATCAGACGTGGCACAGCATCTGCAACATTTAGCCTACATACAAATAGTCCACATTCAACCACAAAATCAATACTCAATTAGTTTTATGCAATAAGAGTGGAACATTGACATTGGTCAAGAGTCGCATCAACTCACGTATTACTCGTATATGAATCAATCTATTTATTGAATGGTTTATTTGAAAGACTTCATAATCTGCAATGAAATGCAAAGATATAAAAGAACAAAATAGTACATTTGAAGTGAAATGTGGATACATTAGTAAGGTCTTTATTACTATATTTAATTCTCAATGACTGAAAATGAAAAAATATTCAATGATACAGTACACATTAAAACAGATTAGCAATTTTCCATATATAGAAATGATTTATTCTGCCATGGTAAAAAAAGTCAATTGAAAATTAGAATATTGCAGAGTTGTTAATAAGGCCTGTAGTTAGTTAACGAGCAAAAAGAATGCACCGACACTGCGTCAGAAGAGTTTCTTCCGGTCCAGTGTTGCACATTTTGCACCTTCAGTGAAATGGTTCATGAGAAATGCCTAGGAGAGTCTTATATTGTTTAAACTTTATTCCGTTAAATCTGTTATTCGTTTAAACTATGTTGTAGCGTCGAGACATTAAAAGACGGTCGTTGGGTATTGATATACTTGTTAGCTCCAAAGCTTTTTTAAATATTTGTTGTGTTTTTACGTCATATAAAATGTTGGAGAGTTCATTGATTACTCTTATTCGCAGAGACACTCCGAGCGTTGTCCTTACAGGTTGAGGAATGGACGGATGTCACAAACGGCTGAAGCATGGAAGTCCAAGGTCAAGGTAAAAAACGCAGTCAAACAGGGTCGTAATCAGAGTCTAGACAGACAAGAATGAACTTCACACTCGTATACATGCAAAATCGTTGTAGTTTGAAAGACTTTGAGATACAACTTGGGAGAGCGGAAAATAAATGGACAATCAATCCTAGTGGTCCTCAAAGTAGTTTCTGCATTTTACACAGAACCGGCAACAGTTAAACTATTACAAGTTGGAATATGACTAACTCAAATACAACTAAGAATGCAGAAACACCCATCCGGTGAATCTGCTTTCTTCTAGTTGTATTTCTGTGAGGCGTTCATCTCTGAACATGTTCATTATGGAAGCTTTTATCATGCTCAGTACTCAGCCGTTAAAGTTATTATTATTATTATTATTGACATGGCATTTTGCTGCAGAACCATGTTTGCTACAGAATATTGAGGAAAAACATATATAATGTATATTTAGCCGTTTCCACACTCGTAATTTATTGTTTTTGGGGAATTTGTTTTAAGAGAGTGGCAAGCAAGAGGGTGTTAGAAGGTAGTCAGAATATTTTCTCTGAAAGCATCACAACTTTTGTCACCTTATTTTTCCATCTGATGCAAAGGTTCAAGCATGCAGAACAAAGTAGACGAAATAACACAGTTGTAAACTAATTTATCATTAACTGATGAAATTACTGTAATTACAATAGCAGTACATTTCGTTTAACAACAACAAAAAAATAATAAGTAAACAAGGCATTTGTTTCTAACTCTGTTGTCCTTAACTTACCCTTAAAAAGCTCTTTCTGTTATTATGTATAGCCTTGGAAAGTTCGCAATATAACACAGCACAACACAGCTCTTTTATAATAGGATTTCGCAAGTGATATGCTAAGCAAATCTTTTCCTTAATAATAATTCAAAAGACATTTTCTCCATGTATTTATTTACAGCGCACGCACAGTGCTTATATTTACATATATTGGCACATTTGAATTCAAATACAAGCAAGAAAGAGTTTCAAAACACCTTTTGAATGTATTAAAAACAATGCATCAACGTTTGTGCTTCTTGCACATTTTTTAGGAAATTAAATTTAAGAAGTGTTATATGTTTGAATAACACAATTGGGATTACAGCATTTTATATGCATTGATATTATTGTATGTTTACAACAGCCTTATAGAATAATAAAAAAAAGGCTCTGTTAACAGATAATGTTTGCAGTTGCCTATCCTTGTCTGTGAATACGCTGGAAATTGGACATGTGTTTGGAAAACAAATGCATTACATTTGGAAGCGAATGTTGTTTGCAGTTGTTTACAGTCACGGATTAGGCTGTCTCTTTTTTATGAACATCACACAATAAAATGTTATTTACTCGCCTTCTTTTTAGATTACTTCGGATATTCATTCATAATATTACATATCACCCTCTCACAATCGTGTGTACATTTTGACCATTGTTCTTTCCCTATATATATATATATATATATATATATCCAAAGTGCATTTGAACAGCGGTGAAACACTTTCTTCTTATGATGTGTTACATTCATACGAGCAGACAGAGAAGTAAGTTTGAAGTAAGTTTGGAGCACAAGAAATAGAAATAAACCTTGTGTAAATTGCCAGCTTTATGCTAAGCTAAAATGCTATTTCTAGCCATTTTACGCTCCAGACACGATCATATTTTTTTTTATCAAAAAATATCACGTTGGATCAAAATTTATTTTTTTCTAGTAAGACCTTTGCTATTAGGGCAAATATCATATTCTTTATAATACCTTTTTTTATTGTTTTCCAGTAAAATATCTAAAAATCCTTAAAACAAGATTTATCTTGTTTTAGAAACACACTGCATACGATTTTTCGGTTTGTTAGATAATGTATTTTTAATATGTGGATTTTGTCTAACTGTACTGTTTATAGACATAGCAAGTGAAAAAATCTACCAGTGCTGAAGAAGTAATCCAAAGTATTTCAAATACGTTACTGACCTTGAGTAATCTAACTGAAAACGTTACAGATTACCTCGGAGGGTTACTTTTGAAATGTATTCCACTACATATTACAGAATCTGTAACCATATATGGTATTTACACTTCCGTATTAGCAAGTTTACAAAACAAAGTATTTATAATACGTATTTATAATATATATAATTGCTAATACGGAAGTGTAAATACTATATATATATATATGGTATTTACACTTCCGTATTAGCAAGTTTACAATCATATTACCGAGCACTGTTTAAATAATATAAGAGAGTTAAAACTGCACAAGTTCCACCGAGACTTAATACATGGCTCCTTTAAAATTGTGACCACAGTGCCAAACTGGAAGAGGGTTTGGTATGTCCGCGTGTATGTGTGAACGAGAGTGAGTGTTTGTGTCTGTGTGCACGCGCTCCCGGGGACGCGCGCAAGCCTTTCCCTTCTTTGCATTTTTGTTAAAATGACAAAATACTTCAATCAGTGCCTGCCTATTAACATAAACATATTTCCAATTATACTTAATATTATATATCAGTTATCAAAAAGTTTTTTTTACATGGGTGAACACTAATAGGCTACAAATAAGAGATCTAGCAAATACAGGTCTAGTTTAGGTAGCGTCCATTTCACTTGTGAGCCTCCAGAAAACGTCTTCGACTGTGTCAGTGATTCTCTGTCACTGGTGTTACAGCGTCTTCTGACAATTGCCATAATCTTCATTGGCATTTGTATGTTCACTTTACTTTTCCAAAGTAATCACAGGAGTACATTTAATTATAACTTTTCATGCTCTCCATCCTCAGGGGAATTGCCTTGGCGGTGAAATGGATACTAAATGATAAGGTTGTGTTTCCATATTACGCATAATAAGTACCCTACAATTAACATCCTGAACTGCGCTTTTCATTATCTCATTTGAATAGCCCCGGTTAAAGTGACAATGAGTAATATTTTGAAAATAGCCTATATATGACCAGAAATAATTAAAAAGTTCAAATTGTACCTATAAGAGATTAAAATGTTTAAAAAATATTGTCTGCAGACTAGTTCACATTGGAGACCTGTCAAAATATCATTAAATGCAACCATTACATCCTCAAAAGAATAGGTAATATATAAAAAGCGACACAATTATAATTTATATGATTTTTTTTAAAACTGGGGAGAAATAGTTAGATAAATAGTTACACGCACAATAGTTACCTTTCGCATTCCCCCGCCATTATTAAATAAACGAGCTATTATAAATGAACTTTTAGGCTATATTTTATGAACAAAACTTTTTTTTAAATTAATTCTCTGGGGCCTAAATGACAGACCTCACATAAACAGCGTATGCATATAGTATGTTGTGTTTATTATTTTAGGGAAGAAACTTCAGTCAGTCAATCAGCAGAGAAAACTGGGATTAAGTTAATGAGTCTGACTATCATACAGGCTTAGTTAATGAGTCAGACAGTGGTACAGCAAGGTTATGGGTTCTAATCCCAGGGAACATTCAAATTGTTAAACAAATGCTTTCAGTGCACTGTAAATCGCATTTAAATCCAGCTCATGTAAATACAGATCCAATCAGCATTCGCAAATATACATTAGTTAAGCATGTGCACACATATGAGGATGGATCGGGTAGAGGAGGATGCAAGAAAGTGAACAATAGAAAGCATAACATTGACAAATGACTACACGAATAAAGACTACAGCCTTGCGTATCCATATTAATGATTTAATTTGATACGAAGATGAAACTATTTTACTTGTCTGAGGTGAAAACAGGAAATATATGGATGCCATTCTATTATTTGGGAGCCGGACTGTCCGTGTTGTGCGCCTTATAGGTACGTTGTTATGGAGAGGCTGAAAAATCAATTGCACAATCGGTTAAAGCTCCCCTTCGGCGCTATTAATTGATGACTTCTGTTCTGCTTTCCTTCACATAGAGACACCGTCTGAATAGCCTTTTATTTTAGTCAGACAAAAATTATATATTATGCGTAAAAAGTATGTTTCACTGGATTTTGAGGAAGTACAGATTAAGTGTCCATTTTAAATCTTTCGCTGTAAATAAATCCGGTCTACAGGTAAATTAACTCTAGATTTAGACAAATGTTGTTAACCCTAAAACCATTCAAATACACAATAACAATAACGTTTTTTTCTTAATCCTTAACAGAATGATAATAATACATTTTCCAATAAAATACTCGCTATTTTGCCTTAGACAACATATTAGCCTATAGTTTGAGTGACAGAAGAAAGATTTTTCACAAAAGTAAGAAAGAAAAAATGCACGCGCAACCTGCATGCCATATGCCTTAATAAGCACTGCATGAAAAAAGGTAAAGTGCTCCAGGCGCTTAAAAGACACACCTTTGCATGCATGTACATTCCTGCAGAGAGAGGGGGAGATATTGCAGGCCTTGGTCAGGAATTGATTGTCTAATGCAAAAAAATCCATCTTGCAGAGTGGCCTGCCAATGTTCATGAATATGTATCAGTATGTCGCTGCAGTGCTACAGTATACTAATAGCAGACAAGTTAAAGTTCATAAGAAAAGAGACGGTAAGTTAATAGCTAATCTTTCCAAAGTATCTCAAACTATGTGCACTTCGATGTGACCTTTCTTCTTCCAGAAAGTATTACATTTCCGTCATGTTCAGGGATGGAACAACACATCCTTAGTAAATCCCGCAAGCATGGGACGTCAGCAGAATATAAGGACGTCGATACAGTCTCGGTGCAATGCGGTAGAAAAATGTGGCTGATATGAAGCACAGCATGTGAGCAAGTGAGTGGATCATTTAAATCTCTGGCCAGACAGAAAACAGCAAGAAAGGGTAAGCGTCGTTGCGTTGTCTTAAACCAGGACCTTCATTTCAATGCATCATATGAGCAAATTTTAGTAAAATTAGTAAGGCTATATGGGTTAAAACTAATGTGAAAACGCACATTCTTATCAAAGCCAAAAACATCCGACGAAAACACTGATTATGCAGAGTATATGGATCACAGCCATGTTTTATTGTTTTGCCGAACCATTTGTGACATTAAAGTCGCTGTTCGCATGTTTTGACACTTCGTCCAGTTTCGAATTTTACTCTTATTTTACCTCATTTCAAGCCCTTTAAATCCAGAGGCTGCATTACAATGAAATGTCTGTTTGTCATGGCATGCAAGCAAAATATCTCCCCCACTTTCAGACACGTCTAGTCGGAAGTCCAAGTTCAAGTTAAAGAAGGCGGTCAGTACCTCTGCAGACATGTTAATTGCGACAGCATGGCTCTAAGTGCAACATTCACTGTCTCAGTATTGTTTTCATTGACAATTATCTAATAACAAATATCCAGTAAATATATTTCCTTTGTATCAGTCGAAATATACAATTTAGAGCACAATGCATGAGCCAGAAGTAGTACGTGTAAATAAATCATACTGTGTGTTTACTGATGAGCTTGCATTATTGACTAATTTCAGTGTATACATATCTGCAGAAAGATACATTTTTATCCCTAATTTTCTATTCTAAAAATGTGAGACCAATTCTCGATGTTTCCATTTTCTGATTATAAACGACAGTGAAACACAACAACCGGCAGACATAATTTTACTTCAAATCATGTTTTGAACATGCCAACTTTCTTAAAATACACTTGTCCTCGCCCTATGCTGTTAAAAAATAATAAAAAAAAAAATTGTTCAGGCTACTAAAAACAGCAACGCACATATTGAGTCTTATTTTAACAAACGAACAAGGAAAGTAAATTAGGAATTTCTTAGAGAAGAAAAACCTAAAAACTGAAGATCCTGCCAGACGTCGACTTTAAACAAAACGAAACAATTATAACAACTAGTAACGTTAACATTTGACTTTTTTACATTTTATTTATATTTATTTTATAAATAGTTTTGAGCTATAAATTGTAAATATTTTATTTTGTAGCAGCAAAACTAGAACATTAACTTGTTAATTCCTTTTATTTATTATATATCACAAGACATTGTTGGAGGAATATCCAGAAAGTTGAATTTTAAGAGTTCCATACAAAAATTATTATTTTAATTTTTTTCACATTTTTCAAAGTACAACTTTTTTCATAAGCAAATTTAACAACAACAACACTCAATAGTTTTTTCTTTTCCAACTAACTTGTGGTCTTTACAATATACGCGTATTTCTTCTAAAAAATCTGCCATCTAATTAATGAGACACACGCACAAAAAATAAAATAAAAAACAAACAAACCCAGTGTTATGGGCAGATGCCCTCGCGCATAGCTAATAATACAATTAAAAATACTTACTGCTGTAAACAGGACCTGAAAGAAACTGAAAACTGGAAGGGAAAAAAAATGCAGAAGAAAAAAGGATCGCTGTGGGTTATTGAATCTGAATCTGTATGTAAGCATTGAATTGGCAACGCAATCCTGGTAATGCACTGGCTTATTCAAATAGTCTGATGGGAAATTCAGGAACAAACATTATAAAGCCACTATCTGCCTAGATTGACAAGACATTTGTTGTTTAATCTCAGCAATATAACAATCAATATGACAGCCCCGAGGGACCAAAGTATACATTAGGACATATGATACAAAGATTGTAGGCATTCAAGCCTATTTTACACTCAAATTCATTAAACCGCAGGACTGCTGCAAATTAATTTCGCTATCAGAGTACACAGAGCTCACAAAGAGTGCAATGCATGTGACATTGTGTCATTTGAGCTATTCTCTGGTACCATCACAAGCCCCTGAATAAGTCTAAATACGTCATTTTTTGTACTATTAATTTATTTCAACTTTATGGTTTCAACCTCCAGGACGAGAGATCGTTGAATATTTTTTTTTATACCTTGTACTTCGTGTTTACAAAACACATTTAAGGTAAACTGCATCACAAACTCACACGAAACAAACTCATAACACGAATCAAATAACATTTCCCATGTTTCACATTTATGAGCACATCTGCCATCACCACAGCCTATATGTCCTACTTAACTTCTGTTCTACTCTCTATGACGAGAAAAAACATTTGATTATTATTATTGTTGTTATTTACTACTGTTATGGCACAGTGCATTTTGCATTAAAAAAAAATAGTCCTTAATGTTAATATATTAATAATGCGAAAGGAATACACACGCACCCATACATATATTCCCTTGCAGACTTCAATCACCTGACAGCATAAAAAATGTTAACTGAAAGTATAGTATAGTTTAAATAAAAATGTCATCGCCAACCATACGCACTTAAAAATGACCTTAAAAAGCAAGTAACCAAAACACCTAAACTTGTGCGTCATGATGATGAATACATAGTCATGCCCAATTTTCTGACCATACAGTCAACATTACACCGGTTTTATATTTGTCCTCTGAAAAGATGGGTCACCATCAATGCACTGGCATGAAAGTATAACTTTTCAGCCCAGTCTGTGCGCATTAAACACCTTTTGGACAAGTAAACACATTAACGTTTAAAATAAAACCAATCGTTAAGTTGACATCGCAACAAATACTGGGACTATAGTACATTTTAAACGAAGGTATCACACAGCAACAGCAACAAGTTCAAGTTCAAAGTCCCTCACAGCAGAACGGGCAAGACCCCTTCACCTCTAACAAAATAAATCACACTATGAATGCACAACTATTGCCTTTAAATTTTAAAACACGTTTTTATGTCGAATTCTTTATATTTAACAAACCAAACCAGAGAACAAACAGTTGATTCCACATATACATTTAATTTATTTAAACATATACATATGTTTATAAAAATTACATTTCAGGTTTACGTATTATTTATCTACAGATAAACAGTAAATAGACACTATTTAATGATTGAATGAAGAAATCAACAAATTATATAAAATTATATATATTACTACATTTGTATATTACTACTTATCTATGTTCTTTCATTTTGTCTAAAAATGTGCTGACATTAGCTTGCTAAACATTAGCCACATGTAACATGTAACGGGATTACTTATTTAAAATATAAGTAATTGTATTCCACTACAGTTACAATTTAATTAATTGCTAATTAGAATACAGTTACATTCAAAAAGTACTTTTATTACTGAAGAGATTACTTTGCATTTTATTGTCATTTGTTTCATTTAATATTTAGTCCTTTCAGATGGAAAACATTTATACATATAAATGATGCGATCCAAAGTTAATTTAAACAGCGTTGAAACACTTTCTTATGATGTGTTACATTCACACGAGCAGACAGAGAAGTGAGTTTGAAGTAAGTTTGGAGCAGAAAAGATAGAAATAAACCTTGTGTAAATTGTCAGTTTTAGGCTAAGCTAAAATGCTATTTCTAGCCATTTCACATGCACGTTACCAGACACGATCATGTTTTTAACATGTATTTTGTCTTACTGAGTTTTTATAGTCAAAACAAGTGAAAATATCCAGTGTTTAAGAAGTAATCCAAAGTATTTAGAGAACGTTACAGATTACATTTTACAGCATGTAATCTGTAGTGGAATACATTTCAAAAGTAACCCTCCCAACCCTGTGCATGATGCGCTGCTTTTTTGTGCTTTCTTTTTGTTATTATGAAGTTTGCACTTCATTAACATAGCCTACATTAACACAATGACTGATGTACGCAGTTATGAAATCAGACACTCCCTACTCAAAATCTAAACACAAAAGTGACTCACAATACCAGGTGTAAATGACGATAGTGCCAGTTAATACTCATCTAATGCCATAGATGAGTATTAAGGAATAAACAGAGCACATGCACAGCGGGAATGTGAGGGACAAAGATGTCAAAGCTGATGCACTATGTTCAAATATTTTTCTTGTTTCTCTTTTTCTCTGTCAAAATTATTATTCGTCAATGTTTCAAGATTGGTCATATAATTGATTGTTCAGGGTTTTTTGTGCCCCACAATAACTAATGACCCTGAGACGCCACTGCTAAACATATACAATACTGAGGCTGGTTTTTCCGAAGCACAAAGTAGTTATTAGCACTTAAATTGTACTTAATCTCTAAGGCGTGTTTCCCTAAAGCATCGTTATCTAAGTAAAAACGTTCGTAAATTAACGAGTTAATGTCTCTCTGGCACCTTTCACAGTTTATCAAAGACACTGGGATATTTAATACATTGTATTAATATATTTTGATCATTGCAAAGTCATTGGAAACTATTTCAGAGGATAAAAATGTGTTGGAAAAAATTAATGAAATCAATAGGCAGTCTCAGCAGTCTGAACATGCGACGTGATTGGTCTAAATTACATGACACGCATTACAGTATAACGTTATATTAGCCTTCTTTGATAAGCTGTAATGGCAATAGAAAGATGACGTGTTATTAAGCAGACGATTTAAGAAGACATGAGTAATATATTGGTTAAAGGAGATTAGGTATGAATGTGCAATTAGAGATTCCCTCTATCCCTTCCTCCTCCTCTTCCTCCTTCCTCCAATGGATGTTTCAAATCAGCTCGCTTATAGTTTTTTCACAAGGCAGCAACAAATTGCATGATGCATAATGGCAGTAAAGCTACAAGAAGTGCCTTGAACTCTAACCAGATGATCTATTAATATTTAGATATGACTTTGAGTAGTTCAGTACTGAGTCCCGTCATTTTAATCTTGTTCTGTGCGCATTTGTTCAGTTCAAAAAACTTCAGGCGAAGCGAGAGTCGCTTATGATTCACATCTCGTCCATTCACGTTACATGCATTTATTGCGTCACTTTCTTAAATCTCGATGATTGAGCATCAATACATCTGAAGTCCGTCGTAAAGCCACCATTATTTCTATAATTAAATAATACATTTCGGCGCCTTGACAAGGTTAAAAACTATTTCCATGTTTGTTTGTGTTTCCATATTATTTTCAACTTGAGAAGACAAATTCTGGCAAAAGTGATCAGCACCTTTGGACTGGACAGCTCCCATAACAAAGCACTTCAATTCTACTTTATAACGAGGTGCTGATTTGGGACAAGCGTTCATCCATCGTAAAATAATGAGGGATGTTCGTTAAGATAATCGTAAAAGCGAAAATTGCAGTGGTATCGGGAAACCCAGACGAACTCAATATCGCATCGAGACATGATTAATTGTGCCTACCACAAACAAAACTATTTTTTTATTTGTATTTTTTATTTCCATGAACGGTGCGTCCAATTAGAATTTGCATTAGCCAATGATAATTTGTTCCAAATCCTTTAAACACTGCAGTTTAATCGCATGGACGTGCAAACATACAGTGGCATTACTCAGTTTGGAACTACAAAGAGGCGTGGAGCGGTCATCAGATAAAACCTTTCCACCCTGAGCTCCAAATAAACATTTTAACTACGCTAAATGTGTGCCTCTAGCCCTCCGATTGGTTTTATTGATTTAATTGGTATGTTTAAAGACCTATTCTTGTTTGGATAAAAGTTGTTTTTCTCAGCCAATCCCTCTATAAACGCAAAGAAAATACAAACCAAATGTATCTGAAATTAAAGTTTTTTTTTATTAACACGTCCAGAGCGGTTATGGGGCATTGAAAAACCGCATTTTGCAACATTTCATCCTGCGTGGGATTTTATGAAGAGCCCTGCAAAAGTGAATAGATTTGACTATGTCAACAGAGCGCGCACTCGGGGTCCTTAATTAATCCTTTGCTTAATTAGATAATTAACGCATCCTGTGGTTATAAAATGATGCATGAGTGAGATATTAAATGCTTGAAAAAACTTAATATGGATGTCAAATGCAATAATGTGCAGCCATTGAACGCTGGACAATATGCAGGTGTCTTACTGTAATTACAAGAGCTTGGATGCTAGTTTACAAGCACGTGATGGTTGGCAACGCATGCGAAGTATAGTAGCATGAAGATAAATCAAAGGTAGGCCTACCTAACCAAATGTAAACTGTGTGCATATAGCTCAGTTATGAGATCAGTCTGCTCAGCAGCCACTTTATAATAGAATAGGCTTGCAGATTAGAGATGAATAGATTGTGTTAATTCTATCCCTGGCATCCAAGAAACATTATTTTCACTCAGTTTGCTTTGCGATTAAATGATAGTGAATGTAAGTGAGCATGCTTACAGGGATACAGGTTAATTGTGTTCAGCAGTAAAATCAGAGTAAAATCAGCTGGTGGGTTTTAGTGCAGTTGTGGAAGAAGCTCCACTACTGAGAAGGTCTTGCTGTGATGTTAGGTCACTAAATGTGGGTGTTCAAGATCACGGTTGAGACTGACACATAGCAGTAAAAATAAGTAAATGGAGAACATCGAGGATATATATTGTAACGAATGACGATGAAGTGAGAGCCCAATAAACATGAGAACTGACATAAACATGACTTGACGAAAACATGGCTCGACATAAACAGCTACACTCGCATTTAATACTATGGCAATGGACAATGGCAAACACGAGGCTTAAATTCATGACACGTGAGAACAAGACAAACAAGTTAACCAATGAAAAGACCTGATCACAAGATAATTAAACAATAAACCAATGAACACAAGACACATAAACATGGAGGGAAACAGGAATCACATGACTAGGGAACACATGACATGAACAGGAACTAAACTTTTAAAAATAAAATGACATGAAATACATGAACACACTCCCACACTGCTTTGTGTCAGACTCAACAGTGATCTTGAACTATATTGTTCATATATACTTGAAATATATTATTATTATTATTATTATTATTATCATTATTAACTCAATAAAAAGTAAACCAAAAATACACTTATTTGTGTGGACGACCACGTAGTTTTTATACAAAGTTGTGGATGATTATTGCAGAGGAATGCAATTTTTTATATATTTAAAGTGAGTATGAAGCTGATAAGAGGAAAAACTGACTTGCTTCTTCATTCTCAATTTCCTTGTTATTGCCTGGACCATGTACAGAGCCTCAGTCTGGTAAGCGTTTTGCACCTCGAGCCTGATAGATCGTTCTGCACAAAAAATGTTAAATTATGTAAACAGTTAAGCTGAATATTTATTTATATTTTTCATTAGTAAGGTCAATTTCAACTATAAAGTTGCACAAAAAAACACTCTCTCTGTGCGAGGTTATACGAACATCCATTCCTTGTCTATTCTATTTTTTTTTCATTCGTTAAAATACGTGAATCTTAAAAATAAGCTAAAATATGTTTTGAGTGCAAGTCCGTTTCCCAAAAATGCAATTAAATTGGAAGAGTCGCTGTCTGTATGTGAGGTGCTGAAATATGACCTTATAGAATCACTCGTCATTGTTATTTCATCATAGCTTTGTGCATAGCTTTATAAATACTTGTAATTACATGGATGGGAAATGGTTTTATTTATTTTCTAAAATATTAAACCATAATCAACCAGATCATTAAATACCGTTTTGTAATAATTTTTCACTTATAGGCTTACTTGCAATATTTCGCATTCACAAATGTATCTGTATGTGCAAGATTCCGTGGTCAGAGAAGATCAATGTGAGGCTGAATAAATGGTCCAGCCAGTGAATGACAAGGTTCACTGTGTTGCCTTTGCAGAGTGAAGAGATGGAAGCTGCATTTGGACATTCAACAATCAATCAGTGGTCTGCTGTTTGCAAAGTGATAACGCTGCACAACATGGTGGTGGTGATGATGTTGTAGCAGAGGAAGAAGAGGAAGAAGAGGAAGAGGACCGAGCCAAAACATATGCAATATGGCCGCTTTTCATGTACTGAAACAAGACTTGACCGACCCCTCCTTTTCAGCAAATCACATCAACCATTTCCTTGTTTTCCCTCCATCTCCACTCCATCTCAATTTCATGTATACAGTTCTGAAGCAATCATGACATGGCCACCACTTTATTGTTATCAACTATGTGGCTGTCCGCACAAATCAGTGTACTTTATGCACTTACTCATTAGTTTATTTATTCATTTATTCATCTTATTCATAGATTATTAAAAAATAGTTGACTTAAATAGAAATGGATAAAATACAATATTCTGATAAGGTATTTCAATTTAAGGTGATAATTTATTGTTATTAATTACAGAAAAACAAATCATGCCTTTAAATAAAATAATCCAATTTATCATGCCCTTTAGACCTATGTAAATTCCATAAGGATTTGTCCTACTATTGAAGAAATTCAAGTTTGAAGTACCACCTTCATGTTTTTGCAAGCAGCAGGGGGCAGTCGGCACACCCTCAGCTGTACAAGTATCACCAAACTACACTTACTGCCCTAAGGCTATGGTAACAAAATTAGTTGAGCTTTTTACACGACACGTTCTTGTGCACAGACAGCTGGACGGAGCACAAGAGAATTCAGGGGACTCCAGATTTTTTTTTATTATCTTTAAACTACTTTTAACTTTACATGCTTGGTCAGAAACCTCATTTATGGCATGAGATGCTTAAGTGAGATATGACTCAACCAAAGTAAGAGGCTCCAAATCTGATGCACCTGTACACATACCAACAATTAAAAATAGCGCAGACAGAATGCAAAAATGCCTCATATGAGAACAGCCCTTAGGTCTAACTTGAACATATTGACGAACTTGCTAAATGGATTGCTCAGGGCTGTTTCCTGATAATAATGGGGCTGAGTTCAGAACTGCATACTGCTGGTCCTCCCTATAGGCAAACTAAGTAAGTTGCTTAGGGCCCCCACACTGTCGAAGACATTATATGTGTTAAGAACATACTGATGGGGCCCCCACACAATTTTTTTTTAAGGTGGTTGTGGTAGGGCGGAGGGCGGGGCCAGCTCGTGACTCTACACACTCGGTCCCGTATCAGGCTAATCAAGCCATTGAGAGGGATAAAGGCCGATCGCAGAGGGTGGTGCGGCAGAGAGAGATCCTTACAGACATGTCCGTCATCTTATGTGTTTGTCTTTTGAGTTTTTCATTAAACCTTTATTGACACGTTAAGCCGGTTTCTCGCCTCTTCCTTGCCCGTGAGCGTGAACTTCTTTACAGTGGAGTTTGGGGTGCATGGCAGCGGCCTCCTCTTTGGCGACCCCACAGTAGGTGTCTCTAGACAGGCTTTTTCACTGCATGGTACAACTTGACTCAACTTGACTCTGCCTGCTTTTTTGGGGTTTTCTACAGTGAATAGTACCTGGTACCTGATACTTTTTTTAGTACCACCTCGATCGAGGTTCCAAGTGAGCCGAGCCGATACTAAATGTGATTTCAAAATCCTGCAGATCACTGATTGGTCAGGGAGAATCGTCACTACAAAAAAGTCTCTCAGGAAGTGTATCAGCTGTTGGCCACACACGGCTACCACCGGACCCACCAACAGTGTAGGGAAAAGTAAAAAAAAAACTTAAAAGTGACTACAGAACAATCAAGGAAAAGTGGAAGTGTTTTCAACCAAATGGATGCTATCAAGAGCAATGGGACAGAAAGTACCCTGGACTGGCGTTGATCCATGATGGAGGATGGTATGTTTAGTTATAACTCTATACACTGCTTGAAAGCTTCACTTTATTTAGTTGACCAGCTACTGGAAGCTTCTAAAACAACCAGGCCAATTAAACTGTTACACTTGTGCAAAATCACCATGCAACAACTGCTTTATGCAGCACAATGAGCTAGTAGCTAATAGCTAGCGGTCGTGTTATTGTTTTGGTAATTTTTTGAGTTGTGTTAAAGATGATGTCACGGCAGTAGAGGCAGCGCAACTATGACAATCAGCCTATAATCCCATCCATGTTGAGGTGGCACTAAACTGCAATGGAAATGCAAGCTCAGAAAAGTAAAGCAAGTCGAGGCTAGTAGAACTGTAACATGCAGTGGAAAAGTGCCACAAGGTGAGCGCCTAGTTCACCAAACGGCCCTGGTTACCAACATAATTCAAAGATTTGGTGATTTACGAAACTGTATTTCCAACAAATATTCGCAAACAGCATAGCAAACTTGTGTGGTTGGAACCTGTGGTTAGAGGCATAGTTCCTTGGAGGGTTGGGCTGTAACCGAATACAGTAACCGAAGGTATGTATTCAGAATACAAAAATTAAGTAACTCTATAAAGCCCCCGTTACGTTTTAAAGCACCTGTATTCAGAATATAGTTACTTTATACAATTTTGTTAGAATACTTCTCTCATAATGTCTACAAAATAAGTTCTTATCAATAAAGTAAGTGCTGCAGAGGAGTTTTCTCGCACTCCTTTCCCCAGATCAGCTGCTATTGGCGACCATAAGGCAACTTAAGCTTTCAATGCTTTTGGGAAATGCAGCTGTGGTTCTAACGATGGCTGTGCGATTTAGTTACTAAGGTTTCAGGAAACAGTCATGATTAGCTAGTTAATTTATACAATGATGCGTCATACTATGGTGGTTAAGTAGTGAGTTACGTCGTTGTAATTGGGTGCGTTAGCTATGGTCACCAGTTATTTTAAATACCAAACAATATATTTCTTTATTCTAAAACAACACAATTCTGTTGTTAAATAAAATGTTTTTTTTTCAAAACATATTGAAGCTTTGGCAGATTGTGCAATAAACATTTGAATACAAAACCTTATGGTAACACCTTACACAGCTATAGTGGGGACTCGAATTCACACATCTTATACTAAGTAAATTGGCGAGTGTGTTAACATCTACTCTATGCAACGCTTCTCATGTAATAAAATTGGGTGTATTAAATAAAAATAAGAAAAAGGCATGTTATAGCTGAAATTCCAGATTCACCTTTTGTAAACAAAGAAATCTTTTTAAATATCACAAAATATCTGTTTTAAATACTTTTTTCATAAACACCACATTTTAATCATCCCCCTTTTGTGAACAAAACTCAAGTTGATCGACACAGGGAAATTAAAATGACAGATCAGCAACTTTTGTTTGAATCAGTCTGGATATGTAGACCTAAGTTATTGCTGAAGTGACTCCAGATCAGTTACAGCCTGCATTTAGCACTGATACAGGGTTTCACCATGTGATCAACAGCACCTAGTGTAACCGAAAAACATTTAGAAACTTTTCAAAACAGTTTCAGAACAGTATGACATACAACCTCGTTTGCTGAAATCACGTGAGTTGGCCAGTTTAATATGCGCTCCAAAGCATTAGTTCGAAACAAATGATTTGTAAATGCTTCAGCTCTTCATGAAGCAGTGTTTCGAAAGCTCCCAACACTACCAGTATTGTATAACTCGAGTCTGGAGGATTATAAAGACATCTTTATTGGTCTAAACTCCTGAAGGGAAATAGTCTGATGTCTCACACAGTCGTAGCGCATGCACCAACCACCTGTGTATGCGCGCACAGTCAAATGGAGAATACTTTGATAGCCGACTTCACGACTGTTCGACTGTACGCAGACGCTGAACGTTGAAGTGAAAATTGAAGTAAACTTTTGACTTAAATGTGAATGCAGCTGTTTAAGAGATTAAAGGCTGTTTAGGGAAAGAGCTTTATCACATACCATTTTTGTCAGAGAACACACAGCTTTTGTGAGTTTATGTTAATGCATATGTGGCATTTAAATGATTTTGAAGAGTACATATGTGCTGAAGTGTATAGGGGGATCTCCAGAGTCTATTATAGAGGGAAACTCCACTATTTCAGTGTATTTACAGTACCTGTCACATTACACAGTGCATGCTGTCTTCAGCAGCTTTCTTACATTAAATGGCTTTCTGGTGTACATGTAAATGAGCTATTATAATTTGATATTTGCACAAGTTATTACTCCACCCCATACGTAACGTCATTAATGACAACAATGTTGTTGAACAAATGTGGTTCAATTGATGGATGTGCAACATAGTTACTAGGGTTTTGAGAAACAAACGTGACCAGCTAGTTTCTGATAATTCTTACATGGATATCTGGCACACCGTAGTGGCAGGGGAGTTTCCAAAGTGTTTCTCCACATTGTCAAATGCCTTTTCATAGTCGATGAAGCTGACATAGAGGGGAGAGTTCCATTCCATCGACTGCTCAATGATGATATGCAGTGTTGCAATCTGGTCTGTACAGGATCTTTCCTGGCAGAAGCCAGCTTGTTGATCTTGGAACTGAGTGTCGACTTCCTTTATTCTGTTCTGTCTGCCTTTAGTGCTTCCACTGGGATGGTGTCAGGTCCTGCTGCTTTTGGTCTGTTGGTCTGCCGCAGTCGATTGGCTTGTCCTTGTTGGCTGACCGTATGTCTGGTGTAGAGTGTGGCACAGGCTGGTTTAGCAGTTCTACAAAGTGCTCCATCCATCTTCTTTGTTAGCCTTTGTTGCCCATGATTGTGTTCCCAGCTTTGTCTTTAACTGGTCTCTCTTGTTGCTGAGGGTGACTGAGTATTCACACCTTTCTGTGCATCTTTGTGGAGGGTGGTGTTATATCGCTGGCGTCAATTTATCGGCTACATCCATGTTTTCTTCAGCTTTAGCTTCAGCCTGGCCACAACAAGGTTATGGTCTGATGCAACGTCCACTCCTCTTTTCACTCTCACATCCTGCAGGGACCTCTGAAACTTCTTGGCAATGCAGACATGGTCAATCTGGTTCTCAGTTGAATGGTCCAGTGACACACGTTGGCTTGTGTATTCTTTTGTGTGGGAATACAAAAAACAGTAATATATTTGTAAAACATGATCATTTTCCACCCTCATTCTGACTCTTACAGTATGCTTTTATAGTACAATAACGACTTAAAATTAATCAAGAGTAGCCCTTCCAGGAGCAATGACAATGTGACATTAAATAATTAATTTAACATAAACTAATTTATTTAACTAACATTAATGCCATTTTATTGTCAGATGCTTGATGCTCTGCCCCAGATGTGCATGTCATCGCGAGCATGTAAACAGGAGCAGAGTGCCATTTCATCAGAATTTTTCAGCTGAAGGGAAGAGAGCACATTTCATGTCCCTTAACAGCAAGAAATCAGTTATGCAGCATGTGTATGCAGTGCCTCATTCCCTCTTTTCAGGAAGCCATAATCACATCATTCCCTTTGAAGCAGGTCAGTTCAATGCTGCATCAGTTGCTGACGCTATGGTAATCATATGCCATCATGCAGTGCTATTAATTCACATGCACGAGGCAATGGTAAATGGTAAATGGTCTGCACTTATATAGCACCTTTTCTAACCTTAGAGGTTACCAAAGCGCTTTACACTGTGTCCCATTCACCCTTTCACACACACAAGCATACTAGCTAGTAGGGTAGTTTAAAAAGGCATTGGCAAAGTCTCTCCTTAATATTGACTACTAGGAGGGAAAAGAAAGAAATCTCAAACCATTCAAGGTTAGATCATTTAACAATGACACAAGACATGCCGGGTAGTAAAGGACTGTACCATAGCTATCCATGCCACGATGGAGAAAAGGCTCAGAATGGTCAATGTCCAACAAATTAACTTTACACAACTAGTTGACATTATATTATTATATATTTATTATATTAATATTATTCACACTGGAAAGATCCAAAGAATGACATGGTCATGAGACTATAGTCAGAACACATTGACACTAGCAAGTAAGGTAGTTAACATTGAGAAATCAAACCTCCTTCGCAGCAAGGATCCAATAGAATGCAACAGTCTGGTTCTGTAAGTAAAAATCCCATTAATTAATCCCATTGATCAGAGGTGCCAAACTCTGTTCCTACAGTCCAGCAGAGTTTAGCTCCAACACTAATTAAACACACCTAAAGCAGCTAATCAAGGTTTTCAGGAGTGCTTGAAGATTTCAAGGAGGCATTTTGGAGCAGGGCTGGAACTAAACTCTGCAGGGCTGTGGCCCACCAAGAACTGAGTTTGACACCCTTGCCATTGATTAACTGATTTTCAATGATAACTTATTATTTTTGGCCTCAAAACAAAGTTTGTGATGTACCTCTGAGCTGAGATGGCTTAAAACTCTTATGAAGGGTTTTATGAAAATTCTATGGAAGAAAAGAATAGGGAAACTACACAGATCACCCACCTGCCTAATATTGTGTAGGTCCCCCTCGTGCCACCAAAACAGCACTAACCCACATCTCAGAATAGCATACTGAGGTGCGATTCTTCTCACCACAACTGTACGGATCGGTTATCTGATTTACCATAGACTTTGTCAGTTCGAACTAGTCTGCCCATTCTCTGTTGACCTCTCTCATTAACAATGCCTTTCCATCTGCAGAACTGTTGCTAACTGGATGTTTTTTGTTTTTGGCACCATTCAGAGTAAATTCTAGAGACTGTTGTGTGAGTAAATCCCAGGAGATCAGCAGTTACAGAAATACTCAAATCAGCTCACCTGGCATCAATGATCATCCATGCGATTATCTAATCAGGCAATTGTGTGGCAGAAGTGCAGTGCATAAAATCATGCAGACACGGGTCAGGAGTTAATATTCACATCAACCATCAGAATGGGAGAAAATGTGGTTTTGAGTATTTCTGGAACTGCTGATCTCCTGGGATTTTAAAAAACAACAGTCTCTTGAATTCAATCCATCTGGTGCCTAAAACAAAAAACATCCAATGAATGCCAGTTCTGTGGATGAATACATCTTGTTGATGAAAGAGGTCAACAGAGAATGGCCAGACTGGCTCGAACTGACAAAGTCAACGGTAACTCTGATAACCGCTCTGTACAACTGCGGTGAGAATAATAGCATCTCAGAATGCTATTCTGAGATGCGAATTGGTGCTGTTTTAGTGACACAAGGGGGACCTACATAATATTAGGAAGGTGGTTTAAATGTTGTGGATGATCGGTTTACTTCTGGAACCTAGACAGCTGAATAAGCGAGGTGACAGTGCATGCTCATGCTCAGCAAATATGCAGAACAGTTTATGTGACTGGGAACATGCAAAGTATGTATAGACAGGAGATCCCTCTCGCACACACCAGTTTCAACTCTGGGTACGATCAAATTTCCCCTGGCGGTTTATGTACTATAACAGCAGTGCTGTCTCTCTGGCACAGTACATGAAATCCCTGCTAGATTGAACACAAAGCTCTGTCAGCTAGAAAGACTGCAAGCAGTTCCAGGTGATCTTGCTGCTTAAAAAATCAATCAAGCATCTTGTTTGTGCACTGTTCCGATATATGAGAGACCAGCAAGGAGCAACAGTCAATGAAATAGAGCGTGCAAGTGGAAAAGCATTGGGAAGCAGGAGACAAAAATAATAAGAAAATAAAAACATCACCAACACATCTCCCAAACCACTGTCTCATCAGTTTCTGTGCAATTTTCTCTCTTTTGTGTTGTTTCTTGATGCCTTATCATGAATAAACTCTCCTGTTGCTACGTGCTTGAGTTTGTGAATGAATTTCGGGATCAGTCTGGGTTGATGGTCGTGTGGTTGATACATCCAGTCTGTGATCAGTTCTGTAGTGTGTGCTTGACTTTAGTATATGCTCATTTGACCATTTGTTTCTAGCATCTCACTCCGTCTCTAGTGTGCATAAGCACCACTGTGCTGTTGCGGTTTAGATTGGACCTAGAATAGATTCAGAATTTTTAGAATTTCAGAATCATTGGAGAAAGAATCATGATGCATTGGACAATCAATTTTTTTGCTCTCCCACCCCTAATCAACAGAAACCAGTCCAGATGACACACATGACAAAATTTATCTGAGTTACCATCTTGAACAGAGTCTTTACGAGTGTCTGGTTCAAGCGTCTCGAGTCCAGAATGGGCAGTTGCACATGTCCTTCTTGGCAACCAGAAAATTACGACTGTAGAAGCCATCTATCGCATCCTTGGCAAGGAGACATCATACCTGTCATCGTAAAACCGTCACATCCTGCACTCACACAGCTTCATCCTTATTGTGTATCACGTATCATAGACCTGTCAATGGCTTGGGCAGTGATCTTTGTAGCCCATAGTGGCAGATCAGTGGGGCGAGGAAGCTCTTTGAACAACTTAGGGTCTGGCCTGTTTCAACAAGGGGAATCTTATTATAGCCCCTTTGTGCAGTGGGTCGTGCATCGTGAAGGCTACTGCACCAGAAATGAGCATTTGAGCAGAGTAGGGTAAATTCTACATTTTGACCAGCTGGCCGTGCAGCAATGGACAGCAAAATTCTGAGTTGTGCTGACTCTATAAGAACCTTTTGTTGAGCCGAAAATACTTGGGTTCACTTGCAGTATGTAGCAGATGCTATCCAGATAATATTAAAGTTAAATTCGGGTGCCAGACAATTTAAATAACTGCCAAATGAAAGCAGAAAGTACAACCCCGTGAAGTATATATAGAAACAAAAAATGCACATTCCAATAATTTTTAGTTTGATTTCACATTCATATGACAACAACAACAAAAAAAAAATTTAGGGTGCTCGATGCACTCAAAGAAAAACAATAAAACACTCAATTTCAATATAACAACAAGATAGAACAACAAGATAGAACAACAAGTACTTGCGAAAAGAGGTCAATAAAAAAAAAATTCAAATAAAAAAATCTTCAGAAGGGTAAATAATTTGGGATCAAGAATACTCGATGTTTGTATGTAGTATTATGTTGGGCTGGTGTAGTTTTTGTGTTAAATGTGCTAAATATCTTTAAAAATGAAGGGGATTTCGAGGAAAAAGGAAGCTTGAAATGTGTGGTAAGGTTAATTTTAGGGTATCAAGGGAAAGTGTGTTGGGTGAGTTATGCATGCACTTAAGTTAAAAAAGAGTGTAAAAAGATTCCCCAAACCCAGTTTGCATGCCGCTGGCTTTTCGGATTAGGCCTACCACATGTTTGTGCTTTGACTTTTCCTTGCATAAAATAACTAGGGATGCACCATACTGAGCTCATGTACTTGTACTTGTACTCGTACTCGTAAAAATACTCCGATACCAAAGACTGATACCTCTCGTGATGTATGTTTGACAACTTTGTGACGAGGGATTGCTTTGTTTGACAACTTTGTTTTTTTCCCATAATGTATTTGAGTTACAGTTGTTTATAATTATAAAGAAGCTGTTCTAAAATCATTAGTCTCACTGTTGTACTTCGGAAAACTGCCACTTCACAAAAAATTACAGGTACATGTATCGGTATCGGTATCGGCGAATACCAGAAAAAAATATCGGTACGCGTACTCGGTTTTTAAAAAATGGTAACGGTGCATCCCTAAAAATAACCAATAAATCCAAAGCAGGATTGTTCTGGTATATCTACGAGGATTGACGATTAAACTTGCCATGAAATGTGCAAGTGCTCAAACGCTCTCTGAACTCTATTTCCGACATAACCACTTAGAACCACTTCCACGTATCCACTGTCTCACCACTTTACTTGGTTTTTATCTTCTAAAAAGACTCCACTTCTTCTTTCATCAACACAATTTCATTTGAAAATTAATAAAGCTAATTATGTTGTTGAATTAATTTTGAAACTTGATTATTTAATTAGATTCTTCATTATTTGAAAAGACATTCAATCTGAGTTATCTAGTAGCAATCCACTACAAATGGGCCACTCAAGTCAGAGCTTCTCAACCAAGAGAGAACCTGCATCAGCTCAGTGTCAGAGACTTTTGTACGGTTTTCCTCCCAACATGGAGAAATTCCAGCGACCTCATCAGCTGAGTGAAACCAGACCTCATCTTCAGACGTTGTGAGTAATATATCATCTCTGTTGTCGTCATAACCGGCAAATGTTATTGCACCATGCACGCCGATTGTGGGGTGCAGATCGTTACGGGTGAAGTCAATTGGCGAAAACGCTTGAAATGGAGATGGAGAGGCCAACAAAGCTTGTGTCGGCAACAAGTTCTTCTCAAACTCTTTGCACTCTAATTCTCAACCTAGCACGCCTCCCTCACGCAGTCTCTCGGGAGCCGCAGGAGTATGGTGGGAGGGAGGGGGACCTGCATTGTCCTTCAGAAAGAAAGAGAGTCGAGAGAGAAGCATCTTGAGTTTCAAGCATTCACAGTGAACGCAATCAGTCTCACTGAGAACTGCTTCTGCATGAACTTTGCCAAGACATATAAATAGTGCTCGTGCCCGTCAAACAGAGGGATATAACGTTCACAAGGTGGAAAACATTTCTAAAACCCAATGTTGAAAAACATTTCACTAAGCAAAAGACTCTTTTATGTGCTTTACAGTCAATGTAATTCACATTCACAAAGCAATAGCGCTACAAATGTGGAACTGATGAAGGACACATTGTTTGTTGGAGCATAAACAGGGAGGTTGAAAAAATCCACTCACTGGAAGCAAAGATTTGGGCATCCAGAGCACAAGAGATAAAATCATGACCCCGAAGAGCATGCATCGGGGGAGAGCGTCAAGCACCATCTGCCAATAAATTGGCGTGATTTTAAAGGGCTTCAGAGATCGTTACTCCTGGGAGGAGTTCTCATAGTGTCAGCTACTGACACAGCATCGAAGTGACCGACTTGAAAGGAAACAGTGTAATTGCTAACAGTAACTGTTCCGTCTTGTCTGCACTTGACACCAATACAAATGGTAAATGGATGACGTGAGCTCCAGTAACTTTCGTAATGCTCTCATTGGTAGTCTCTCCTGAACGTTGCTCGTCATTTGCATAAAGTAAAAGTTTTCTCTACTTTCTATTTTTTTTCTTTCAACTAAGTGTAAGCTAACCATATGAGTGGCAGTGAAGGCCGTGGGTCTAGACGTACCAGACCCGGGCGGCAAAGGCTAGCTCTAGGGACGTGGAACGTCACCTCACTGGGGGGGAAGGAGCCGGAACTGGTGAGGGAGGTGGAACGTTACCAGTTGGATCTGGTGTGGCTTACTTCGATGCACAGTTTTGGCTCTGGATCCGTACCCCTGGATAGGGGATAGACTCTATTCTTCTCTGGAGATTCCCAGGGTGTGAGGCGATTGGCGGGTGTGGGGATACTCATGAGTCCCTGGCTGAGCGCCGCTACGTTGGAGTTTACCCCGGTGGACGAGAGGGTTGCCTCCCTACACCTACGGGTTGTGGTTGGGGGGATTCTGACTGTTGTCTGTGCATATGCACCGAACAGCAGTTCAGAGTATTCGGCCTTCTTGGAGACCCTGAATGGAGTCCTGAATAGGGCCCCAGTAGGGGACTCCATAGTGATGCTGGGTGACTTCAACGCGCACGTGGGAAATTACAGGGACACCTGGAAATGCGTAATTGGGAGGAACGGCCTCCCCGATCTGAACCCGAGTGGATGTTTGTTATTAGACTTCTGTGCTAGTCATGGATTACCTATAACAAACACCATGTTTGAACAGGATGCTCATAAGTGTACATGGTATCAGAGCACCCTAGGCCGAAGGTCGATGAACGATTTTGTAATCGTGTCGTCGGATCTGAGGCCATATATTTTGGACACTCGGGTGAAGAGAGGGGCAGAGCTGTCAACCGATCACCATCTGGTGGTGAATTGGATCAAGGGGTGGGGAAAGACTCTGGACAGACCTGGGAAGCCCAAGCGAGTAGTGCGGGTAAACTGGGAACATTTGGAGGAGGTCCCTCTCCATGACATCTTCAACTCACACCTCCGGCGGAGCTTTTCAGGCATCCCTGCGGAGGTTGGGGACATTGAACCGGAGTGGGCAATGTTCAAAGCTTCCATTGCCGAAGCCACAGTGGAGAGCTGCGGTCTCAATGTTTTAGGTGCCGCAAGGGGTGGTAACCCTCGAACACCGTGGCGGACACTGGTGGTCAGAGAAGCCATCAGACTGAAAAAAGAGGCCTTCTGGGATTTGTTTTCATGGAGGTCTCCGGAGGCAGTTGCAAGGTACTGTCAGGCCCGAAGGGCTGCGGCCTTGGCCATGAGGAAGGCAAAGCAGTGGGTGTGGGAAAAGTTCAGAGAAGCCATGGAGAAGGACTTTCGGTCTGCACCAAAGTGCTTCTGGAAAACCATCTGCCACCTTAGGAGGGGGAAAAGGGGAACCATCCAAGCTGTATACAGCAAAGATTGGACGCTGTTGACCTCAACCGAGGAGGTTATTGGGCGGTGGAAGGAACACTTTGAAGAACTCCTAAATCCCAACACGCCCTCTATGTTAGAGGCAGAGCCGGAGGCTGATGGGGGATCAGATTCTATTTCCCTGGGGGAGGTCACTGAGGTAGTCAAACAACTCCGCAGTAGTAAAGCCCCGTCATCCGTGAGGAGCTCGGTGTAGAGCCGCTGCTCCTTTGCGTCGAAAAGAGTCAGTTGAGGTGGTTTGGGCATCTGGGAGGTGGGAGGGAGGTGTTTCAGGCACGTCCAGCTGGGAGGACGCCTCGGGGAAGACCCAGGACTAGGTGGAGAGATTACATCTCCACACTGGCCTGGGAACACCTCGGGGTCCCCCAGTCAGAGCTGGTTAATGTGGCTTGGGATAGGGATGTTTGGGGCCCCCTGCTGGAGCTGCTGCCCCCGCAACCCGACTTCGGATAAGCGGTTGAAGTTAGATGGATGGATGGATGGATGGATGGAAGTAACTTCCACTCACTAAAATCCTATTCTGTTTTGTCTTTCATACAATAAATTATGACATGCTTTGCAAAATGGATGACTTCACCACTCTTTTATATATATATATATATATATATATATATATATATATATATATATACACACTCACCTAAAGGATTATTAGGAACACCATACTAATACTGTGTTTGACCCCCTTTTGCCTTCAGAACTGCCTTAATTCTACGTGGCATTGATTCAACAAGGTGCTGAAAGCATTCTTTAGAAATGTTGGCCCATATTGATAGGATAGCATCTTGCAGTTGATGGAGATTTGTGGGATGCACATCCAGGGCACGAAGCTCCCGTTCCACCACATCCCAAAGATGCTCTATTGGGTTGAGATCTGGTGACTGTGGGGGCCATTTTAGTACAGTGAACTCATTGTCATGTTCAAGAAACCAATTTGAAATGATTCAAGCTTTGTGACATGGTGCATTATCCTGCTGGAAGTAGCCATCAGAGGATGGGTACATGGTGGCCATAAAGGGATGGACATGGTCAGAAACAATGCTCAGGTAGGCCGTGGCATTTAAACGATGCCCAATTGGCACTAAGGGGCCTAAAGTGTGCCAAGAAAACATCCCCCACACCATTACACCACCACCACCAGCCAAATTGAACAGGTGTTCCTAATAATCCTTTAGGTGAGTGTATATATATGCATCAATTGTAATAATATGAGCTTTTAAAATGCCATCATGGTCATGCCTGAGCCATGTTGAGTTTAATTTAACTTAAAACGTGAGAGAAAGTAAAACAATGAAAAAAAAACAGTCATAAAACATTCTTAATGATGTGTATCATTATTTTGCACTAGTACAGACCGATCAGCCCTGACATGCATTTTATGATATTTATTGCATCATTAAAAAAATTAATATGACCACAGAATTCATACAGGCAAAAGCAACATCAGACTGTAGTGTTAATCAGACTCCTTTAGTCTCTCCTGAACGTTGCTCGTCATTTGTATAAAGTAAAACTTTTCTCAACTTTGTTGTGTCACTCGCCATGCCCACAGATTGTCACTAGACAGACTATTGCCAGATGTTGCTCTGCTGTCAATGAACAATAGTTTAAAGTAAAAGTACATGATCATGTCTTTTTAAACATAGTTAAAAAATTTATAATAAAACATAATCACTGCAGCGGCATTGTATATTGGATTAGGTTGATGGATTTTACCTCTTTCAGAAAAATTGGTATTATTGAAAAAAAAAAAAGACACTTTGGATTTATTTTTGAATTTGGTGTTTAACATAAAAAGGTTTATTCAATACAGACTATTATAATGAAAGAGGCATGTCATTTATTTTTCAGAACACCAATTTTGAGAAACATATTAGCATTCATTTAAACATGTAAAGTAAGAAACAAGGCCCAGCTGTGCAGAGCAGAGAACAATCCACTTAGCCAGAATGATTTTACTGCTGTTTGCTCAATTCCTGCCAAGCTTAAATGACAGCGCTTTTTTTTCTGAGAATTTGACCTAAACTAAAAAGCACTATGCAGAAAAACTTGCATCTGATGCCAGTCTGATCACCAATGCCAGGATATGCCTTTTGGGCTTTCATTATTATAAAATAGAACCTGCAAGTAATCTGTTTTGTCTTTCAATAAATCATGACATGCTTTGCAAAATGGATGACTTCACCCCTCTTTTTTATTTAAAGAAAACAAAAAAAAAAAAACAACACACAACACACAATACTGAAAATGTGTATGTGAACCTGAAAAACACATTTATGTCACAGCAGAGGTTGGATAGATAATGCTAAATCCAAAAAGTAAAATTAGTTCTGTGCATTGACTTTCTTAATGATGTGTATCATTATTTTGCACTAGTGCACACCGATCAGCCATGACATGCATTTTATGATATTTATTGCATCATTAAAAAAAAAAAATTAAAAAAAAAGTTATATGACCACAGAATTCACACAGGCAAAAGCAACATCAGACTGTAGTGTTAATCAGACTCCTTTAAAGTCTCCGGTCATATCTAAATGAAGACTCAATTGTTATCCAGCAGTTAATATATATATAATATATATATATATATATATATATTGCAAAAAGTGTAGTTCATGCAAAACAGACACAGTAAGCTTTTGGAAAATTTTGCTTGGTTTGTGCCTCAAGTGGTGGTGGTCAGGCCTCAAACCAAAGCAACGCTGAAGTACTCACGCTGAGCTCTTGGTCTCAGTCATTTCCGAATGGGGGTAAAATGTCTCTCTGTTCAAGGCCCACTAGAGGCAAACTGGTGTGATATCTCCTTTGCTTCCTTCTGTCCCTTCAGTAATTCCTATCTTTTGTTCCTCCATCTATTTTGACACCTGTATGTGAGCACCAACTCACTTTTTATTACACCATTGCCCTTCTGTTAATTAGCCTCCATCTGGTTCCAGTTAAAGTCACTGATGTCACCACTCCCCCTCCCTGCTAAACACTAGTCACTCCACAGAAGCATGGAAACTAGAGCTGCCTCTAATTAAATAACCAGGGAATGCTTGTCACTATCTGTATCTTGGCTAAGCATTGCCTCCCATTTATAGAATAAAAACATTTGGACTTGGATATCAATTGTAACAAAGACACATGCAATGGCATTTATTGTCTTTCAACTGCTGCACAGAGAAGGAAGAAAAGAGGCCTAAGATGACTGGGTATTCATATTTAATCAGTGTGATCTAATTACTTCTTTAATTTTGAATACATACAATCCCAGGGATTGCAAAAAATAATTGAATCATATATTTTGTGATATGCAAAATATTTAGATTGACATACAAATACTGTATGTCATCATTAGAATAGGCCTCACTATAATTTTGCACACATAAAAGAGCATTTTGAAGCACAACAGAATGGAAATGTAAACTGTTTGCATAGAACATAATCTCAAAGCACATGACACTGAAACGATTTTAACTATTACCATGCCTTGCAAAAATGTGAGGAAGTAACTTGAGGATCACACCGGTATTCTCTAAATCAGTGGTTCACAATTGGTTTTGCTTTAGGATTTTACAGGGACAAATGGCAACCCAACGCAGTGCCAAACTGTTTATTGCACAAAAATGTCCATTAAAAAACAAACACTAATATTTTAAAAATGAACTTTCCAATTGGTCTAATAAGTCAAATTGGACACACATCCTTTGAAATCAACAACATAGGAAGCATTTCATGCTTTAAATATTTAATAAGCAAGATTATTTTGTGATCCTAACTATGTAAGTTTATACAGTATAGTTGCATGTCCATGACCCATGATCCATGATCAGAACAGACCTGATTCATCAGTGAATCTGAACGAGAGAAAGCCTCCCATCATTAAACAACATAATTCTGGCATGGCCAGAACTGGTCACGTGGATTTGCCAGATTTTATTGGTTCCTGTCTTTGAACGAATTTCCTTTTCGTTTCCGTTTATCCATAACTATGCGTAGTCATGGTCTTGAAATAGTCTGTACTTGTTACTTTTGTACTCCAATTGTGTCAATAAAGTCCACTTTTTCGCTAATCGATGGTCAATTTCCATGACTTAAGGAGAATAAGGAATTAGAAATAAATATCTTGATTCAGACAGATAAGAGTGATTTGTGAACCGATTTGGCAGATTCATTGTAACTAATTGACTCAAGTCAGCTCACAAAAAAAAAAAAATAGAAATCGGCCATCAGTTTTACTTTACAGAAACTCTTTTTTTACATAAAAAAAATCTGGCCAATAAAATAGGGTGGTCAAATGTTGAATAATATTCACTAAAATAATTCCAATTGTTTCCATTTTTATTACTTTTCCAAGCCTGTAAAATACAATTTCCAAATTCCCTGAATTTTCCAGGATTTTCATGATAATTTTATGTCTTATGTCTTATATCTGTTGCAGGTACATGTAAAGACTTAATAGTAAACAACAAGGCTTACTGTCCTGAAGTAATGTTGCGTTCATGTGACATGTCACAATTAGTTTTCAACTAGAAAAAATAAATCCTCCATACATAGCAATTCCCATTTGCTGCCGTGCATGTACACCAGTATCCTGAATTCCAAAGAGCATCTTGTGTGCTTTAATGAAAATAAGGAAATCTCACCAATTGTTCAAAGAAGTTGACATGGACAGTCTCACAAACATACTTATACGATTAGTGTCTTAGATATACATTTGAAATTTGATGAACATTTTAAATCAGATTTTAACTGTAGGCCTACTAATTGCTTAATGTAACACTTATATTAAAACAACATTTTATTTTGCAATGTGAAGTTTTGTTTATTATTTGTGAATTGAAAGCAAATTTGCCAAGGATGTGTTTCTTTCCATATGTATTCTAAATATAAAAGTATATTTTGTTCAAATATAACCACTCATTTAATCACTTTTTCCACCACAACAGCAGCGTCAGGGATGTGGTCCATGCGGCAGTCTACTTGTCGTAATGGCTTTTCCCGATGGCGTGCTGTTCTCAGGTAATGACATCTGGGTGTTTACTGTGATGACTCGCTCAGGCTCGCTGCAAGCTGAATGAATACCTGAGGGGAGGCTGTATGGCGTGGTAATGCAGTTTATGAGAAGGGATGGTAAATAGACAGCAGTGAGGGCCAAACCCTAGGTCCTGCCCTTTGGATCGAGAAAAACTGAAGCCCGAGGAGAGAGCCAGCCAGCACCCTCTTCACTAAATCATAAGAGCTCTGTTAATTCCAGCAGTGTTTCCTAAGTTAAACTGAGCTGTTCCTCAAGAATTTGGACATTAAATAATGTGTCTACTTATATAATTTATAAGTTTATCTTAATAATCCATTATTCAGGGATGTTAATTCAGTTGTGTGGATTCCAGAGCAACCTTCCATTGAAAGCTGCATAGTTGAGATGTCCATTAATATCATCAATTCAACATTCAGATTTTTTACCCCAGCCATTTTAGTTCTTAAATATCAGGGCAATCAAAATCCCACATGACTCAAAACTGGATCATATCCAGTTTCACTTCATACATTCTCTCCCATCCTTGTGTTGTTAATCATTGTCCCACAGATACCAGTGTTCTTTTATCACTAAACACTTTTATAAGAAGACATAATGTTTGACTGTAAACATGTCTCTAGCAACATTTGTATGCCAACAGAGCCTGAAACCCACATGCAACTAGTTACATCATCCGTAGTTCTTAAGTTTTCCTGTATTTAGACAGAGAGAAAGACTGAAGGAGAGACAGACAGATAAAGAGACAGGGAAAGACAAGTTTGTGATGTTAGATGAGATCTTGCTGTGGTATATTCTCCTTGGCACTGAAAGTCATAAAAGGCCTTCAAGTTTTACAATGTCATGTCCAAACGCAGCATCCCCCCATGGCTTTTCTTTCCCTCTCTCTCTCTCTCTCTCACTTCTCCTTCCCTCCCTCCCTCTGTGCTACCTCCACCTCCCCCATTGCTATCTCCCTCGTTCTGCTTTCATCTGGGCAAAAAGACGAGTTTATGTTTACCACTGAACAACACTATGAGTACTCTTAAAAAATAACTATCTAGAAGGCATTTATTGGGTTTGTGTTCATGTAGGATTGAACGAACGATCCTAGAGCCGTTTGTGCAACTGATGCCATTTTAAGAACAAATCAGAGGTACAATTTTGGTCTTAGGGTGCCAAATCAAGTCATTTTAAGATGCTTTTTTGAACACTTCCTGTAATGTTCCTTACAACAGAGAAATACAATCAGTACAGATGAGAATTTTCTTCAATGTTTTAAATCAAGTCTTCAGAAAACATTGTGAAAGTCATTCCATTCCTTAAAGCTGGTGTTTTGATTTATGTAGGCCTTCCATAACAAAGGACTTAGAGGTGACCAATAAATCCATCTGTACTTTGCTTCCTCAAGCTATTTGTCCACTTGGGGTGTAAAACACCCTGTGGCAAGCCCTTCTTAAACCAGAGCTGTGAACATATAGGTCTACTGTTCACCAATTATCCTGTCTGTCTGCTCCTCTGCTAATTATGGTTTGCCTGCTGTGTTTGTGTGTGAGTGTGGGTACGTGTCTCTTATGGACAGGCAGGGGCTAATAACGCCATATTTTTTGAAAAGACAGAAGGCCTCTGGTCATCGCTTTCAACATGCATGCCACACAGGCAGTCCCACCCACAGCACTCAGACCTGTCATTGATGGCCATACCCTTCACACTGTTTGACTCTCGGCAGCTGCGGCCTAGCGTGGCCTAGCGTGACATAAGAGTGCAAAAACTTTGCTACTGCTTCTGGTGGCAAATGTAAAATATCCCTCCATATTTACCAGAATGGTATTGTGCACAGACACTTACACGAGCGGGGTATTTCTGTGCAGGGTGTGGATGCCATGTCAGAGAGAGAAAAAAAACAAACTGGTTTCCATTTTTGGATGCCATCCAGGTCTGTGCACAGTACCAGGCAGCTGTCAGTAGGATTGATGAGTCCAGCTGGCAAAGATGTGTTTGGTGTCAGCAGGGCAGCAGATTTTAGCAGGGCCAGAGCACTCACCATATGAGTTAGGTGTGATCTGAAGAAGACTTGATGATTTAGAGCACTGTGATCGGGCAGGTGTGATGACTGTTCTGCAGATACTTTGTTGGTGAATCAGCCAAAAGTAATTTCAAAATGAGGAGGGGAGTGTGCAGCAGAGAGCAGAGGTCAGGTTGTACATTTTTGCACATGAGTGTGTAAAAGCGAGTGTCTGAAAGAGGGCGAGGTAAGAGAACGAGAGAAAAAGAAAGAGAGAGAAATTGCTGGAGGTGCAAAAGCTTTCCGCAGATGTCCAAATAAATGGTAAATCATTGAAAGAACCTGAGGGTGATCAAATGCCTTCTGTCTGAATGTGTGAGCTAGCCCAGGGGCTACCGAATGACTTAAACGTTAGCAGGAATCCTTGGGCCACTCGCACACTCCCCCATCCCCCCACAGTTCAAGGCCTGTGCAAACACACATGCACACAGAGCCAAAATGGTGCCCATTCACATGCTTCAAGAGATGGCCTCTCTCAAGCTGTTGAATGCATATCTGTGTGTTGCTTTGCACAAATGCACAAAATGTCTATTTAGGTGTGTGTCCTATTCCAAGAGCTCTAAAGATACCATTGGAATCACAGCACTGAACACTGAATCGCGTTACAGGTGCAACCCCCCAGCCCCAAAAAAAGGCATTTTATGACCAAGCTTGTATGGAGGCCTGGGGAACCAGAAGTAACACAGACCCACAAAACAAGTTAAAACCACGTACCTGTGATCACAGGCACCACAATCAAACACAGAGACTTGAAGTCAAAATTTAAATCAAGTAATCTCTCATATAATTCATAGCATAACACTATTCTCTTGAAATGTTGGTCAGAAATGTTCATCTGTATGTATCATCTTGTTTTATGAGGTAAACATTTTAAATTTCTTTACATAACTAGTCTTCCACTAGCTAAATTGAGGGTCATTCACTCTCCTTATCCTTTTTACTGCATGGTTGAGAAAGAAAATAATGCCACAATGAATCTTTCTATATTTTTAATACAGGCATTTGCATTTTAAAGGATATCCTGATGAGTTAACTTAACAGTTCCTATGTAAAGTTACATTATTGCCTCTTATAATAATCAGTGATAAAATGCCTGAATATTAAAAAGAAATACAAATCCATTAACATTTTTATGGCTAGAAAAATTATAGCATGACATTTGAGAGTCATTGAGCTGCAGATTACGGGCTTATTTTGGAAAGTCAAAGACATCTCAAATGCTTTGGCAGTTCGTAATTTGGCGCGGTTTGGGATGTTATCGTAAGATGGTCCCTGCAAAGTTATTTTATTAAACGCAAGCTCTTTTAAACGGTCAATGTTGGGAGTAATATCTTGTTAAAAGTCCATAAATTCACATGAACCATGCATGTATGTATTTTAAGTCTATTAGATTTTAGAAACAAAAGAGTATAATTTGCAACATGGCCCATTTAATTCCTAAATGTCCGGCTAGGAATTCAAATCATTCTCATAAAGAGAACAAATAAGCTAAATAATTTCTTCTTCTTCTTCTACTACTACTACTACTTCTTCTTATTATTATTATTATTATTATTATTATTATTATTATTATTATTATTATTATTATTATTATTATTATTATTATAAGGCTACTTATAATACAACTACCAACACCATCATTCCCCCTCTTACACTCTATAAATAAATAAAATAAAATATAATAACTATTTATACATTTCAAATTTATAACAAATTTACATCAAATTTCATTGAGTAACCTTTAATGAAACGTAATTAATAAAACATTAAAATATATCCAACTTTTATTAAATGTATTTTTTTTTAAAGATTGCTCAATTCAGTTGAAAGTAAATGTATAATATTAAAATGCGTAAATCTTAAAAACGGGCTAAAATATTTTTTGTGTATACTTCTACTTCGACAACTACTATTGCTAGTCAAGTCAAGTGGTTTTTTATTGTTGTTCAACCATATACAGTGAGTACAGTACACAGCAAAACGAGACAATGTTCCTCCAGGACCATGGTGCTACATAAAACAACATAGGACAAACCCAGAACCACATGAGTTCATGACATCCGAGTAGTGCAAAAAGATGACACTCTCTAAAAAGGCCGAATGCAAACATAACATACTATGAAATAATGTTATTGAGGTAGAAGCCATGTAAAAAGTGACACTTATAATAATAATAATAATAATGAAATGAATACAAATATAATACATGTAAAATATACTTTTCATAATGCATTATCATAGATACACGCACTGGAAAAGTGTACTTGCACTATGGAGAATACTCGCAGATGTGCCAAGCATGCATAATGTTGTTTATGAATGTTTCACTGCCCTCTGGTGGCAGAACTATGAACTGCAGCATGCAGCTTGTGTGACAGTTCGCGCTAAAGCAGCAACCTAGACATGCAAGTGCGCTGAGTTGTCAAGATGTTTCTTAATCTTTAGTCAATGTTTTAATTGAGAGTTTTGAGTAAATGTCTTTAAGTTGCATGCAAAAAAATGTTCGGCATTTTAAAGTTATGGGCAGCATGTTCCTGCATGTCGGAAATACTCATGATAATTTACTAAATGGCTAAAAACGCACACGTAAAAAAAAATAATGCAAGGTAATTTCTAGCACAATTTGTTTATTTAAAGAAAGCAAATCAAATATTCTATGACACACAAGTGATGAGACTGATATTAATTGGAATATCTGCTGTGTTAATAACTTATTAAAACCATAATAATGGCAAAGAGGATGGAGGTGGCGCCAAACTTTTGCAGGCTATATGGGGAATGTCGTGTCATGACAGGTTCACGATGTCTTAAAAGTAATACACTGAATAAACAAAATGGAAAAGTTGAAATATATAGGCTATAGGCATTTTAAAGAGTAGGCAAAATGGGCATTTTTATTTATTTGTTGTATTGTATGGAACCTAATTTATGAAGAATCCTTAGTTTGGTACATGACTAATCATTATTTGTGTGCTGTCTTAAAAAAAAAAAATAAAAAAAAAAAAATTGTGTGCTGTCTTAAGGTCTAATCCAAGCAACAGAACAATAAAATGACATCCAACAGCTTTACAAAGCATTTGTATGTCTTTACTTTCAAATACAATCTTTTATCTCTTAATAAATTAAAACTGTGATTTACATTGTTCCACATCTCGGTTTAGTCGACATGTCTGTTATAGAATATTCAGATGGCTGATTTCAGATCAGCCTACAATTCTCTTGTGAGACCATAGGTGGCAGCACAACACCTGGGACAACTTGCCCACCGTGACGTCAAGCAGTGATTTGCGCTTTCCTCACGACTGACTGTCAATTTAAAGGGATAGTTCACCCAAAAAGGAAAATTCTTTCGTCATTTACTCATCTCATGTTGTTCCAATATGACTTTCTATCTTCCCTGGGACATAAAAGTAGATGTTAGGCAGTATGCTCGTCTTTGTCACCATTCGCTTGCATTGCATCTGTCTTCTATACAACGAAAGTGAGTGGTGACTGAGACTGAACATTCTGTGTAACATCTCATATAGTGTTACATGAACGTTTGAAAGTCATAGAGGTTTTGAGCAATATGAGGGTGAGTAAATGATGACAACATTTTAAATTCTGACTGATCTATCCTTTTAAACAGTGGTATATTTCTGTAATGCCTCTCAGGATTATCATCGCTTATTGGTGTTATTGACAACATTTTTGTGCAATAGTACAATAGTATTTCAACTACCACCTTTTTGAGAGTTTTAAGTACTTTCCTCATGCCAACCCCAACATCGTTGAATAAATGCATTTTCTATCTTAGATTTTAAGGCCCAGAATGGTGTAAAATGGGTAGCCATGTGTCTCTCTTTGTGTCTTTTAGGTGTGTGTCAGTATATTTTGGAGGGGCACTCAGACCAACATCACTCATTCTGTAAGCGCTATCTGGAGCCTATTCAAGTTAATTAACAAATTACCCTAAATTTAAAAGTGTGCCACAGATCTGACAATTAAGACATTCATCAAGTCACTTAGAATGTAGTTCCTCTGTTTTATAGGCTAGCTCTTCTGAAGTAGAGATTAATGCAAAACAATGAGGAACAGGAACACTAACGTGATAAGAGTGCCAGGTGCTTTGTACTCTGCGTTTTTGAATCTGCATCACTAAATCAGAACATGCCATTAAAATATAGTGGTAATAAATGAACATGTAATCCTGAGCCCCGTCACAAGTCGTCGTATCACCATGTTGTAACAGGATGTATAATAAATTGTACCTCAGAGGAAATATTCTTACTTTCACATACACTCTCCCTCCCACACAGAAATCTCCCTCAGACATGTCAATCCAGTGGATGCAGTTTAGGAATATAGCAAAGAGAGGCAACAGAACAGCAAATCAATGGAACAAGTATGGAAACAAATCACAGTGGTGCTGAGGATAATGAAATGATGGAGACAACGACGGAGGGATGAGATCTGAGAGAGAGAAGAATATGGGGAAAGAAAAGGAGGAAGGGTGCAAATGAGGTGAGAGGAAGAGAACGAGCAATGTGATGTAGTGGGAGATAGAGGGTATAGATGATGAGAGAGAATGTGTAGGGTGTGGAAAGACTGAGAGACTGTAGGGGAGATTTATGCCAGTTGTATAATCCCCCAAACACCACCACCACCACCACCACCACCCTCCCACATCTCCAACTCCACCTCAGGCACCGGCCCACCCTCCCTGGGTCTCCTGCTCCACACACACACATTTTCTCTCCAACCCGCCCGCATCGGAGCCCGTGATTATGATTCTGGCGGGATACGACTGCAGCACTTTGCAAATGGAAGACTAGACATAATTTCTCTAAAATGCTGTTTTTTATCACCGATTTCCCCTCCACCAGCCTCCCAGCTCACGATTGATAGCTGATGGCACCTCTGACAACTTAACGTTTTTATGACCAGATATATGGGCTATCTGCTCCTGCCTTTTTATAGCTTAAACTCTGTAAAAATGCTTATTTCTCTGATAAGGAGAGGGAGGGTGAGCATGTCTGTGTATATGCTGCTGAAAGAATATGTATTTGTCAGTGAGGAGCAGTGCCTCTGCATTGCAGAGCGAGGTGTTCCCTCAAGCTCTGAGCTTCACTGAACCTGAACTAGAACATTCTCTAAGGTGGTCAGGCTGGCGCTCTCTGACAATGGTGGGGTGTGTTCCGAACGAAGGGATGCTTTTCGTTTAAAGGGAGGGATTATTTCACCAAACTATCACTGAAATGAATTGGGCGCCGGCTCGATCTTACTTTGATTTTGCTCAAATAAATCATTTTTACATTTATTGGACCTCTCCGGGAGATTTGTAGTTTAATCAACATAGTTTATAGTCATATTTAGGGTTATTCAGATTTGTACTGAAATACTGCCTTTTGAATATGGAATAGATTCCCTTAAAATATACCCATTCGAGTATAATCTTCGGTCCTGCGGTCGTCGGTGAATACTGAACAGCCATTGCAGTCATGTCAAAAGTATTAATTTGATTTCTAACCATGAAACTGTCTCTTATCAACCTATTATGGTTTAATCACTGCATTTCTTTTCCTGTTATTGTATGTCATAACAATTGATGTTTGTTTTTAATTGCGTATTTGAGTATTCTTCACTAGTAAAATATCATCAAAAATCACGTGCGGCATTCATTTGGCCACTCTTTAATTCGTGACAATTAATTTGATGAAATGTCCGATTTAACCATAAACAGGACAGACATTAAGTGTAGAGTTTATGTGGCTAAATTTTTATGTGCTCAGTGTTTATGTCTCCATGGCAAACTGCTCTTTTTATGTGTCCGTGAAACCAACATTTCTTCCTGAATTGGCAAGGAATTGTTTATGTGTTGGCAGTGCCGTATGGAACACACTGCAAGAGAAATTCCTTTTCAGCTACAAATCTTGTGCGTGTGTAAGCGTGTCTGTGCTCAGTTAAAAAATTAGTAATGAATGCAGATGCTCACATATATTGGTTGATATTGTATCAGTGTGCTGAAATAGAACGGCAATGCCTGGTGCTGCAGAGATAAATGTACACTAGCAGTGTCAGATTTACTGTCAGTTCTGCAGTTTCATCCTCTCCCTCTCTATATTTTTTCTATTTTCCACCAATATCTCTTGTTATTTGATCATATTCTGCTTTCAGTCCTTTTAATGTCCCTTGCATAGTACACACCTATTTCTCCTCACTTCTGACATCTCTCCTGTCCTTTCTTCTTCCAACTCATCGAGTATCTCTCTATTCTGCAGTGACTGTTTGAGTGCACCTCAGTGTAGAATATGGTTTCCTTACTTCATCATAGCCTCAAATGATTTTTTAAGGATTCAGTGAGGAATCCGGTTTCATTCACACTCATTTTCCAAAGGATTCAGACATTCACAGCTCTCAAGGGCAGCTCTAAGAAATGCCCGCATACACAAAACCAGTTGGATTTGGCATTAAAAATGCACACTATTTATCTCAGTATGGAACAAGAGGTTTATTTTTCCAGAGGCTCCATTATCAGATCAGAAAAGGTGTCCAAATATATTCAGTTTGATCATGATGCTAATCCTTTCAGAGTTATTTTAGTAAAGAGTTTAAAACACTGCAGGGCTTCTTTTTCTATTATTATTAAAGGTGAATATGTGCAGAATCAACACCTTTCCTTCTCTTTGCCTATGGGATCACACTGCCTGAATTTTTCCATCACGCTTTTTTCCATTCTGGGTGTCTGGAGAGGTGGTGGTAATTTTACGAGAAGGAATCTGAAGACGGAAAATGTGCGCTTCTAAAGTGCTTAAACCCAACGTTCTTCCTAATGCAGTAAAGTGGAATGTTAATGTCTTCCAGAGCAGAGCTCTCAGCACTGATGCTTTACATGATGATCACTGGTTTGCTGCTGACCTGAAAGGTTATACATAACAATGATTTTAATAATGAAAATAAAAACACTATTGTGTACCATGGAAGAAATAAAACATTGGGGTTTGGAACGAAACCGAGGGAAGCGTGTTATACATCAGTCATTTGTATTGCATAAATAAATATGGAATGAGCAACCAAATTTGTTCTTTCTCAAAATAATGTGTTGGATAGGAGGCTAGCTTGCTAAACCTTTATGCATGTGTTGTATCGATTTGAAATTTTGTTTGTTGATTGGTTGGACATGGGAAGAAAAGGCCTATTCATATGAGCCAAGTCATCCCATATCTTATAATTTCTCGTACTAATTATTACAAATTGTCATGAGACTATGTTGCCATTTTCATGTGCTAAATGTGCATCTGAACATATGTTTGCAAAAGTCATTAGTTGGAACATCAATGTAAACAGGATAACACCATGCAGGTGTGCATTTGTTAGCATGTGTGTGTGAAACAAGCCTGTTTGTCTTTATTTATGCACACAATCATTGTTTAAGCAGCTCCATGTGTTTACTCTGTACATCTAGTATCTCTGTAATTGGGCCCTGCTGATTACCTGGCTCCCATTAGGAACCCTGCTGACTAGAGTCTGAGCAGAACATAGTTTTGAATTTGGGATTTCACCCAAGGCATTTAGATATGTCCTCAGCCTCCATGCACGCTCTTGAATCTAACTACACTATAACTATAACAGCCTTGATAACTGGACAAGCATTTGCTGGTGTTATTAATGCCTTAATTAACGGGAGAGCTGTTTGTACTGCAGCTATTAATAGAAGAGCATTGTTCTGCAGTGAAGTCTGCCCATACTTCCACTTTTCCAAACAGGAACATATAAAGCAGGCCAGAGTCGAATGAGGCTTTTGGTGTGTATGCATGAGTGCCTCTATATTCTACAGATCATGACCGTGTATACCGAATCATTAAATGGTATATTTGTTAATACATCAACCTACCTGAACTACATATAAATCTTCTTTGTACTTTAAAATGTATTGTTAAGCACTATAGTAACAACAGATGTAATGACTTAAGTCTATCAAGCATAGCCCTTCCAGGAGCAATGGCTAATAAACATCCAGTACACAGTGTTACTCATTCAAACACAGAACACCACATGAGGAATCACACATGACAATATAATAACGCAATGAACATTATCTAAACAACATAAAATCAAATACTATATTGTATAAGTATAAGTACTTGTATTGTCTTATTAAACATAATACAAATGTTCAGTTAACTATAAGGAAAAAATCACATTTTACATCTAAAAAATTGTTTCTACAATATTTGACAGAACATGTATAGTCTTGTTAAATATAATATCAATGTACAATACCGCTATATGTGTTAAGCAGGCACGTGCAGAAAAAGTGCCCTTTTTTCTAGGGTATATATATATATATATATATATATTCCTGTTTGGGCACAGCTTCCCTGTCAAACAAATATATTTCTTGAATAAAAAAATCTAAATATCAGTTTGGGAGATGAGACATTGTTGAGTCCCTCCCTCCCTCCGCGTTTCTGCTCAGCAGTGCAGCACACATCAGACACACAGGCAGGCAGGCAGGCAGCAGCCCCTCCCAGCTCCAATCCCAATTGTGTTTTTCTTGGCTTGTGTGGAGGTGAGTGGTGATGAACAAAAGACTAAGCTACCAGCGCCTGGACATTACAGCTAATTAGCCAAAAGACAAATATAGTTAACTTGTGTCTTGCTAACATGCATGACCCATGAGCTACTAGCTAAAGATTAGCTAAGGCAATATATCATGGCCATACAGGCTAATGTACTGTACTTAATGGAGACACTACAGGCAGGGTTGGACTGGTAATCTGGAATACCGAACATTTTCCCGGTAGGCCGACACACTTTGGGGCCGATCATGGGCAGACTGGCCATCGGGAGAACCGAGCGGGCCTGTGGGTCATACGCGAAACATGCCGAATGGGCTGCGATAAGCAAAAATGAGCCGGCGCGTTATGCAGAACGGACCACAAAACGATGAAATGCAGAAAAGGACAGCAAGCCCCCCGCTCAACAGTTGGGCCATTAGCCATGTAAAATCTCAGGCCAATTTCTCTTCCCAGTCCAGCCCTAACTACAGGTGAATACAGTAAAATTTGTATCTAATAACATCACAATCACCATATTGATATGCAAATTAGGCATTAACTAATAAAAATACACTAATTTGCATACATTTGTCAAGGTACTGCAGGTGAATAGGATAAACTAAAGCATGTCACCCATAAAGGATATGGTGTATTCATATAACACCAAAATAATTACAACTATTTATTGCCTTGTGCAAAATAAACTATGTCCTTCTCCTTGGTGCAGTCATTTATTCTAAATATATACTTGAAACTAGTAGCATAGGAAACATATACATTTTCGCATAGTTTCCTTTACTTTTGCCTGCTCTTGTGATTAACCTTTTGAATACTAAAGAAGACCATGGTCTCTGTGTGAACTGGTTATTTTGAAGAAACCGGTTGAGTATGAAACAATTGCGTGAGTGTGAGGGAATTAAATAAATTGGTAAGGAACTCAGAGTTGTGTTAATATATTTAACATTTTGTTTAAAAAATTAAGTTAAATAAATAATTATGAGAAGTGCCCTTTTTTTCCACTTGAGCCGCTGCCCCCCAAAATCTCTGTGCACGTCCCTGGTGGTAAGGTTAACCAATAACATTTGTTCACAGAAGCATTTTTAAATTCTTTTTCCATGAATTATGGATCTTTCTTACACTGACCTGTAACTTTTATAAATCAAATCCAGTCCAAAAAAGACACTTATTAAGCTGCATAAATGTCTTGTTCTGAAATGGCTAGATTTCTGACGTAAGAATCCAAATACATTAAGACATGAACGCACACATTTACACATCAATCACACCCTATCTAGTGTTCAGCAAATTGGCCTCCGAGTCACGGTGTGTTAATAAGGAGGAAGCAGGATAGATACTAATGACTGTGTAACCCACCACTTTGAGTTTTCTCCCAAAGAATCACAATGTTAGAAACGAGAAGCTTCCCTGATCATTTCAGCCTGGCCTTAACAGGTTGTTAGGCACATTTCAAAATAGATTTTTTTGTGAACACGTCACAATGTAATGCAGGCTTCGCAAAGAGGCTGTTTCTGAAGGATAGGGGCAATGCAAACTGTATCAAACCCAACAGCAAACCTTTAAAGGCACATTATAAAAAAGCATCACACAGGTCACAGAAAAGGTGGTAAATGGTCATGAAAAACTAAATGGACCTAAACAAACCTTGGCAAACATTATATGATGACCTAAAAAAATGAATTAAATGATGAAATCCCTTAAATTGAGATTTTTATGCTGTTATCTCGCTCTCTAAATTATATATGCCTGATCAAACATTAATAGTGGGCAGAGCTGTAGGGTAAAACGGTTTCCCACATGAGAATATTATTCACAGCACAGCGCATGCCTGGGATAAAACAAATCATTTTATTTTCCAGAAGCCTCAATGATTAACAGAAGCATTATAGACGGCAACTGCAAACTGTAAAAGTAATTAAACAGGGAAAAAGAGCCACTTCTTCAGCAAACATATAATCATACAAGTCAGGCTTTCCCATTTCCAATAAATAATTTGGCATTTGTGGCATTTGTTTCAAAATCCATCAGTAATGAGCATCACTGTATTAGTATGCTTGACTGTATGCATCGTGTATATAGCTGCGTGTGTTCATGTGTACAACAACTTATGGTCTATACTCTGTCTGGCTCAGATTTTCCAAATCTTGCTCTATGAGGATGTTGCTCATTAGTCTGAATATTAATGTGGCCAGAAAAAAGAGAGAAGGCAGTAGGACAGGGAGAAAACTTAAAAGGAATTTGGAAGAGCATTTTAAAGGGGCCATTTCATCTGAATCGTTATTTTTTTGCGGTCCTCGCAAGGCTCGTAACTGGCGGTCTATGAAGAGAGACAAGCCACAGAGGGGCTTCATTTAAAAGCTAAAGGTCACAGCACAGAGAAAGGTCTCCAGCTCAGCCAAAATTATAAAAATATGGAGGTAGAGAGAGAGAGAGAGAGAGAGAGAGAGAGAGAGAGAGAGAGAGAGAGAGAGAGAGAGAGATTAGGAAGGGTGCAGCAGATGAATACATGGGCAAAGTGATACAAGGGGCTAAATGGCAAGCTATAATGACATAAGGATTAAGAAACAGACTAAAGGACAGAATAGAGAACAAGCCAAAAGTAATGATGGGAAAAAAGAACAAAAGAGAGCTAAACATGATGAAATCATTAAAGTGAACAGAACATTGTGTATGCTTCTAATGAGCTAATACGAATAGATTCCATTAAACCAGATGCAAGACATTTTCTTATCCTTAGTTTTTCAATGTCTATTCTTTTACATGCAATTACTTTCTGGACAGCTCTTTGGACAAAATCTAAATTCTGTTAGGAAATGTGCCTAGAAATCTGTGCGGGAGTCATCCCTTAAATGTGTATTGGCTCTCTGCCTTTAATGCAGGTACCTAGCAGTCACACTTTTCCAGCTCGCTTAAAACCCAGAGTCTTTGTCAGATGGGAAATTAATATTGCTCGGCTCCTTCCTGGGTATAAATCCTTTCCACTTAGTAATTATATGCCAAGACCAAAAGCCACCTTTTCAGTTTTAGATCCAAGTGCTTACCCTCCAAATGCCACAGATATGCATCATCCACCAGGTCACTGAATGTGTTTACTCTGATTTCAGAGTCGGTTCAATTGCTCTATAGTTGCTACAAATCTTATATGTTGCATAATGGTATTCAAGCATGACCATCTGCAGACAGTTAGCGTTTGTTGTTGTATTGGAAAGCTACTTTGAAACTGTACTACTTTGCTTCTCATAAATTACAGTCAGGCTACTCTTTTGAAAATATGGTATAGTTACACTATAAGCTATTAACAAAAAGTAGCTGAATGTGAGGGGTAATATAAAATATCTCATTATGTAATGTATCATTTTTATTTCTGACACCAAAACAATAAGGGTTTTTGACTATCGATTAGTTTGATGACAGCATTAAACTTGAACAGATAAATGTAGACAAAAATACAACTAAGAAACTAGAATAGAGTAATTTACATAACTGAGTAGAAAACAAAGTGATAAACAGCAGCATTTAATTCAATATTTTGCTATAAAAAAAAAGAGGTGAACATATGTGCAGATATTTCTGTAAAGCAATCCAAATAAAAAAGATGATTCGCTTATAATATATTCCTCTTTTGTAAATTGCTTTGGATAAAAGCGTCTGCCAAATGAACAAATGTAAATGTAAAAGAGTTCCGCGTGTGAGGTGTCAAGGTTAACATGCTTATTAATATTATGCCCTTACCCAAACACTTTATCTAAACTTAACCAATCAGTAGAGTGTGTAAACATGATAGGAAGCTGTTTTGTGTTACAGAAGCAAGTAGTTGTTGCGTATTAGATGAAATTGACGTCATTTGCTGCAGTCGTACGCTATTATACAAATTAGCCAAATTTACAAAAGTTGTATGAATCCTTACGATTTCGCTGTGAGAGTGTGTTGCAAGGTATGTAAGAGTATTGGGGTTTTATTTGCAGTTCCATAAATTATATTTTTAATGGTTATTTAATATCTATTTAAGTTTACTATCACAGGATATCTATTTTTGTGTTCATTACAAGGGAAATTAGTATTATACTATATTCCATATGCATGGACACATTCATATTATTGGTGTGGTGGTGGTGTAGTGGGCTAAAGCACATACCTGTTAATCAGAAGGTTGCTGGTTCGATCCCCACAGCCACCACCATTGTGCCCTTGAGCAAGGCACTTAACTCCAGGTTGCTCCGGGGGGGATTGTCCCTGTAATAAGTGCACTGTAAGTTGCTTTGGATAAAAGTGTCTGCCAAATGCATAAATGTAAATGTTATACATGCAATTTCAATTGATTGACTTGATTTATATTTGACCTTGTTATTTGATGAAGAACCAAATTCGAAGGAAAATATAGCAAATACAACAAATGAACAGTATGATATGAGTTTGATGTTTGTTACATTTATGAAAATTAAAACATCAAAATATATTTGATTCTTTTCTAATTGTCTTTTATAACTTTTATACTACCTGGTAATTTTGTACATCCAATTTTAAACATATAAGTGGGTCTCTAAAGATCTGAATATGTAATGGTGTGTTTACATACAACACAAAGAACATTTTCACCTCGCATTGCTCGCGCGAGTTTGACGGCTGGATTTAAAATGTGTGTTTAAACTTGTGTTCGTTCGAGTAACACAAACCCACAAGTATTCCCCCTTCTCTTCCGGAAAAGGACAGGAGGAGGGGCTTCTACGACTTGGTTCATAGTAAAGTACAACCAATAGCTGGAATCAAGAAGCAGCACATATTTTTAGAATTTACCAGGTAGTCAAACTTCCTCGCTCACTTTCCTCCAAGCGATGTCTTTTTTCATCCGGTCTCTGTACATGTATGACGTTGTGTCATACAATTCCGGGTGCCCACACACAGCTACAACAGTTTTTTCAGATTTCTTTTGCTACTACATAAGTGACATCCAGACAATCTCAATGCTGATAGGCTTTCGCGACAAAGCATCATGCGAATTTCTCGCTCAAGTTGAAAAATGTAAAATCGCGCGAATGAAGTGATTTTGCATGTTTGAGTCATGTCATTTGCTTCATTTGCATTGACTTTGTATGTAATTGTGTCACGCAAAACGCTCGCTTCGCATTGTATGTGAACACACCATAAGAGTGTTTCAGAAAACGGCCATGCATTTAAGGGTTAAATTACATTTTAAATAATAGAAAATTGACTATTTTACCAAAAACGTGTGTGAGGAACGCTATTTAAATGACATGTGGAGTTGCTGCTATGAAGAGTGCTCCAAATCAGTGTCTTATGAGGCTCCAATTCAGTTAGGATGCTGAAAATAGAAGACAGCTGCTTATGTAGGCAGGAGACAGCGAGACTGCTCACTAGGTTTTGGAACAGACCCACAGTGTGCATGCGCCTTATGAGTCCATATGAGCTTGCGGTCAAAAGAGTATACTTTAAAAGACAGAGCAATTGATCATGCAGGAGAAGGAACATAGAATAACCTATACTTTAGTATTGCATCTTTTAGTATTTAGTATTGCACGTTATTCTCATATAATAAAAGTGAATGGTGATTGAAGCTGTAATTCTGCATAATGTCTTGTTTTCCACTGAAGAAAGTCATTGTTCTGTTAGTCCCCAACACTAGTTCGTTCGTTGCTTGTTGCAGTTCAACCACTGCTAGTGCACTGTCTTTACACAACCCTGTAGTTAATCACTTGTTTATCTGTGGGTCCAGTTTAATTGCCCAGTGGCTCTTTGAGTGGCCCACACAACAGCACAAGCCCAGAGCAGCAGTGCGGTCCAGGTGACAGACATGATCTAAAGCCTTGCGCTCTGCACTGATAACACAGGCTTCCCCTTTAATGTCCCTAGCACAGAAAGATGCACCAGGCCCTCTAGTAAAAGGAATGCCCCTGCTTCCTTGTAAAAGTAGGATCCCTGGTGAGTGGGGGATGGGTAGGAGATAGCTGTATGCGTGGAACAAGAACGGAAGGAAGGAGGAAAAATCACAGATCCAGGAATTAACTTCCTCTATCCATTGCTTGGATCAATCATGCCTTCAATCCCCAATCCACCCCCATCTCTCTTAAACTCATACCCAATTCCAATCATGGCCACAGTAAAGCACTCTTGTAAAATACCACAATGCGACCTCAGACTTCAGTAAATTAGATGCCTGTTGGACCCCTTTGCTTTGAAATACTGCACAGGCCTGCCTCGAGCAGCATTAAAACTAAGGTCAACACCACCACTGCACACAAGAGATATCCTCCTGCCATAACAGAGTGTTTGTATGGAGGGATGTTTGCAAGAGAGAGACAAACCTTTTTTAAAGGTCACGAATCAGAGGCTAAAGCCTGTCAGTTTGGCATCAGCTTTTTGCATGTTTGTGTGTGGGTGTGTGTGTCCCTGGTGAGGGTGTGCCCAGCAGGCATCAACGCTCTGCTCAGTCCGGGCATGGCCACCGATCAGATGGATGATCAAACTCTAATCATTCCCTCACGGCTCATCCTGAGTAAATCTGTCATTAATTTTGCAGAATTACATCAAATTGGAGACATTCTTTATGCGGCCCACGGCCTACAGACAGTTATACGATGGGGACTGCTGTGCTAAGCAGATGGGGCAGCTTGGCCTTGCATACTAAATACCCCTGCCCCCCCTCTTCATGTTTCTCCTCATTCTCTTTGGCACACCCACTCCCTCCCTTTATCTCTGCCACTCACGTACCTATCCCTGCTTCCTTCACTCTTTGTCTTTTACCCTTCTGGTGCCTTTGATTGACTTTTTAATATTTTCCTATCCTACGCTCCTGCCTCTCCTATCCAGTTATGACATTGCCACTGGAAGTATGTTTACATGCACAATTAAAATCAAGCTACAGCGGGTTTTTGCGTAGTCAAGCTACACTGTTCATCAGTCTGTCTTCTGGAGCATGTACTGTATTTGCCCAACGCTAAGGCGTACTGTGGTAAGTTTAAATTGTATACATGCTGGACGAAACCGAGATACAATAGCATCGCTTAGGTCTGTTAGTCCAACTGGTGCAATATTAGCCAGACTAAAGTGTGTCACATTAATGACATTTTAAAAGGACAAATTATTGTTTTAGTACGAGTGAAACCGTACATGTGAACGCACTATATGGCTCCTTTATCTGAAGCTGTTGGATCTCGCGTGTAGTACCCCCGTTCTCTCGACCAAACAGGACAGACTGTACGTTCAGGGTGTGGTGAGTGTTTGCTATTGATGATCACTCTGTCCCTCCCATTTCTCTCTGAAGATGCCACCATGATATAAGCAAAACTGCCCGCCCCTGAAGCTCAGGTTTGTAAGTTGTGTTTTTTTTTTCTCCAGATGTTATAATAATTTCTCCTATCCTGATTTAAAGGATAGTCCACCCATAAATGAAACTTCTGTCATCATTTACTCACCCTCATGTTGATCCAAACCCATATGACTTTTCCTTGTGTGGAACACAAAAGGAGATGGCAGAATGTTAGCCTCGGCAACTATTTTCCTTTCAGTGCATATTTTTTTCCAAACAATGAAAACGAATAGCGACTGAGGCTAACATTCGACCTTACAGCATCTTTGCATTCCACCAAAGAGAGTTAAGAACAAACGATGACAGAATTTTCAATTTGGGGTAAACTATGCCTTTAAAAGTCAGGGACAACTATAAATCAGCCATTTGATGGTTAACGTTTTCACAATAAGACTGTGAAAGTTGGAGCAAACAGTTACAACAATTACTGCAAAAACACAATTAGTCTTTTTTTTTCATGTCTTATAATATCTATAAAACATGGAGAAGGAATCCCTGACTTGGTTAGTAATGAGATCGTGAAATGACTGGCCAACATAAGATCTTACTCTGGACTGCACTAGCTCTTGTCATTGATCTTCTCAAATACGCTTGACATAGAGCGCATGGGAGGAGGAGCAAGGTTAGGAGTGTCATGGGCCTGAGGGAGATTCTTCATCAAGCAAGGTCGGTAACACACTATCTGTGTGCCATCAATCACAAACCTCTGCCCTTCCCCCCATCTGCCTGTCTCTCAATTCAGCCTTCAGTGCATTTCAGCCAAGCTCACTATGTTAAAACAATCTTAACACCTTTATTGGGCTGCCTCATTTACTGCCTGCATGCAACTACAGGCTTAGGATGGCCATCTTGCAGTGACCATGGTTGCCATTCTGATTGAGCAAAGTGGTTCTGATGACGTTATACATGTTAAATAATCTGGAAAAGATGACCCCTTTGAGATTGATTTGGAATTAAAGAGGATATAAAAGATCTGACGGCAGTGAAAAGTGTTGTGAGACCTTAAAAGTAGTGAAATGTTCACTTAAATGCATGTGTTAAATCGGTACTTTAAGCTCATTTGGATTGTATATATCGCTTTGACTTTATTGCACTATAAGACCCAGAGTGTTGTGTATGCCAAATTCCTAAAGAAAGTTATTCTCCAATATAATCATTCATCCATTTAAGCACACTGGGAATATGAAAGATAACATGACTGACTGCTCCAAGCAATTACTCCAAGCTACTGTATATAGAACAAATTGGTGAAGTTTAATCTATGTTTCAGTGCACTCTTTTACGATTTTCGTCTCAAAGATAGTGTGATAAAGTGCTATTTGGAAAATTATGGGAATTCAGTAACTTTAAATGAACAGTATGAAGCAACGCTATTTAGAATTTTGAATAAATGTAATTTTCATTGAGACTAATTGTATTATTGTTTTAATAAATAAGCTATATATATATATATATATATATATATATATATATATATATATATATATATATATATATATAAATAAAAGTGCAGCTCTTTTTCACAGGCCTTTCCTAAAAGTACACTGCCATCTGGTGTTCAAAATGAGAACACCAGGCTTACAGCAGTCAATATGGTCTCCTGAGAGCACTGATTTAATACCGCCTTCCAAGAACTATTTATTAACGCATATAAAAACGTTTTTATTTCACTGTTGTTTGTTTTAATACATGCATTAAGCTGCCGATAAAAGGAGCATATTTTAATTGATCCTTAGTTGGAGAGAAAAATATTTGTTGGAATGATTGAAACATGATAGACCTTTAGCATCTGACAAGCCTTCCAGTTTCAAGTTTCTGGAGTCAGCAAGAAATTTAGAGTGCTGTTTACACAAGCTAAATGTGTGTCTGCCTACTGGAACTGAAGGAATAAACCCCTGAAAATATGTCTTTTTAAGAGGTTTAGCCATTGCAGACATTAGTCAGGGGTGGGTGGATGATCCAAAGACACTGCCGTTGCTCCATATTACCGATGTATGTATATTGAACAGGGATGGGGAGTAACGGATTACATGTAACGAGATTACATATTTAAAATACAAAATAAAAGTAACTGTCTTCCACTACTGATACAGTTTGAATTATTGGCAATTAGAATATAGTTACATTCAAAATGTATTTTGATTACTGAAGAGATTATTTTGCATTTTATTGTCATTTGTTTCATTTAATATTTAGTCCTTTTAGATGGAAAACATTTGTACATATAAATGATGCGATCTATAGTGCATTTGAACAGCGGTGAAACAATTTCTTATGATGTGTTACATTCATACGAGCAGACAGAGAAGTTTGAAGTAAGTTTGGAGCAGAAGAAATAGAAATAAACCTTGTTTAAATTGTCAGCTTTACGCTAAGCTAAAATGCTGTTTCTAGCCATTTCACACGCACATGTTACCAGACACGATCATATTTATTTATCAAGAAAATTCACGTTTTATCATAATTTCTTTTTTTCTAGTAAGACCTTTTGATATTAGGGCAAAAATTTTATTTTTGATAACAGTTTTTGTATTGTTTTCCTGTAAAAATATCTGAAAATCCTTAAAACAAGATCAATTTGATTGATCTTGTTTTAGAAACACACAGCATAAGATATTTACGTTTTTCATAGAATGTATTTTTATCATCTTAAACGTCTTACTTAGTTTTTACAGTCAAAACAAGTGAAAAAAATCTACCAGTGCTGAAGAAGTAATCCAAAGTATTTTGAGTTCGTTACTGACCTTGAGTAATCTAAAGGAATACGTTACAAATTACATTTTACAGCATGTATTCTGTAATCTGTAGTGGGATACATTTAAAAAGTAACCCTCAAAACCCTGAAACTCTTGGCTGTTCATTTCGCAATCGTCTGATGAGAATCGTGTTGCGATCCACCATGCGTGTTTGACGTTGACTAAGCGAATTGGTCCAAATTTGACTGACAGGCACTTTTAACCAATGGAGTCCAGGTCGATGAATCCGATGAGCGACGCGAACCAATCAGAGCTGCAACCGCTGTAGCATCGCCAAACATTGTACTACTTACGCAGCCTTTCAGAGAACTCTCGTTGAACATGGGGGTTGTAGTTTTTTTTAGCTCCTAAGCGATGATTCTAAGTCGTAAACTGCACTACATTCCCCATAATGCAACAGCCCTCATAGCACCCATGCTTGTGTTGTTGTTATTGTTGTGAGAGGTTCGTGGCACGGCTCATCTCGGCGAATGTGTTAGTCTCAATTACAGCTGTCATCAGTCTCATAGATGTGTTTTCTCCATCAGTATTACCGAACATCGTTTCTCGGGAGGAAATAGTTCTGATCACCTAAGCAAAATCGGGTGAGTTATTTTATCCAACGGTTTCTTTGTTTCCACAAAGGAAAAAAAGAAAGAAAAAGAAAACAGAAAAAAAAACTGCAGCATGGTCCGTATCACGCAGCTACTGTAAAGACACAAATCATGTCACATCTGTATTGGATTGGATGTCTCTTTTGAGGCAGTTCAACTGTGTGTGCATACAATACTAGTATTATAATCTTTCGCATTGTTGTAATAAAGTGTCAGATCTGAAGGTCTTTGTTGCACCGAGTAACTTGAGCTTGTTTCTAACTTTGGGCCTCGCTTGCGACGACATCCACGATTGTTTGCAAAGTAAAGGTTAAGGCTATTTTGTAAGTTAGCAAAAATAAAAAAATGGACCATATTATTACAGCAAACATGCAGTTTGATTATTATTATATAAATGACAATTAACTGTATTTTTTTATTTTTTATTTTTTGCAATGTAATACAATGACTATATCAGAGCAATTGAAATATAAAGACAAAATCACCATTGAGACAAATGTGAATTACAAAAAAATAAAAATAAAAAAATAAAAGAGGCATAACGGTAAATTGAATTACGCTTTTAATTAAAATAACGTCACTTAAAGGTGCACTCAGTAATTTTTTTCCTCCATTAAAAAAGTTTTACTCCTAAAGAAATGAATTATAAATTTGAAACATATGTATTAAATCATGATCACTCACATGAGGATAATGACTCTTGTCATATCTGTAACCTTATAAAAGCTGTTTTATTCTACATGGGGCAGGGGCACCCTAGTGGGAGCTGCCATTTTAGAATCACATGACCTGCGGAATATTACTCGCTTAATCTCAGTAACCATCTTGTTATTGGACACTTTCACTCTTGGATTAAATTATTCATGGCTGATTGTAAACAGTACATTTCTACAATGTCATCTGTAACTGAAAACTACTCACTTTGAATGATGCTGCATCCACACCACTAGGTGTCACTGTAAGTCCAAGATGACACAAACAAAAAGTTACTGAGTGCACATTTAATGGTCCCTAAAAAGGCTTAATTTTCTCTATGCATATCTATTTTTGATTTTAAGGTCAAATGCGAACTGTTTTCATGACATTCACCCACTGTTCTGGTTGTTTTGAACTCTAAATAAAGCAAGGGTAGACTCATTAGACACAGTCTTTGGTCTGTTATAAAGTCATGGAGAGTCTAAATATGGAGCACATGGACTATTATGATGAGCTAATGATGCACCCACCTGTCACTGCATGTAATCAATGTGTTCACACACAGTCAGTCACAGTGTCTGCAACACATGACAGCCGAGATCTTATCGGTGTCAGGGAGAGAGAGAGAGAGGCTGCCCTCATCAGTCATCCTTAGGCACTCGCTGTCCATTTTAACATAACAAAATATTCCTCATCACTTGAGCAAGACATTTCACCTTTCCCCCACTGTTCTGTCTTAGATGAGCCTGAAAAACGATGTTCATTTAAATGCTGTAATTAATGTAAAGCCAGCTTAAAATACTCATCAGGCCAGCATTATCCTTAATCATATATATTTGTAAATTAGGGATAAGTAGATAGTTAGCACATTTATAGATAGAGATAAATAACTAGACAGATAAAATATCTAAGATAAGGGATGCTACTCTATTGATATTGACCTTTGCACTCACATGCACTTATATGTATGAAAGGTGTATTTTAGATGCTGTAAATCGTCATTATTTCTTTCAAGATTTTTTCATATTTATAATCAACCTGTTTGCTGCTCAGTAGTACTGTGATGCAACATTATAACATTTTAAAAACATTAATATTCCACGTGACTACATGAGAGACTCCTCAATTAATATGATATTGTAAAAACTGCATGTATAACAATTTTAAGGTATACCATGTAGTGTTGTCACGGTACCAAAATTTCTGTACCAATACCAGTGTAATTTCACGGTACTCGATACCATTTTCGGTACCAAAGCAAAACAAAAAAACAGGTTACTGAACAACACTCTATTATTAATAACGTTAACAAAACATCAGCAGCAGAACTAAGAACAAAAATGTACCATTAAGAAACACTAAGTTAAATATATTATTTTTGAATTATAACAAAACTGTACAATGTACGCTTAAAGTATTTTTGAACACTTATATAAGTTTTGCTTCAACTTTTGCAACTTTTACTTTAAGTTTTTACCAAGTACTTAAAAAGAAACTAAATGAACAAGCATACAATAGAATGAATAAAAAACAATTTCCAAACTAATGTGCAAAGTGTTCTCGTATTAATAAAGCTGCATATTGCCAATTTTCTTCACGATAAGAAATGCACAGTGACATATTATGATTAAATAAGTCGCGAGCAATTGTGTTATAATCTAGCTGCATTAAGCGTCCGCGCTCGAGGGATGAGCGTCCCCGAGGCAGAGTCTCTCTCAGCCGGGTGCAGTTTCAATCTCTCGCCCTTAGATCGGGACATTCGCGTAACTCATAGAAGAGGCACCGACCGCACAGAGAAATGCCAGTTTCTGAGTTTATAGTTATTAACATGAGCTGCTTCTGTATTATTTGAACTTTAATAAAGCTATAACGCATTAAATATAACTGCATTTAAGATGTAACGGCGGGGTGTTTCCTTTAAAGAGCTCCGGCTCCGCTTATTCCACAACAAGAGTGCTTCTGTATTTATAAATAATTCCCTAATACTTTGGGATCTACATAAGATGAAGCTGTGAAAGTTTCGAGTGCATCTGGACTGATCTGTGTAATTCTTCCTCCGTCAGGTGTGAACTGCAGCTCTCGCGCTTCATCATTACAGTTAATGTGATTTCATGTTAAGTTAAATGAGATCAAACGACTATTCGTCAATGAAAATTTTTGACGTTGTTGATAATGTCGACTAAACGTTTCAGCCCTAATGCAAATGATAATATGCTTTTAAACTCACCTGCTTTAGTTGCTTGAATTAATCCGGGTGTCTGTATTTCAGGTGCTTTATTAAGTTTGATGTGTTTCCTCCTTTCGTCAGAAAATTGTGAAAGCAGCGTTTACAAATAGGTTTTTGCGGATCTATGATGTTTCCCTTTTCATCAGCCTCAAATCCAAAGAATTTCCAAACCCGGCTTTTTCCACTTTTCTTTTCGACAAGATTCAGTTGAGACTCCGCAGCAGCAGCTACTTTGCTTGTCGTCATCTTTTGCTTGTTATGAGTGTTCGAAAGTTCCCGACTCTGATTGGGAACCGGGTAGACCCGGTACTCCGGTACCTTCAGAAATTCTGGTATCGTAAATTTATTTTTTTTGTTTGAGTACCGACTTGGTACCGGAGTACCGGTATTTTTGACAACACTAATACCATGTCACACTGAAGGACACTTCACTGAAATGGTATGTTAACTTCTCAGGTACATAACTATTCTGTTGCCATGGAGAAGACATGGTGGGTGGAATTTCAGAATGTCGGAAGTTGCTACTTCCCTCAGAGCAGAGTGGACTGTCATTACACCATCAACCCACAGCACGCATGGGCCAGTAACGACTGGATTGGACTATTTAAGGTAAGCACGAGCCATCTGTAGGGTTGTTTTCCTGCATTGATGTAGCTCCTCTGGTTAATTACTTTTTATTTTATTTTACCCTCAGGTTGGTTGGTCGTCAGTCAGGGACTACCATACGTTTGTGTGGGCAGTAGCTCCATCCAGCTACAAAGAGGGGATGTCTGTCAACTGCTGTGTTAATTTCCAAGGTCTCTTGAGCATTGATTTTGGCATTCACTAACACTTGAAAGTCAGCTGATGGTTTCAATATAGTATGAATAAAGAATAAACTGCTTTAGGGACATTGAAGAGCTAATTACAGTTTCTTTTATTGATTCACCAGACTGCTGGTCTCATGCACTGAAGTACATTCAGTAAATTAGCTAATGCTTGTCCTCAAATGGCTATTAAAACAGATAAAGCACCACAGAGGATTCATCCTGTAGCTAGTTTTTAGAATGCAGGGCAGGGTTCAAAACAATTATTTTGACTCACAAGTGCACTGAGAAAATGTACATTTAAAGTTAATTCATGGTATACATTTGATCAGTTTTGTATGTACCCTGGGATTCAAACCTTTAAACTTGCCGTTGCTATTACCATGATGTGTTGCACTGATCTTAACGGCCATGAAACTCAATTTTGCATTGTTTATTAATAAAAAATATATATAATTTTGTCCTTATGACAATGGTATTATACAGCGGTTTTCTCTTTGCATAATAGTGACAAACAACATTGGCCATATTGTCACTCGCAGCATCATACATGAGCTTGTCTCAGTCTCCTGGTGAAACGACACACGTAGTGATTTTGTTCCACTTATTTTAGTTTTGTTGGCTAAATGTGAGGATTATTCAATATATGTGTGGCCACATTGCGATCTGGGGGAAAAAAAATATTAAAAAGTATAATTTCCATTGAGAAATTGCAGGAAATTCATTAGAAGATGTGCAAGTCCCTATAGATGTTTTCTTTAGTACAGTGTTTTCTAAACTTTTTCTGCCACGGCACACTTTTTACAATTAAACAAATCCCACGGCACACCATCGTGTTTACTCTTTAATGTTTGAAATTCGGCTATGCAAAAAACGCAAGTCACGTAGGTTCGTTGTATAATGAGATCACAGGTGGAAAGATTTCTTATTGGGTAATGAATAAAACAACACATTTGCATCTTTGCATCTTTTCTTATTTTTAGATTTGTTCTTGCAAATTAATTCTTGCAATGCCACAGCAAATATTTTTTTATTTATCTATTTACAATACTCCAGACTAACATTTAAGAGTGGTAGCACCGGTGTTAAATTCTACAAACGGTCGCACCAGCACTTGAGTTGGTCGCACCGGTCCAACTGAAAGAAAATTTGTTTCTTTTCATCAGGATCTTGATGAATTAAATACAGTCATCTGAAGACAAACAAAACAAATTTTTATACAATCAGATGGCATTAGAAAAAAAATTACACATAAGGAAAGTTTCATTGTATCCATAGTTTTAACTCTGGCATTTGCAATAAGATCATAGTAACAAAAGTTTAAGTAAAACCATGATTAGCAGTAACCATAAAACAAATTATGGCATTTTTCACAAGAAAAATACCATATTGTAATGCAAATTTTTGAATAAACCAGCTAATTAATTAAATACCTAATAAATGAAAACCACTTCCTCATATAATTTTCTCTTATTTGGAACTTGACAGTCAAACAAGAAAAAAAATTACAAATGAAACTATCTGGATTTAAATATATTTTATCATAATATGCTGCCTGAAAAACCCTGTTTTGTCAATTCTCTCAGTCTCACGAAAAGTCACTCTGCCTTCCTTCTCCATTTGTCCGACAGAATGTGTTTGTCCAACCGCCAAGTGTAACGTGAATAGAACGAGTTGCACCTTTATTGCCACAGAGTGGCGATTTTGCATAACCGCAGTAGAGAGTTTAGTTTATCATGTCTCGTGATATCACCCAACCCTAGTAAACTGTTTGAATGTTTATTTGAATCGTTTACATTTCTTACATCAGCAAGGGTTAGACTACCACGCCATTCAACTTAAATTATGTTTTATGTTGCAGATGCTCATAAAGTTACTAGCTACTGGTAGAAACTCTGGTCAATACTTTTATTAACTCACCAAAGTCAATTTTTGCTTGCATTTTGGGGCTTGGCATGTAGGTTTCTTAGTCTATATGGCAGTTTCAAGGTAACATAAGACTTGAGTTAAAGCTGTTTTGACTGTGCACATTTCAGCAAGTCAGTAAAAGTATCATCCTAGCCGTGTTTGCATAATGCAGAATGGCTACATTGTAATTTGCATTGAGTAATGTCGATAGAGACAGAGTTTGTGTAGGACCTTAGAGAGAAACAGTTGAGGTCATCAGCAATGCCACAGGCTACATTTTCACCATGTAGGAAATCTCTAAACTCCACTTACCATATATAACCAGACAAGAAATATTCAAATGCACTTTGCCTGTATTCAAAGGCAGTGCCCACTCACAACAACTGTTTTGTTTATCATATTAATTTATCATGCATACCATGAAACAAGGACTCTAAATACCATGTGGCCTTTCAAATCTTCTCTTTTTCTCTCTGCTTCAGCTTCTTACCTACCAGGGCCTAGTGCTCAGCAATACCAATTTGTTTATGTGGATGGAAAGGGGGAGGTTTGTTCTCGCAGTACTGCCTTTACCTTCTCTGCCCCGAAGCCTCTGGAAGACCTGGTGACGCTAGAGGAGGAAGATCAGGGGGAGGAAGTGGGCGAGGATATGTTGCTGGTCATCCCCAGAGCCCAGTTACTGCAGGTCAGATGGAAAAAAAATGATAAGAATCATAGGATGCTTATATTAAAAGTATGGATGGACAGTTTGTGAATACTAGAAATAACATCAAATTTCGAGTCATGTTTATTGTCACAAACTGGGCTGCCCTTCAATAAATAACTGACAGATATGAAATAAATATATAGATTAAATAACTTATTTTTGCACAAACGTATCATGGCAAAGATATTGTTGCACCACCTAAATTGATCTCTGGCTCATCATAAGCAGTCATTTGGCCAATGATTGCAGTGCCATCGGCATATTTGAATCAGATGAATCAGAACAGAGCTTTGTTTTGACCACTCAATTGTTGGTAACAAGGAGAACAACAGTGGACCAAATGCTCAGGCCTGAGGGGCACCATCATTTGTGAGTGGAAGGGAGAATAAAAATGGAATAGATAGATGAGATATTGTAGTTTATTGATACTTAAATCTACAGAAGGCTACAGACATAAGACTGAGTGTCCCCTTTTAAAATTTCCACAATGTGCGGTTTTGTTGTGTGATTTTAGAATCACATGAACTACTTAAAGGCACCAACTAGTCTGTGTTGAGCTGTCCAACCAAGATATTATATTCAACCGTAGAATCACTGATGTAGTTCTACAGATCATTGTCCTGAGTTCTTATCTTTTAGGCTACAACACAAAGATATGGTTACATTCCTACACAATAGAGTACATTTTGACAGTGACAACCACATAAAACCAAAGTGACTCTTAAGGGACCTTAAATTTTCAGGACTCACAACCGAATTTCGAGTTTGGCTGATATGCATGGTGTGAGTGGAACCAGACTCGACAACAAGCTGTATGTCGATGATTGATATATGTATGGGATGAGGCATGCACTTCTCAAATTAACCTACTGTATCTCAGGCTATGGATACAAAAGTCCTATCAATTGTTTGGGCATAGGAGAAATGAAAAAACTGAATTAAATAGATTGGTTTTTGACTAGATACCTGATATTGAAACAAAACCTTTATATTTATTTTAGATAACTGTTGCTGCAATTACAGGTAGAGTTTGCACTAGAAAAATTCTTGTCAAATTTTCGTCATGGTCTATTTTTCATAGTCATATTGAACACATATTTGCATTAATTTCATATGTACTAGGGCTTCATTCAGGGGCATAGCATCCATTATCATGGTATACACATGACATTGGACATTTAATAGATTTTTGATCCCGAAGCGAGTGTGGTGAAACCAAGAAGTTCTAGGGTAAAAAAGGTCTACCTGTTCAATGGCTGTGCTAAAATATTTGAAAAAGCGCTGACATACATGCACAAATTCACAATTGTCAGTGCCTGATATCAACAAAGTGACACAGAGGAGAATGACAAATTTAAAGCTCAGTTTATACATTTACTCCTTTAAAGTAATTGAGAATTGTGCTCTAAAGATCAAATTTGCATTTAGATTAAATACAAGTATAATTTGAATGCACTGCTTTATTATCATAAAACACTGATGTAATGATTGATGTATGCAGTCATGAAATCAGAGATCCTCCACTCAAAATCCGAACACAACTGGTCAAGAGATACTGCATTACCAGGTATGGCAATGATGCCTGTTCACTAATTGGATTGCCTGAAACACATCTTTAATACCAGGCAATAAACAGGGCACACACACAGTGAGAAAGTGAGAGAGAGGGAGTCAAGTAAAAACTGATGGACTAGGTTAAAATGGTTTCTTGTTGAATTTTTTTATCTGTCAAAATGACAGACAACTTTTGGAATTATCCATCAATTTTTCTAAAAAAAAAATTGATAAATGAATTATAGATTACACTGGTTACAGGCAATAAAGAAGGCTCACGCAAGTAATGCTGTGTTCCATTCGAAATTCCTAACTCCCTAGTAGGAAAAGTCCAATGGAACATCATGTAATGTCGGAAATCCAACTTGGAAACTTGTGCCTAAATCTATGACTCAAGTGCAATGATGTCTTGCACGCAGCATGTCGGCACCATAACATTTAGCTTACATTGGCAGAGAAAGATGTTTAAAACATGGTAACTATACTCTCTTTTGATAACCGTACACCTTTACCGCAAATGCTAGCCTTGTATAGCACTGTTTGTTCTCTGAAATTTGCTTGATAGGAGATGTCTCTGTTGATGATCTAACCTCAGTTAAGCTAATAGAAGTGTTGCAGTTTTGTTTCCTCATACGTCATCTTCCTAACTAGTGTTGTCTAGCTTCAAAATTTCAGTAGTCGATAACGATACCAGTGAAATTTCATGGTTCTCGATGCCAGTTTGGATAACACAGCTTAAATATGCTAATATGATAAATGTGCTATTGAAGACATAAGTTTAGTTTTTTTTACAATTATTTGTAATCATTATTATTTTTCAGAACATGTTTTAAAGTTTCATTTAATTTAATCTTCAAAATGGTGTCTAATCAATAAATTCTTAAAATTCTAATAAGTGAAAATATAACTTTTTAACATGTCATTGCATTTTTTGGCAACCTTTATACAACAGCTGTCTTGCTTGTGATGTATTGCATTATTATTATTATTACTACTACAGTGAATATTACATTTTACTATACACTTGTGATATATTTGAATTCAATTCTTTGTGACGCTTTTTTTTTGCCGGAAGCTTCACTTTTCCGGTTGAACAGTTCACGACACGGCCCAGTGTGATTATCGAAGGCTTTTAAGTCATGTCTGAGATCTCATCTATTTACACCATCCTTTGAGACTGACAAATTAAATGTAGGACACAGTTTTACTTGTCTGTTTCAGTGTAAAATGAGTAACAGGGCTCGCATTCAAATGAAGCCTGTGAGCATTTTAAAGCAGATGTGTGTCAGTCATACTGCGCACTCTGTACTACTGGTACTGCAGAAACATTGGTATTGTTCCATCTTTTTTATTTTAATACCGACCTGGTGCTGAAGTACTTACTTTTGACATTATTCCTAACATAGGGCAATTAAGTAAGGGAGACTGTATGGTCCCCTGACCAACCCCGACATGGTGATCGGGACCCCGATGCAAAGCTTATTACAAAGCTACTAAGCAAATAAATAAATAAAAGGACATTTAAATATTAATTTGCTTCGAAATTATGTAATTATGTTTGAAGTAAGAAATCGCTGAACAGCTGAAATCCACCACCAGTTTGAGTTCTTTTGGTGTTTATTTTGTAAATAATGACCGACTGACTGCTCATTAAGCATCTCACTACAAGACTATTTGCCGAATAAATAAATAAGTAGACATGAAACATTGATTTGAGTTATTATTAGCTTACTTGAAGAGATTGCACAGTGACTTGAGAAGCAGGAATGATGACTTGCAATACCTGGATGTGATATGTGGATGTGCATTTGTTCCTCAAATATGGAATCATGAGAATATTGACCAATCAGAGTCAAGTATTCCAGAGTGCCATGCAATAAATTACTATACGGTCAGAGATCGGAGATATCAAGTCTGAATATCCCACATTCAACTTTGAAAGTTTTGAAGCATTAGAGAAGTGGAGTGACTTCGGTTACTTGTCCATATAGACATTATATGATATACTCATGTAGCTTTGGTTTTTATTTTATTTACTGTTGAGGTTATATCTTCTTTAAGTTACTCTCTAAGAAAGAAATAATAAAAAGAATGAAAGAAAAGCACATTTAAAAGTAGATTTTATTTTTCTCTTCTTCTTTTTGGTCTTTTGTTATTAATATTTGGATCTGTCAATCTTACTAACAGAGTCGCCTGCAGGAGTGTCTGAAAGAGCGTGCTGAGCTGCTCAAGGCTCTGGAAGCAGCAGACCAGAACGTGGATAGAGAGACTGAAAGGAGAGAGAGAGAAAGAAGCTCCTGGGAGCAGAACCGCAAGGAACTGGAAAGAAAGATCAGCGAGCTGAAGGAGGAAGTGAGAAAATATACAGTGAAAGTAGAGGAGATGAAGAAAAAGCAGAAGGTAGAGTAAACGCACCCATTCCATCACCCTGTGTGGTCAGCCCTGGGTCATAGTTTTGTGTGTGTATTTTGTATATTCTGTCTTATGTGTTACTGTGGTTTATAGAATCTCAGACACTGGTGGTATGCTTACTGCTAAAAGATTTAACGTAAACATCTCACCACCACCATACCTCTCTCTTTTAGGAGGTTGAAAATTTAGGTGAGGCCTTGGCAGAGGAGAAGAGAGCCCTCCTGGCTCAAAAAGAAGCTAATGAGCAGAGAATCAGGGAACTAGAGGAGGACATTAAAGTACTGACCCAGAGAGGCCTGGAGAGAGAAACTGACCTAGAAAGGTGAGGGAGGCCTTCTGTCTGCTAGTCATCTCATTGTAGCCAGTGTACAGACTTGAGACACAGACATGTATACAGTAATAAAATTTCATCTAAATTGTCTTGTGCAGGGGCAATCATTGACAAGCATTGGCACACAGAGAGGAGTAGACTATTTTATTTATATAAATTCTGCTCCTGCACTCCAGTCTACATCTTGATGTAATCCTTCCTCATGATGACGCAACTTTTTCATGAGCTGAATGGGAGGCTAAACAAAAAGTTGAAATTTGATGAGACTGCAGTAACCCAACAGACTCCTGCAGCTCTTGCAATCCATTTGCACATCAGGAGCCGGCTGCGCTTCACTTTCTGTTAATCACGCGAGTAAATGCACCCGCTTTGCTTTGGTTAGGATGACAGCCTACGTTCCGTGTTTCATTTGTTTCAACATGTAATGAAATAAGGAAAATACCACTATTAATCCTTGAAATTTCCAACCCAGCATACAGGTTACACTAAAACTATAAATGAAACCTGGAAATAAAGTTTTAGGATTTTGAAGATGCGATTCACCGAAAGGACTAAATAGTTGATCGGCTTATGATGCGTGAATGGCTTGCATGCACAGCATGGGTCTCTTCACACTTCAATACTGTTTAGCCTCCCACTCAGCGGATGAAATCACACTGTGAGATCATGAGGAAGGATTACATCATGATGTAGATTGGAATGCAAAAAACGTAATATAAATAAAATAGCCTGCTCCTCTCTCGCTGTTGCTTGCATGCTAGTGATTACATGATTAATATAATATAAGAAATATTTAAGATTCCACACAATTTCGTGATATTAACAGTGTTAACTCATTTTGTACAAAAGGACGGGTTTCCTTTCATTAAAGCACTTTCACAAGATGCTCTGTGAAAATTCACATGCAGGATCATGATTATATCTTAATCATCAGGTTTTGCACATTTTTTTCACTCAAACCGTTATGCTGATAATATCATTTGTTATAAAAGAAGAAAATATTATATTAGAAAAATGCGAGATTTTCACAAGTGAACGGATCAAGTTTGGCTGATGTGCATGGTGTGAATGGAACCAGACTCGACAACAAGCTGTATGTCGATGATTGATATATGTATGGGATGAGGCATCCACTTCTCAAATTATTCTTTAATTACTAATGTAAGAGGTATGTTAGAGATTCATTTTCAACTCAAAATTCACATATATGCACATGTTGTCGTCACAGCCATTGACCATGAAAATAAAAAATGGCACCTATGTCAAAAAGGTTGCCAACCCCCTTCATACAAACATCACTTAAAGTCTGTCACAAAAAAAATACAATGTCACTGAATTCACATGTTGATGTCTGATATACCAAAGTTGTTCGATCGAGTTGATTGTGTGGTTTTTGATGTTGTCTAGGTGCATCAAGATGCATTGATCTATCTAACGCGATTTGGTCATATGCATCATCATAGGCACACAGAATGAAGGTGACTAAATCATAATGCATGTCTAAGGAAATTTGGACCCCTTTTAAACTTCAATTTAGTGTTGTCACCTTCCGATTGGATCACCAGAGATGGATGTTTATACTAAATGTGAACATGGTTTTATTGGCTCTGTTATCTAGTTATAAGTTATCTAGCTTAGGGCTGCCCTCTAATAGTTGATCAAACATTAGTCGATGAGAAGTGTTTTGGTCGACCAAGTTTTGGTTGGTCGCAGAAAAAAAAAACTCCACAGGAAGTAACGAAGTCATGCAGTCAGTGACGGACAGACATGATCGTTTACACGGCTGGTCTGTGCGGTAATTAATTTTTTCAGGCTGTAATTCCAAAGTGTGGGATAATTTCGAAAGGGAAAAGGATGACTCCAAGACGGTGACATGCAAACTCTGCAGGCAAACTTTCACCTATTATTCATTGACCTCAAATATGGCTTATCATTTTAAACATGTAATAGCGCTTTACATAAAAAAACAATGCTCTTAACATTAGATAACCTAGATAAATATGCACTATTAGGCTTATCCAAGTGTTTGTGGGGAAGATAAATTAATACCTTGCTCACTGCATGTTTAACCTAATGTGCATTTCTCTCATCTCTCTCAAAAATGTTCAGACAGTCTCCTTGCTGGTTTTTCTGACACATTCAGGATCATTAACGCTTTTGCCAGTGTGGCTCGCTTCATGCGCGTGCTTGTAAAATATATATTTTAAAGGCTCATTATTATGGTTTAGTATTTCTCTGTAATGTAGAACAGTGTTAGCAATGCTAAAACATTCTTTCTCAGCCCTGGAACTCAAACCATTTTCTGCTGCCCCCCCCCCCAAAATATATTTTTAAGTAATTAAATTAATATCATAAACGTGCAACAACTAGTTAACTAATGGCTTAAACTAACGACTACTAGTCGACTAGGAAAATCTTTGGTCGGGGGCAGCCATAGCTCCGTTATCTAGGTATTTTTGCCCAACTTCACCAAATTGGACTGATACAATATCAGTCGTAATAAAGCATTACATGAAATTTTAAAAAGACAAATGATTGTTTTATTCTGACTGAAATCAAACATTTAAAGTGTATGTAAATATAAATGACTGGCCCTTTTTTGTGCTGCTTCTGTGTAGGATGAGGGAACAAGCAAAGAAAGTATCAGCTCAGAAGAAGGAAGATGAGGATGCACACAAGAATCTGAAGGTTCTCAGCTATATCATATACACTCACGTCCAGAATAAGCATACACAGAAATATGTTCACAAAAGTTACAATTGTGTGATGTTTGTGTCTTATACAAGTTAAAAATGGAGCAGACAGAGAAAGAGCTGCACAGTTTGTCTGCAGAGTTTCAGAGTCTGAGAAACTCACTGGCCCAGAGAGATACACATGCCCTACAGCTCCGAGACACCATCACCACCCTCACACACAAACTCAACAGCACTCACAAGAAAGAGGTAACTTTACAGCAGTTTTCACACCCCGAAGTCCCACATTCTATGTTTCATTGTGTAAACACCAGACGTGCTCTGCTAGATTGTGCACATCATATAGCATAACGTATATAAAAAAGTTGAACTGTGTTTAACTTGCCATCTTTACAATGCATGTTCATGGGTGTAAGAAAAAACAGCAATACACTAGAAAACATATCCATCCTTTATATGTGTGTATATAGACCAACAATTGAACAGACAGAGCACATCCTATATGTAATCCCCTAACTGCCTCTGATTCCCTGCTTGTACACTACACATAAGAGCAGTGGTACCCAAAACTGAGTATAAAATGCTGTATCAGCTGATAAAACGTTATGATCATGTCTCTTTGTCATGGTGGAGCAGGCAGCCAATGAAGTGGCTCTGGGTGAACTCCGGAGTGTTCAGGAGCGTTTGCACGTGAGCGAATGCTGCGTGGAGACTCTTAGGGGAGAGCTGAGAGACATGGTTGCTCAGAGGGACACTGCACACGCTGAGCTTCACCAAGCCCGTCTACAGGCCGCACAGCTCACACTGCAGCTGGCAGATGCCAGCCTGGCTCTGAGAGAAGGCAGGGCAAGCTCGGCACAGGAGAGAGAGACTCTGCAGCAGAATTCTGAGGTAATCTAATGTAAAATTCAACAATACATTTAAAAAATAAACATTTATTTCAGATATCATAACTGGCCGCCACTCTTATTTAACATGAAATATGTTAAAGTAACATAATACTTTCTATTGTTGCATACTACAAACTCCTTTCCCATTCTATTCCTGGAATACAATTAATTTTAATAACATTAACCTTCCCAATCACAGATAAATGTAATGAAGCCCACTGGCCCAAAAACCTTTTTATTAAAAGTTAAAAATTAACTAACTAAATCACATAAATTTGCTGGGAATAAAATACCCAAATACTTGATGCCCGGTTTGGGCCACTGGAAGGCACCCAGCTGAAAAGCCTTTACCAGGCTGTATGCTATCAGAGCCAAAGCTTCAGATTTAGACCAATTATCTCTGTATCCAGAGAATTTAGAAAAGGAATTAATAATTCTGTGGAGGCAAGGCATAGATCTAGTAGGGTTGGAGACGAATAATAAAATATCATCTGCGTAAAGCAAAAGCTTATGCGCCACACCTTGCCCCACCACCCCTGGAAAGTCATCCTCCTTCCTTAAAATGGCTGCTAATAGTTCCAGGGCAAGACAATAATGGGGAAAGAGTGCCCCTGTCCAGAGTAAAGTAATCTGAAATGAAACCATTAGTAGGTACCACCGCTACTGGGTGACTATGAAGTAACAATGCAAACAATAAAAGTATTCCCGAAGCCGTACATTTCCAGAATCTTAAAAAGATAATCCCATTCTACCATATCAAATGCCTTTTTGGCATCAAGTGAGATGGCAGCAACCGGAGTCTGATCATTCGCCACTGACCACATGATATTGGTGAAATGCCTAATATTATCAGAAGAGCTGCAGCCCCAAATAAACCCCACCTGATCTATATCTATAAGAAATGTAACTTAATCGGTTAGCCAAAATTTTTGATAATATTTTTATGTCTAGCTGGATCAGGGAGATTGGACAGTAACTCTTACACTCGCTTGAATCTTTGTCCTTTATTCTTTTTATGGGGTGCCCCCTACCCATTCACATTCCAAATGGAGAGAGACAATCAACTAATATTAACATTTGACATTTTGACATATTAGAAAAAATTGATTGTGTGTCAAAAATAAAATTATAAAGACCACATTCCAACAATAGTGCAACAATCAAACCCAAACATCCCCCAGCACAAAACCCCCCCCAGAAAAAATAAAAAACGTGTGCATTAACCCCACACATGACAGTGCCATCCATCCCTCTAAACTCAAAGTCCATGTACTCCTACAAGATCCCCCGTGACAACTTTGCCATCGGATTGCTCAAGTTATATACAAATTTTGTGAGACAGAATTACACAACAGAAAATAATCTATAAAACAAACTCCAGCCAATAGGAGGCATAAGCATAAAGAGCGTGTAGTTTCATCCACATGCCACTTAATCAGATGCCTGCATTTTCGGATGCAGCCCAAGGTAAAAGTGCTTCACGTGTGCTGTAAGTAAATGTCTTATTCACTATGCACTGTATGTACAATTGGTTTGATTCTGTATTTTTTGAGTAAATGCGATTGCTAATGTGGACATGCCATCCATGGTTGCTAGACTACTGTGTGTAATGTTAATTCCTTCTTCCTAATATATTAACAATATCTTCATGTGCAAATAAATGACTAAAATTTGATGACTAAACAGAAATCTGAAGAAACTTCTCTCTACCATTTAAAATACAACATTATTTATAAGTTTTGTGTGAAATTTGAGTAAATATAGTGCTAAATAAGTGTTATAATATATATAATATTTATTTATTTTTTTAGCAATTTTATGTTTGTTATTTACTAGATTAATAGATTACTGTGATCTCTGGATATAGGCATTGGGCATTAAAAAAAAAACCATACTGGTCGACAACTACAAATAACAAAAGAACTCTTCACAGAAAAACAAATACAGAACATTTAAAATTAGGGGTAATTTACAGTGAGCTAGACAAATAGGAATGTGGTACCCGCATCTTACTCTTAGTAGTACTGTTGTGCAAGTTGCACATCTGCAAATATTGCAGTGATGCAGGCTTTCAATGGTTCTCAACTGGGGCGGTACTGCCCTCCAGGGGCCATTCAAGGGATGCCCTTGAGGGCTGAGAGCAAATTAGTAGAGAGGGGTCTTTTATCACTCAATCAAATCTATCGTCAAGTTCATCTTTACATTAAAACGTTTATCTAGACTTGGAGTAGATCAGTTGGTTCTCAATAATACGAGTTGGTACGCATTTGTACCATAGTTCATCTGATTTGGAAGTCTAGCGCGCATCTGAAGTATCTGGTTTAGCAAGGTCAAATACACAGGCAGACTTTTTTCCATAAAAAAAAAACGGTTGAGAACCACTGCTTTTCATTGTGAGGTTGCAGCAAGTTCTCTTGTGCAAAAAGACATATGGATTGTAGAGGCAAGTGCATAGAAAGAAATGCATATATATGTATTAAGTAAAGACAGTATACACATTTGCACATATATACATACACACACATATATATATATATATATATATATATATATATATATATATATATATATATATATATATATATATATATATATACATACACACACACACACACACACACACACATACATACATACATACATACATACATACACCCACTGATCACGAGAGAGATGCAAATAACGGTGATGGATCATGAGGGCGGTGACAGGTCGAGTGAGGGCTATCTGTGGCAGTGGCAGTTCTTGGAAAGACCCCCCCCCCCCCCCCCCCCCATACCTCTGCTTCTGTAGAATACACATGGGTTAGTGCCACTTCATACAACCTAAATGCTTTATCTTAACATTTAGAGGCATACGATCAAACTGGTGTGTGTGATCTGCACTTGCACTGCTGTTTTATGTTAGAAACATTCAAATAATTACAGAAAAAAATGAAAAAAAGTTTAAAGCAATTTGCCTTTTGAACTAGTGGTTTGATGGTGCAAATATATATATATAAAATTATTATTTTTATTTTTTACATCAAACTAAGATTGTATTGGGTAACAAGTTAGTCCATTTGTGCCTTCTCCCTTCATACATCAGATATTTTCACCACTTCCGGGCAACACGTGGAATGGCTAGTTTCTAAAAACCACCTTTCCTGTGACAAACTGTCAAGAATTAGCACACTATCGTGTGGTATTATGATACTGCTTGGTATTGTGACACTTTAGCTGATGTAGTATCGTAAGATATACTGCCCTTTTGTATACTTTAATGTTGTCCATTGTGTCCAATGTCCAGCTGCTGGATGTATAATAATGTCTTGTATTTCACTTACAGTTAAAATGAGAGGATCTAGTCATTGCCTAATTAATAAAATATGACTTGTATACTGATATAACAACAATATTTTGAGACCCTGAAGTGATTTAATGGATTTACAGATGGACAAAGTGCATCTGGAAAGACTGAATGATGAGATCCAGCAGAAAGAGGAGATGTTGCAGGAAGCAAGGATGGAGAGAGAGAAAGCGGTGGTGGAGCTGGGACGGGAGAAAGACTGCAATCGGGTAAACAAGAAAATTCTCTATCAAAATAACAAATCAAGAAAGATTCTTACTGTATTGATTAAAGATATATCACAATGCTATATTATATTAAACAGATTAATGTAGGCTAGATTTTTGGGTAGTTGATATTGAAATGACATCAAGCAGATCTGACATAGTACACTAAACTTTTTTTTTTTTAAACAATTTTGTTCTTGTATGATTATAAAAGCAGTTTAACTATATTCTGAGAAACTGCATGAAATATTTCTGTTTATAAAAATTTATTTATAAGTCACACCGCAAGACTACTAAAGTGAACTGCAAATAAAGCGATTAAGTGATTAAGATGTTGAAAAATAAGTGTTAAACAGGCACAGCTAGGGGTCTGAATCTTTAGGCACCTCACGATTCGATCCGATTCTGTCTCAGGGAGTCACAAAACACTGTAACTTCTCATTTTGACCAAAAGCGGGTTCCTGTAGACTGTACTGTGACTGACAGGTCTGGCTGAACTATAATCCGTTTTTGAGAGAACTGCAGTGAACTCCAAAATCAAGTAACACTTTTGTTTCTGGTGTTACTGTAGTTACAGACTTTGTATGGCAGAATTGTCATTAAAAAAAAGAAAAGATAAACACTGATTTTATGTCTTTTATGTATTAACAAAGTGGCTCTTTACATTCAGTAATCCATTCATTTTTATTTTAACTATAACCATCTATCTACTAAACTATCGGTTGCTGGTCCAAATCAAATGTAGATTAAGGTGTTCAATGTTTATGTTTACAATGTATTTTAAATTCAAATATTTTAAAGGCCGCCATGATAGGACTATACTAATCTTGTGAAATTGTGTAATTTGTGTGTGTGTTCTCAGGTTCAGCTGAGCGAGACTCGCCGTGAGCTGCAGGAACTGAAGGCCAGTTTAAGGGTGGCTCAGAAAGAGAAGGAACAGCTGCAAACAGAAATACAGGCAAGATTCTGCAGTTCTCACAACTCTCAGTGGAGCTGTCTCACTTTCAGCTGAACTGTCTTACACTTGGGGTTATGGATCATCTTGTAGGTCACCCAGCAAGTGTTTTTGTTTTATTTATTTATTAAATTTCTTGAGGAGGCTTTTATCACTTTGGTTATACATTTTACCGAATAAACAGCCTTTATATTGAAGCCTGAAGGCATGACAAACACGTTGTACCTGTCTTAAACATCAGCTGGAACCTGACTCTCAAGCGTATGTTTTGCTCATTGAGTTTTTGACAGTGCTGAGCTCTCTGGTTTACAGGAGTGTTCCTGATAGTAAACATACTTTTAATGGAAATTGAGCAGACAAGCAAGCCGGGCAATTTAAAAGCAGAAATGTGAAGCTTGTATATTTGTTAAAATACTTGCATAAATTCTGTAGGTGGAAAAAAAGGCCAAATTCATCCTTTTGAGTTAGGGCTACTTTTCTAGGAACATACAGTATGTGTTAACGATATAATTGTCCTCCTAAAATTTACAGAATTTACTTTTAGCAGATAGACTGTAAATTTTAAATGTGTTTTTCTCTTCAGGGACAATGTTCCAAAAATATTGATGCCTCATCTTACAGGTGTTGTCCTATAAAAGCGTTCTACTACGATAATGTAGGTCCTTTCCCACTGCAGGAACTAAAGCCTGTAGTATGTACTTTTACTCAGAACTACTACTTTTCATTGTTTACACATATGAGGAACTATAATTCCTCTTTAAGACATTTAGAGGGACATTTAAGCTCCTACTCCAGGGTAGGTACTTTTTGGTCAAAGAGGGACTGTGGTAGGTGCTGCAACCTGCGGTTGGTCAAACACATGATACACAAAGCAATGAGAAATGCCAAGAGTCTGCAGCTGCCATGAGTAAAAAAACATGTAGTTGCCAGCCTGCTACTCGGAGGATTGCACTAATAACTAACATAACCAACAAAGCATCCAAAAATATCGCCTGTATATTATGTGTGTGTGTGGGATGAGCAGACCTGCTGCGTTAATTCAATGGGAGACATGCTTTGAGTTTACATCGGATCTGTACTGTGACTTTACAGAAAAAAAACTACATTTAATTTTTCCTGGGATAAAGGACATAATAAGATGTTAATCGAGAGTAGGTAATTAAAATGTATTATAAACTTAACCGTCATGAAGTCTTATTTACATGAGGAAAGTGTTGCAAACCTGTTACTGCATGTTTAACTTGCATCTGGATGTACAGTGAGGAAAATAAGTATTTGAACACCCTGCTATTTTGCAAGTTCTCCCACTTAGAAATCATGGAGGGGTCTGAAATTGTCATCATAGGTGCATGTCCACTGTGAGAGACATAATCTAAAAAAAAAAATCCAGAAATCACAATGTATGATTTTTTAACTATTTATTTGTATGATACAGCTGCAAATAAGTATTTGAACACCTGAGAAAATCAATGTTAATATTTGGTACAGTAGCCTTTGTTTGCAATTACAGAGGTCAAACGTTTCCTGTAGTTTTTCACCAGGTTTGCACACACTGCAGGAGGGATTTTGGCCCACTCCTCCACACAGATCTTCTCTAGATCAGTCAGGTTTCTGGGCTGTCACTGAGAAACACGGAGTTTGAGCTCCCTCCAAAGATTCTCTATTGGGTTTAGGTCTGGAGACTGGCTAGGCCACGCCAGAACCTTGATATGCTTCTTACAGAGCCACTCCTTGGTTATCCTGGCTGTGTGCTTCGGGTCATTGTCATGTTGGAAGACCCAGCCTCGACCCATCTTCAATGCTCTAACTGAGGGAAGGAGGTTGTTCCCCAAAATCTCGCAATACATGGCCCCGGTCATCCTCTCCTTAATACAGTGCAGTCGCCCTGTCCCATGTGCAGAAAAACACCCCCAAAGCATGATGCTACCACCCCCATGCTTCACAGTAGGGATGGTGTTCTTGGGATGGTACTCATCATTCTTCTTCCTCCAAACACGGTTAGTGGAATTATGACCAAAAAGTTCTATTTTGGTCTCATCTGACCACATGACTTTCTCCCATGACTCCTCTGGATCATCCAAATGGTCATTGGCAAACTTAAGACGGGCTTTGACATGTGCTGGTTTAAGCAGGAGAACCTTCCGTGCCATGCATGATTTCAAACCATGACGTCTTAGTGTATTACCAACAGTAACCTTGGAAACGGTGGTCCCAGCTCTTTTCAGGTCATTGACCAGCTCCTCCCGTGTAGTTCTGGGCTGATTTCTCACCTTTCTTAGGATCATTGAGACCCCACGAGGTGAGATCTTGCATGGAGCCCCAGTCCGAGGGAGATTGACAGTCATGTTTAGCTTCTTCCATTTTCTAATGATTGCTCCAACAGTGGACCTTTTTTCACCAAGCTGCTTGGCAATTTCCCCGTAGCCCTTTCCAGCCTTGTGGAGGTGTACAATTTTGTCTCTAGTGTCTTTGGACAGCTCTTTGGTCTTGGCCATGTTAGTAGTTGGATTCTTACTGATTGTATGGGGTGGACAGGTGTCTTTATGCAGCTAACGACCTCAAACAGGTGCATCTAATTTAGGATAATAAATGGAGTGGAGGTGGACATTTTAAAGGCAGACTAACAGGTCTTTGAGGGTCAGAATTCTAGCTGATAGACAGGTGTTCAAATACTTATTTGCAGCTGTATCATACAAATAAATAGTTAAAAAATCATATATTGAGATTTCTGGATTTTTTTTTTAGATTATGTCTCTCACAGTGGACATGCACCTACGATGACAATTTCAGACCCCTCCATGATTTCCAAGTGGGAGAACTTGCAAAATAGCAGGGTGTTCAAATACTTATTTTCCTCACTGTATATGGGTGAGTAGTTCAGTACAGTATTTTATGTTGAGTCATAAATGCCTTTATTGTAAAAGCTTGTGTTGATAAATAGGTTTATAGTGCATTTTCATCATGTTTTCCACTTAGTTCAGCATGTTGTCTGGTTAAAATATGAGTTCCTCATCTCTCGTCTCAATGCATGCACGTGTCATGCGGCCAGTGTAAAGACTGTAACCTGAATACACATTGGGCGTGCAAACATCGTCAGAAGAAAAATAGTCGGCATTAGATGACGTCACTACGGGGGTTCCTTTTGTATGTGAGAATGCAAAATGGAAACGTCTCCTCGGGTGTGCCATTCCTCTTAAGAGTTCTCATCTAGAAAGTTCCTAAGAGGAAAGTTCAGGGGTTGTGTGGGGGGAAAAGGGCTATAATGTCCCTTCCCTTAACATCACCTGCCTTTGACTAGGAAAAGAAAGTAATAAATAATTGATCATAGCTGTGACGTACGCAAAAGCCTATTGGTTATTTAAAAATGGGACAAGCACATTGATACATCTTACCCCTCAAAGCAGGAAAGAAAACTGTTCTCAGTTGGTGTTTTCATGGGGTCTTTTAACTTTTCTCATACAGCAATATAGAATTCAGCTATTCCTAGAACTGTAGCAGTAGATTTATAAAGGTGTATGGCCAGGATGATAGACAGTGTGGAAAATATGGAACGTTCCATTGTGACATTATTTTCATTCTATACAATGGGAGGTTTGTTAACTGTGTGTGTGTGCAGGAAGTGATGGAGTACAGTCGTCAACTGGAGAGAAGGCTGGAGGTGCTGAATGATTCTAAATGGAGTGAGACGGCCCTGCTGCAGAGCAGTGAGTCTCTGTGCTTTATTTAATTCTGTACAAACACCACTACACAACCACACTATTGTGAGTCTCGCTACTCTCTCTTTATTACCCTCACACAACAATACCACAGAACTCTAGGGCGGCAGACAGCCACATCATAAAAAGCCACACATCACTGTGGAAAAACTGTTATACAGCCCTGCACAATGCCAATAAACAGCACTTTAAGACCATACAACACTATCATACAAACCCCATGTAGCAGTAGTATGAAGCACTGCTATACTACATAACAATCTAATAGAACACCACTTTATTATAGACTAATTAACTTTTAATAAGTCTCCGCTTCAGACAGCACACCCAACGACAATTCACAGACTATCTGATGCATATTGCCCTCAAAAATGGAAAGTTTCTCAAAATCACAAGTGGGTTGCAAAAAGATTGGTTGACTTAACACAGTTTCCAATAGCCAGGGTGCATACGTTGTTACAAGTTCTCAGGCTGCAGTGAATCGCTGTACTTGCCAATGTTTGTGAGGTTCATGGCATTGAATCTTTGAAATATATTCAAGAGATTGTTTGAGACATTTGGTTGCAAATTAATTAGATATCCTTAAACTAGAGGTCTGATTAGGCAGTTGAAGTTTAACCACGAGCCCGGCTTGCATGTAAAGAACAATCTGGAATCATGTGTAATGTCACAAAGTCCTGTTTGCAAGCTGAACTTTATCAAAACGTTGAATATTTGCAACACCTGTGCTACAAAAAGCCAGACGCAGCACAACGAATAAATCAGAATGCAGGTGATTTTTGTAAGTTCTTTTTAACTTGACAGCATATAAGAAATGTGGCAGTCCTGATCAAGATGCTGACAAAACAATGAGACGCAATTCAACGGGCAAAGACGTCTGTCTGGCACATGTAAAACATGTTTGGAGTGAACAAATCAAAATAATTATAATAATGATCATATTTTGTCATTAACTATGAAGACTTCTATCAGACTGCTTACTGTATGAGACAGCTCAGTATGCTCAATATTGAGCACATCATTTTAAAACATCTCTTTCAGCAGCAGAGCACCACACAACACTACACGTTTAATTATGCAAATCAAGGAAATAATACATAATAGCTTAACAGGACTCTTCGTTTTATCTGATTGGTAGCTTATCTATGTCATCCTTGGTTGCAGGCCGTGCAGAGAGCCCACTGCTGTCTGATTCGGAGGATGAGAATCCTGAGGCCTTGCAGGACGCACACTCCTCTGGACCTCTGAACTACAGTCTGTGCGAGCAGCCCCAGGCTGACCTGCTGCTCCCAGCCACCCCACCACCCTCTCCCAGACACCCCTCCAACATGGACAGAGTGGTCATCAGCCAACCTGCGCCTCTGTCCTCTCCGCACCAGACCAACACTCATACACACTCTCACAGCTCTGAGTCGGTGAGGGTTTGTTATCGTCAGGTTACCACAGTACATCCAAAAATGCTATTATTGGGGTTACTTAAAAATCTTTGTAGGGAACAATCTGCATATTTTGTTGAATAGATTATCAGCTGTTTGGTTGTATAGTTTAAAAAAAAAATCCTGTTTCAGTGGCATGCCCAAAATTAAAGGCTTGTAACTCTAAAATTGTACCAAACATTTGATCCTCTTTAGTTTTTTGTAAAGAAAATTTTGGTTCTAAGAAAAAAAAAAAAAAGTGCCAAATTGATGTATTTTTCTATATTATATAACTCAGTCTTGTTCCTAATCATAGTAAATTTTTGTGTTGATACTTCATAGCATAACAAAAATAATTTATCCTAATGTCCAAAAACACCTCAACTGTTTAGACAAAGCCTCTCCAAACATATAAATCATAATAATTGTACATAAGTTCTAATTGTACATGCAATCACAACAATGACTAAAGGTTTACTTTCTCTTTTCAAAGCATGCACACATGATTTTAGTAATGAGATTTCACAAAATGAGTTTAATTTTTTTTTTTTTTTTTATGTTCTGTTTATTTTTCGTTATAGTTATAAGCGAAAACATGGCATATGGGCAACACCATTTCACATGCCAAAGACTTTATATACTTTGCTATTAACAGCTATATTTTTGTCTGAGTAAAACTGGTTATATTTGATCAGTTTGATGTTTTTACCAAATACAATAATATGTACAGAGCAAAATTATTAAATATATCTTTAAATTTCAAAGCACTTGTTCATAATGCATTGTAAAGTATAGCCTCTAAGCTTTAAAATGCTACCTATTTTGTGTTAGTCAAGATTGTAATTATTAATATTTTGATATTTTATTCTTGTGGGTCTGCCGGTCTGGAAACTTGAATTAGCCAAGCCGCCTCTTTAGAAAAGCCAGCCCTCTAAATATATAATTGAACTGCTGATAGTGACACCAAGAGCCACAGTGCACCTTCCCATGGTTGTCAAACACAACAGTAGCAAAATAGCTGTTATGAATCTGATTATGGCATTAAGCCTCAATGATCCCCTTCAACTTCTATACTATTAGAAAGCGTGAAAGCATCAAAGGCCGCAGTCGCATTTTTGTTTGCTGTTTACGGAGTCTGGTGATATATCTCAGGACACTTATTTTACTGATATATATCAGGGAGTAGGGACATTTTCTGCATACCATTCCATGAAAAAAATTGCTTACAGCAGATGTAATCTATTATTCCAGTAGACAAATCTGAAACTAAATTAGCATTCTGTGCTTGCCTTGCATTATGATCATTTTATATTAAACATAAAACATGACATGAGCATTTACTGAATTACATTAGCCAATATAGTCATATTCATTGAAAACAATTCAATAGTTGGCACTTCGTTGAAAACTAGGTAATGTCTCGTACAATTAGAAAATCTGTATTTTTTTTACTCGGCCTTAATCCCTGTTATTTATATTTTAAGTCATATATAAGTTCAAAATCCAATTCTTTTCGCATACCCCCTAGAACCTACTCACAAACCCGCATACCCCCCGGTTGGGAATCACTGGACTGGTCAACACATGCCTAATTATACCAAGTCCAATGTGACTAAACAAAAAAAAGGATAAAATATTCACAAATATTTATATTTCTTCTTTTGGCATCCGAACAAGTAAAAAAAAAATATAAAATCAATCAAACTTGCCTCAACAATAAAAAAAAAAAAAAACTGTAAAACAAACCAGTGCATAATCGCAGAATGATATTTCAGACATGGTGTGAAGAAATGTAATGCATGAAATCTGATTTTTTTTTTTAATGGTCTGTGAAGGTTTTTTGTTGTCATCTAAATTATTAATTTAAACCATCGTAGCCTTCAAATTCTAGCAATATTCTGTTAGTGTTAACAACTTCAGAATCCAAGCGAAAAAAAAACTAAACTTGAATTTTACATTTGTTTTAAATTTTTAATACATGCCAAGGACTTGCTGTGAATAATATTCATGTGGCCCTTTATTCTTGTGTGTGTGTGTGTGTGTGTTTTGCAGGAGGAAGAGTATGAAGCCGCTCTGTCATGTGGGCACAGCTCTGGAGAGGAGACGGCCCTTCTCTTACCTCACAAAAGAGATGCTACCCTCGGGTACAGCATACACAAACACACATTCTGTGTCTATAAACCCCATCAGTCACACCATCTTTATCTTTGACCTGCAGACACAGGCTCAGATAGATTTTCACATGTACTCTTACACAACACACATAAGTAAATATGTCACTGTCGCAAAAAAACACTCGACCCTTCTCTCTCCCTAACGCCTCACTTTATATCTCCCTGTCACGGTCTGTCTCTTTTTCTGTCTTTGCACACTCACATGTGCTAATCTAGGCCTTTATTTATGGTGACAGTCCGAATATGGTGAGGAGATGGAAGTTTTGAATACCACCTCATAAAAGTAGTGAGGGAGAAGGGAGGAGTGAAAGAGAGCGAGAGAAAGGATAGAGTGAGTTCTGTGTGGGGAGGACAAGAGGACGGACAAGTTGACAGGAAGCTGTAGCAATGATTTACAGAGAGGGTAGTCAGCGCTCCCCGGCCAATTTTCAGCATCATTAAAACCCTTTCTCCCTCACTTCTCTCCTTCACCTTCTTTCTTTCTTTCCCTTACTCTACACTTTCACACCCCTCCTTCAGTTTCCCTCTCTATATCCATCTTTTTCACCCTCTGTCCTGCTTTGCCATCTATAAATACTCAATTTCTTCCAGAGGGTCAAGATTTGGTTGATTAGCATTGGCAGTTAGCCCCTGCTGTTAGATACCATAACTACACCAATATATGCTGGCAAAAATTCATTGACAGGCATTCCAGAGTTACAGTGTATTCATATGAAATAAAAATGTTGCTAGCATGATATAAATCGCAAAATTGTGTTATGTTTCACATTATTAGAGTAGTTGACCAAAATTTTTAAATTCTGTAATGGTTTACTCACCCTGATGTGGGTTTTCTATGGAACACAAAAGTATGAAATTAATTAAGAATTATTCATATACTCTGGTACCGCCCTAAAAGTAAAACTATGCGTGATTGGTTGAAGGTGGAACGTGCTACGATTGGTCCGAGTAATGCAGCCGTTATCTGATTGGCTTGAGTAGACGATGGGTGGAGTCCACCTATTTGTAGATTTGTGTGCACTTCTTGGAGCTAGATTTGTGGAAAAATCAACAGATGCGTGTAGCGATCCCCAAATAAATGTGCACGATTCACAAAGGAATGATGGACAGAGTTGTGATTGCGAGTTAAAAATTATATTTTTATTTGCAAATTCACTTTATTTTTGTGAAACTCCTAACATATATTTATAAACCTCATTCTTTTTATTTGTGAATTCAGTTCATTTTTGTGAAACTCCTTTCATTTATTTGTCGATCTCATTCAATTTATTTGTGAACCAACTTTCTATTTGTATGTTAATATGCAACAATTCTATCTCAATTCTTGATTTCTTCCCAAAGTCATTCTTGTCCTGTTGTGTTCTTAAGCAGAGATCTGGCAGAGAGCCCCCTGTGGTGAAAAACAGAACTGCAGAGGGCCAGCTCAGTGTGGACAGCTTAGCACCACTGCAAGTCATGTTACAAGTTTTGTATTTAGAAGCATTTGCGCTTTATATCATATTGACATGAGTATTTAAATATGCAATTTGCTTTGTACCTTATATGCACTTAGAATATGCACAAGCTATTAGACCTCTAAATGTTTCATGGTTTTACAGAAATTTGCACGGGTGTGAAATTTTACACATCAACTGATTTGCAGTATATGAAGTGTTTGTGCTACAGTTGTTTATCTATTTTAATCTTGCTTCTCTTAGTATTTACCATCACAAGTCTCATACTAATATAATGATTACCATTCATCTATAATGGCATCAGCAATAATTTAAAGCACCATGTCATTCACATATTTTTTTCATGTAAGATTGAATTTTTGGGGTCTTGTAGCAGTATTTGAATTGCTGCAGCATAGACGTTTTTGAAGAAAGTTTCTGTGATTGTTCACAGATTATATGATTGTGTGCAGTGGGACAAACCAATGACTTATCGTTATGTTTAGAAGTAAAGAGTGACATTTTTGTGAAATGTAAAATCATTCATATATGCAAGGATTTTTGTTTGTGTGGAGAAAGTCCACTGTACCAATGGCCATGAGTGCTGAAGAGTATGGATATTTTAATTAGACTGGATTTCAAATGGTTATTACTCTGAATTGGGTCTGTTTTTAACTTAGTTTCATGCATTGTATTGAATCACTGTTTGATATTGCAGAAGGAGTTCTCACTTGTATTGACTTGGATACTTTAGAAATCAACGTTATCCAGTACTGTATAAAGAGTATTTTCATTTTAACTTGTCCTTTGAATTGAACGGTTTAAAAATGTGCCTCATAAAAACCAAATTATGAATTTTAGATGTAATGATTAATGCAGTTTTCTGACTTCATGGTGTGTCAAGACTCATGGGGGATCATGATTTTGCTATTTGTGATGTTTACATTTGGCAAAGCTTGTTACCCGAGGAAAAAAAAAAACATTTATAAATGGCTTGATTACAATTTAAATACATTCACAGAGGAGAATAATTTAATGCACACACTAAAAATGGACAAAATAGAACTTGCATTGTGTTTGGTTTATTTGTTATTGCTGTTATCTTTACTGTAGGGTCAAGTTTGAATAGCTCCAAAATTATTTGCCTTTTATACAACACGTTATAACATCTGTATTGACTTGAATGATGTCAACATTATAACACACTGAAACACGCTTTTGTTGTTACTCTGTACTCAGTCTAACTGATGAATACGGAGCGTCTGAATTTTATGCTTTTGTGTTGTATGCTTGACTTGGTTTTTCTTTAATAGTTAGTAGTCTGTACTCTAGAGCATTTTGCTGGTGTCAAGAAATGTGCGATTGAAAACATAACTTTAATTAATTAAACTTCCACTCTTGTTCCCACCAAGTTTGACCACAGCTAAACAAATTAGACCTACCAAACCACATTTTCCAGAAACTGGTGTATGACAGGGAATATGTTAAGAATAGTCATAAGTAATTGTTGACAATTTATTTCTATTATATAAGAGTTTTAATAATGTCCAAGAGACATTGTTTTAAGAACGCAGGTCATTTCAGGGCAATATGATCTTTGTCGACTCTATCAGAGAATTTGGTTTTTGTGCAGCAATTGCTTTAGTCACTATGTGTTTGTTTTTTTTAGGTTATGCTTTTCTGTGCAGGGTGTGGGTGGGTTTCTGTAATAAAATTATTAATGTAACATCAGTAATGTGTTCTTTGGCTTATTTTACAGGAATATTCCAGGTTGAATACAATCTCAGTTAACAGCATAAAATCTGGGTTACGGTAAGGCGCTTCCAATGGAAATGAATGGGGCCAGTACATAAATAATAAAGTACACAGTTTCAAAAATAAAGCCAAAAGACATAAATGTTACACATGTTAATATGATTTTAGTTATCTAAAAGTTACCTTATCAAGTTAGATCCAGTATTTCAACTTCATTGTAATGGCAACGAAACCCTGTAATCTCGTTATGTAACTTTACACTGTCATCTTGTAGTGAATGATTGTATCACACTAAAAACATGAATTATGTTTAAGTCTCCCAGCTATACTTTTGAAATGTGTATTTTAGTGTTATATCCCCATTCACTTCCATCGAGCACAAAAGTGGGGTTGCGGAAGTAAAAATACCATTCATTTTTTCCATATACGAATTGATTTTTAGCAATAGCTTGCAAACCTTTAAAGACAGACCTGTAAGCTCAGAGCTCATAATAATAATATTATTATTATTCATCGATGGTTCTGTTGAAGACATCAGTCCACATTATTTAAACTTCATGGTTTAAAAATCATTCCTGGTGAACGGCTACACTGATCAATCGGAGAAAGTTCCACCAATCAGAGAACTGCATTTAAGAAAGCCCGCCCACTCCCATGACGTCCCTTCACCTTCAATCTACTTATTTATTTGTATATATCAGAATATTTCACAAAAAACAAACTATATTGTTTCTATACTTGTATTCAACAACCTAAAATCAATAGTTTGATATATTTCCATTGTTTTACATTCGACTTTGCATTCACAAATGCTTCATGGGATTGTAGTTTGTGCCCTTGTGGAAGACGGGAAGTATACAGTCTTGTAACTTTGTCTTTTCGTTTGATTTTCAAATACTTTTTTGGTAAAAAAAAAAAAAAGAAAAAAAAGTTTGTAATGTTGTGATTCATCTCGGGGCTGGTTTGTTTGGTTCATGGCTTAGAACTCCTTTATGAAGGATTTTTTGAAAAGTCTATGGAAGGAATAAATGGGGAAAAGAATTCCAGAAACCAGACGGCTGAAAAAGTGGGTAGGTACTGTTGCACTCTAATGCAAGTGCATTAATGTAACCACCTTTTTTAAATAAAGGGGTGGTCTTGGTGAGTCAAAATAATTTGCTGGTTATCAACATTATGCCACAAATGCTGTTAATTGAGCTTAACTCGTTCTAAACCCGGAACATTCCTTAAACTATGGAATGTATAAAAGTATGTTATGCTTGTCAATGAAAGTTGGAGTGTTCCAAAATATATATAAATCCATATGAAATACCTGAATATTTAAGGTTATTAAAGTTTATTTCACTCAGTATGATCAAGTTATCTATAATATCAATTCACAGATAGAGCACAGTCCTACATTATTCTGTGATTATGCATGCATTATGCTGCTGGCTTTTACTGCATAGTCCAGCCAGTGCTTTTGATTTACCTGTAAAAATATGTGTGGAGGATTGGGCCATTGCCCTCCAGTTATCCTCTTGCTTTTTAACAACATTTTTTCCATTTTTTCCCCACTGTTGCTTTCCCTTGTTTTTTTTCTCTCCACACTCACTCCCTAGCTGGATGACAGGAACTAATTATAAAATCAATGGAGCCGGGCTGCCTGCTTTACGGCTGCCTCTAAAACCTTAACAGGGAAATCACTGTAGGATTGATGACTCCCTCACTCTTTATCCCTTTTAATTAGAAATGTAAGATAGGAAGAGCCTGGGGCCACAGCACTGCACCCGACTCCCAAATGCTCACCCGTCCATCGCTATCCATCTTTCTCCTTTTGTTTTCAGCCCTGTTTAGTCTCGTGCATCTTTGCATCAACTCTAGCTTTTTAGGGCTCTGCATCTCTCTTGCAGTGGATGAATAAATAACATGAATTTACTTTTCAATCTTTAGCTGATCTTACTGTGATTCAGCAGGAGTATGTTGAAAGTCCTTTAGGTAAATTGGTCTGCGCTTACCGAAATTTAAAAGATGTCCAATGGGATATGGCACTTGTCAGTAACTCTACAGAATGGAGTTGATGTCAGAAAACTGGAAAATTCAGTTGAGTTCCCGTGTGATCACGTTGATTTTCGTTCTCCAGATCTTCGTTTAGGATAACACCTCCAGAGTCTCTGTGTAAATTAGGAATGTAAAAAATATTATAAGCCATTTTGCATTTTATTACGAGATTAAATGGCATCAAATCTGTTCATCACAATTATTTCTCATATTTAGGTTAGGTGTGATAGGGACCAAGACAGTCACAAGCAGATATCACACCAGGAAGCAGGATTGGAGGATTTTGTTGGAGGTGCAAAAAAAAAAATAGCGTTTAAAAAATAAAAAACTAGACCTGTTTGTGGTACTAAGAACAGTACCTACTCCCCTCCCTAAACTATAGAGGCCAGAGTTTTGTTGCACTCAAGCAGTACCAGCAACCTTGTCCCATGTGCGCCAAACACTAGTCATCCATCTTGTTTTTCTCCCTATAGTGGCACTTGGCTTAAATACAACATTTTCTCGCCTTTGCAAATTGGAACATACCATTATTTTAAATAAAACTAACCCTCGCCTCCATTCTTAAATCAAATTTAATGGAATACATGAGAGTAAAAACACCAATAAACAGGATGGATTAAAATACTTTTGCTCAGTAAAACCCCAATGCATATTGCAAAGTTGAGTACATAATAAATAAGTCCATTGAACACATTGAAATCCAGTGATGGAGACCGACTCTCAGGTTCTCCATCACATTAGGATTTATTTTAATTATTTTTACTTGAGCCATTAAGCAACCACCTAGCAACCAACCAGAGTGCCCTAGCAATGTACTTAGTACTGCATAGCACCATGCTAAAAAAAAAAAAAAAAAAACATTTAAGATTGCCTTTGCAACCACCCACAATACCCTTGCATTGTTATGGCAAGTTTTGCACGGGAAAGCACCTGTCTAGCTTAAAATCTAGTTATTTTTGCTTGTAATTTTCATTTAACCGTATTTGAAGGTTTTATGCAGAATAAATAAGTGGAAATCTCTCCACGTGGCTCTTTTGTTGTTTCAGTCATTGAAACCATTGCAGCTAAGACATTGCACTCTCCTTTCATGATTGCTCGTTTCTCCTTCATTTAACTCTCATTACTCTCAGCGGCATGTGCTTAACTCCACAGGAAGCTGATCTGAAAGAACAACATGCACTGCCGCTTTAAATCCATCAACGCTGCCTGCCTTGTGTTCCCATGGCAACAACTTATTGGGATCGAATATATGGGGGTCCTTGTAAAACTAGTGCATAGTGTATGGGCTTTGTTTCAATCTTAGCTCTAGTTTATTGATCAAATTAATTCAACTTAATTATAGAAATCCTTTAATTAATAGTACCATACTGTTCACCACTGTACCCTCAAGCTATGAATAAATTGAATGCTTTATTGTGTGCTCTTTACAAATAAATAAATCCTTTAAGTGCTGTGTCCATCGAGGAATTTGGATCAAATATAGCCAAATTAATTTGTGTTTATGGGGTGTTGAGAATATCAGAGCATATTTAAGTGGGTGTGGTCATAGTATGCTATTAAGATTTTCGGCCATCTATATCATTGGAGAAAAGCACACTCTGATGACCAAATAAATAAATTAAAAAAATCTAACACGAATTTGTATGGTCAAATAACATGGTAAAGAAATAGCATTTTAACATTTAATAGTTAACCAATAACTACCCATCGTCTGTTCCTGGCAAACAGGGAAAATTAATGTTATCTGCTTTGTCATCCTAATTTAACCAATTCAATATAAATTTGTGAGACTCTACAGTTTAAAACGTTTTTCTTTTTAATTTCCATGTATTTAATGACCTAAAAGATTAATCCCTTTCTTTTTAAAGAAACTTAATTTTATAATAATTTAAATATCTGCCTATGCTGTCTTATGTCTCAGCCTCTAATGTGCTGTCTTTCTGCATGAGTAATGCAGGGATGTTTCTTTGTTCCTCAGATAATTACTGTATGGCACATGCAGATAAATGAGGGCACACTGGCAGAATCCATTAGTTTTGGTCTCGGTAGTGTTTGTGTGTGGTTATCGTTTGATAAATTACACGTGAGTTCCCAGCCAGCTGGTATTCGAGCAATTCTATGGTGCACGATCGCCTCCTGCTGGAAGAATTACCTGCTTGCATATTGGGAATACGTAAGTGCACTGTGTGTAGGCCTACGGAAATTGCAAGGCATATTATATTATGAGGCATTATTTCTTATGTTGATGTGAGGAAATTATATTTTTTTATTAATGGTGTGACACCATGAATTTCATAATGATCCATTCAATTACTCTTCTTTCAATTAAAATGTGTGTCTCAGTGTAAATTGTGTAATTTTGCTGTTAGTGCAGATACACAATTCTATGCGTTAGTACAAGTGTGGATGCATGTGTTTCATAAAATAGCAGATTACAGCACGTTTGCACAAAAAAATAAAAACGTGTCGTACTTTCGAGCTAAACTAAAGGAGATATTTAGCAGAATGTTCAAGCTGCTTTTTTTCAAGCTTCAAAGAAAGACAAAAGCAAGTAGGCTACCATAAATGTAGTGCATAGACATGATATATGACTATTTTCAAGTTGTTGAGTCTTGCAATAGCGTTGCGTGTGGAAAATGTCGAAATATCGAATAGTTATTACCTCAACATTTTGCCCTCGTTGCTTATCAAATTTCAATTCGCGGTTTTTCCAATTTCGCGCGTGAAGTGGGTGTGGGCGGATGGATCTTGAAATATACTCCCTAGTGTGATGTTGTGAATGAGGGACGATCCTCATTTAACAATATCGAACCAAAGTGTTTTGTTGTTGTTGTTTAAATAATGATTATTTCTGTAGCATAAAAAAAAGCATATCATAAGCTTTGAAATGAAAAAAATTTACCTTGTTAGCAAAAAGCTGTGTAAGATAGGAACTATTTGTCCTTCCGCTCATCTGAAAAGCAGAAGCAGCCGGCGCTCGTTTACAAATATAACCAAATATGAGATAAAGTGTTTTTACACCACTAAATATCTGATTAATGTGACATTTATCATGGGTTGTTGTGTTGTTTTTATACAGTGTTGGGTAAGTTCTTCAAAAAGTAACTTACAACTAATTACATTTCTAAAAAATTCACAAGGAAAATATTTAGTTTTTCCGTTTAATGAATTTAAAATCATTCCAATATTCATTGACTCATTGTGCACACCCTTCTGCTATCACAGAAACATACAGGTGTAACCCAAATAATGTACTAATAAAGTATAGTAGCTACTTAATCAAAAGTCATTAGCCTAACTGTAAAAAATAACAAGAATTAAAATTTTAACGCATTACTATTTTGTGCTAAAAAGTAAGAAGATACATTACTTTGTATTTAGAGAACACTGGCTTTATAAAACTTTAATCTTTTATTACTTTTAAGCTGTTAGATGCTGACCATGTTCTATAATTGTTGTTTATAAATGCAAAAAGTGTCTGTTAACTTGTAGTTTAAATTTATTTAACCTCAATAATGGCTTTTAAACTTAAAAAGGCTATAATTTTACATTTAGTCCTCAGAAATAGTTCCATTTAATAGGGGTAGGCCTGTAGGTATCGACACCTTGAAATAAATGGACAGAGACAGTATTTCTCCAAAAAAAAATTTTTTATTGTGCCTCATTTTTTATATGGCTTTTTTTTTCGAATAACAGAAGTTGTTGAACATGAACAAAAGACTGACAATACATTAACATGTTGAGAGAACAAAAAATATGACAAAGAGTTGAAGTAATCTCAACATTCTGTTTGCGTTTGCTATACGTGTGGCTGTGTTGCAACTCTGAAGCATTAGAGGTCAGTATGACAGCTCACACACTCTCTGACAGCACCACAGTGATGACATTCATAATAATGTACTACACTACAGCTTATTGAGTGCAGCGATCCTCACATTCAACACACACACACATACACGCATACACACACAACTGAGTTCTGGTCATAGTCATATCGCTGGACTGAGACAGCTGAAATCTTTCAATGTATGTTCAGTGGCACACAGCCACCAAATTGCATACTTTGTTTTTGGCAATAAAACAGATCAGAATAGTACAGAAAAAACCCACCAAAACGATTTCTATGATGAAGAGAGAAGATAAAAGTTCTGCAATGACTGTATAAGATTTGCAGATATATATAAATTGTAAGACAGCGGGATTTCTAATATGTAACGCATAAATATCGCCTGTTTCTAGGCTGCCGCCAGACAGCAAGCGTTTGGTCCTTACAGAGATGCCCTGAGTCTGAATTTCATGTTTCTATCTTTCATTCCTTTTAAAAAGATTTCTGAGCACATGTATAACAAGCATGCTTTTCAAGTGTGTATATGAGTGAGTGTGTACAGTACATAATTATGATTCAGAAAATCATTCAACTGTACTTATCCTGAAGTGTTGTTTAGGACGATAAGGTCAAATTTCATAATTACACAGACGGTATTGGGCTCACAATGTTTTTGTTGAAATGAAGTGCCGCATAACTTTTGACTGAGCACTTTGAATGAACCGGTCCAGGATGACATCATGATCATGTGGGTCATGGGGGTGTTTCTGTTGGAATTGGGATCCCTGACAGGAGTTGAACCCTACAAGCTGCAAACTTTGGCACAGACACACCATTCAATTGGCTGCGAATCATATGATGCATTGAAAACTGATACATAATGGCCCCCCCCTCCAAAAAAATAACATCTGCCAGGAACAATGGGAGATACCCTGCCACTGAACTGATTATCAATGACATCTATGCTGAGCCAAAGTGCCAAAGAACCCAACCAAGCAGCTGGATAAAGACTCAGCAGAGAGGTTTGCCAGTTTTGTAATTCGATTATCTTTCTGTATCTCTGCCCAGGAAAGCTATCCAAACAAAAATATAACTAAGAAAATAGAATACAGGACAAAAATATGTAAAGGTATATATAGATATGTACGGGCATATTCATAAAATGTAAAGAGAACAAACTATCTCAAAGCTGAAAAAGTCAAAAAGATTTCCAAAAGCATCAACAACATAAAAAAAAAAAGATTAGCATTTTCAGTTTTTGTCCTGTATTTTCTCTCGAAAGACTATTTTGAACCCGTTGAAAGTCTGTTGTTGGTGTTAAAGTCCATTTGGCTTCTCCTTTTCAAAGCAAACAAACAAGTTTTTAGAAAAGCGGTAGTTATTTTGTCTGAAAAGCCTGTTGTTTTGTCTTTTCCGCCTTCCCTCTCACTCTGCTGGAGAGGTCCTGAGAAAAGGTTTTACGCGAGTTTCCTCAAATTGCCTCACTAATGTGTCTCTCATCGTTGACCATGTGGCCTGAGTTAGGAGTGTCTGTACAGGTAAGGCTCTATGTTTGCACTGGAAGAGGCCTCCTCACTGAGCTCTTCCTCCATGGCTCTTTCTGGATACATCCACATTGGGTTCCTGGCCACCCCAGGCTTCTCCGTCGCTGTCTGTGTCCCTCTCCTCCTCTCCATCATCATCATCATCTTCCTCCTCTGGTGAAGGCTCGCTGCCATTCTCTGTGTTCCAGCTGTCATCTTCGTCCTCCTGCTCTTTCTTCATAGTGAGCAAAGCGGGTGGAGGGGTGAGCTGTTCGGGCTCTGGCTTCTTTTCTGTGCACTCGGGCTGATCCTCAAAGGCCTCTGGGTTTTCCAGCATCTCTCGGATCAGAGGTGGCATGGGGCCTGGGATCTCCATCTTTAGAGTTATGGCTCTTTCTGCTCCTGTTGTGCACAACACAAACAGTTAATTTCAGGATGATGTATTTACAGTATGCACTTATAAGGTATGTACCCACGGCTGTCCTACAGGCCTATTCACAGTAATTTGTGCGTAAATGTTTGCAGTGACGATTTTAAAACGATTTTTAAAACCTTCTGGACCCCTTCACACAGTGCAAAAATGTGCAGTGTGATAAAACGTCTTTTTCACAGAATAGGTTTTTGGTTTGCTCAGCAAAAACGAATTAAATAATGATATATAATCTTCAGAGACATATGTTCAGAACTGGCATTTCATATTAACATCAAACTGTTGATATTGGTGCTCTCATTCAAGGAACATCAACAACCTATTTCAGAAATACATAACCACAATTAAAAGCAGTGATATCGCAAGCAATTGCTAACAAAATGGGAATGTTTTTAATATAATGGTCAGGGTCAGAATTTAGCAGGGCCAAAATGCCTGAAATTAGTTCCTGTTATTTAAGTTCTTAAAATTCTATCTAAGCTTAATTATAAATACATTGTATTAATTTTGTATGTTAAAGGGATAGTTCACCCAAAAATAAAAATTCTCTCATCATTTACTCACCCTCATGCCATCCCAGATGTGGATGACTTTCTTTCTTCTGCTGAACACAAAGTTTTTTAAAAGAATATTTCATCTCTGCAGCTCCATACAATGCAAGTGAATTGTTGATCAGACATTTGTAGCTCAAAAAATCACATAAAAGAAACATAGAAGTAATTCATAAGAAGTTGTTAAATCCATATCTTCAGAAGCGATTTAATAGATGTGAGTGAAAAACAGATTTAAGTCCCCGTTGTACACTAAATCTCCACTTTATCTTTCACTTTTACATCTAAATGTCACATGTGGTGCCTGTTTAGTTTCACTTTCACATCTGAAAGTGAAAGTTAAAGTGGAGATTTAGAGTAAAAAAATAACACTTAAGTCTTATGGATTACTTTTATGCTGCCTATACATGCTTTTTGGAGCTACAGAGGTCTGATCAACATTAATTTGCATTGTATGGGACTACAGAGCTGAAATATACTTCTAAAAATCTCCAATTGTGTTCTGCAGAATAAAGAAAGTCATACACATCTGGGATGGCATGAGGATGAGTAAATGATGTGAGAATTTTAATTTTTGAATGAACTATCCCTTTTAAGCCAATAATATATGGAAAATTGTGAATGACAAATGTAAATGTGAAATGTTATTGAATTACTGAAACATGCATCAAAATTGGGATCTAACTGAACCAAATCAAAAAGGAAAATTAGTATAATTAGTGTTTGGATCATAAATACATTTGATAGATAACAGCCTAGAGTATCTCATTATTCAAATTGATTTAATTTATTAAAGCATTTAATATAAAAATATAGCACAGAATTATTTAATAAGGTTAGATCCCTTATAAACGCAAAAAATGCCCCTGATAATCAATTCCATTCCAAAGGTAATTTCTGACACTGATACCGATATATACAGTATATAATGTAAACAATATACTATAATGCACTATACAGTATATAACTACTATATCACACTATTTTATTTACTTTATTTCATTCCAGGAAAGTGACAACATATTTATTTTAACTGGCGATGGGTTGTATTTTGCTTTAAGCATGCAAACTTATCTCAGAGACTGATGAAAATTTGAGTCACACTCGGTGTGATGAATAGTTTTGGTGTGAAAACTTGTTGACCATGTTCATTTGCGATTTGGATCGCTCCAGGTGTGAAAAGGTGTTAGGTTCTACAATGCCTCACAAAAGAATTAAGATTTACTTAAGATTTATATCTTGTAAATCAACCAGAAAACAATAGTAATCCTAAGGTGTTTTTTGTTTATTTTTTTGCCTAAACTCACCCTTGGTGCTGATGCCACGCAGGTCAGTGATCTTCATCAACATACGAGGAAACATGTGGGGCTTGTCGGGTCGCCGACGACGTGCATAGATCTTAAGGGCCTCCAGCAGGGGCTCCTGCAGACGATCTACACGTTCAGGCTCTTCAAGGTCCATTCGGTCTACAGAAAGAGTTAGAGATGTTTAATATTAGTACAGTAGTACTTTCATCAATTTAATTATTTTTGTAGTGGCTTAGTCAAGGGTTATATTGGGATTTCCCTGAAATCGAGTGGTGATTCTGGAATAAAAAAACTCTGAATAAAATGAATGCTCAATCAAATCTAGAGTAGGCCAACACATCTATAAATATGCAAATAACACTGAACCTTATCAGTGTGTTAATTTAGTGGTTTAGTGGTGGGGATTTTTATTCATCTCAGTGACTTGTCTTTTAAATGTGTTCACCAAAAAGATTTGTTCAATGGTTCGTTTAGTGACCATTTCTGCAAATTACGACATTGTGGCAGTAGGTGGCGACAAAGGATTTTTTTTATGCATTTTGAGAGAGTCATTGAACCAAAACCACCCAGCTGTTCATGACGGAAACAAGTCTAATGATCCTTTATTTAAATCAACCAAGGGACTGCGGCATCATAAGTGTTTTCCACACAAATGACAACAAATAATATATAACTTTGTGAACTGTTGGGCATGACTTTTATCAAGCTATCTCAAAAAGACAACCATAAATGCCTAAAAAGTGAAGTTATACTGTGCCACTCAAATATGGCACCTTGACCAGCATCTGTTTTTGTAAGCAAGTACACTCGTAATGCGTAATGTGTGAAGTGGATGAAACAAAAACTGGACTGGTGTGTCCAAAAAATAATCAATTGACAAACATGCTGATTTTTCTGAATGTGTCCGAATGCCAATTTCAGGGTGTAGTGGCTAAAGATCTGGGCTTGCAACCAAAGGTTGAAGGCTCGAATCCCACAAGGTTTATGATTGTGCTCTTGAGAATCACACTAAACCTCAAGTTGTTCCAGGGGGGATTGTCCCTATAAAAAGTGTACTGCTAAATGGCTACTTTACAGTAAGGTTCCAGATAAGAATTCTGAATACTAGTTGAATTTATGTTATCATGTTGTTATGTTATCATATGCTAGTTTCCCTGTTGGCACTTTGTGCTGTACTTTGTATTATAATTTAGAGCACATCCATTGCTGGCTGCTTGCATCAACTAGGTGGCAGCAGTGTGGAAGAGACACAAATTGCATGCTGTAGTACCTCCACAAATAAGACAGATAGCGCTGAGGAGGCCAGTCTCCGTGTCATCCATCTCCAGGGGCAGGAGCTGACCAGCAAAAGCAAACACCAAGTCAGTAAGTGGGCCAAAGCCAGCATTGTGCATCTGCGTCCGGTTGAGGGTCAGTCCATCTGAAAAGGTCATTGTGTCCTGCTCAGGTGTGTATCGTGTGCAGATTCGCAGCATCTACAAAAGACACAGTTGTTAATGATGTTATGAGGTTGATGAATGCTCTACATCAGGGTGATTTTCTCAACAGAGGGCACATACTAGAATATCCAAGCAGGCCGACTTAAGGAGGGTGATTTGATCTGCTATGGTGAGGGTGGTGAAGCCCGGTAGACGTTTGGCAAACTCAACAATTTTAATGATGCACTTGGTGGAAAGCTCACTGAACTTGTCCCAGAGGCCAAGGTCCAACTGGACCCGGTGGTCTGAGCTTGAGTTCTGATGAAGAAAAAAAAAGGAAAAGAGGTTAAAGAGTTTAAATCTGATCTGTTTTAAAACATGCTTATAACAATATGAAATCTGTTTATCACACTATATCTGAAATGGTCGGTTTGCACTGCTGTAAATACATTCCGCATTCCACTACTGACAGATTCGCTCATTTTGAGAAACACTCACTGTGGTATATTTTCCCAGCTGGCAGAGTGAGGGGAAGGTCTCTTGATGTGCTTTGCTCACTTTGTTGACCAGTTCCTCCAGTTCCCCACTTAGCTCATAGCTCTCTGGCGGAACAACCTCATCCTTCACATCTTTGATTTTCTTCTTATTACGATCATTGCGCACAGCTGAGAAGCACAAAGACAGGCTGCTTAACACTTTTATGATGAATAAGGTTCACTCCATACTGCCAAACTATGATCTTAGAATTTTTATATGCAATCTAGAGGAACTCTAAATGGTGATATACCAGAAAAACAAATCAGTGTTTGATTTGAGTTGTAAAAGCTTAGAATGTGTCCTAACCAGGTGCAACACAACAGCATCAAGTAGTCTTTATGTCCTTATGGAAAATGAAATGCAAGTAAAAAAAAAAAAAACTTTATTTAATTAATAAAAAAAATAATAGTACAACAGTATCTTAATAACTGTAATACAGTAAAGAGGATCATCAGGGAAAATAATGGGAATAGTAAATGTAAAACGCCCGGACATGTAACAATAATGACAATTGGGGGGTAAAACGGACAAGTGTCCACCCTGAAAAAAATGTCACTATCCAAAAAACATCAATGGTCCTATTTCTTTATGTAAAATATCATTTAAATGGAGTTCTAAACAAAGGTTAGAGAGGAGCTTGTCAAGTTAGTCCTGTTAAATAATGCAATACAATTCTTCCGGCATCCCACCACCAACCCTCACCAAAACTCCTCAGTTTTGTCTTATCATTTTTATTCTCAACTTCCCTTAATAGTCCAGAGGGGAAACTTAAGCCACTTTTCCACAAACCGAATGCTTCTGAGCACGGTACGGAACGGTTACAGTAGCATTTCCACAGGAGCACGGTTGACACGGCACGACTATAAAACGGTTAATTGGACCGAATTCTTAGGACGGTTAGATATACCATACTCAACTGTGCTCATCCATGCTGGTGAAATGGCTTTAGTACGTGGTGACTCGTTTAGTGTCTCTTCATGATTTTATTAGTACAGTTTAACTAGTATTCTAGCCTACATTTATTTTTCTACACACCATTTTTGTCAGGGAAGTACATTAATAGCTCATTTAAACTCAAAATGCATATTTTCAGAAAATATTTTAATATAATACTTATATACTATTTTGTCAATCAATATACTTTTTGGCTAGTCTGGGAACTTTTGCCTTTCTGCACATTCGTGTCCAGTGGCAAATACAAGCCCTCAGCAAATGATGATAAAATTCTCACCTTTTTCTCTTTACTTTCCTTTTGAGACATTTTCCTTCTTTGCTGTTTGTTAGCAGAATAAAACCAGGGAAAAAAACAGTCCTAGAAACTGGAATATGTGACAATCCTCCATTGCGCACCACATTCGCTCCGATGTTTACCTCTCACGTGTCGCCAATGGATTGATTGGTTACTGATATTCTCCTGATTTCACAGAACCAGTGGAAAATGAAACTGTAACTGCAGCAACTGCCTGGATCGGCATGGACCAGTACAGTTATGTGATAAGAACTGTTCAGCCCAATGGTGGAAATGCGGCTTTAGTGCTTGAGATAAGATTCAGACTCGAGCCCCTATTGTACGGACAGGATGCCAAATTTGTTTACCCTTAACAATCTATTTACCATTTCCACTTCAAGGACTGGGTGAACATGCATACTTATGAATCCTTATTAATTAATTAATTTTTGTATTGGTTTGGGGTTAAATATGACCTGGACATTTTCTTGACAGGTTTCGTGAGAATCTGAGCAACCCTGCGGAACCAAACAACTGACAAAATGTCTTGACGCCTTCTGCTGTTGCAGGTTATGACAAAAAACTGGGAGCTTAACATGGAAGCAATAGTATTTATGCCTGGCTAGAATACTGTGTTACCCGCTGCCTAATCCTTAATATTATCACTAGCACACTAAAACTGCCCTCAGATCAGAACCATGGGTGTTTGGTGAGTTTGACCCAAGGGAGAAGAGCATTGCCAAAGCACCAACCCCTCCCCCCGTCCCCCATCCCCCCGTCACCCCCCCTCCCATTCTTTCCTTCCTATCAGGATATCCAGTAATAGCAAAAGCACAATGTGATCCCAGTCCCAATACACATCTCTTACATATAAACACACACATACAAGTCCCAGCGGACACATAGAGGGCAAATGTGCCACTCTCCTTCTGACATCACCACCATGACCCTGGCAAAAGAACAAACACATGCACCAGACTTGATCTTTCAAACGCAAGCTATTGTCTTTGTTACAACACAAATCTGTTAGTGCAAGGTCGTAAAGTGACTAGAGGAAGGGCTACCAAAGAAATCGCACCTACTGTTGATTGATTGATGTGGGTGAAACTACAAGCACAAAACCCATTTGAGAAGTGAATGCTCATATTGAGTTCTAACCTCAATGCCAAGTAACTACATTGTTTGTAGAGTCTGAGCGGAGTTATTTGTCCTTTCTCTCTTCACGTGTCTCGAATTTGCAGTTTACAAGCCTCCAGTCAACTTCGTGTTTTGCCAAGAGTGTTTATATTTGTATTTATTTATCCCTCTGCTCAAGTCTCACGACTCTAAATTTGTCTTTGTATCTCTGGATTGTGTGTCTGTTTCACAGCTCCTAACCTATATCAGTGTGACCCAGTCTATCTCCTCTCCTGTCCAACAGACTCTACTGTATATTTGTGTTTGTGTATGTATGTGTGGGTCTGAACACTCACCTTCCTTGGACATGCCAACCTCAAAACACTTCTGCAGCCGGCAGTACTGGCAACGGTTGCGTGTGACCTTGTTGATCTGGCAGTTCTTGTCACGGTGGCAGGTGTACACCATGTTCTTCTGAATACTGCGACGGAAGAAACCCTACAACATCCAAGAGACAGTAAAAGAGTAGGTCAATGTAAGAGAAGGCCAACCGCCTTCCCCTCCTATCACTTCTTTGAAACAAGTCAGTATCGTTTAAAGCTGCTGATCCAGAATTGTGTTTTGGGGCTGATGGAAAAACAATAATAAAATAGATATGTTGGGCTCAAAAATCTGATTGGATAAGCAACATTTAAATGCACATACATATGACCGTACATCAATAAAGTGCAACAGTCTGGTTCTAGAAGTAAAAATTACATAATTTTTTTAATTAGGGTAACGATTATTAACGATTACTTATAAAACTTTAAAGACAGAGTTACCGTGAGCTCTGAGGATGTTTAGCGATGCTTCTGCTGAAGCTAACAGTCCATTTCAACTTTAAAAAATATGTTTAATAACGGAATTATTGGTGAATAACTACACTACCCATGATCCTGAGGGAAACAATCCATCAATCAGAGAATTGCGGCAATCAAACTCCTGGAAAGAGCCAGCAGCGACACCCCATTGCCTTAACACACTGAGAATATTGAGTCATTCTCAAACGACTTGAGTATTTGCAAGTATCTGAAAATGTTGCTATATACTTTAAATATACAGTGTTCTTATATATGCTTCTAATTAATATCTTTAGGCCTAGTCCACATGCATGTTTTCTCTCCGTCCACACTGAGATGGCGTTTTTGTCCGCGCAAACTGAGCTTTTTGGAAACGCTCTCCAAAGTTGATGAATTTGAAAACGCATTTTTCGTGTTATAGTGTGGACTGTGAAAACGGATGCTTTGGAAACGATGATGCATTTTTAGTCATGTGATCTATCCAACCAAAACAATCAAGATGGCGGCCCGTGTCATAGCGGCGCTGTTGTGCCCGATACTCACTTTGATAGCGTTGTTAAAAAATAAATGTCACTTTTTTACAACCTTCACATTGCATTCCTTCAAAGGCGAAGGGAAGTTTACTCGGAATTGGTGTCCGGCGACGGAACACGAGGACAATTGCGTTTCAGACCGTACATGCGGCGGGGATATTAACACGATTTAAGCATTTTCATATGTTTCAGTGTGAACGAGCAACTTTTAGTGTGGACAGAGAGCGTTTTGAAACGAAAACGCCATTTTCAAATGTATCCAGATTAATGAAGACGTAGCCTTAAATGTCGTTTTCTATTTTTCCATACTTTTTTATTAGATTGTGTCATTCACAATGCTTCATGGGATTGTAATTCATTCACTTATTAAAGAACTTTGTCTTTTTCGCAATGCTTCATGGGATTGTAGTTCATTCACTTTCACAGTTTTTAATAAAGACCTTTGTCTTTTTGGGATCTGCTATGTGAAATGCGCAACGTCTTAAAAATGTTCATGCCAGCGCAAAGCACAAGAGAGCGTAGGTTGGAGTATTTCCGCTATTGTGGATGTATTCGCGCAAACTGTGGGTGTATTGTATGGTAATGAAATTTGTTATTTTCCTGAGAAATAGGTCAATATCTGTAGGTCATGGATTATTTTTCAATTATTATTATTATGTTTAAATTTACAATTGTATTCATGGTCTAATTTATAAGCCTAAAGGTATTTTTTCCACCTGTTGTCATAGAGTGAAGTCACTGCAAAACAGGCCACTGGAAGAAGGTGGAAAATATTTGGGGGAATTGGTAGGCTGATTACGAATTATTTTTTTGACCCCTTCGTTATTTTGATTATATTTTCATTTAATTTCAAGTGTAATTTAAATTTAGAAATATATCTGTTTTAATTTTTTGGTTTCAATAAATTAATTTAATATTTCAAAATCAAAATCGGCCGGTAGAAGTGAAGTGCATGCCGATACAATCACTGGTAATACTAGCCAGCAGATGAAAATGATTACTAATACTTATATTCTTTGTAATTTAATGGAGTCTACATCCAAATTCCGATGAGGATTTTTTTCTATACATGTAAAAGGAGTATATCACTGTCATAGAAATATGCCTGACAATCATCAAGGATGCAGTTAATTCACAATAGAACGTAATTTCTTCTTCTAGTTCATTGCATATAGCCCGTTTACACTACCAACGTCTTATGAATGTGCTGGTTTATATCACTGGTGCTTGTGGGAGTTAACTATATAATAGGATGCAGATGTTGGAACAATAACCAGAGAAAACCTCAGAATTAAATTGCACTTAATCCAGCCCATTTGCGCAATTTCACAAAAGCCACTTGCACCTAGATTGCATGCTTGCACGAAAACAACTTAACTTCATGGCCATGCCCACTGACTTTGCACTTTATGACATAGCACAGTGCTTAACGCTAGCGCTCCTAAAATATGGCCCTTTGTCTGATTTTTAAATACTTTTTTCAGTCAAATCAAAGTTTGTAATTTTGTGATTCGCCTCGAGGCAATTTGGTTCAAGGCTTAGAACTCTTGTATGAACATCTTTTTTATCATTTAATTAAGGTATTTGCTTCTTGCACATCAAGTTCCTCGCAAGTTTCTTGGGGTTAAGCATTTTTAACCTGAGAAAGCAAAACATTTTTGTACACAGTCAGGTTGTCGCCTCTCCATGTTTTTTCAAATTGCTTGCCAGACATCAAGACAAATTATATAACAGACTTATGAAAGAACATGAGATTTGTCAGGCCAGAGGCAATAAGAGTTCTGCTGTTTACCTTACACCCTTCGCAAGAACTGACACCATAGTGGTACCCCGAAGACTTGTCCTGGCAGACGAAACAGGGCTTGTAGACACGAGGCGGCGGTGGTGGAGAGGGGGAGCTGGGCACCATCTCCTCTGAACTGGTGCTCTGGGTCTCAACCGCTGCAGAGAGAAAGACAGCGGAGTGAGAAAACATCAGATGTTTCACCTAATCAGATCACTTCACACTATTTACACAGCACAGGAGGATTTAATGAGAGTGAGATATTAAACGCCACATGGGGAGAAGAAAAGATTCTCCAGTGAACCTTTAAAATGTATCCGATTTCAAAGACGCTTGAGTGCTTTGAAAACTACTGTGATTCCTTGCTAAAGCATTTTAATCATGCCCTAGAGCAGAAATATGCAAGATGCAAATCTTCTCTTTTTTTAAACCAATTATGACGCATAACATGTCCATAGTTTTAACATGAGGGAAAGTGCATATCTTGTCATCAATTCTTTAACAGTAATTTTTCATTATTTTTATACATTTTTGCCTTCCTTAGTTCTTTTTAAATGTCCTAAAGTGAGAAAAATTTACTTTTAAAACAAATATTATTATTATGGGAAGCTGAATCATAACATGTCTGTGACGAGGAGGCGGCTAATCAGGCTAATCAGCCGAGGAGTGGGATTAGTGCAGCGGAACGCGGCAGTTCGGGAGAGAGAGAGCCACATGCAGCTGCCATATGTGTGTTTGTGTTGTGTCTTTTTGCTTTCATTAAACATTATTTGGACAGTTCAGCTTGTTCCCGCCTCCTCCTCTACCAACCTTAATCGTGTTACAATGTCCATAGACTTTTAATTAAAAAGATTTATATTTAAGTATACAAATAATTATATATAAGTGTATTATATCTTAGGTCATGTAACTGGTCACCATTTCTCTTAAGTTTTTCACAATTTTTAAAGAACTTTTTTTGCCTTCCGTAGTTCATTTTAAATGGTCCTACATTGTGACAAATACATTTTTGAAGTAATAGTATTTTTATTATTATAATGGGTAGTGGACACACAAAATATTCATTATTGTTTTTTTAATTAAAAACATTTAAATTAAAATGTATATACAAGTGAAGATATAATTATATATGTGTGTATATCTTACGTTTTTCAACATTTTATTTAACAGTTTTGCCTTAAATAGGTAATTTTTTTAAACGTCTTACATTGTGACAAATGGATTTTTAAAAGTATTATTTAACATATTATTATTAACATAATGTTTTAAAAACAATTATTATACAGCACTTAGTTCAACAATTATTGTTTTAAATGTGCTATATAAATAAATGTGACTGAAAATTATTATTATTATTATTATTATTATGGGTTGTTATTGTATGTCCATGGACTTTTTATTTTTTTTATCAAAAACATTTTAGATTAAAAATGATTTATAATCGTATATCTTATGTCCTGTAACTGGTCGTCATATATTTTTTGCCTTCACTAGTGCATTTTATTGCATATAACACCATGTACATTTCTGAAGTCCAAATATTCCATGTAGCCTCTTCATTAATATGAGGTCATAAAAGCTACATGCATACAATTACACCTAAACTAGCATAATGCTCCCTGTGCTGGAGCATGTCACACCCCAGGACATTCAGTACATGTCAGCTTTCCAAAAGTATTAAATGTCAACTACTCGTATGATAAGCAACTGCCAACTTGGTAAAAGTAAAGTCTAGTTAAAGGATAAGTTCATCCAAAAATAAAAATTAGCTGATAATTTACTCACCCTCAGGCCATCCAAGATGTATATGACCATCTTTCTTTATCAGAACATGAAAGTATCCCAGGTTTTTAGCTTCATCCAATGTGAATGGACACAAATATTTGACTGTCCAAAAAGCATATTTAGGCAGCATCAAAGTAATCCACAGGACTCCAGTCGATTAAGTAAAGTCTTCTTAAGTTAGTCGATACGTTTGTGTTGACTTAACTCTTGCATGAAGTACATTCCTCTGTGGTAAACGGAGTGGAACATCTGAATTCTTGCGTGAACGTGCTAACGTGATGATGTCACGCGTCAGCGTTGTAAGCATTGAGTGTTTACAGGAAGCAATTTTTTTTTAAGTTAATACATTTTTTTAGTAATTAGTTTTTCACACAAACATTTCGATTCACTTCAGAAGACATTAATTGATTGGCTGGAGTCACGTGGATTACTTTGATGCTGACTAAGTGTGCTTTTGGACGGTCAAAAACTGGTGTCCACTCACTTGCATTGGATGAAGCTAAAAACCTGGGATACTTTCCTAAAAATCTTAAATCATGTTCTGATAAAGAAAGAAGGTCATATACATCTTGGATGGCCTGAGGGTGAATAAATTATCAGGTAATTTTTATTTTTGGGTGAACTATTCCTTTAACATGTCTTAGAACTAATTTCCCTATAGCTCCACCCCCGCCCACCCTAATATTAGGGGGTCAGGATTCTAGGGGATTAGTCTGAGTTGAATGGCACTGGAAAGAAAAGACAACACAAACAGTTTAACACTAGCAGACAGATAAGCAGTGCAGATTAGACAGGTAGCTCATCTCTCTGTGTTAGCATCTTGCATACAGGACAGCCGAGTGACATGGTACGTTCTCCTCTCTCAGACAAGGTCGTGTTAAATCTCACACAAATGACATCAGGCCTTAGCAAAAGTCATGACTTTGGGAGATTTCTTCATTTAATATTTTATATACACAAAAAAATTCCATGTACTATGTAATGCACACAATCGCATACAGGATCTTCAAAAAGCAAAAAGTAACCTTTAAACAATTTTTTTTACTTTTGCCCTTGGTTAACCTCCATATTCAAGTCCCCAGTCTCACCCTTGCCATCTTTTGACACACAAACCCTATTTTTCTCTTGTTTCCTGGCCCTAAATTCCTCAGTGCAGTCCTGCTAGGTTTTAATAGAAGCCCCTTCTCATAAGCCAGGCCTATAAAGGTGGTCTCATGGCTGGACTGTAGGCCCCAGCCAGGCTGGTGGGGTCTTTATTAAGACTCCGACACCTCGGGCAGCCATTCACACCACCAGCTGTAGCCCTGGCTTGTAAAAAAAAGGCCCAATCATAAAAATAAAAAAAACAGAGAGGCTCTAAAATTCTAACTTTTATTGCTCCACCTTCTTCAACCACCTTCAATGGGAAGCCTAAACTTAACCTACAACCCCTCCTTCTCTCTCCCAACACAGGGCTCAGCAAAAACCACCAGCTTGGCCTTTTACGAGAGTTTGGAGACTTCAAAAGAAGAAAAGAGGGCATAAAAAAGGAATTTGATAGAAAACAGAAAAGGGGACAAGGATGGAGGGGGTGAACAAGTAGAGGCAAACACTCCTCTTCAGGGTTGAGCTCACATACAGTAGAGCCCTGTGTTCATGACCATGGTTACAAAGAAATCACTTATTCTTCAAGTGAGAGTGAGAAATGCACAAGCTTTTTGCAGTCTATGATTTTGTAAAATCTGAAAACAACAGGAAATGCTAAATCGAAGTTACAGTGAGACATTTTCAATGGAAATTAATTGGGAAACGTTTTGGCTTACATGAATTACTCTATTAATACTTGTGTATTATTTATGCTGTAAAGTAGTTTTAGGGTTTTGGGGTTTACAGTGTTACATTGTCATGGCAATGAAGTTGTAAAATTGGGTATAACTGCACAGAAATGTTTAGATTTTTATCATACTTAAATCACGTTAACACGCATATTGTTTACGTCTTGTGGCTATACCTTTTAAACATTGAGTATTTTAACATTTACGGATTGGCCCCATTCACATTCACTGCAAGTGCCTCACTGCAACCCAGATTTAGCTTTTTATAAAGTCGAAATACATTTTTGCGGTAATCAATATTCTACCACAAATGCTGTCGAATTTGTATTAAACATGGAATATTCTTTTAAGATCTAAAATCTGAAACTATCAAAACATCACCACACTGCAAAAATCAACATTACAAACAAGTAAAATTACAAACTATAATTGTATAAACCCCAAACATGCATGCCATCGCAACACACAGGTGTTTTGAATACTTCATATATCCTTTGAACTAAATGTTGCAATGCAGGATCAATAATTTCCCTGAAGATTGCATGAACTCATTTGTTTATGTAGTAATACTGACAATATGCTGGTAATAATAACAAGTGTTTTAAAAGCCCCAGAACTGCATGCGGCGTGAAAAAATGGCTACTGATTGACACCGTCTAAGTGGCAGAGAGACGGGTAAGTTAAAGAACGGGAGGGCAAGAGGGACAAAACTCCATCAGGATCTCTCAACAACCCGCGATGGTTGCTGCCGTAAAAAGCCTGGTTGCTTTCCCTCCCTCTAACACCTCTTTCCAAATATCAGTCAACACTTCTCCCAGGGTGCACAATGGGACGGGTTCTAATGTCAACTCAGAGGCCCTCTCGGCATCCCCTCAACTGAGCTATCTTCTGTTTGGGAAACAAAGCGCTGAGAAACGAGAGGCCTCCTTATCAGCTCTCCAGCCAGTGACTCGATTTGCATGGCAATGTGAAGACAGAGGATGGATGGCTGGTGATGGAGGGGCAGGTAGAGACTGACTGCAGTTATCAGTTGACACTGTTCATTTCCTGCCTGGTATTGTGTTTTCCTCCCAGACTCCTCTCTTTGTATCCTCTGTACACAAGTATTCCAGGTGGACCGTCCTATGTTAATCCCACTGTCAACTAGGACAAAAAGCCTCTTCACTATAGGAAATGTCCATATGCACACAATACACTCCACACAAGGGAAAAGTAAACACACATGCACCAAAAAGATGAATAAACATACATACTGCAAAAAAAATAAAAAAATAATAATTTTTTCATTCTTACTCAGCATCCATTACAGCATACTTTGGAAAATTGTGACATTATATAAACATGAATACATACTATGAACAATTCCTTATTGCCAAAAAAAAAAAAAAAAACAGTAAAATATTTCACAAAAATGTTGTTGGTATTACAATAAACATCAGGCCACATGAATAACAGGAAGTAAGCTGTGACCCAGAGTTTCTTTATTTTGGTTCAAAATGAAAGTATCCATGTTTTAAAGTATCAGAGCACAAAGAACAAGTGTCAGTGTTTATGTGTTTTAAGTGCTGCAACACTACTTTTATCTGAGCAGCATATGACGCATTGGCTTCGGAACAACAATTCTTTCACAATACAAGAGCAGATTTTGTGTACGTGACTGTGGGTGTGATTGAATCTTCAGTGGAACTGTGTTCCCAAATCTAGTCTTGGCATGTGAGTGTGTGTGTGTGTGTGGGGGGGGGGGGGGGGGACATTTCTAGTATCCCCATAATTCAAATCGCTTAAAAAAAAAAACATACTAATCTATGTTTTTTGAAAATGCAGAACATTTTTTTGTGAGGGTTAGGTTTAGGGTTAGGATTTGAGTTAGGGTTCACAGGATCTTTCTTGTCAAATCTGGGGAGTTCACGGCTATTCATAGTATGCCCACCTCTTCAGACACTACTACAAAACTGAATGAAAGTGAACAGCAATTGAGACTAACATGCTGCCCAACATCTCCTGTTATCCAAAGAAAAAAAGTAAGTTGTAGGGGTTTGGAACAACATGCGATTGAGTAAATAATCACAGAATATTCTTTTTTTGGTTGAACTATACCTTTAATATGAGACAAACAAAATATGGGAGCTTTCAGTGCAGGGAAGCAGGATTATGCCCGGAGAAATGCAAAGTGAGCAACATGCAAATACATGTCCAACACGCTGAAATACTTAAGAGGAATTGAGACGCAGAGAACTATATTTGCAAATCAAATGGGAGTCTTTAGAGACACTCGCTGGATGAGCGCCCATGCAGAATTGAACACACACACGTTAGTGCAGCTATCCTTATGAGGACTCTCCATAGACATAATGATTTTTATACTGTTTGAACTATAGATATTATCCCCTAACCCAAACCCTAACTGCCATCAGAGGGCTGTTTTATTGTAGGTAAATGTAATATTTAAACCATCTCAGATGCAAGTTTAAAGTTAATCCATAACTGAGATTTAAATCAGAGTTTAAAGTAATGGAGCAACAGGATTAAAGTCAATTCAGATTTACTGTGAAATTTAAATCAGGATCAAAACAATGATATAAATATAACCCTGGTTATTTTAAAGTAGGTTTTTAAAAAAAAATTATAGAAACATTTTTTGCCGAAATGGAAATTCATGTGACCTCATGATTTGGAGGCACAGATTTACAAATTTGTAAAAAAAAAAATTTATTTGTTTTATCCTATACAGTTCTGGCGTTAATTCTGCTTCAGAATTAATTCTGCTCCTAATTCTGCTTTGAGCACAGTTGCACATTTAGGATTTTCTTACGCTATAGCACCCCTAGCATAAAAAAGAAACAAAATTCGGCATGTTACCATTATCTTGTATGAGTTTTAAGTTTGAAAATGCAATCACAAGATACAGGTTAATTAGTCATTATAGGCCACGCCCCAAAACATATTTGCTTATATCTTTGAAACGATATGACATATCAAAATCATTTTGGATAAATTTTTGTCAAGAGTGTCCGTAAATGACGTATAACAAGTTTTGTGAGAATCGTGCAAATGGCTAAGGATAAATTTGAAAAAGTATGTTTTTTGAATGAATCAAAATTGGAGAAAACATTTCATGCAGAAATGAAAATTCAAGTGACCATATGATTTTGGGGTACTGGTGGATTCAGAGAAGCTGAGTGTTTATTGTAGCCTAGTATTCCAGAGATATTAGCAAAAACTAAAAATTTGCTAATTATAGCCCCGCCATGTGGCCAATTCTCACAAAATGTGATATGCAGATTTGTGTAGATACCCTGCTTTTATATAGCAACATAACCCATGGTTATTCTCAATACGAGTTATAAGGTGCTGAAATTTGATTGGCCATTGGTGGCCATATTTGTTAATTTGTCGAATCGAATTTTTGGAATATGTTAGCATCTGAAACAAAGAATATGCATATTTAATTTGAACTGCCGATCAAACTGCTGCTAAATTATAAAAATCTTTAGTTGTAGTGCCCCCTATGGGTAGAATTGCACAAAACTTTGCTGACATCTTCTAAACATCTGATTGACTATGTGTACCGAGTTTGGCTACATTTGGAGTTTGCGTTGAGTAGAGATTGATCGATTACTCAAATGCGTTAAACCGAAGGAATTGTATAGTTAATATCTTCGGAATGATTTGACTTATCAAAATTCTTTTAAATTTTTTGTCAGGGGGATCTGTAGATTATGTATACCTAATTTAACGATCTAATTTAACTGAACACTAATGATTTAGGAGGAGTTTGAAAAAATTTAAATGGCATAAAAAAATATAGACGGAAATGAAATCGTAGATATACACTTTGTAGGGCTTGACTCAAAGAATCAGAGAAAATAATTATTTTGCCCTTAAGGTTGCAGAGATATGAGCCAAAATGAAAAAGTGTTTATTACAGTGCCACCTATGGTCAGATGGGTGTGCATTTGTGCACCTGAGTAGTGGGGGGATTTGGGACCATCCTGCCAAGTTTGGTGTCTCCACAACATACGGTCTCTGACGCCCAGACACTTTTAAGGCAGAAAAAAAATTAAGAAGAAAAAGAAGAAAATCAGTACAATTACAATATCATTCCAGCAGCTTCGCTGCTTGGCCCCCTAATAATAATAATAATTCCCTCAACAGCGCTGCGGCATCCCATTAGTGGAATGAAACATTTCCGGGTCAAAAGTCTACTCGTGGTTCTATCGGTCATATGTATCATCACTTATTTTAGGTGGGCATATGCAAAATACTAAGAGAGATAGGTGGGGAATATGGCATATGCCAGTGTATACCCTATACTACACTACTGCTTTCAAACAACATAAGGGTTGAGTAAATGATAAAAGAACTTTCATTTTTTGGGGTGAACTATCCCTTTAAGGCACCATATCGCCATGTTGGGTGGACAGACTGCTTTGTTGTGCATGCAGCTAGTGTGGCAGACGGGCCGCAGATCGGCCAGGTTTTTTGGAACGGTGTGATTGATAGACTGACTGGCAGCCCACCCACCCCCCACCCACCTCAGCGCGGTGTCTGATGGGCAAGGACACACAGCCCTACTGCCTGCCAGCTTCCTGATGAGGGGAACCAGCCGTCGTTCTCTCTATCTCTCTCTCACTCTCTCTCTCTTTCAGTTTCTCATTGCCCACGGCTTCCTGCCATCACCCAGAACCTCTGTATATCCTGTTGTCATCGTACCAACACATACAACACAACCACATTTCCTTCCTCTCCACTGCATCACAGTCTCTTTCCACTGGATGTACTCTCTCTGATTGCAGGCTTTATCTTCAAGTTGTTTTTGACATTTGTAAATTCAGATGTTGCAGAATCTGTAAAACTTTACTTGATAGAAACAATGCTTAGCCTACAGTCCTGGTCAAAAGTTTAGACACACTTTACTCAATGTATGTTTCTCTTGATTGTTTAATTTAAAGGCTTAAGCTTACATGCTTGAAATTATTATTTTTGGACAAATATAAAACCATGCTTGTGTCTGAATTTCATGACATATGATTTTTTTATTATTTTTTTTTTTTTAAATGGATGAGTTGGAAAAGATGGTGAAGTGCCAGACTGATTTGACTAGAATTTCGGCATTAGTAGATCGAAAATTTTTCAGCTGAAATCAGTCTGCGCTTAATTCAAACCACTGCCCCCAGTGGCCAAAGCAGAAAGAGTTGTTGAATGTATGGGCACGTGTGAGCTTCAGTTTTGGGATGAAATATCCACACAGTGGTGCCAAAAACCAAGTTGTACAGCGAGTTGTTTTTAGTTGTACATATATAATACAGTCAACAGGAATGCATATTTTATCAAATATTTTGTCCTAACTCAAACTCAAACCCCAACCCAAAACCTAACCCTCAAACCCCAACACAAAACCTAACCATCAGTGGAGTACAAATGCAATTTTAGAGTGAAAATGCAGCCTACTAATCATACTCATAATTGATTATGTGAACGAGATTATTTTCTGGTTTCCATGGGCCCAGAACCCACAACATGCTCTCAATAGCACCACAGAAAAAGGAAAAAACATTTAAATTGAACCAAAAATGTCTGATGGGAGATCATGCTTGTAAGAAACTTGGAAGAATGGGTTTGATGTCAGAGGTACCAGAACATTCAGTAGCAACATGTCGAGGTCCTGTGTACTCATAAACAATGAATAGGTGTGTCCAAGCTTTGACTGGTTGTGTAGCTGGCAATTTATTTCAACAATTTTCAGTTCCTTTTTTTTAAAAGTTATAATTAAGTGTCAGTTTACCTACTTCCTACGTTTTTGAGCCACTTTTAAACACTCTGCACCACGATAAAGTACAAAAAGACATGGGAAGTAATGGAGTTGAGAGATGTGTGTGCATTCATTAAAGGCACTGAGCAATAGCAGTTGCTGTCAACAGCTGCCTGGAGCTCATTACCTGAGCTCCCCCTCCAAACTCCTCCCCTTTTTCTACTTGTTTCTATGGCCCTCCCTCTCATGTGCTCCATCCCATGCCAGTGAAAAAGGAGGAGTTCTTCCTGCTGAAGTAAGGCTCTTTCTGAAAGGAAGCCCTGTGATAAAACTGGGCTGCCATCCAAGAGATGGCTCAGAGGGAAAGAGGGAAAGATAGAGCAGAAATACTTCCATACACTCCAGACTGGACAAGACTACGAGCAAATCCACAAGGAATTTACACTCTCATGTCATAACCAGCACACAGACTTGAATACACATACAAACACAAATGCACGCACATGAGCCAAGAGTAGTTGGCAGACTAAATGCAGATAGTTATTGTTATTGTCAAGGATTTGGCCAGAAATAGGTCTTCTGCAGGTCAGCACTTTCACATAAGGTGAGCAGAAGGGCAGCAGGTGGGAGCAGATTCTTCTCCAAGTTCTAAACTTATAGTACTCTCAGAAACAGCACTGTGCAGTCAACCATGACTTACTTCATTGAAAAATCTTACAGTATATACCCCCATTTAACTAATGTTTTTTTTTAAAGATGAGCCAACATTTGGCTGTGAATGGCCCCCTTTCAGTGCAAAACAAGCCCATCAATAGACACGAGGAATCAATCATCCATACATCAGTTCTCCTTCCAGGATTTCAGGCAAAAAAATATGACCTACATGGATACTGGCCTTACCACCTGAGAGGGCTTTTTTTCTGTTGATCTACACTCTAGGGGGGTGGTGTGGTGACATGTAGTGGTTAAAGCTCAGGGCTTGTAACCAAAAGGTTGTTGGTTTGAGCCCCACAAGCAGCAATGCATGACCTGCCATTGTGATGGCATGTATACTAATACAAAGTATCCAGGAGCAGTCCATTGTGCCCCTGAGCAAGTTGTTTAACCTTGGGATGTTTCAGGGGGGTTGTCATTATAATAAATGTAATATAAGTTCCTTTGGCAAAAGCATTTACTTAATTTAAATTAAAGGTGTCAATTAGAATCAAAAAGTGTTTTACAGCATAAAGCCCATGGGGGACGTTTAAAAGTTCCACAAATACATTTGTATTCTCTAGATCTTAAGAAAATTACCTGTAGTCGCTTTTTCACCATCGGTTATGAGAACAGTCATTTCCATTTGATCACAGTTCAGTACAATAACAAACTATTCCCGAGCCAGATTACTCTTAGCTATCTACATTGTCTGTGCTGGTGGAACGCCTTTAGTATATGGTAAATCACAATTGGACACTTGCTCAGTCAGGCCATTCGAATACTGATTTTGCAGCACTACGGTGGAAAAAGAAACTGTAGCCATGCAAACGCACCAGGATTGAGACTGAATGGCACTGTTCTGCAAAACAACAACTGTTCAGCCTGATGGTGGAAAAGTGGCTTATGTAACCTAGAACCTATAGTGTAACACAAAAAACTTTCTAATTTCCAAAGAACCAAACAGCCAACTCAAGAACACTTTACAGTGGAATAAAGAGCTTGAATTTTTACTGAAGGTGCTGGAAATTAACAACTGTAGAACATCTATGTATTTTATTTAGCTCCAAACACAGCTAATTTGGCTAAATATTTTTTACTAAATGGGCTTTTTTTTGGTATAATTGAACTGGTAGGACTCTATCCAAACTAGGCAGTGAGGGGTAATTAGCACACAAAGACAGACAATCAAGGCCTGATTTAGAGGAGACAGATTTCTGGTGCAGACATCCAAATTTGCAACTCCACTGCATCTCCAGCACCCCTACCAGGCTTCATCTGTGCTGTCAGCCCCTGAGTGAGAGTGTCTCCTCTAATTCATATCCACTCCAATGGCTGGATGCCTCCTCCATGGACACAGCCATTGATCAACGGAGAAGCCAACAGGCAGTGAGACAGCCTCGTCTAACACTTATCTTTGATCTTCTGCTCCTCACAGACTTCCTCACCATCTGTCTAGCTGTCTGTGCTCACCTGCTTCAAGACGGGGAACTTGTCTGAAGTGTCTCTCTGCTCGGGACTTAGGTGGAGGAACTCCTTGTTTGGCCCTTATTGCTTCCTTCCCCAAACAATAGAAACCACAAAAGAAGAAGCAGTCGAACAAGGAAGGTTCACACCTTAATCCTGCAAATAAAGTGTTGGAGTAAACAGCAGGTCTGTTGGACATGCTCTAGTCTCATTCTGTTGTCCTGATCACAGTGTACGTAATTGATGAGAATAAGCTGATTGGATTTGACCAAGCCTTTGTCTAGCTTTGGTTGGCTATAGTAACTGCATGAGCCCTAAACTTTGCACTGCATGGAGATAGGAGCCAAAAGTGCGTGGCTTCCTGCTGTTTACATGATTTGTGGTTAAGGCAAGTAGTAGCTGTGGGTTTCTGATGTATCTATACTGAACCTTTCACTATCAGTCCAACAGCCTGGCATAGTTCTGTTCTTTCTAATGGCACATGGGTGAGTCTGTGAGAAACTTCTGCTTTGACTATAGAGAAAATTACAATATGATGTGTGCTTACGCGAGTGGAATGTTTCACTTCACGTGGCAGTGCACTTTCAGAGACTGTCTGAGATGATAGGGTGTGAACTGGCACACTTCCTAGAAGCTAGCAATTGTGAAGTTGCAGAGCAAATACCACATGCAATCGGATGTCTTCTAATAACTCAAGAGGTCAACAAACAGATCCCAACCGTAGTCACCTTGAAAGGCAAATCCGACTTGTACCCACAATACGTTTATTATTTTGAGACAACACAGCTTTTCTAAATGGAGTGTAGACCATCCAAGATGCAGACCCGTCTAGTCCCTGATTATATTAAAGGCTGTGCTGAGTCTTCAGACAGCAGATGATCATTTAAAAAGATTGATGTGTGGTGGTAAAGTACAGATGGTCGGCCCTAACAAGCATTCTCGTGCTCTTTCATGGTTGATTTAGGATTACATTTTCTCACCTCCATCTGTACGCACACATCAAAAAAACTTGAAAACCCATCATACGGCGGGATGTTTTTCACTTACCACAATATTTGTGACATGATATTTTCATTGATATAAACAGCCTGAAAGTATTTTCAGTACCTTGTAGGTGCTACAGCAATAATGTCCATATCTTCTCATTATCACTAAGCATTGAAATAATGTTCAATATTAAAACTTGCATAGGAGGCAATCTCAGTGTTTGCAAACGAACATACTACCTGAACCAATGTCTTCCAATCTGATCTTATGGCAAGTTGTAATAATTAGTACGAGATGGCGAAATTGTTATAAATTGTGCAGTTGGTTTTTACTCCCATAGAGGAAAATAAATGAATCAAGCAACAATATTATTTGGTTTGTCCCCAAGTTTAATCATGACTTTGAGGCTTAGAAAGCATATTACAGGTTATGGATATACATCCTGTATTGCATAAATAATTACTGAGTAACCAAATTTGTTCACTGAAGTTTCTTTCTTTTTTATTTATTTTCTCCACCTTTCTCCCCAATTGGAATGTCCAATTCCCAATGCGCTCTAGGTCCTCGTGGTGACATAGTGACTCAATATGGGAGGGCAAATCTCAATCAATCTGCACACCTTAACACGTGGCTTGTTGAGTGCGTTACCGCGGAGACATAGCGCGTGTGGAGGCTTCATGCTATTCCCCGTGGCATCCACGCACAACTCACCACGTGCTCCATTGAGAGCAAGAACCACATTATAGCTCCACAAGGAGGTTACCCATGTGACTCTACCCTCCCTAGCAACCGGGTCAATTTGATGGCTTAGGAGACCTGGCTGGAGTCACACAGAATGCCCTGGATTCGAACTCGCGACTCCAGGGGTGGTAGTCAGCATCTTTACTCTCTGAGCTACCCAGGCCTCCACTGAAGTTTCAGTCTTAAAATTAAGTGTTGGATAGGAGACACGCTAAAATGTGTTGCCTGTATTGTATCGAATTGAAATTCTTTTTGTTGATTGATTGATCTCTATAGGAATGAAAGTCACACATTTTCATAAGAACCAAGTCACACGATATCTTACGATTTCACCATCTCATGAAAATGATTACATGTTGTCGTAAGACTATGTTGTTTCTTCTAAGAAGCATATCTTCATCAACTGTGCTAGTAGCCCAATCTGATTCTCATTTTAGATAAAATGAATGATTGACTGACTGCTAGTTTCCACTGCAGAGTAGAGCAGGGCGGCTTGTGCTATATTTCGGCTCACTTCTCCACAAAAGAGTGAGCGCTAGCAACAATGGAGCCAAGCTGTCAGTCAATAACACACTGGTAGCAGAACTTCTCCCCTCACACTGAGCTCACACATGGTTTCAGACTTACACAGATCCTGCCAACGCCTCGCCCCCAGAGAGAAACTGCCAACCAGGCACTGGAGCTCTCAGTAAACAACCACTAAATCACTGGACAAAAGGGTTGTGATGGCCAAACTATGACAGCCATTGAGTCTTACCCAGAGTTTCAAACCCCTGACGCTTGGCCTCGTTTGTCTCTCAGAGACCCATGAAAGTGAGCTGGAAAAACAGCTAATTAGCAACACTTCCTGAATTGAACTTGGGTAAATTTGGAAGGGCCAATGAGTTTGTCCTGCAAGCGCAAAACATTCATCGTTGCTGTTCTATTAAAGGCGCATCTGTCTTATTTACGTTCTTTGACCCTGCAAAGATATTATAAACTGCCCTTACAGCAGCAAATGGATTCAAGCAGCACACTGTGGAATATTAGTGGCCTTGTCAGGGCTTAAACAGGATTCAACAGCCATCTTCACAACAGCTACTGCTCTACCTTTAAATCATAGTAACACTCTATTAGTGATGGGCTCGTGTCAGTCAGCTCACCAAAAAGAGCCGGCTCTCCCAAAAGGCTCTTTATAAAAAAAATTTTTGTATTTTTTCTAGTCAAACAGTTTGCGATAGTTTGACTATAATTGGTGTTAAAACAATACTAATTAAATTATTAAATGAAATCATACTTAAAGACATACTTGTCCTTAACCACAATGTATTAAAAATGCATTGGTTTGTTATGAAAAAGAAAAAAAAGTTCATATAAATCTAACCATTCAAAATGAATACAATCTGAACAAGATATAATAAGTTGGCTCAGCCCTCCCCATGCATCTTTGGTTCATTGATTGACAGTGCGTGTCTGATTGACAGGAACAACAGGTGAGGCTATTAGTCTGAGCAGACAGTCAGAACGAATGTGTGTGCACTTGAGCATTTAGGACTATATAATTGTATTTCTTTTTTCATTCTTTGAATTAGTTCATTCTATTAATTAAAATCTTTTGACTATTCATATCTTAATTTTTTTATATTTTTATAAATAGATTCGGTGCGAGCCGGCTCCCAGCATTCACCTACAAGAGCCGACTCATTCACGAACGACCCGTCACTGCACTCTATACATAATTCACAGATACAGATGAAAGTGGGTGTTGCTGTGATGTTGCAATAGACTCAAAAGCTGCTACTATAGAGTGGTTTTTATCTAGAAACCTGTCAAGAAAATGTAGATATTGTGGAGATATTTAACCCAAGTAAAAAAATAAACAATTTTATTTTTAAGTATACTGTATTTTGCATAAAGGAAAGGAAACCTATATTTAGGACCATTAAGATTTTTTTGCATTCTGGCATTATTTTCAGGGCACATAAGCGTATTTTACACCCCAATTCTCATTACCATAATACATCTGGACATTTATTTCACTATTCCCATTGTTTTAAATGATGATTCTCATTACCATAACAGAATTTTCTTTCTAATTAGTAAAATCAATAAAAATGAAAGGCAGAACCAAGGGAGTAGTACTACTGCATGATAAATTATTTACAATTTAAACAATATATAATTTAGTTTTTATATTGCGAAGGAGAATTTCATAATGAGCATCTTTTTCCACATTACGTTATTAAGGATTGAGGGATAAAATATGCGTAACAGTCATGAAAATAAACTCACAATGTAAAACAACTTAATGGCCCTAAAAACAGCCTTCTTTTTCTTTATTTAAAATCTAAATTCATATTTGTTTCTTTTGATTTTGGAATAAAAATCTAATGGTCTTGACAGATTTAGTGAGAATCACCCAGCTATTGGAATGGCTGCACAGAAAAACCTTCATGAAGGTTCATGAAGGCTTCAGATCATGTTTTAGAAAACACAATTATATTTGTACATGACAAAAACAGCTCATACAGGACAATGTATATCTCACAACAAATATCTATCTACAGTATATAAAGTCACATAAACAAACAGAACACCACATGCACTTGCATTCCAGAATATTTATAGAGTTTTTAAGGACCTCACAACACCACTGATGGCAAAAACACATCAGAAGTGATATTTCTTTATAGTGCAAAACAGAGAATGGTTCATATTAATGCTTGTGCGTGGTCTAAAATGCTTCTGAAACAAAGTGCAGGATTGAATAACACAAACCAAGTAAATAAGGGCACTTATCACATGCTATGTAGAAACACTATTTATGGCTGTTTTTATACCAACAACTGAAAATCTCTACAGTTGGAAATAAATAAGAAAACCATTTCCTCCAGCACACACACACACACACACACACACACACACACACAACCATCAAATCAACCAAGTATCGTTTTTTATTCTCCTGCCTCCTCGGGCACTCTAATCTTTTAATTGAATCTTTTGTAATTATAATGAAATAATTAAAAGACTTCCATTAAAACAAAAAATGAGAGGCTGCGTGTGACAGCGGACACAGGAAGCCCTCATTTCCCTGTCTATCATGCACAGCTCTGTTTCAGAGACCTTATCAGTCTCTGATGTGGACAGCATAGTTTGCAGAAAAAAAACAATGGAGTGTGTGTATGAGCTTGGGAGATCAGGACAGGAAGACGATCCGAGATTCTACCCATGGACCTTAAAAATGGTCCACTTTATAAAAGAGCTAGAACGAAAGCCCGCCATCCGTTACTAAATAAAAGCCCTAAAATGTTGTAAACCTCTCAAGAAAACATATTGTACTGTGGATGATGACTATACCTCCTAGAAGAACAGTGAGAGAAATTTTAAGGGATAGTTCGCCCAAAAATGAAAATTAGGTCATCATGTTTTTCCAAACCTGTATGACTTTTTTTATAAAGTGGAACACAAAAGGGTTTGGCAGAATGTTAGCCCCAGTCACCATAGATAAAATAATAAAAGGCATACAGTTTTTGAATGACAAGAGGGTGAGTAAATTACAGAATTTTACTTTTTAAGTAACTATCCCTTTAAGAGATAAACTAGCACATAAAAAGAGAAACTCTGAACAGAAATGTGATGCTATCTTTCTAGCTTATAGATTACTAAATCACCAGCCCACATCCTTTTATTGTATGGCTCAATACAGTCTCTCTTCATAGTATGACACAATAAAAAAAGCTCTTTCACTGCGCTTTTCTTTCAGAGATGGAACAGAGCAGCACATATTGCCATGAGAGCCGACATTAGTCCATGCATAGCCTCTCCGTAACCACTGACATTGAATTAAAAAACCTGCAAAGGTCTTGAACTAAAGAACATAAAAACAGGAAAGACTGGCCACACTGACAGTGAACTGAGATTCTCTTGCTCTTCACCTCTAACAGGCAGCAGGGGGTAGAGAATGGTGCATTAGCAATGCAAGCAGCGACCCTTCATTGTCAGCTTGGTTTACTGTGTGGTTCAAGTTTCCACAGATGCCATTCCAAAACTACAGAGTGGCACGTTTCTGTGTTAAAAACAAGTACGAAGCACAAGCACTCTGTAGTGAAAACAAACACAAAGCGAAATAAATCAAAATGCTATCCACCACATAAAACATTAAGAGTCCCACTTACATAAGTCTTTAAGAGAACAAAACATCCATACTATAGATTGCAAAGGTTTAAAAGGGCTGAAATGGTGTAATCATGGCACCCTAAAATCATGTAAACACATGACTTTTGTGGCTATACTTTTGACAGTGTTTATTTGAATGTTTATGGCCTGGAAACCATTTACTTCCATTCTAAGTGCCTTAAGGCCCCTGCACACTCCCTTTGAAATTGAAGAACAAATGGGTGTGACTGTGAAATAATTTAGAACAAAATCTGGCCAAAAATGGGTTTTGAGGTTGTTTCGGTTGTTCGTAACAGCATGCCAGGGTGATACTTACTGCCAATGGTCCACATCATCGGTAGGTGTGGCCTGGAGCTCCACCTACTTTGAGGCTGACAGTTAATTCCTGTTCCATCAGTTAAGATCAGTCAACGTGAATTATTAGCGAGCTGGTGCAAACTTAGTGTCATTATTGTGTTTAAAAGGAATCAAATGTACACAAATACTTTTAAGTGGACATTCACTCTTTTGTTTTATATGTTGTTTAACTTATGTGCCTTCTGCAACGTAAGATATCTGCCCAAAGTAAGATATGTAGTAGTATTTGTGTCATCATAAACAACAAAAACAGTGTGTAATCGGGGCATATTATGTCTGCGTATAGCGTGTAAGCGCATTAAATCCGTGAATTCAGAAAGTAAACAGCAAAGTACATATCTAATGCATATAATACTTTAAATCATGTTGAGTAGTTAAAACAGCTTCTTTTACTGAGTTGTGTGAATTCTACTCATAGAATGAGGCATGATGTCATTGATCACACATTTTAATTTCATATTAGTTTCATATGTTTTACATGTATTCTTGAGGGTCCTTGTATATGTAAATGTTCCTCTAAACACCTCCCCCACAGGCATGGCCAGTCTCTGAATGTTTGCAAACAGTATGTTGCTGCTCAGCGGTTTCAAACTTCTTTTTACCTCTTAACGAAGAACAAAGAACTTCTCCATAAGTGTGCTGGGACCTTTACTGTAACCGCAATTTGTACTCTTTTTTTTCTAAAAATGAAATTACTTTTTGTGGTAATCAACATTATGCTGTAAACGCTGTGGATTGAGCTTAATTTATATTGAACCTAGAACGTTTCTTTAAGCCATGGTGCTCACATGGGCACTGCATGTCTACCAATAACTACAATTTGGAGACAACACAATTCAGGGCTGTAGTAAATTAATGAATATGCGTCCAATGAATGGCCAATGGAGTTTACCCACCTGTCTCTAATGTGATATTGGTCTAAAACATTGATTCATTTGTTTGAAGAGGACAATGAGGAGCAACTGCTCTGAGTGTATGGAATCCCGGCAATCCTGCAGTTGGATAGGCCAGCCATGTTTACAGAGGTTACTGGACACAGAGGGCTGTAACCATACACTGCTCCAGCTCTTCCCTGAGGGCAGCGGGATCTGTGCGATTGTCACTCATTCTCGCCCGTTTCCTGGAACCAGGAAGGAACGGAACTTGAGAAGCCGCAGCGCATCGGAGGACTCGATTTCCAATGTGGTTCCTGAGTGTGTGCTTTGTGGCGTTGGTGAGACATGACTGATTAAATAAACAGATTTCATCTTGTTATCGTCAGGGCCCTGGCTGAGGAGAAGAGGCATTATGGCCCAGGCCCCCCTACCCTCCCCTCCCCTCCCCTCTGGGTCGAGCTCAGACAGGGCATCTGTCTTCATTAAAGAGAACCCAGTGTGGCTGACAGCCACTGAAACGTTGGTGTCTTCACGATTAATGAAGACGGACGACTCGCCCTCAGAGGCAGAGAAGAGGGAACAAAAAGCAGAAGTTTCGACAAATACAAATGGAAAACAGTGGTGTGCATTTTAGAAAAAGCTTGAGGCTTAGAAAGGCTAACATCAATGTTTATGAACTGGATACTTTTCTCAGGCCACATCCACACTAATTTGTTTTCATTTGAAAACTCTGCTTCCTAACGTCACCGTTTTCCAAAGTATGTGGTATTGGAGAGCATTTTTGTAAGATCAAAAGACTTCAGTGGCTTCAGGATGAGAGGTGTATATCTATCGAAATCAATGCGTTTTCAAATTATTTCAAATTTAGTGTGGACATGGCCTAAAATACACCACACGCACTCACTCACACACAGTCCAGTTCCCCCTTTTGCCTATGAAAATGGACCCCAGTTTTATATGTGTCAAAGCTGGGTTGTTTTTAGAGCCAAAGGCTGTCTACAGTCTGGAACAGAGGAAGGAAAAATAAAATGATTGCAATGTTGAGATGAAATGGAGCTCTCCAACTTTCAAGCTTCCACAGATTTGACTTAATCCTGAACGTTTCACTCAATATACTGGTGTAATTTCTTGACAATTTATGTCACTCTTTATGTCTATCTCATTGAGTTTCCTATGTTTCCAAATTTGAGTGTTCTATCTGTGACACATACTTAAAAAATGTTCTTCCCTTTTTTCCTACACACATTTACGCTTGTTTGATGCTGTTGTGTGGGCTGAGCCATGGTCAGGCATGCTGGGATACCAGAGCTGTCAGGCACAATTGTGAAGTGACGAAGACAAATGCAATCTGCATGATTGAAATTATAGCACAGTGTCAGGTTCCCCCCCACCCACCTCTCTCTCTCTCTCTCTCTCTCTCTCTCTCTCTCTCTCTCTCTCTCTCTCTCTCAGTGTTTCTCAAACACACTCTCTCTTTCATCTCTCCCTCTCGCATTACTTCCTTTCTGTTTAACTTTTCATCAACTGACAAGGTCAAAAATCAGGTTACCCACACTGTTGGTGAAACCAGACTCTTATTGCGACAATTGTGGAAAACAATCAAATCAAACAGCACTATATCTCTCACAAAGTCTATCTCTCCATCTCTAAAATACACAAACACAGCATGATGGATGCACAGTAGCAGCTTGATTGCTCTAACTTATGGTTAGTTTGGCATGAAGGCTCCTTTTCCTGCAGTCCTGTTTAGGTAGTGGCATGACAGAGTGACAGATAGATAGAGATGCAAAGACTTACAACGTATGCTGGCCGTCCCCGTCCAAGCAAAAGGGTCCAGTCCGGCATAGAAGGGGCTCGCCTTCCGAAGCATACAGGCACCCCGGTTAGTGACATCATAGAGTTGGCGGGGACCCATGCCCAGTGCCTCCATACAGTCGAACATAGTGCGTCACTCACCCACCTCCAACTAAAAGCGATTCTGTATGCAGTCACCTATTCCCTCTGTCCCGTTCCCTATTAAGATTCTGTACTGACTCGTGTCACGTCGCAAAAAAAAACAAAACAAAACAATAACAACACCAGCAGCTACGACAGCACTAAATCCCTCACTGGAATTCCTGTACTCGGATATGCGTGCCGCCTAATCCTGCTGTTTTGCTCTTGTAAGGGTTTCCTCTCTATGTTTTTCCCTCTGTCGCTCTATCACACTTCTTGTTTCTCTTTCCCTCGCTGTCTAAACTGAGGTGCTGGTTGCTGGCTAGCTAGGCTGCGACTCTGCACTCGGGGTGAGCTGATCCTAGCGTGCTGTAACAGACCTAAATAACAGCCCCACATAGCACTCCCGGCTCTCAGACACACTGGAGCAAACCAACTGCCTCAGCCGTGCACACACAGAGGTGGGTGGAGAGAGTGAGTGTAATCAAGAGGAGGTAAGAGAGAGAGAAGGGGTGGAGAGAAAGAGTGAGGGCCACAGGGAGGGGCCACAGTGCTTGTGTGTGTGTTTGTGCGTAAGCTTGCCAGGCCTGATCTGGTTAGAGGACAAACTTTTATTTGATTCTTGCTGGCCTCTTTTTGTCTCTTTTGTGATTCATATTTCAGCATGCACTATACACAAACACTCACTCTATCGCTCTTTCTCTTTTTCTAACTCTGCACCTCCCCCTTTTTTCCCTGCAGTAAATTTGAGAACCCCCAAAATCCAAACCCGTCCCTCAGCCCCGTCTCTAATCATAACCACATTAAAGTCCACAGAGAGAGAGAGAGAGAGAGAGAGAGAGAGCATTGTGCAAGCAGCAGATGCCAGGGCAAAATTCTCTCCTTTGTCTCCACAAAAACAGAGTAAATGACTGATGGCCACTGCTGTCTCTACCTCATTAAGTATGTGGCAAATATTCAAAGCCCCCTCTGGCTCTCATAGAGCCTTTTAAAAGAAGAACTTTTATTTAGTTTGCAGGGAGAATCCAAGCACTAGAGGACGCCAGGCAGGAGACCAACAGGAAGATGAACGCGGAATGGAATGTCATGGCTCGCCTTCAGACTCACAACATAGAAATGATGAATTCGATTGCCTTCCCATGGGCCTTAGTCAGGGTAGACCACATATTTAATTTGACACAAATGAAAATGAGGCTGTGAAGGATGGGAGTACAGTCTGCTCAATGTGATTGTTCAGCTAAGAAAACTTTAATTAGAAATGTGTCTAAACAATTTCCAATGGAGAAAAACTCTGAACATCTGATTCAACCTAGGCCCTAAAATGAAAGGTAAATGTGTGTGATTTTATATACAGTATGCATAGATAAGCCATTCATTATTTGAATTCACCATAGTATAACCACTGTGGATCTGTTGCGCAATAACCAAAAAAACGAAGCAAAAAATACGCTCTGTTTATTTGAGGATCCCAACCAGCCCAAAATAGCAGCAATGAGTACATCAACATGCACTTTAAAAGTTACATTTCTGCCAGACTAAAACAATAAAATATCATGTAAATGCTGTAGTCCCATTGGAATCATACCAGTGTGATTTTGCGAAGTCTGACTAACAGACCTAGATAATGTGATTGTAGCTCAGCTTCGTCCAGCAACATGTTAATCAGACCACAACTCGCCTCTGGGTTGTGCGATATCCCGAAAGCCAAAGCTGTCATGTGATGTGTATTAAACACTTCCTAAACTGATAGATGTCCTTAACTTAAACATATTCAATTACGTGTCATATAACCTTGATCATGAGCTCAATTCTCAAGAATCTGTCAAGTAAATGTCCATGTCATTGTTAACCTAAACAAATAAAAAATACAATGATATTTTGTAATAAAGAATGAAGTCTACATTTAGGATGATTAAAATAGTTTAAGGGAAACACAAACACATTTTATACCCCAACTGACCCTTTGCTAAGCTCCGCCTACCTAGATTACGGTTGCATGCTCTGACACGTGCTACAGAACTCCCCCATTGGAATGAATGGGAGATTGCGGTATTTTTGGCAAAATGTTCACATAAACGGAATGGATCATATTTTTACGTGGGCTGTTATGAAGGGTGACACTGTAATGCATATTAATCTTAAGTGTTTTGTAAAGTAAATTCTTAAATTTCACAGTAATTTGATTAAAAACTGTGGAGACTGTGAATCAGAATCAAGGCAAAGGATTATTACTTGAAAAAACTTGTCACTTGATAATATAATATCTTCATTTAATAGCGATTACTCATTTTGATGCTATGAACTGTTTTTTTTACTATCGATTTTACTATGAATTAAATCAATACATAAAAAAATTAATGTTCAGTTATTAGCTTTAATTTACCTTGGAGCAAATGTAGGTGTCATTGCTGATATTATACACCGATCAGCCACCACATTTATACCACCTGACAAATATTGTGTAGGTCCCCCTCATGCCGGCAAAACAGCACCAACCTGCATCTCAGAATAGCATTATGATATTATATTCTTCACACCACGATTGTACAGAGTCGTTATCTGAGTTAACGTAGACTTTGTCAGTTTGAACCAGTCATTGCCAGATGGGCTGGTTTGCATATTTATGTAACTGCTGATCTCCTGGATTTTCACACACAACAGTCTCTAGAATTTACTCAGAATGGTGCCAAAAGCAAAAAACATCCAGTGAGTGGCAGTTATTTTGATGGAAACGCCTTGTTGATGAGAGAGGTCAACGGATAATGGCCAGACTGGTTTGAACTGACAAAGTCTACGGTAACTCAGATAACCTCTTTGTACAATCGTGGTGTGAAGAATATAATATCATAATGCTATTCTGAGATGTGGGTTGGCAATGTTTTGGTGGCACAAGGGGGATCTACACAATAATAGGCATGTGGTTTTAATTTTTGCATCATTTGGGAATGATGGCTGACACAGTTTAGTCCATAACATCCTCTTCACCAGATTTATTAAAATATACAGTAGAATTAAAAACTGCGGGTATCCTCTCTGGGTATCTTGTGTCACTATTACAAGTGACCCCGCAACAAAGTTTTTTCTTTAAATTTTTTTATATAATCCCGCTATCAAGTACTCAAACACAAATTTCTTCCAAAGGCTGTCATTGGAAAATAGCAAATGCCTGTCAGAGTAATCAAATCAAATCAAATCAAATCAAATCAAATCACTTTATTGTCACACTACTGTGTTCACGAGTGCAACAGCAGGTGAAATTCTTGTGTGCAGTTCCGAGCAACATTGCAGTAATGACAGTGACGAGACATAAACCACTTACAATAACAACATATTTACACAACACAATTTACATAACAAATGTACACATACCTACACAACAATTTACATATCAAATGTACACAATACACACAATGTAGAATACACATACACTAGATAAGGGTATAAATATATATATACACTAGCTGAATTGGGAGCGAGAATATATTGACAAATGAGGATTAATAAAGTGCAGTGCTGATTGTTGATTGTGAGAGATCATGTGTTCAGAAGTCTGATTGCTTGTGGGAAGAAGCTGTCATGTAGTCGGGTGGTGCGGGTCCTGATGCTGCGATACCGCCTGCCTGATGGAAGCAGTGAGAGCAGCCCATGACTCGGGTGGCTGGAGTCTTTGATAATCCTCCGAGCTTTATTCACACACCGTCTGTTATATATATCCTGGAGGGAGGGAAGCTCACCTCCGATGATGTTTCTGGCCGTTCGCACCACCCTTTGCAGGTCTTTGCGGTTGTGGGCGGTGCTATTGCCGTACCAGGCGGTGATGCAGCCAGTCAGGATGCTCTCTACAGTACTGGTGTAGAACCGTGTGAGGATGTGTTGGTTCATTCCAAACTTCCTCAGCCGTCTCAGGAAGAAGAGGCGCTGGTGAGCCTTCTTCACAACGGCCTCAGTGTGGACGGACCATGTGAGTTCCTCAGTAATGTGGACACCGAGGAACTTGAAGCTGCTGACTCTCTCCACCGGTGCTCCATTAATGGTGATGGGGCTGTGTTCTCTGTCTTTCTTCCTGAAGTCCACCACAAGCTCCTTGGTTTTACTGACGTTGAGGGATAGGTTGTGCTCCTGACACCAGCGTGTCAGAGTGTGCACCTCCTCTCTGTAGGCCGTTTCATCATTGTCAGTGATCAGACCTACAACCGTCGTATCGTCAGCAAACTTAATGATGGCATTGGAGCGATGTGTCGCCACACAGTCATGTGTGTAAAGGGAATACAGGAGTGGGCTGAGAACACAGGCCTGCGGGGCTCCAGTGTTGAGGGTCAGTGATGAGGAGATGTTGCTGCCCATTCTAACCACCTGACGTCTGCCTGACAGGAAATCCAGGATCCAGCTGCACAGTGAGCTGTTTAAGCCCAGAGCCCGGAGTTTCTCATCAAGCTTGGAGGGCATTATGGTGTTAAATGCTGAGCTGTAGTCTACAAACAGCATTCTCACATATGTGTTCTTTTTTTCCAGGTGGGAGAGAGCAGTGTGTATTGTAGATGCAATGGCATCATCAGTGGAGCGGTTGTTACGGTAGGCAAACTGCAATGGGTCCAAAGAGGTGGGAAGAACAGAGCAGATGTGATCTCTGATCAACCTCTCAAAGCATTTGCTGATGATGGGGGTGAGGGCAACAGGACGCCATGGTGGCAGAGCAACAGTTGCTAAGACAGGATTGGTCAGAAGCACTTTTAAGGCGGGCTTAGCGAAGGGTCAATTCTTATTACCAAAACACATCTAGGCATTTTACTTTTACTATTCCCAATGTTTTCAATGATTGTTCTCATTACCATAACAGTAATCTTTTAACTGTATCACAGTAATAAAAAGATGCTGTTGTACAATGATTTTCAAAAACTACAAACAGTGAAAATGAAAGGCAGTACTAAAACAGCTCTACTATGATGTACAAATACTTCACTTTTTAAATAAAAGCATGTTGAAGTAATGAGAACATCACAATGGCCATCTTCGCGTTGCAGCGTGGAGTGGGTGTGTAAAATAGGCATAACTGTCATGAAATAAATGTCACAATGTAAAAAATATTAATGGCCCTAAAATTTGGCTTCATTTTCTATATGCTAAATATATTTGAATTTTTTGCTATTTTCATTTGAGTAAAATAGCATCAGGGCATTTTCTTGACAGGTTTTGTGAGAATTACCCAACCATGCATGTAAACGTACTGATTGACTTAACCGATGATGTTGAGTTTAGGGCAGAACTATTTGTTTCTATGACCAATGGCAGATGAGGGGAGTGTTGAGTAAACCTGTTTAAAATATGATCAATTATTCCATTATTTTTGAAATTTCATTTGGCCACAATAGTGGCTTAGAAATGAAACTACTTTAAGACAATGCATTTTATATATTTCCATCCCTAATGGCCGTGCATTAATTTGCAGTGTATTCTACTCTGACATATGTTTCTTGGGCTTGCCATACCAGTACTAGATTGTACCAAGTGGCTCACAAATAATCAGCTAATTCAACATGTCTTCTTGCCAGTAACCTACACAACCCCAGTTGCCCAATTCCATTCCAGCCCTAAATTAAGTCCTCAATCTCCAATAAAAGTACAACATACATATACCTCTGCCACACACAGGCAATCAGGACTACATGACCTGTAAAAAAAGCCCTATGAAATAAATAGCTCTGCCAGTGTCAGTGCCAATGGCTTTCAATGAGTGAACAGCTGGGGAGTGGATGGAGCCATACCAGGGTTCAAGTCAAGCAAACAGCTGAACACAATGCCAGGAGCAACAGAGGTGTCTGTGCTTCGGCCGTGCCTCATCCATCTTCACCCTCTTCCCCACCCCCGCCAGATTTCTGGTAGTGGTACGGCCCAGCCGCCTAAGAAAAGACACCATTTCCTGTCAATCTGTGTTGCTGGTTGTGTTTTCTATAAACACATTGCCCTCCCTTCCAAATACACTCACAAACATTCTGCTTTTCATTTTCCAAAACCTCCCGTTCTTTTTTGCACTTGCGAAGAAACAAAGAGTCCTTCTCTGTGCAAGTCGGGGCTTGCGCTGAAAATGGTATTCATTAGGCTGTTTATTGATCTTGTGGCTCTTGACTTTGTTATGGTTCTCATTTATTTTCTTTAGGTGACCCTCACAGACACAGAAAGGAAGATAGAGAGAGGAAGACAGAAAAAGAAGGAGAGGGAGAGGAGAAAATGAGTGGGGGAGACTGAGAGAGAGCACTTTAATAGCCCTTTTGTTTGAGCAGACAGTAAAGTACATCAATTGTGACGCTGAGGTTCTTCATGTAATTGTTGTGTCATAAAGGATGAAAGTGACAAAAGAACAAACTAAAGAAGAGATCAAAAAGTACAATGGTAGAAGGAGGAAGCTGTGAAATCTAATCTACTCTTTATTCCAAGGTGAAGGAGCAAAGCTTAAAAGTCCTGATTATCCATGAATCTTTAAAAGGATGTTAAAAGTTACAGTGTCTGGCTTTATCGTAGAAAAACAGAAAGAAATAAAATATATAATTTATTTATTAATTTTTTTCTTGCATTATTATGTTAGAATGATGAAAATTATCCTGATCAACAAAGACTTTTCCTTATTTCCTAAACACACTTTTTGTCATCTTTCTCCATTTTTTTCCGCAGTTAAACTTCTGCTGTAGCTTTTGAACTTCTCTGGCTTCTGAATGATAAAGTACTTGCATTTTTGCTCATTTGCAATTCACTTTGGATAAATGTGCATACTAAATAATTAAATATAAATGTAAATGCAATGTAAATGTCACCTAGTCTGACATATTGCCATTCAGAGACAGAAGTATCTCTAAAAGCCACTAACTCTGCAGTTTCTTCTCTCCTGCTGAAAATCTTTTGTTAGAAACTGTTCCGTGAAGTCTGAGGGTGAAAAAAAAGAGTTGACTTGGACATTTAATCCAACTTCATAGTGCTGACCAAAGTTCCTCCCTCCTCCCTCCCTTCCCCAGCCTAGGAGATTGAACTCCAGAAGAAATCCCCACTGGGCCACTAACTTTCCCCCAACTTATCCTGCTCTCCCTCCCTCTCTTTCTCTCTCTCTCTCTCTCTGGAGTTCAAGCTATTCTCCATCACTCTTCACCACTCGGTTTAACTCCCTCTTTTTCCCTCCTTTTCCTTCTGTTTTCAAAGTTATAGTCATCCAACCCTGCTTCGGTTTTTAAACCACCACAGAGGAACATCTTAAAAGAGAGTTTTATTTTCTTTCAGTCTTAATGGCCTGAGCAAATACTTATATGTCTCCCTCTCTCCCTCTCTCTCCCTCTCTCTTCCCTCCTTCCTCTCATGTGACAAAACTCAGATGACAAACAGACTTAGAACTGCTGGAAATCCATCTCACTTAGCTGGCTCTTGGTCATCTTTGCTTTCCAGGCCAGACAAGCTGCACGAGATGAGCTGATCTAAGGCGACAAGTCACCTATTCACGCCTTAGAATCAGGTTTAACTGCTGCATGACTAACTGATGTGGACCTCAGATAGCAGACACAACACATTCAATATATTAGCCAGGACTCCCAATGATGGTCTGCAAGTGTGTGGCTCCATTGCAAAGAAAAAAACACAAATGATACTTTAATATCTCATTTGTTATTCCTAAACAACAATGAAATTAAATGGAAGGGATAACTTTTTAACTCTTTAGACAACTTTTAAACTCTTTTTAACAGTTATTGTAAACTGTTAACAACTGTTGCCATCATTTTAGTGTGATCAAATCGGGAATTTACCAGTGTTACAATGCTACCAAATAACAGGGTATACTGAATTATGTCGTCATGACAACAAAGGTGTTATGTTGCATTTAACTTTACACAAATGCGATTAGTAAGCAAGTTTATCGCATCAAAATAATGTTGGACACCTGAGACCATATTGATATTTATCAGCATAACAGAGAACTCCATTATGTCTCCTGAGCTATGAAAGAGCACCGTCTGAGCAATAACATTTTCCCCTGGAGATGCAAATGTTCATAAGAATGATTTTTTTTTATTTGTGTACCATGTTAAACAGCTCAGGGTGTTTGTGCATATGTTGAGGCTAAGCAAGGCCATCATGTGTGTGAATGTGCATGTGGATGTTTCGAGACAGAGTGTCAGTGATGACAGAGACACAGAACACCACTTCATTTCAGCTCCGTCAGCACACACATGCCTCAGACTACCAAAACGCGTCCTTGCAGCTGCATTAAGAAACACTCAGATGTTGACACATACACATACCATTCAAACACACATTAAGTGTGTTTTACTCATGAAACACCTTGGGCACACACAAAGCACTTTACAACGCTCCATCTAAACAAGTTATCCAAAGCAAAAGTATGCATGTTTAAACATTGACACATTCCAAAGTTCCTCACGTATGTGGCTCACATGAGCGACCATGGGCACTCTGTGTTTTTTGTTCATGCTGCACTGGCCGATATAGCAGTCGTCTTGGACTTGGTCGTATTGACACATAACGGCATGGCTGCTGTTGATGGCAGTTGTTTTTAGTTACTGTTGCCATTGTAGATATGCACTATTCACAGTCAGCCATGTTTAAAGGAATATTCCAGGTTTCATAATATTGATAACCACAAAAAAGTTATTTAATCTTGCCCCTTTCTTAAAAAAATGTCATGCACTGGGGGTCTCCTACAAATAACAATTACATGAAATGACAACTATGGCCAGTAGATGGCTTCAATGCTCCATGCATTGGCTGATCTCTATAAGCCACCATTGTAACAAACCAAATTTTTTAGATATTATCACAAGTTATGCATTGGATATATACTGTATTTAGACCGGGGGGTCCAGTCATTTCAACATAACTTTCATTATGTTTTTCTATTGTAGGTTAACAATAGTTATCTCATGTGAGGTTACATGATTTTTAACATACTTTTCAAAAGTACTACACATTTCTATATGGGTAAAACGTTTATAATGAGAAAAAAAATTAGATGAGTGCACCTTTATAGGGATAGTTCACCCGAAAATACCATTTCTGTCATTATTCATGCTAATGTTCTTCCATTTGGTACATAGAACACAAAAAGAGATCTTAGGTATAATGCAAGCCTCAGTCACCATTTACTGTCACTGCATTTTTCCACACAATAAAAGTTAATGGTGACAGAGCCTAGCATTTTGCCTAACATAACTTTTTGTGTTCCACGAAGGAAAGAAAGTAAGACATGTTTAGAAGAAAATTTGTGTGAGTAAATGACAGAATAACATTTTTTGGGTGTACTATTCCTTTAAAACCTGTTCCAAACTCACAACTCACAGGGTCTGTTCATGCCATCGCTCGGACATTCATCATTGCGTCGACCTCGAGCACTATCATACACGTGTTCGGCTCTGAAAAGACATGTAATCTCATCTTGACATCTAACTCGTACACACAATACATCTCCCTGAGAGACTGGAAGTGTCACTCGAAGAAGACCAGAGGGGAGAAAAGAGTGAGAAGGCAGGCTGTTCCAGTCTTCACCCCGGCCTCCTCGTGTTTATAACCGCACAAAAAAGAAACAGTGAAACTTTTCATAATTTTATCGAACTTGGCCATCTCTCAAACAAGCCTTCACTCTCTCTGTGCCTCTCTTTCTCTCTCACTTGGCATGCCAGTGTTCTTGCTTTCTTAGTATTCTCATGACTTTTGACATGAGTTATTCAAAACTGGAATGCACATGTTTTGTAGTTATGATTTTGACTGCTGAAAAACTGCCCACTCTTCCCCCTTGTTTTGAGGCCACATACCATTGGACAAGTCCATTAGGAAGCCCCTCCCCTACCCGTTTACCATGGCAAAATCCTCATACTGCACGTGCCCAGTCTTGCCTGATAGAAATGGTGAAGCTCCGCCTCCTCTCAACGCAGGCCTCTTTATCTTAATCTGTCAGCATTTTAAAATGCCAATGCACTCTTTACCTTTTGATACCAGCCCACTTTTTCACTCACACTCTCATCCTCATTTCGTCTTCTTGACACACTGTCTCTCACCTCTGCTATAGCCTGTCTCCCTGGAATGGTCGGATCAAGGTAGGAAATCCACATAGGCATGGAGGAGCATAGAAGGGGTATAGGGGAGAAAAGTAATCCAGCGGATTTTAGGGATAGAGCGAATGGGGCTGAGTTTCCATTTGTGAACAATTTGCAAAATTCCCAAACTGAGCTCTTAATGACCTGGCAGAGAGAGGCCAGTCCTGACTCTGTCTCCCACTCAGACTGCGGTTACGCCAACTCTCAGGGAAAAAAAAAAAAACAGACAAATGTGGGAGTCAGCTGTGGCCAAAATATTAACAAAGACTTCATTAATTTCTGTTTACACAAAGGGCTAAAGCCATGCATTGCATATGTGATTACAGCAATGCAGGCACCTTACTGGATAGTTATAGCCAAAACAATCCAGCATCAATGATGGCCAACAAAGCACTGAAACATTCTGTAAACAGTTTGATGTATAAATCTCCTGGTTCTCATGGACACTTCCATCTTGCATCTGAAATATTATAGGTGGAAAATTTGTAGCTTACATCAGTGGATCTAAAACTGGTGGGTTGCGACCCAAAATTGGGTTCCAGGTCTGTTCTGATGTGGTCATGGACAGCGTGGAACAAAGGCTAAACGCTAATAATGAAATACAACAACCCATAAAATAATGCATAGTTAGGATAGCAAAATAGATGGGCTTATCAACAAAAAAGGGCAGAGAAAACACCTCCTTTTGTTGTTGACGTCAAAGACTATGCATCCAATCAAACTCTATGGTACTTTGGTGCAAATATATCTTCAGATGAGTTCTGTGCAGTAAATTATTGGCTGCCGACCAAGAGCATTAAACCAATGAAATTCAGTTTTGTATGATGAACAATTTTGATACGGAGTCCGTTTAGATGCACTGTTTATTCAAAATACTGTAAGCCGACAATGTGTTTTGTCATTAAACAGCTTTCCTTTATTGTTGTAAAGTCATAAATGGCTCAAGAATAAACAGAATAAAATGGGTAGATTTTTGGCCACAGAGAATAACTTTATTATTTCAAATCTAATATAAACACTGTTTTCTTTCTTGGACCGATATTTTAAATTAGCTGATTTTTGCGAGTTATCTGCATATTTTGGTGGATGTAAACTGGCTCATTGTGTCGGGTCACCACTTGATGTCCAATGTAAAATCTGGGTCCTGAAGTAAAACCAGTTGTGAACCACTGGGCAACATGATAAATACATATCTGATGAATCCTATCAACTATCATGGTGAGTTCATCTGCTTCCTGCCGAACCACTTAGTCAAATCATCAAACAACAAAGAAAATGGATTTGCAAATGCATAGGGAGATTATCGAGGTCCTCAGATAACTGATTCATCCACCAGAACTTCTCAATCTGTTTACAGTACTGACAATGAAGGGTGACGGAGAGGAACCCAGCAGAAAAGCCGAGGTGGAGATGAAAGAAGGTGGAATCTTATAGGAAATGGAAAAGTGTTCAGGCATAAGCATTACTCTTGTGTTCACACACAAACTCATGCCAGTTATGGAGATGTACCAACACTTTGATGGGAAACGTTTGCTGTAAATAAATAATCAGATACAATGCAGTGCTTGTGCTCTGGCCTTTTAAAGCTGAAGTGAGTTATTGCAGCACCTTTAGCGTCACTACACCGAATTGCAAAAAAAAAATATTTGCCCAAAAACCACTCCACTGGATGAGCCTATGTGGCTTTGCTGGGCTGGACAGGCTACTCAAACAAACAGGAATGTTTTGATGGTGCCAAAGAGCCACATTGTTATACTTCTAGACACACATCAGCTTTTTACACCTACTCATTATTTTCTTCTTTTTTATATTTATTTACTTTTTATTATTATTTTTGGAAGGGAAGAATGATCTTTTTTTTTCTCTGTGCAATCAATGCTCACTTTGCAATGCTTCATTTTGACATCTGCCAGGCCTTTTAAATCACAATTTGTCATACTCAAGTGCATCAACAAATATGGTCTCAATTACATAACCATGCACATATGCACTTTTACACAGCACCATACGGGGTCTCGAGTTGGTAGGGTGTGTATACTTTTACTCGTTTTTTGTGCAGGTATCACTTTACAATAAGGTTCATTTATTAGTACATTGGGTATCATGAACTAGCAATGAACATACTCTTTTCACAGCATTCATTAATCTTGGTTAATGTTTAAAAAATACATTGTTCATTGTTAGGTCATTTTAGCTCATTATGCATTAGGGTAATTGAGCGTAATATCTGAGGTGATCAAAATTATTAAAAGAAATTAAAACACGTGTCAAGTTAGTAGAAATGTAAACTTTGAGTCCACGTTGGTTTCACAACTTTTTTTAAATGGCTATCTACATGTTGGCAACACCACATGACTTTGATTTTGTGGACAAACGTTCATCAAATATTAATCATATTTAAATATACAACCGTTTCACTGCTTAAAATAAATAATAATAAATGATTATTCTACTCTACAATTATCAATATTCCTTTTTATACATTTTCAGCTTTTTAAGAGACCTAATCCTAACCCTAGATCTGGACAAGAAAAAAAAATCATCACTGACTCATCAACTAATGTTAACATTTACTTGTTTTAACATTTACATTTTAAACCAATTTTAGGTTTATTATGTAGGCAAGAAATAAACAGCAACCAATTTATGAGATCAAGATTAGAACTACTGTGTAAAATACTGTTGACATGTAAAACCTTATTGTAAAGTGTTATCTTTGTGTGAGAATAAGTGACTATACTGATTCACAAAATATTTTCCTATTTTCTGGATGACACGCTGGAACAAGCAAATAGTTCTTTTTTTATACAATACAAATGCCTTTACACAAGAGATTGGCCCCAGTCACAATAATAAAAAGTCATGCTCGCAAGCCAAAAGGAAACTAATATCATTGATACGTGGAGTGGAAGCGAGCGAGAGAGAGAAAGAGAGAGAGAGAGAGAGAGCTGCATACAGAGCCGTAGCAGCAGTACTAGATTAGAACCACACGGTCTCAGTCTGGTTCAAGGAAATGGCTGAGCAGCTTTTCAAAACATCCCTCTTGGCGGCTCAGAGCTAGGCCTCCTCTCCTGATTGGTAAAAGGTTTCAGGAGCGTTTGAGGGCTCAGCCGAGATGCTATCACATGGTAAGTGCTGGTAATGGGCTTCAAACTGTTTGTTTGAAGAGCTCCGATAATGACAGGGATCAACTGATAACGGCTTCTGCACGCCGGCACGTAAGACTCCCACACAGTGGAGCCTCACGGAGAGCCTCACACACAGTGACCAGCAGCACCACATGTGCAGCGGCTCTATGAACTGAAAAGTAAAAGCAATGGCCATTAAAGGCCACTATAATGGAATTTCCTCCCCATACCAGGCAAGTTAGTCCATCCATCCATCCCTCTCTCTCTCTCTCTCTTGTCCTGGCAGTGTGCGGCAACTGCACAGCTTTGGAGGGTAATTAAACCTGTCAGTATAGTTGCTACTTAAATAAAACAGGCCAAAGCATTACTATCTTCACTGGGACATTAGAAACACTGTCTAAAGAAGCATGCAGCATTATCATGCAGAAACCCACACATTCACTAACACTTAAAGACGGGGGGGGGGGGGGGGGGGGGGGGGCTTGGTACATCAGGCCTTTATGAGCAGGGATTTTTTGCAGTCTAGCCCACAGACAGCTCTGACAACAATGAAGAGGCCTGTTAAACCAACTCCTGAAAAAAAAGCAAAAACAGCACTGGGCCGATGCTCAACTGCCTTTGTTTTCACTTCTCTGAGAGCCAGCGATGAGAATGGCTCAGTAAAACAACTTCTGACATGCCTGTCGAAAAAGAAAGTCAAACGCCGTCCCCAAAAGCAAATGAGGGCCTCGGTGGTCTTGGCCCGATGTGCCTTTGGGATATGCAAATGCCAGAACCAGGCAGAAATAATTTCTAGTTCAGAAATAAGTTTATATAATAAAAGGACTACTCATTTTGGTTTACTTTGATAATTTAGTGTGATTAATAATATAAATAATGTAATAAAAAATTAACTAAATTAAATCACATTTGACTTGATTTTATAATGAGCAGACAGTACTGTAGGCCTGCAACTACCTATTATTTTGATAATCAATTAATCTAATGAATATTAGAATGATTATTCGACTATTCGGCGATTATTACAATAATTAATCATTAGTTCTTAACCGATTATTCAGCTTGTGCTAGACTTAAAATGTTGTATTAAACATGCTTACTAACAATAAAGAGGACAAAATCATCTTTTAAAAATACCTCTAACATTCAGTGAATTAAAGGGGGAAAATTAACTTTTTATTAAGTTTAATTCAGTAAAAAAAAAATCACGGCAAAAAATCCTATTGTTATCAAGAGTTTTTGTCTTGTTTTCCATTTAAAAATGTCTAAAAATCCTTAAATTTAATTAAGAAGCAACATATAAGATATTTAGACTTGCTTTAAGAGAATGTATCTTAAATATAAGTGTATTTTGTATATAAGTGTATTTTGTATATAAGTGTATTTTTTACTTGCGAGTGCAGTAAAGACAAAATATACTTATATTCAAGATCTATTCTCTAAAAGTCTAAATATCTTTTATGCTGCTTCCAGGTGAATGCATCTTATTTTAAAGGAGTTTAAGATATTTTAAAATATTTGTATTTTTTATATTATATTTAATATTTTTCTTCTGCAGTATAGCTGCTAAATGTACATTGTTTTAAATTAAGTTTTAGATATTTATATGGGATAACAAGCCTAAACAAAAACAAAGAGTGGTGTAACATGTGCTCTCTTTGGTTCATTAAAGACCAGACGTGCTGCTGCATTCTGGAACATTTGCAGAGGTCTAATAGCACATGCAGGAAGGCCTACCATGAGAGCATTACAGTAGTCCAGTCTAGCTATGACAAGTGGCTGAACAAGCAGTTGTGTGGCATGTTCAGAGAGGAAAGGTCTTATCTTCCTGATATTGTAGAGTGTAAATCTACATGATCTTGCAGTCTTTGAGATGTGGTCTGTGAAATTTAGCTTGTCATCAATGGTTACCCCAAGATTTCTGACCGTTTTGGAAGGCGTTACTGTAGTTGCACCCAGCTGCACGGTGATGTTGTGTTCAACAGCAGGGTTGGCTGGAAAGACAAGGAGTTCGGTCTCGGCTGGGTTGAGTTGCAGGTGGTGTTCCTTCTTCCAGGCAGGCAGCGATTCGATTCACACAGGACAAGTTCTTGCATTCAGAAACAGCTAGATGGAGTGCAATTACATATATAGAGTGCAATAATGCGCATCCACTTTTTAAGCCGTCTTGGTTCTGGAAGTATTTTTCCACTTAATTTTTTTTTCCATAGGGATTTCATGAAATACTTCATAAAAGAGTTAAGCTATTAACATAAACTTTGATTTGAAGCAAAAACAATGGAAAACTAGAACTACTGATTTTAAGCTGTTTGATTACAAAGTATAAAACAATGCATTTTGCATAAGTATATATTACAATTTTATAAGTATAGACACAATACATGCACAATATTCCAATATGCACTAATATATAAGCAGTTTGAGACTGTTCTCTGATTGGCAGATCTGTCTTTGCAGGATCATGGGTAGAATTCATGCAAATATTTTGAAGTGTGTTTTTCCACAAAGGCAATTATGTTTTTGGCTGAGTGCATATGCACGGTGAAGTATGTTTCTCATTTCCATGAGTGGCAGACAAAGAGGGCTTGTTTGTTGTGTGTCCGTCAGTGTGTGTTTTCACAGCGGGGTGTGTTCTTGGATTCCACCACACTAGGACGTCATCCCCAGGTGCTTCCATCGACCCTCCCTCCCTCTTTCTCTCTCTCTCTCTCTCTCTCTCTCTCTCTCTCTCTCTCTCTCTCTCTCTCTCTCTTCAGTAAATACCTATTGGATTAGGTGGGCGCTGTGGAGGGGTGGGTACTGACTGACTTCTAAAAGGCCAGAGTGTTGTTCAGACTTGCCGAGGAGAAAAAGAGGCACATCAGGAGACGGCGAGGAGTGTGTATGAGTGCATGTGTGTTTTGAGGAGGGGCGTTTGATATTTCATAGTCTTCTGCTTTGTTGTTGCCATCCAAACCCATAACAGATTCCCCCCTCAGGCCTTAGATGAGATTTTAGATGTCTGTGGCTTACCTTTTCTCTTAAGCTACTGTCTAAACAAGAAAAGTCCACAGCCTACGAGATCCATCTCATAAACACACACATTCTTACAACACACTCTAAATCTAAACTGCCAGAGGGTGTGATATAATGAATATAATCTTGTTGAAACAGATTTATTTGTTAATGTAACAAAAAAACTTACATGGAAATAGAATAGTTTTGTGAGAGCTTTTTCCCTTTTTCACCACCATCACTTGTTGGTCTACCCTCTCTCTCTCTCTCTCTCTCTCTCTCTCTCTCTCTCTCTCTCTCTCACAGTCTGTACTCTGAAGTAAGATGTAAAACAGCGCCCCTCTACTACTATAGCGAACCAGCTAGACGTGTTTTTTTCTGCAGTTTTGAAAAATACTCCTAAGAATTTTTTTTTTTACATTTCAGAGAACATGGCTAGTGAAACTTGAATAAGTGAAGAGCATTACAGTTGCAGGCACATCAAATAAACATTACAGTGTCAGCTCTCGTTTTATTTATTTAAAAGATTGTTCTCTATTTTTTTCACACACTCAAGGCAAAACAAATGAACAAACAAGCATTCTTATGGCTATGAATGGAAAAGCATTCCACCATAATACTGTACTAACATACGACATTTGCAATAAACAACAGAGGACACTGTGCTGAACACTTTATGCCACAATGTAATGGGATCAACTTGCAAGGAACATCGGAAGCGGTTTTTTAAATATTAAAATGGGCCATGAAATGCTATTTTTTATAGTTTCATTATCTTCCCTGAGATTCACTGATAATGTTAGTAAAGTTTTTTGGGGTTTTTTTGCATTAAAACAGTCATAGTTTAGTAATAAATGATCATTTTCCACCCTGTCTCAGGCCCTGCCTGTACTAGAGCTCATCGACAACGTCCACAATAAACAATTGTCGAATAGTCGTTTGATCTAACATCAGATCAATTTAAACTCTAATGATAAGAGCAGCACTGCAGCTCGCGCCTGACTTAGGAGATGAAGAATTACACAGCTCACAATCCAGATGCAATCGAAACTTTCCAAACAGCTTCAGATTATGTAGATCGCAAAGTATGAGGGAATTATAATGCAAAAATACAAAGTAAGTAAATACAGAAGCACTCTCATTGTGGAATAAGTGGAGCTGGAGCAAAACTTGTGTGTGAAGCGTCTTAAAAGGAAGCACCCCGACGTTACATCTTTAATGCAGTTATATTTAAAGCATTATAGCTTTATTAAAGTTCAAATAAAATGGAAGCAGGTCAGGTATATAACTGCAAACCGTCCCGATCTAAGGGAGAGAGGTTGAAACTGCATCCGGCTGATACACACTCTGTCACGGGGACGCTCATCCCTCAAGCACATGCACTTGATGCAGATACATTATAACGTGATGGCTCACGATTGAATGAATATATGTCACTGTGCATTTCTTATCGTGAAGAAAATTGGCAATACGCAGATTTAATAATAAGAGGGAGTTTGTTGAGTTAATGATGGATTGAAGTGAACAGAAAGGTGAGAGAGGGTAGTCTTTAAAACAACTTTTTTTATCAGCTATACTGCAGAAGAAAAATTGTTATCAGAGAATTTTGAATAAAATTTTAAAAATACAAATATTTCAAAATATCTAAAAATCCTTTAAAAAACGATGCATTCACCTGGAAGCAGCATAAAAGATATTCAGACTTTTAGAGAATAGATATTGAATATAAGTATATTTTGTCTTTACTGCACTCGCAAGTAAAAAATACACTTATATACAAAATACACTTATATTTAAGATACATTCTCTTAAAGCAAGTCTAAATATCTTATATGTTGCTTCTCAATTAAATGTATCTTTTTGTAAGGATTTTTAGATATTTTTAAATGGAAAACAAGACAAAAACAGGATTTTTTTTTGCAGTGAATTTCTTTACTGAATTAAACTTATAAAAAGTATTTTTTCCCCTTTAATTCATTGAATGTTAGAGGTATTTTTAAAAGATGATTTTGTTCTCTTTATTGTTAGTAAGCACGATTAATACAACCTTTTAAGCCGGGGCAGAAGCTGAATAATCGGTTAAGAGCTAATGTTTAATCATTAATATATCAATAATCAAAAACTAAATGGCAATAAATGCCATATAGTTGAATAATCGTTCTAAAAATCGTTAGATTTTCGTTTATCAAAATAATCGTTAGTTGCAGCCCTAGTCTGTACGCACGGTTTTGGCCTCCGCTCCTCCTTTAAATGTCAACGCAAATGCCCACTGTTATGATTGGATAACATCATACAGCCCCTCAAATTCAGACATTTTTGAAACTCAGTCGGAAGAGAATGAACAAACTTAAAAAGACCACAACATTTGTGTGGCAGCGGGGGCGTGGTCAAGCGTCCGTCTGCAGACAGAAAACGGTAAGGGCACTTGCACCTGAGCTAGATTATGTTTAACACCTGTGTCTAATTCCAGTGAGCATGGGGAGAGTGGCATATACGCAACCACACCACCAGCAGAGAGGAGACTGGCACAAGGAAGGCCACGGTGCTTCTGAAGCTGTTGCGTTTAATCTATTGTGTTTGTGATTATGCGCCTGTGAAGCTGATGAGTTTGCGAAGTTGTAAAGCACTGAAGTGGCTGATTAAAAGTCTCACCTGAGCCCGGAAAACCACTGCAAAGTGTTACAATTTATAAAACACAATTTCAGGATTTACACATAACGCACATCCAACAAATTGCATCTGAATTCATAAAACTGTTCCTATCAAGCACACTTGCACCCTGTCTACACCAGACGTAAGACTCACGTTGACAGCAACAGAACCCATTGTAATCAATGATGCTGCCTACCATGGAAGCGTCCATTGCAGTGCATCGCAAAAATGTCCCAATTATCAAGGAAATTTTATTCCTCATGGATTGTGTCCTTGAGCAAGGCACTTAACTCCAAGTTGCTCCGGGGGGGATTGTCCCTGTAATAAGTGCACGGTAAGTCGCTTTGGATAAAAGCATCTGCCAAATGCATACATGTAAATGTTAATGTAAAACAAGTGCAGATGGGCGGTGTTTAGGAATAGTTAGGCCACACTAGACCTGTTTGTCCTGCTCTCTCTCTCGGAGTACGAACTGAGCCCACATTGGTTGGGGCCAAGGGTGCTATGATGTAAAGTAGGCATTGATGTCGTTGCTGTAGAGGTGGTCATAAATGAATGAGTACCCTTTGTGGCATCAAAAGTAGAGAACGAGGCATTTTGGCAGCTTGGTTTCAATAAATGCTTTTATTGCATTGGGGATTTTGTTTTGAGTTCTGAAATTCACAGTATATTTTTATAGTAGAAAGTAGGGTTGTCACGATTCCTTAATCGTACCTTACGATACGATACCAGTTAAAGTATCACAATACCAAGAGTATCATGACACCACACGATAGTGTTACTTCTTAACACATTTTGTCATAGCAAAGGTGGTTCTTAGAAACTAGCCATTGCAATTGTTGCTCCGGAAGTGGTGAAAATAACTGATGTATGAACATGGAGAATGTTGAATGTTGGCAACATTAAAATAAAGATATTGTAATACGGGAAAGACTTTTGAGCAGCCGTTTCATTATGATGAAACCCCTTTTAGAGCACAAACCATGAAAATGAAATACCTGTATTTACTGGACACTTTGGAGTATGGACACAGTTGTAGTATCTTTTGAAAGAAGACACTTTGGGCTTTATTGCCCAAGTTTCAGAATTAATATATGTTGTTATGTTTTAAAGTTAGAGAAGCTGAAGTTTATAGTAATGGAAATATTTTGTGCTGAACATGTATTTATAATCTAAAAAACAATCATAAAATTGCCAAGACAACCCAGATATACAATGTTCTCAGAGCCACAAGTCCAAAGAAGTTTGAAGATGATCTAACAAAAAATTTGGTTCCTTTTTCTCTGTAAAAAAGTATACTGCCCATGTACAGAGTACAATTAAGGCTCTGCCTTTCAAGACGACACAAAATCTGACCGCACTGCTTGGCTATTATGAATAAAACTATGCCGCATTTTTAAAAATAGACTTTGGAGACAGACTTGTTTTGTTTATGGGACTCTAATATATAAGATAATATACATGAATGCTGCTCAGATTGCACATTTTGTTTGACGAAGGATAATTCTTTCAGACGAGATCATGTCAACAATGGACAATATATCCATATTTCTCAGATTTAGCACTTTTATGGACAAAAAGTGCTATTGGATGTTTTCCAGTGAACGCTTTTCATGGACAATTGACCCAAGTGTGGCGAACTGGATTCATCTGGCGATCACGTTTTCATAACAGAGGTATGAAGTCCCATTTTGATATTGCATGTTTTCATTTGTACTCCTGGCACAAATAACTAAATTGCTGTTTCTGGAGCATTGCTATTGTGAAACAGAGATCGGATATCAATGTTGAACCCTCAGACCTTTGAAAAGATGTATAATTTGTTAACATTAATTATATTTATAGACAGTAAATTAAATATTAAATGTAAGCAGAGTGACGTCACCACCGAGTTCAGGGTTTTGCGTATCAACAGGTTAAAACTGCTTCAGCCACACTCTCCTGGTAAATAGCAGCACGAATGCAGATTACACACACACACACACCGGTTTGATCGCACAACTCAGGGACATGATTTAATTATATTTGCAAACTTAGCAAATTTAATGCCACCATGCATTTGTCATTTTTAAAAAAATAAACAAGTTCAACATCAGATTTTTAAGAGAAATAGAAAAACGTGCTTAAGGTGAAGGTGTTTAATAAAGTTGCTGGTGTTTCCCCATTTGGCTTGTCCACATTTACGGCAGGTGGGTTTTCCCCGGTCTCATCAGGCAAAACCAAAAAAAATTCCAAATCTTGCTACATGAAATGCTTCTCACTCTCTTGAGTTTTCCTTAAATCCATATTATCCATTAGGAGGCACAACTACCAAATTAACACGCTGAGACGTGTTTGAAGCATGGGAAAACCACACATTTCAAAATAAACAATACCATAGGAGCCAATTCTAAACAGCATTTTGCACTCTTAAAGGGGACGCCACTCAAAAAGACTATATTTTTAATGTTATTGCAGACATAGGTCTGATTCAAATTAAGATGTTTAGCGAAAATACAGTTTAAAAAATACTGTGGCACCATCGTGATACTACCGTAGCACCGGGCTACCATGCAACCCTAGTAGAAAGACCTCTTATTTGTCAAAATATCAAGGAAAATTTGATTCCTCATTAAATGGCCCCTTTAAAAACATGTATTATTTGATTGGACTGCCAAAGAATAAGATATGTTAACAAAAAAGTGGTTAAAATGGCAAAATTTGAATAAAATTATATTTAATTCTGAGGTGAATACTGGACATTACACACTGAACTCCACATACACAGAGGTCATGTGACGTGACAACAATGTAACATACTTTTATTTGAAACGTATTGTGTCCTGTTTATAGTGTATATAGTGTATACTTCAAAGTCTTTCATAAGCGGTAAGCTAGTTATTCCGAACATAGCCTCTGACTGTGGTAGACTAATGCAGATATGTTAAAACACTCACACAATGCTGCCATCTCTTTGGGAAGATCTGCTCCAAAACGTCCAAACAGGCTGCTATTGGCCAGCAGGTCGAAAGGGGGGTGGCTTCGCATGGAATTGAAGGCAAAGGGGTAGACTGCAGGTGGGAAGCCAGTCATGTGACCCACCTGCCGTTCCCGGTTGGTTGCCATGGTGACGGTTGGTTGCCAAAGGCTGGTTGGGCCTGTCTTTCGCTCCAATGGCCTATGGGATGGTCTCAGCCAGAGTCACAGTTCAGCATTCAGTTATTTGAAAGGTTGCGCCTTTAGGAGAAAAAACATTACAAATTAAGAATATGAACGAAGAATAATCAGTGATAAAACATGTGTGTCCAAATACTCTGTAAACATCAAGACTACCCTATAGATGGGATAACTGTGCAGAAATTATAGACTTCAGCTTTTTCGTGCACTTTTTGTTTATTTTGCGTTGATCTTTTATGGCAGTCGTCTTAGAATTCATACTGACCATTTTCAGCGTGTATGCAGCATCACGAAAAACAAAGGATTTCAGCTATTATTGGTTTTCAGTATAGTATTTTCCCCATTTATTTCTTCCATAAGAATTCCATAAAAATGTTTAAGAGGGGGGTGGTGTCTGAGGCAAAACTATGGGGCGATATGTAAAAAAGAGGGAGCAAAAAAAGAAATAAAGTGAGGGAAAATAAGAGTGGTTACGAAAAAGTTAGGTTGAGGGGGGAGAGAGAAAGAAACAGAGAGAGAGAGCCCTTGTCTCCACAGTTTTGAAAGGTGTCCAGACTTTTGTGGTGTTTCCAGGCGATTCCATATGATTTAAATCACCCAAACTCCACAAGAAAGAGCCTCTCTGTTTTTACTGCCAGTCTCCCAGCCCTGCGCTGCAACATTCAGCCTCTCTCCCCATAGGCCTGAGGCCCCGACACAGGCTCCACTGACGAAAATGAGAGACAGAAACCAAAAGCTGAAGTGTGTAATTTTTTCAGCGTTAAAATACATCTCCTATCCCAGCTTATTAAGAAGAAACAACTGTAAGTAAGCCATATGTACCATAGGCTGATTTCCCTAAAAAGTGTACATGTACTCTGTGGCGCTATCAAAACATTGATTTGTTCGTATGAGCATCCCAACCAGCCCGACACAACAACATTTTCTCATCTGATGGCGAGAGTTTGGGACATGACACTATAATGGCATGGAAATTACCTATAAAGATGAAAAGTGATTGTTTGTCCAAAGTTTTCTGTATCTTTTCTATAATGTTTTTATTCAGTTTCTCTCTCACACACACACACACACACACACACATTTTCTCCCTTTCATCTCTCATTCTGTCACTAACTCCTTTCAGTTTTACTTTTCAACAATCAACAAGGTTGAAATTGAGGTTACCCGCATTGTTGGTGAAACCAGACACACCACAATCATGGAAAACGTCAATTCAAATCTCACTCCATGCCTGAGAGACCCAGCCTCTTATACACACACATACACAACCAGTCAGAGGTCTGACTTTGATCTAAAGACTTATGCTTAAAGGCTTGAAATGAGTTTTGTAGACAAATGTAAATTACATTTGCAATTCTTTCCAAAAAGAGATATTTGTACATTTTTAGAGCAGATATAACTTTTTCAGTGTTAAAATACTTCCTTCTATCCCAGCTTAATATGCAGGGGCGTCTCTGTGGCACTATAAAATCCTGTTTGTTTAGAGTGACCCGCTTAGACCCGCCCCACCAACGTCACTCAACCAATGGCATAAGTTGGGGGCGGGACTACCCAACGGTTTGAACAACAGAAGACGAGAGGCGTATTCGGAGAGCTGTTTTGAAAAAATATATATTTTGGCAATTATGTTCAGTGTCGCAGCTTTAAGGCGATTTAGATTATTTGAATTGTGTGACATTATTTTCATGACAGTTACGCATATTTTACCTGCAAAATTCTCATTACCGCAATGCCAAAAAACAATGTTATTATGATATTCTCATTAAAGGGTTAGTTCACCCAAAAATCCCAGATGTGTGTGACTTTCTTTCATCTGCTGAACTCAAATGAAGATATTTAGAAGAATATTTCAGCTCTGTAGGTCCATAAAACGAATGTGAATGCGTGACAGTGAATGTGTGCCAAATTTTGAAGCTCCAAAATACACATAAGGGAAACAAAGTTCTCTACTGAAGCGATATGATAGGTGTGGGTGAGAAACAGATCAATATTTAAGTCATTCTTCCTTCACTTTCTCCTGCTTCTGTTTTTGGTGATTCACAGTCTTCATGCATTTCGCCCCCTACTGGGCAGGGAGGAGAATATATGACTTAAATGACTCAAATATTGATCGCCCACACCTATCATTTCATATCTGAACACCACACCGCCATGTATTAACCACTGGAGTCTTATATGCTCTCTTTGTTTGGGTTTTGGGGCTTCAAAAGTTTGGCACCCATTAATTTGCATTGTATGGGCCTACAGAGCTGAAATAATCTTCTAAAAATCTTAATTTGTGTTCTGCAGAAGAAATTCATATACATCTGGGATGCCAGGAGGGTGAGTAAATGATGAGAGAATTTTCATCTTTGGGTGAACTATCCCTTTACCGCGGGATATTTTTGTATTGATATTGCAAAGTATTTGTACATAGTACTTCCTTGGTTATGCCTTTCATTGTCACTGATTTAAATTTAAAAAGAATTGTACAATAGTATCTTTTAGACTGTAATACAGTTAAAAATATATATTAATGTGTTAAAACGTGCTTAAGTGTCTTGAAAATAATGTCACAATGAAAAAAATATTAATGGTCTGAAATGCAGGGTTAACTTTCTTACAGCAAATAAATAAATAAATAATAATAATAATAATAATAATAATAATAATAATAATAATAAAATGAATTAAAGTTCAATTTGACAAGATGATTTTCCTGACAGTTTCATGAGAATCACCCATACATGGGAACTCTTGCAATAGTGTGGCTATACTTTGAAGAAGTTAAAATATAAGATTTAACTTGTTTATGCTCACTACATAATTTAATATTCTAAAACGAAAAAAATAAAAATATAGTATAAGTAGGTGTGTTCAAACATTTTTACATGTAGTGTATGTACTACAGTATATGCATTGTCTCTCTAGATGTCAGGCTTTCCAATAAGACAGGACCCCACTTCATGACACGAGTGTCCGTTTTTTTTGTTCCCCTTTCCCTTGAGTGATTTTATGAGTGGGTGGTGCTGGCGGCTTGTTGTTTAAATTTGGTTTTTGAAAAATGAGCTGAGCTAAAGAATCCAGCGTTTTTGGAAGCGCTGTGGTTAGTGAATAAGGGCTATAAGCAAAGGAAAAATTCTGCTCATGAACTCAGCATAAACACTACGAGTGGAGAAAAAAGGAGGCAGATTCAGTGACGGAGTCAGGGCACTGGGGGGCACTAGGGGGGTGGCTCTCTGCCCAGGAAAGAAGCTTGGGCTTTCCAAGACATACATTCAAATGGTTTCTTTCTCACTGTCGCATTAAATGCTCACACCTGAACACATACTGGAAAACTGTGCTCTCGCTCCATAACAAATGCACACTGGTCTACTGTAATCCACACAACTAAGCCCTAAGAAATCTCTTTCCAAGTCATACACACACGTAAACCCAGTTAAAAGAGAATCTTTTATAAGAATCTAATGCATTAAACATGCTAAAACAAATATTTTTCTCTCCCAATGTGCCCCTTTCTTCCATGGCTCCAGTATACACATCTGTCCAACACATACACACACATACAAAACACACTCTCCATTCAAGTTTCTCTCTGGTTCTGTTTCTTTCAGCAGAGCCAGTTAATTACAGCCTATTGCTGCAGGCAGCTTCAAACCACCACTAATTTAGAGTTCCATTACAGTAAACTCTTCCACATGTGCATCCAATCTCAGTTGGCCACGTCTAAGGAAGGAGCTCTGCAGATAGGCACATGCCCCTAACCAGCCACAACAAGGCCTTGCCATCTCCCCCCTCCCTCTGTTCACTGGATCTGGTTTTCATCTGCGTCTATGTACCCTCGAACCCATCCCTGCTCACATAGCCCCCTCCCCAAACCCCACTTCTGCTTCAGCTCCATTCTTGACCCCTCAGAACTGTTCCATATGTAAGAGATACCATTTAAAGCTCACCATTCAAAACCACACATCGGCGTAGTCAACGAGTTTACCCCAGAGACCGAAGCGCTATAGAAAAGGGCAGCCTTCCACACTTAAAGGGGACATATTATGCCCCTTTTTACATAAGTCTCAGGTGTCCCCTGAATATGTTTGTCAAGTTTCATCTCAAAATACCTCACAGATCGTTTATTCTACCATGCCTTTATACCCGTTTGTAGCCCTGTTCCAAATGGGCTGCTTTAGTGTCTTTAGCTTTAAATGCAAAGGAGCTGCTGCTCCCCACACCCCTTTCTGGAAGTGGGTTGTGCCTTTCCTGCTGGTGCCATGGATACCCTGGCGACAACAATGCAGGAGAACCAATATGGCTGCTACTGACAACACCGGAGTTCAGCCGTACATGTTTGAACCTGAGATGGACCCTGAACAAGGAGAGACTCCGGCAGAAATCACAATAATAAGAATGCGCCGGGATGTTTCGGAATGGTTAGTTGACGAATTTGTGTAATTTTTGTAGGGTTATTTCAGCTCTTGCAGCCAACAACAGAACATTTGGCATGTTTATCTAGTAGCGGGGACATTCTCAAGTTAGCACAAGCGGCTCTAGCGAGAAGATAAATATGGCGGACTGTACGCTGCTTGCTCAGGTTTTAATAAGGGCGGATCTAAGCTACTCAGGCAGATCTCTTCGCCAGGCGTGGCCAGTACCTTTCCCCTTTTGACGTCAAAAGGCGCTGCAAACCTGAACGACACTGATTATATTGATGGGGAAAGGAAAGAAACAAAGGGATGGTCTTTTACCATATTTTGTGGTTGTCTACACACACTGGGGACACATAATTATGTAAAAACTAAAAAGTGGATTTTGCATAACATGTCCCCTTTAAGATAAATTCACAATTTGTTCATAATCATAAAAAGTAACTATTAAAATAATAAAGATAAGATAAAATAATCTTCAAGCTTTCTTAAAATATTTTGTTCAGATTAAGATTCAAATTTAGATTAAGGTAATAAAGATGATTTAAGATTATGATCATTCATCCCAGGGAGGAAAAACATCAGGTGTTACAGCAACAAGAAAAAGATAGGTTGGGAAAAGAACTGAAATAAGCATGGCTTTTTCAGATTAATATTCAAATAAAAAATAATGATTACAATTGTGATTGTTTATTGCTGGGCAGAAAATCAACAGGTGGTGTTACAGCAACAAGAAAACATGGGTCAGAAAAACAGCTGGAAAACTGTAAATACAGCATTAATTAAGTTAATATAACTTTCATGTATTTTCTTTCTGATTAAGAATACATTTAATTGTAATATGATTAATATTATGATTGTGATTATTGATCACAAGATTGGAAACCAAGTGTTATAGCAAAGAGAAAAACTAGGGTAGGAAAAAGAACTGAAATGAATACGGCCTAAAACTAAGTATATCAATAAAATAGTGCATTGGAAAAACAACATCATCCTCTCGCCATTTTAGAATTTGCCTTGCTTGGTTTTGAGAAAAAGAGAGAGCAGAAAAATAGTGGAAAAGAAGGACAAAAAAGGGAGCAGGGAAAAAATCAAATCTCATACAGCCATTTGAAAAAGTGAACTGATTGAAAAGGGATCTATGTGTTCCTAGAATTTTCCAAAACACAATAATGAATTAATAAAACACTTGGCGCCTGTGTATTTTCATGACTCACATCGGCAAAGAGTTTTACAGAGTATGTTCTGCTTTTATGGCAGACGGGCTGAGCTGAAAGTGAGCTCATTCTCGGGCCCTCGCCCTCTCTCTCTCTGGCAAGGGCCCCTGGGGCGCACACATACACACACACATATGTATAAATGCATGCACACATGATCTCTCATTACTGCTATTCTCTGGCTGACCCACACACATATGCTCAATTGGGGGGGGGGGGGGGGGGGGGGCAGACAGCGGGCACCCTCCATAGACCCAGCGTTTGCTGGGATTAGAAGAACAGGCTGGGACTTTCCAAAAGCCTGATTTCACCACTGTTTCTCGGCACAGAACAAACACGTCATTAGCAGAGCGTGCTGAGGCCTATTATCCACAGAGAAAGAAAGACTGAGCTAGACTGAACGTGAGAGAAAATGCTCCTGGCATGGCTGGGTGATGCGCTGTGTATCTTTGACAGGATCAGCTCAATGTGATTCATGGTTCCTCAGGGCTTGGCTGAGCCAGCCTGCTGATGTATACTTGCCTCAGAAGTACTAAAGTTTGCCACTGTGAAAGGGTGATCAGGTTGTGTTTAGAGAAAAAGTATCTATTTCACTCAGGAGAGAATTGCCTCTCACAGATCAAGTGTCCGTCCTACTGAAGGTATCACATTCTCTCTTGGAAAACAACAATTTGAGACCTAACTGTGGAGCTATCACAAAATTGGCTTTAAAGGTGAAGTGTGTAATTTATTTGATGCAAAAATAGTTCTCTTATCCCAGCTTAATATGCAGAGACAACTACAAATAAGTCACAAATAAAACACTGTGGGCTGAATTCACATAACCATTTTGTGCCTTTTTTGCACTCTTTCAGCGTCTTTTTATACTTATTATCCGCAATATAATTTAAGCAGGTGCAATCAGTGCTGAAATAGCGGGTGCTTCTTGAGTATTTCAATTAAGTCGTTTTTATTCCTTTTTGGGCAAACATGCTTTCTTTTTATTTTAGAAATGAGGCTTATTATAGATTATGCTTAATTCACAGAACTCCGTACTATTTGCCCACTGCAGTTTGACACTATTACCGCCCGAGGAAAGCAGTCGGTCAACAGAATTTTATTTAATAGATATGTTTGAGTTTATTGTTTGAACATCCCACCTCAGGAACATTGGCTCAACCAATGGTGGGAGTTTGGGGCGGGACCATTTATTTGTTTCTCATATGAAAGTCAGGGGGAGTCTTCGGTATACATGTCTGAAAAAACAGTCATCGTATTCACAATATTTAATGGTGACGCTAGTGGTGCAGAAACGGCACACTTCAACTTTAACAGCCACACATGAAAAAAGTAAAAATAACCTAAGCATCACAAGAGGCATTAACCAAAGGAGTCCATGGTGAGTTGTTGTTTTTTTCCCCCTTTTTCCTGGCGAAAACCACAAGCCATTTTTCCTCCAGAGCTGTGACGGATTTGGGATGGTACAGCGGTTTGAGTTCATTTCCTGTCTACACTCTGGATTTTCCCACTCTTCCATTCAAAGCTCATGGTGCTTTACTCTAAAAGTTACTTTAACTTTCCACATTAGTCTTCCTGCTGTCAATCAGCACTAAGACAGATTGACAACTCCAACCGTATATGCTCAATCACCCCCGAAAGACAGAGGCTCTGTATAGCAGCACAAATGAAGGCCTTGAGAGCCCTGCCACAACCATGTGGCACATGGATTAAGATCAAACGTCTTGTGGGTGAGGGCTCTGGAAACTTCTATGAGAGGTATCAAAGCTCACTTTTAGGGTAAATAGAAATGGTTCCATTCTAAATAAGGCAGTTTGAAAAAGTAAAGCTACCAAAAATTTCTACTAATCATACTTATTGTAATGAAACCCAGCCAAAAGTATAGTATACTTTTCCTGTGTTGCTGAAGCATATGAATACATATGGAACTGATAGCAAGGCACTAGTAACACAAGGTCATGGTTTCGATTAACAGGGAATGCACGCAATTATAAAATGTATAGCTTGAATATGCCACAAAGGCTAAAATATACTTTGGTTTTCCGCATGCCGGTACATCTTGCGCACAGTGTGCATGACACAAATTAAGTACAGTATGCTTGGACTGTACATGCACAGTTCTGTTTTTCAAGACAACGTACAGTATGCATCTTTTTGCACAGGTTGCTTGCATGCTGTGGACTGTGCTAAATACATGTGTTCAACACATCCACATGGGCTTGCGGTCAAAAATGTATACTTTGAAAGGCTGGGCACACGACTGTGCGCAAGATGAAATGCCACATGGGATAACAAAGTATACCCTAGCCTTAAGTAACTTTGGATAAAAGCATCTGCCAAACAAATAAATATACATTTATTTTTCACACTATAGCAAATAAATGCTTCACACAAATGTCTTCTCTGAGGTGCACTACAACAGTTTAAGCAAACAAAATACACTAAAAGGTAATTCAAATGCAAAACGCATCTGATATTGAGAAGAGATCTGCTTGTAATTTACATACTTTCAGAGAAACAAATAATTGGCATATCCTGTACAAAATATGAGCACATGCGTCCGAGGGATGTTTACACTCAAAACCTTGATGGGTAAAACAATTTGTCTTTTTGCATGGGAGACATTACAATAAGACACTGGTGAAATCATAACAGCACTGTGTGCCATAACCTTGAATGAAATCTGTGTGTATTAAATTGAAGAAAGATGTTTGAAGGCGAGACGCATTGTGTGGAAAGTCTGGCTGAGGCAAAGGAACCTCCAGGCAGAGTTGAGGTCACATGGTCATAAGTAGGGTCAAAAGACCCTACTGAAGGTTCAAAGGCCAGACATCATTAACATGCACATAAATTCAGAAAGATATCTTTTTGAATTTTCCTTTTTTTAAGTTTTATGTTTTCTTGCCATTTTACTTACCTTAGATGTCCACTATCTCAGTTGCGCAGGACTCTGGGAGATCATCGGTTACAGTGCTGTCAAGCAATATTAATAAACAAAAGTAAAATATAGCCTTGCCAAATTGGACAGCTGCAAAATTAAACAAAGCGTATCATTGTCATTGGGCAGTTGTTTCCTAGAGCCCTTCATAAACCTTTTTATTGTTAGAGATAAAACTGACACATTTGAATTCCTCTGCCTTCTGACAGGGCAAATGGTAGTACAACATGAAGAGAGTGATAGATGATCTTCTACTTGGGAGTCACATATCCCATCGATTAAACCCTGTCTAACATGGAGCCCTGTCCTGGCACCCAGCAAACATTCTTCACACCCAATCACCGTACAAAACTGACAATACCATAATGTCTATCATAACACTTGGGTACAACTTGTCCCCGAAGTAATAATTTAAAGCACCAAAAATCCAGATCAATTGTGAAACATCCAGTGGTTGGACAGATACTCTTATTTCAGAGCCAATCTAGAGGTCGTAATATTGTCATAGTCACTTCTTTTCACAGTATATGATTTTACACAGGTGTACGTCCCTCTCGGAATTGGTTGTAAACTATGACTCAAAAGTGGGGTTTTCTGATATTAAAATATTTTCAACTATCCTAGTATATTAAGCAGAGATAACTATAAGTTAGCCATAGGTAGGCTGAGTCCACCAAAAAGTTAACAATGCAGACACGCAGTGTTATCAAAACATTGGTCCATGTGTTTGGGAATTATGACCAATCCGATTTCCATCCGCAGAACTGCCGCTCACTGCATGTTTTTTGTTTTTGGCACCATTCTGAGTAAATTCTAGAGTGTTGTTTGTGAAAATCAGAAATACTCAAACCAGCCCGTCTGGCACCATCAATCAACCATGCAAATATCTAATCATCAGCAGTGCAGTTCATAAAATCATGCAGATATGGGCCAGGAGCTTCAATTAACATTCACATCAACCATCAGAATGTGGAAAAAATTTGATCTCAGTGATTTGGACCATGGCATGATTATTGGTGCCAGATGGGCTGGTTTGAGTGTTTCTGTAACTGCTGATCTCTTGGAAATTTTACACACAACAGTCTCTAGAATTTACTCCGAATTGCGCCAAAACCAAAATATCCAGTGAGCGGCAGATCTGCAGACAAAAACGCCTTGTTGATGAGAGAGGTCAACAGAGAATGGCCAGACTGGTTTGAACTGACAAAGTCTACGGTAACTCAGATAACCGCTCTGTACAATTGTGGTGAGATCAATATAATTTCAGAATGTTATTCTGTTGGCACTGCTTTGGTGGCACGAGGGGGACCTACACAATAGAAGGCAGGTGGTTTTAATGTTGTGACTGATCGGTGTAAATTAAGCTGGTTTTATAGATGACTCTCAACCTAGGGCAAGAAGGTAACTTGTCAGAGCTGTCATCTGATTTTTATAAATTGTATAAAATATGTGTGATATCAGTCATACATTTCTTTGTCATCTGCCACCAAATTGTACTTTTAATTTTGTATTTTAACAATTAACCCAGCAAGCAATAGCCGTCATTTCAACGTCTCGGTAAAATATAGACCCGATATAGTCCGGCTATGTGTAACCCACTTCTAGCCTAAATAACATTGAATCTGGTTACATGTAATTTTTTTTCCAAAATAACTTGCGAGATGTAAGATATTCTATCATGTTAGCAAAGTCAACTGTAATTACAAAGTGTTTGGCTTAATTTATTTGCCATGTTCTATGTGCCGGCTGCGCGTAGACACGATTTAGCCCAAAATTAGCCTTGTTTTAGCCTAGACGTCTGGGCTATGTTTTGACGGCTATTAGACGTCTATTAGACGCAAAACTGCTTGCTGGGAAGTTGAATAATGACATACATAAATAATAGACAAATCATTAAAACAGAATCCCAGTCAAATTGATTAATCTGAAAGAAAAAAACTTAATTAATTACATAGAAAACAGGCCTATTAATTAATCCACATTTAGACACCCATGTATTTTATTCCAAAAAATACATAATTCACCCTATTTTAGGGTTCCCACACCTCCAAAATCCCAATTTATCCACTGACTGGGATTAGCATAGATAACTCTCATCAGCCAGTACTTATTAGTGAATGAAAAACATACTGAACCCCAAGTCATTACTTTTTCATCATGTCTGACTCAAATGAACCAAGAACTGTTCCTATGTTATGTGTACTTACTTAAAAGATATACATTATGAGTTGTGCTGCAATTAATGTTATCATTACATAATTTAGTAACAGGCTGCTGAGGGCAGATAAATCAAATTAGAATTGCATTTCTTATTTCCAAGTAGGGCTGAGCGATATATCGAATACTCACAAAATTATCACTATAATTTTGATGACGATGTAAAATTATGCAATATCATGAATATTGGGATAATTTTAATTCCCCTTTAATTGGTCACAGCGTTTCCTAAAGAGTGCATCATAGACTCATTTCACAGTCCTTGAGGGCAGCACAAACAATAAAAAGCTATTTTAATTACAATAATGCATGGTCTGTGTGTGTTGCAGAGTGAACAAGTCACATGCTGCTTTGTGTGCATGAGCAGGACATGTGATGCACTGTTAGGCCATGTGTCCACCTAAGCGTTCTTACCCTAGGTCAGCATATGTTTCAATTGTTTGCAATGGGAACACTGCGAATTTAAAAAGCCAGTAGCATGACAAGGCGCTGAGCATATATTACACGCTGAGTGCTGCACGCTTGCCGTTTTTTTTCTGGTCGCCGTGAGCTGAAAATTGTTTAACTTTGAGTAAAACGCCGAAGTTTTTTTACCAAGCCGTCCAATCACAGTGGAGGAGGGGTGGCACAAATACCACACTGACCAACCATCAAACCCTACTTGTACAATGACTGAACAACAATGATGAGAAGTTTGCTGGTCTCTGAATATTCATGTCTATACCAGATGACATTCCCAGACTACCACGATATTAATATGAAAAATAATGCTTAGAGGAATATTATGTGCTTCAGCCTTACATTCAGAGCAAGGGCCAGAGCAAGTACTCTACCTTGTGCCGACATTTTTACATTCAGTACTTGTTCATAACACAAACTATCTGCGGAAGTAGGTACAGCGTCTCAGCTGAAAAAACGCTGCGCCTCCAAAGTGCTCCCAGCTGAGTGTTTTCAGAAGAGCGCCTGGCATTTTCAACTGGCTAAAAACGCTTTGGTGAACACACAGCCTAGTGCTCTTTGAGTGGTTTTATAAGCAAAGTGTTACAAGATCACACATTTGCACAATTCCAGACATTTGTAACCATTACATGTTATTATACAAACCTAATAACGCGACACAGTATCCAGAGGAGTGTCTACACCCTAAATATCCATCTGCCCACCTAAAATAAACAAACTAGTGGTAAAGCAACCAGGGCAGGGCTGTAAAGTCAGTGAGACAGTTTAGCTTGTTTAGTTTAATCTCTAGCACTTGGAAAATTTGCAAATGATGTCTATTAAGGGCATTGCAACAAAAAACATGTACAAACAGTCTTATGTCTTCTGGCTAATGCCATTTCGAAATCTCGAACGTTCAAACCTTAGCACATGCATGACACGCTTTCAGAGCCCTTCTATGCTGCGCACGCTGCGCATGTGCTGTTTGCAAAAAGAGAGAGCGGCAGAAACTGAGAGGCGATCACTTCACATGCAAGGTATTATTATTTTTGCCCAGAAAGTCTGTGAATATCTAGATGGTTAGATGAAGGGTTTTAAGTGTGGTGAGTTTATGACACTGAAATCTGAGATTCAGAAAAACACCACAGTGGGATGAGTTCCTCTAATAGTCTATTCAGAATAGTGCTCAAAAGATATGGCTTTTCCAGTGGTCTATTTATAAATCTTTAAAATTAATATATTAATTAAAACGTTTATTTAAAAAAAAAGTATTAAGTGTTTTGATGTGGTGTGTTAATTTAATCTATCATGACATGAATATAAATAGTATTAAAATATCTAATTATGTGAAAATGTGTTTGGACATTTAAATAAAAGGTGATTTATTTATTTTGCTCTCATATATGTTTTAGTTGATATATTTGTAAAACACTACACGTTAAAATTAGGATAAGGAAGTTTCAAGAAGATTTAAACTTGCTTAATGCTGAAGGTTAAGTCTCAGCCTCGCATCATAAGCATGATACATTTTGCAGCACAATAGCAAGAGCTGGCAGAAAGTCCATCCTGATTGGTTAGCTGCAATGAATCCCTTGTGAGTCATATCAGTTCATAAGGTAAATTTACCAAGCTTGCAGTTAATGGCATTGAATCTTTGAAAGAAATTTTAAGCGTAATACGTGATTAAGTGATTATTTGAAGGGGTTACCACTTTGTTGCATGCCATACAACAGTAAATAATAAAGTTATAATAAAAAATTATCTAATTATATTTAACACTTTCAAGAAATCACTTTTAAGCCATTTCAGAGCAAAAACATAATTATCGAGATATATACCGATTATCGTCTATTGGCTAAAAAATATCGCGATATAATTTTTGTTGCTGTATTGCACAGCACTATTTCCAAATATGTATTTCTCAAAAAATCTAACAGAATCGTTAATGGAACCTTAAGGATCCGGAATCGTTAAGATGAACCAATATTGAAAATCCTGTGGTTTTGTCTGAGTCAATTTAAAGGTTGTAACATTGTTTAGAGTCACTCATTTTTCACAATATACCATTGAACACAGGTGTAAGTCACCATTGTCACTTGGAATCAGTTGTTAAGCTTTGAAATGCTTTAAATAAATTCAAATGTTATGCATGGTTTGGACAAGGTTATGACACATAAAAGAGCAGGATAAATAAAGAGAGAGAGTAATGGAAAAAGTGATGTGATAGATGGAGAGGACAAAAACTCAAAGTGACACTGGCTGTGACAGTTCTGTTCCATGATGTGATGTGAACAAGGTGAGTGAAGTCACACTGCAAAAACGGATAAACAACATAAGGGGGAAAAGATTATTTAAAGGGATAGTTCACCCAAAAATGTATGCTCGGTTTTGGCCTCAGCTCCTCCTTTAAATGTAAACACAAATGTCCATTGTTCAAATTGGCTAACATCGTGCAGCTTCTCAAATTCAGCCATATTTGAAACTCAATCGGAAGAGAATGAACAAACTTCACAAGACCACAACATTTATAAAACAAAATTTCAAGATTTACACATAACACGCATCCAACAGATTGCATCTGAATATATAAAGCTGTTCATCTCAAGCACAACTGTTAACACGCACACCCTGTCTACACCGGATGCGAGAGACGCGCCGAAAGCAATAGAACCCGTTGTAATCAATGATAGCATGGAAGCGCCTGTTGTGGCGCATCGCACCAACAGTAAACAGATTTTCCGTTAAATTTTGTGCTGCATGCGTCGCCAGCGCTACTACTGCCAACAACTCAAATAAACGGTTTAGAAAGTTTACATCGATGAGCCCGGTCTAAACAGCCTCATGTGCCCGGTGTAAACAGTGTGTCAGCACCATAAACTATCAAACTGTCATAGCATTTTAAATATTCATGAATGGAACTGTTTACTTATGTTTTTGATCCAGTCCAATTGATTTAACTTCCCTATCCTTCAATAACAATTCCTTAGCAAAGCATCAATCGTTTTATGATTGGTTCACAAGCAATCATGCTGATACGAATCAACAAAACATGCAATCCACACTGAAATATGCTGAAGACACATCCACATGATGCACACACATAGTCCAAACGCACACATCCAGTATCCAGTATCATCCTGCACTGAAATGAACATTGCTGGAAATGCATCAATACTGTCAAAGATGTCCATCTAGTGCATGTTTACATACACCAACAATTATAAATTTAGGAAAAGTTAGGCTCCAGCTCTCTCTCTCTCATTCTCTCTCTTTCTCTCTCTGAGTACGAACTGAGCCCCAGTGGGTGGGGCCAAGGGTGAGATGATGTAAAGTAGGTGTTGATGTTGTTGCTGTAGAGGTGGCCATGAATTAATGAGTATCCTTTGTTACATCACAATATTATGGAAGTAGAGAACGAGGCGTTTAGGAAGCTTTTATTGCATTGGGGATTACGTTTTGAGTTCTGAAAATCACAATCATTTTTATATTAGAAAAAGACCATTTATTTGTCAAAATATCAAGGAAAATTAGATTTCTCATGACATGACATAAAACAACAAAAGTGTGAGCAGCCTAAATGATGACAGAATTCTTATTTTTGGGTGAAATATCCCTAACTATAAAGAGGTAAACTATAAACTAAAAAAAAAAAATGCCCTGGCAAGTGATGTTATTTATGCTTGCAGTATTTCTCTGTGGGAAACAAGTTAAATAATTGGTTAAGGATCAGATCATTAACATGATCATAGCTAGATTGTAGATGTGGTTTATTATGTGAAGTAATCAGACAAGAAATCAGATTTATAAAAACAAATGAGATGGCTGCTGAGCTAACTAGCCATTTCAGATGAACACGGTTTATTTAATCAGGGCAATAGAAGGTAATAGATGGCTCTCGTTACAGTAGCACTGGCACAGGGAATTCACATTCATGAGTATAAACACATACACACATACAGTCCACATTAATAAAGGCCCTGACACACACAGGAACGTCTGTAAGCAGATGTTAGCAGACTCTCCTTTTCACAAACACAGCCTGACACATAAAGTCTTACATACACACAAAGTCAAAGGGACAAATCCCTGCACACCTGCAAAAATATACAAGGGAAACAGTGATCTGATGGTTTCCTTCATAATTACAGAGTATAGGACAGTGAACGACCACACTACCATCAGATCCCCCATAAACCACCTGTTCGGCCCCTCCCTGCCACTTATGTACTATTACCCTCAAAATTCCTGAAACAGTCAGGGATAAACTCCTGGATTTATGATTCAATTCCAGAACACAGCCAGAAGAAGAGAGAACTATGAAAACTAGAGTAAAAAAGGCATCTAGACAGACAGTGAGGGGGTGGTCTAACATCTCATACATTCAATGTGTAATGTGCATGGTCCAAGTCACAACTCAAAGCTATTTAGCATACTTTAAGGAATGTTCAGAGTTCAATACAAGTTAACCTCAATTGACAGCATTTATGACGTAATGTTGATCACCACAAAGAAAATATTTTCAACTTGTCCCTCGTTTATGAAATAAAAAAAAAAAATCATGGTTACAGTAAGACACTTACAATGGAAGTGAATAGGGCCAGTCAATACAGGTGAAAATACACACTGTTTCAAAAGTATAGTCACAAGAGGTAAATATTATACGTTAATAAGGTTTGAATACGTTAATAAGACTTTAGTGTGATAAAATCACTTACTGGGTTTACTATGTTGCGTTGTCATCAAAACTAAGTTGTAATATTGGAAATAACTTTACACAGATATGGTTGGTAAACTATTTTTTCACATTAAAATCATGTTAACACGTATAATGTTTACATCTTGTAGCTATACTTTTGAAACAGTGAGTATTTTAATGTTTATTGACGGGCCCCATTCACTTCCATTCTAAGTGCCTAACCATGATTTTTGCTTTTTTAAATACACGAGGGATGACTCGAAAATACTTTCTTTTTTGGTAATCTACATTATGCCACAAATGCTGTCAATTGAGCTTAACGTGAAGATAGTGAAGAAGTTTTATAATTTTAATGACTTTAATTCTACAATGTGGAAGTAATAATAAAGAACAAATTGGTGTTTTGAAACTCTTTGCTTGTAGGATATATATAGGCCTATTATAAAAACTAAACATTAAACAAACTATAATTAGATTGAGCCGTTAAAATTGTAAATATACAACAATGGTTAGGGTGGGTGAATATACAGTACAGCGGGTAAAAAAGAAACATTGCACTGTCACCCCAGAGGAAAAATACACTCAAGGGAATAATGACAGCAGTTTACCCAAACACATAAACACATTAAGACACTCCCATATTCCATTACAGTTGCTATACAGCTGAGAACAGACTCCACAGTCCCTCTGGAGTCAGAGTGGGAGTTTTGCTTATGGTGGAACGTGAATATCTGGTTTGACAATAGTTTGTTTTTCCTTGTCTCTGGTTCTTTTGTCTGAGATCGTGTAAACTCATGTAGCTGATCTATGAGACATAAACAGCTCGAGACTGGCTCATTCCTCTCTCATATATGAAAAAAAGCACTGGTGTGCATGTGTGTGGACTGGAGTAAGTCTGTTGTTTTGAATGTCTTTACACTTTCAGTCTTCTCCTCTGGCCAGATTGTGTTTGGATGTGTTAACTAACATTTTGTCCCACGTGTAAAAAAAAAAAAAAAAAAAAAAAAAAAAAAAGATGCAATAAATCACTGCCAGCTGTGACACTGCTTAACACTGCTGGCATACACTGGCTTACAAAAAATCATAAAAATTAATATTGCCCATAACATGTTGGAAAAAAAGCATGTAGACTGAAGACTTAAAAAAAAGTAGGGTATAAAGTCAAAGAGCCCTGGACAAAGAACAGGTGCTAAAATCACTGCATCAGGTAATGCAAGTATCACACACAAAAAAAGCCCTGTGACCACGTTGATATGTGAATTTGTATCTGTTTTAAGTATTCCCTAATCCTTGTTCAATGTGATTGCTCTTGTAAAATGTGCAATTGTTGTTATTATTTTGCTGTTTCTACTTGATCTGACCCATAAAAAGTTATTTAAAGTAACCAATGCAGAACAGCTCATTTAGCTACCACATTACGCATGATGTCTTCGGTCCACAGACAACATTTTTAAACACATTGAGATGAGTGAAAGATATTCACTGTATGCCCACAGCTGTGTGCCTTGCATGAACTAATCTCAGATTAACACACACAGACAGATAAACACACAAACACTTACTTGTAAGCCACAGGGCTATGATAAATACTTAAAAGTCAGGGGGAAAATTACCTGTAATGTTTTACACATGCTACAAACTCCTGATGTAAAAAAATATGCAGAGGAGCAAAAATGTTGAACAGTAAATCGATTGAGACACATCAGGGATGCAGAAAGCACTTGCACGCGACACATCAACATCGCACGTACGCGAATGAATTACGCACAGCACACGCGCTACAATCAGATGTGTTAAAACAGAATCGAGTCGCGCGAGCGTAAGGAAAGTTAATTTGATCAATCAAATCTTTCATCATCTTATTCGCCTTTTATTGAGACATTCTGCGGTTGTTATATATAAACGGAAAGACAGGCTAAAGATAGAGTGAATTAATGAGGCATCGTTTGATCGCGAAAGTTCAACTCACCCGCTCCGATTGAGATCCGCGAGAAACGCTCGAGCCTCGACGAGAAGAGAACCGCGCGCTCTCCGTTCATGGGAGTCTCTTTCACACTACACGGTCGTTTCTTTTTCTCTTCTTCCTCTTTTCTCTCTCTTCCTCTCTCTCTCTCTTCCTCTCTCTCCCTCTCTCTCTCTTTCCCTCCCTCTTTCTCTTCTTTTCGTCTCTCTTAGAAATAATTATGCGCTCTGATTCATGAACCCTGTCTGGGTCACGTGACTCCACCCTTCAAATATACAGCACATTTTTCACAAGCCACAAAATGCCTAGAGGGAAGAAACAGAGGCACGGAAAGCTTAAATTTCTGTTTTTAATTCTCTGCCTCTTTCTTTCCCTCTCCCTAATCTCTTTCTCCTCTATTTTCTGTATTCAAAATAGTAAGATGCACAAAGTAGCACATGATGCTGGAATGCTAATGAGGAGTTCATTTTGTAAGTGCTGGATACAGTTTTTCCTCATTAACACAAGTTCTTTGCCTCACACCATTCCATAGTGTTCCTTGTAGGAATACAGTGTACCGTAAACATGCTGTGGAGAAAAATAGGAATTAAAAGCATTATGTTGATGCATTCTCAGGTACACGGCGTCTTCGAAAATAGTATTATATTTAAACCATGCAAAATCATCCATTCGCTTAGCATAAAGTAATAGCACACATCTCTCAGTGCACAACTGATGGTATCATTAATGTCCATTTAAGTGTAGGATGAGTTACACGCTAAATTGAATAATTGCGGCTTGTTAAAATACAAAGCATGACCAGTTGTAATTTTAGTTGTGCTAATTAATTAAAAGTCTGAAAGAAAAAAATCTGTTAATACAGCAAATTGGAACTTTCTAACTTTACTGTACCAAGGGTGTGTCTGTATGCATGCCACACTGTATGAACCGATGTGTTTTAAATCAGTACAGTGAGCATTTTGTGATTTTGCGTGGAACACTTCTGCGCTGGCTTGTTTGTGGTTCTGGGCGTTTGCCTGTATGAGTTCTTCATAAAGCTGCCTTTCTACACTAGCTTTGGTTAAAAGAAACCCTCCAAAACCTCACTGTGAAGACACAGCTTAACTGGCTCCCCTTCAACTGTGCCATCTGAAGCTCAGGGAAGGTGGCACACCAGGTTAAGCCTGGGTTCTGAATGTGTGATTAAAAATAAGTGTAATAAAGCTGTAACTTCTTTACAAACAAATTAAATCGAATTAAACACATTTACAATTTATTATTATTCACAAATGTTGATATTCTGACGTCTTGAGGGGTTAGTGCATGATACAACCTCGGATACACCATGTATAAAGGTCCCATTCAGACTGGGACCTAGTATTTGACTAAATCTGAACTTCCTTTCAAATATAATTTAAATAAAAAGGCGAAACATTTTGACCATTGCGAATTGAACAGGTTTCATTTGCTGACATAAAACCTTTTTTAAACAGTGTAGCAGTTGGAAACTCCAGCAGGGTTGGCATCAGCTTTCAAAACAAATCAACAGGAAGTGGTTTGCTTTGCCACACAACCCCAACACTAAACACCTCACAGTAAAAACTTTATCTGCTAATCACACTCTATAGAAACATGCTAATTATCTTTCAAAATGTGTAAAATATAAAATGTAAATCTTATGATTGTTTAATATCGCCAATCCTAATTTAAATGTGTGTATTTTTTCGATATTTAAATACTTTCTCCTTTCCCAGCTTAATGTAGTTTGGCCAGCCTGATCTCAAGAAAGTCACTGGACTATAGTAACATTTTTGCAAAATTAAATTACGTGCTTCATTACAGGTATCGCGGCATTTCCAAGGTAAAATGTCCACTGAGTGGTGCTAAAAGCGTGTGAAATCGAGTTTTAAATCAGCAAAACCCACCTCCCTACCCTAAACCTTAAACCTAAATCTAACAGATAGTGTCATAAAAAGCAAATGTGAAATGAAAAATGCAATTGCTGAAGCAATCATGTCATTTTGTGATGCTTCTATGACACTTTCGGCTCACATGCTCGTCAGGACTCGTACACCGGTCCTTTGCATTGCAAGTGCATTGCTCTATTTGAGCTACTGCACACTTTCGGCTCACACAATAGAAGAAGCTTTACAAATCATGCACTAGAATAAAAGTGTTAAAATGTCATTAGAGAGCATTGTGTGAGGAACACTACAAAAAGTACATGTTTATGAACTGAAATTTTGCCGATTTCCTCGCCATTTATGTAAAACAGCAATAAAAGCCATTGTTGTTGTGGCACCTAGTGTTAGGGTTAGGATTAGGTAAATGGAAACTATTGCGATATGCATGACAAGCCATGTAAAATTCATTTTGCAAAAGATGTTTAATAACATTTTTCTATAAACCAGGTTTGACAACTATAAAGCAGGGACTGAAAACATTCCTACACTGTGAAATATAATTTGTTGACCTTACATAGATTTTTCAAGGCAATCGGTTTGCAATGTAAAGTTAATGTACTTATTTGGCATACAACATAATTTTTTTTAAGTAACGTTGACTAGATACTTAACTCATCTGTGATTAAAGTATCGTTGTTTTGATTTAATTATTTAATTTGGGTTGTAACATATCTTATACAGTGTAAAGGAAATTATTTTACTCAGTACTTCTTAGTACATATAAATCTGCACTTTTGTAAAGTACAATTGAATAAAGAGAAATAGATTAAAATTAACAGGCTCCGAGTTGCTCATGGTGACTTCACAAAAATTTCAATTATCAACCAGCAATACAACAACAATAGTGATAAGAAATATAACTAGATACATTTTTAATTATTCAAGAGCAAGGGTTTATGGGTATTCCACACAGCGCAATTTTGTACTTGGAAATTTTGAGTTAGTACTATTTGAACCAAAGTAAATATTTGAGTTATGATTCCAAAATGTGACATTTCAAGTACTGTTTAATTAGGACCACTTAAATGTTTTTATTAATGACAACTTTACGATTAAGAGAGTAATTGTAACTTAATTAAAACTAGCACGTATAGTAAAAATTTAAGATTAAGTTGAGTAAACTATTTGTTTTTTTACCATTTGAGATTACTATGACTGTTTACAGTGATGGAACAAAACAAAAACAAAAAACCTGAAAAGGAACAAAAAAAAATTGCTGAACAGAACGAAAAGTCCCTTTCAATTGTTCCGGAGTGAAAACATTATAAATGTTGATAGCCTGTTAATAATGGTTCATTTAGATAAAACCAAAGTCTAAATGGTTTATCAAAGTACATTTTCAGAATTATACAACTTCCTGTTGCCCAAAAAATAAGGCTTCTCTCTTCTTAATTGAACATGATAAGCATCTGCTTTGATTCTGAAGTAAAATGCTGCATCACACATTTCTTTGCCTTAATGCATGTTGTGAATGTAGCTCTCTGTGTTACATGCTGAAGAACTTTGAGAAAACTACATACTGTATAATTACTATGTATACTGTCCATGCACATCTGCATTAGATGACATTTAGTCCAAACACACCCAAGCAGTGTACACATATGCTTGCAGGAGAAAGAGATTTTGGCTATTAATTGATTTTAGATGGCCAGATGTATTTTTGAAATGTTTAGGGGATATATTTAATATTAAGAAAACATTATAGAAAATGTGTTATTTTATATAGGCTACTGTATACATTGCTGATAATTGTCCTACATGAGAAAAAAATGTACATTTTCACTTATTTTGTTTGAGGTAAGTTCCTTATTTTGAGGTTGTTTTTCCAGACTAGGTCCATTTTTCTTGTTTGACAGATCTGGTAACACTGTAACTGATATATCACTCACCCTTAGTACAGAGTACTTAAATAAAAAGAATGCTATTACCCGTTCTTTAATTTTGTTCTAACTGGTTAACAATAGGAAAGGAGGCAGTGGAACGCTAGAACGAAAAGATACCGTTTCTGCTCAGAATGAACCAAAATGAAATGGATTTTATTTTTGTCCCTCCTAAACTGAGAATAAATACTAAGGATGGCCGTAAAATAGTTACGTGCCCACAGCAAGCGATGTCCTTCATAAAGTCAATGGGTGAGTAAGCCATTTGGTGATTTTCATGTGGCCCCATGTGGGGTCTGAGGAAGCTGGCTGCCTTTTTTGTTTCTTTTTGTGATGGTCCTGCCTAGCAGCTGGAGTTCTTTGCTAGCTAGATCTGCTTGTTCTTTGTATTTATGCCTCCTATTTGGCTGGAATTTGTTTCGTGGAGTATTTTTTGCAGGACATTGGGATGATTAGGTAATCTCCTGAACTCATGAAACAGCTGGCTCACTGAACATTTCTTTGACTGTCTGAAGATTTGCCTGAAAAGTGTACACTCTGTGGGTCTTACAAAATTTGAGCATTCAGACCAGCCCTACATTGGTTCAACCAATGACATGCGTAGAATGTCTGTTTGTTCTACCAATGAAAGATGATTGTGGAGTGTTCAGGAAACTGTCAAAATCACACACCTTTACAAATGGTGTCAATTAAACATTCTAATCTCTGTGGCATGGGGGGGGGCATTGTCATGTGTCTGTCTGCAGGGGAGGGAAAGCAGTAAGGCTAGAGATGGTGGAGGGAGACCTGAAAATGAGTGGCATAGGAGAGAGTAGCCCAGAACAATAGAGACTGTCACTTCAGAAGCCTGATTGCCAGAGAGGGGGCTGGTACTGCGACCTCCCCGGAGCCTACTCCACCTATGGCCCTGATGAAAATGGGGCTAAGTGATGATCTGGAGGCTTTCATAGACCTGTTCAAGAGGACAGCCGAGGTATGGAGGTGGCCTCCTGATCAGTGAGTTGGCCTTACTCTGGGGAGGTGCAGCTAGTGGCATAGCAACTTTCCACCTCCAGCTTCCTTAATTAAAACCACCTGAAGAAGGCCATCCGGCAACTGGTCGGTTGTAGCCCGGAGCAGAGCCGAAAGCTCTTCAGATCCCTGAGATTCGGGAAACAAGGCCGCCCGTTCGCGTTTGCCCAACAGATCTGGGACGCCTGCCAGAAATGTTTGAGGAGGGAACACACGCAGCCGTGGAAGTTGTCGATCTGGTTGTGCTGGAGCAGTTCATCTTCCAACTTCCACAAGGCATGTCTGAGTGGGTCCAGTGCCACCGCTCAGCGTTGCTGTAGGAAGTCGTCCAGCTGGCAGAGGACTACATAGTGATGTTTCCAGGAGGCTGTGAAGCAGTGTTTTCTTCTCCCTCTCCTCTCTCTTCTCTCTCTCCACCCCCTGTGTCTCATGCCCCCCCCCCCCTTCCCCCTCTCAGTCCCGCCCAGTTCTGGCTACTCGGAAGTGGGGAGCCCCGCCCAAACCCCATCCCCGGTCCAGGAGAACCGTCACCTTGTCTGTCCCTCCTATTTACCCTGTCCCCCTCCATTTTCCCCCCCCCAGTTGGTGAGACTGCCCCGTGAGTGTGGAAGGAAAGCCTGGGCCAGTCTGTTGGAGCTGTGGGGAAGCCAGGCATTTCCAGGATCGTTGTCAAGTGATGGAGGTGGGGACACTGATCCAGTTCTCCGATGCTCCACAGGCCACCCACGGTGGCGGTGCCATGGCCGTCAACTTCCCATACTCAGGGGCTTCCCTTTGGGGGATTTCCATCTGGAGCAGTCACGTGACGAGTCCCTCAAGCACACCTTTGACCAAGTGAAAGTAATTGATGGTCAACAGCTCCAGCCTAATGTGACATTCACATACCCATACTTTTCGATTATCAAAGAGCGGTTGTATAAAGTGACACAAGACACTAAAAGAGAATACAACTATTATACAGCTTTTAGTACCAAAGAGCTGCCAGGAAACACTCTTCCAGGTAGCTCACTATAACCCAATGGCTGGTCACTTAGGTCAAGAAAAGACTTTGAACCATATAATGGCCCAGTTATTTTGCCTGGGCATTCACGGCGACATACACAAATGTGTGCAGCATGCCATGAATATCAGTTAGCGAATCCACCGGCCACCCAAAAAAGTGCCATTGCGCTCTCTGCCATTGATCGAGGTCCCCTTCGAGAGAATTGGCATGGACCTCGTCAGGACATTAGAGTGGATTTCACATGGCCATCACTTTGTATTAGTTCTGGTGGACTACACAACAAGATATCCGGAAGTAGTGCCTCTAGGCAACATCTCAGCACGTAGTGTTGCAGAGGCACTCTTCAAAATTATCTCCCAAGTGGGGATTCCATAGTAAATCCTCACTGACACAACATTCATGTCACTTACACTACGCAAACTGTATGAATTATTAGGCATTAAATCAATTCGCACCAGCGTTTATCACCCACAAACCTACGGGTTGGTCGAACGATTTAATTAGAATTTGAAAAACATGAGATTTGTAAGTTTGTACACAAAGACAACAGAAAATGGGATAATTAGCTCAAACCCCTGCTTTTTTCAGTAAGAGAGGTCCTGCAAGCCTCCACAGGGTTTTCCCCAGCTACTGAGCTACTGTATGCGCATCGGCCATGTGGCATGCTCGATGTCACATGGGAAGCTTGGGATGAAGGACCTTCGAATAGCAAAAAACAAATTCAATATGTTCTTGACTTTAGAGCAAAACTCCACACTTAATCCTCCACAAGTAACACAGAAGAATCTGCTCCAGGTGCAATAACGTCAACGCCGACTGTACGACAGGGGCACTCGACTACGGGAATTTGCACAGGGAGATAAAGTCCACTTCGAGCTCAAAATTACTCACCACTCTCTCCACCGTAAGTGGCAAGAACCCTTCCAAGTCACACGACAAGCTGGACATCTCAATTATGAGGTTAGGTGAACAGATAGGGGAGGGGCACTTCAAATCTACCACCTCAACCTCCTCAAACCATGGAGGGAGGCAGTACCTGTAGCCTTGGTGATGGTAGGTGCCTCCTAAACCAAATTATGAGGTTAGGCAAAAAGATAGGGGAGGGGCACGTCAAATCTACCACCTCAACCTCCTCAAACCATGGAGGGAGGCAGTACCTGTAGCCTTGGTGATGGTAGGTGCCTCCTAAACCAAGTTAAACCAGTCCCCTGTGGAGACCACCTCTCACTGTTGCAGTTACAGACATTGCCCGGTTGCAAGCGGAATTCACAGATGTGTTTTCACCCCTTCCCAGTCACACAAATCTTATAGAACACCATATTGAGACCACCCCAGGGGTGGTGATTCGTCTTCCTGAACACAAGAAAAATATTTTTCAGGAAGAATTAGAGCCAATGCTTGAAATGGGCATAATACAAGAGTCGCACAGTGATTGGGCCAGCCCGGTAGTCTGGTTCTGTGTTGACTACTGGAAAGTGAAAGCTGTGTCCAAATTTGACACTTACCCAATGCCACGAATTGACGAGTTAATTGATCGGTTGGGCGTGCCTCAATTTTACTCAACATTGGACTTAAAGGGATCTGCCAATAACTCTTTGTTAACTCCAATATCCTGAGAAAATAAACGTTTTCCATACCGTTCAGATTACACCCCGGCCCCGGTCATGTTTCAGAGCCTCATGGACAAGATCCTCAGACTGCACACGGCATATACATCGCATATCTAGACAATATCATCATTTATAATAATGACTGGTGGCAACATATGCAACATCTGAGGGCTGTCCTGAGAGTGCTGCGGCAGGCGGGACTCACGGCCAACCTGAAGAATTGTGCAATTGGGTGGGTTGAAGTTAGGTATCTGGGGTTCCACTTGGGTCACGGGCAGGTGCATCCACAGGTTAATAAAACCGCAGCGATCGCAGCTTTCCTGACGCCAAAGACCAAAAAGGAGGTAAGGCAGCTTTTGGGGCTGGCTGGCTACTACCGGAGGTTTGTGCCTAGTTATTGTGATGTCACCAACCCGCTGACTGACCTCACTAAAAATGGGGCTCCTGATCTGGTCCAGTGGACAGAGTCGTGCCAACAGGCTTTCCTTAAGGTAAAGTCCGCACTTTGTGGGGGGCCGCTGTAACATGCACCTGAAATCTCTATTTATTCTGCAGATGGATGCATCTGACAGGGGGCTGGGGCAGTGCTATTGCAGGAGGTTGGAGGTACTGTTTATTAGTCACAAGCTCTCCTTCAGGGAGACAAAGTACAGCACCATTGAGAAAGAGTGTCTTGCGATTATGAGGGCTGTTCTTACAGGTTGCACTGGCCTGAGTCAGCGGTGGGGACATGGGGTAGCGTGGTCATGTGTCTGTCTGCGGAAGAGGGAAAGCGGTAAGGCTCATCACCTGGGCTGTAATTACTCTAACACCTGTCTCTCATTATAGTGATGGTGGAGAGAGAGAGTGGCCAGAGCAACAGAGACTACTCAGAGAGAGCACTATTTTGAGTTGGCCACTAAGAGCCGTTTTCCTTTGTGTGTGTGTGTGTGTGTGTGTGTGTGTGTGTGTGTGTGTGTGTGTGAAACTGAAGTATGAGAATAAACACTCAACTGTCTCCTGACTCCTCCATTGCCCATGAACTCATACTTATCACAGTCTCCTTTTATCTAACCATCTTAAATTGTGAAGTTATGTCTAAGCATATAGTTTACCCAGCTCCAAATAATATTACTGTATATACTGTCACTCTCCGTGTGTGTCTCTGAGTGAATAAGTGTCTGTGTGTCAGTAGCAGAAGAGAGGTCAGAGGTTAGCAGTGTTTGTGTTTCATTGTCAGTGAAGTGTGTTGGGGCTGAGATTTATGATCTCTGTGTAGGGAGACTGCAGAGTGGAGGATAATGAAGACAGATCAGACCGCTATCTCTTTTGCTCACTCTTTCAATCTCTCTCCCTCTCTTTCTTCCTTTTAACTATTTCTCCCACACTACCTGTGTACTACCTCCTTGTCTCTCATTCTCATCTTCACCTGTTTCACTTTTACAATTTCCTCTAGTTCTGTGTTTACACCAGTTATCTGAAAATATGTCTCTCTCGTCTCCCTCCCTCCCTCTCTTTTTTTTTTTTTTTTTTTTTTTTGGACCGTAATGGTTTCTTCATCACAACACTTTCATTTGTCACACTTTGCTATGACATCATAACTCATTCTAAGGGCCCCTGACATCATCCATTTTTTCTTGCTTTGTTTTTTTTTAATCCTCCTTTGATTTTTCATCCGTAACCCGCTGTGTTAATTGTCACGAGTGCAAATAAATGTATGAATAACATTTCCACTAAGCAGTGTATTTATTTGTGCCAAGGTCTAGTGGGCCTGGATGGAAAAGGAAAAACAAAAGAAGAAAAAAGAAAAAGGGAGGGAAGAGAGAGAGTGTGTGGCGCTGGTGGCCATGGCAGGTTTTAATCAGGAACAAGATGCCTGTAAGGAGATCACTATTTTCTTGCATTTAGATTGATGTCATGTGAAGTTTTGTGCTGCAAGGAGACATGCAGAGAACGCAACACAGGCATGTGCATACACACACCCTGCACAGAAATGCACACAAAATAAGCAAAACTCACTCAGAAACGCATCCAATCGAAGCACGCACACACAATCATGAACTGAAAGGGATAGTTCCCCCAAAAATGAAATTTCTGTTATCATTTACTCACACTCATGTTGTTTAAAACCCATATGACTTTCTTTTATGGAACATAAAAGCAGATCAACATTCACTTTCATTTCATATATATATATTTTTTTCTCCATATGATGAATTTAAATGAAAACTAAGATTGTAAGTGTCTCCTTTAAGGATATAGACATACTCATACATGCACACATCAAGACACGTACTGTACATAAATATATAAACACGGATTTCAGTTTCAAAGTTAAATGGATGGCCTGGGCAATGAAGGGGCTCATTCATTCTGCTTGGCAAACACATTTAGACTCCAAATGTCATGAAGAAATAACAGACAACACAGAGAGAGCATTTGGAAATAGCTATGAGGTAAATGGGGTAGTTATGGTGTATATTTTGCGTGAACATGAATGTAAATTTATGGCTGGCAATTTAACATGTTATTTGTGTGATACATTATATAAAATGTAAAGCGGTAAGCAAATTAACCCCATTAATCATGCCCACTGACCATTGTTCCCGCTAAATTTGGTTCTTGCTGAAAAAAATCATATTTGAATTGGGCAGCTCAGGCAGCTGAAGGCTCTGCCAAATACCAGTGACATTTTCAAAATCTTTGAAATGTGAAATTCAATACCACAGTAAAAGTTTATATTATGCTATTATGCTATTCAACACACTCCATTATTTAAAACAGTTAACTATTAATTGACGTAAATACAGACATATAAAATAAAAACAATATCATGCTGTCTTAGTGTTTCTTAATTAAATAAACCCTGCTTCATATTTTTGAATTATTCAGGTAAATAATGAATAATAAACAACTAGCCTAAGTATTAAGCAAACTAATATCATATTAGGCAAATAATAACAAATAAATAAAGATCAGTCAATGGATGTCTTTTCAATATTGTTGTTTGATTAATATTAACTACATAATAGACAGTGGCAGATCTTGTAGGCTGCATTAGTGTGTTAACAGTGCAAAGTCTAAAGCACAGATGCAATATTTTGACACATCACTGATATGTTGCACCTCGCGCCTCAAAGTAATTGCGCTTATGTGTACAGGTATGTGTTGTTTCACAACTCAGAAATGTGTATTTCCACCTTGTTCACACACAAGATTTCACTCAAAGCTTCAGCTCCACACTGGAATAAATTAACTTTCGTATGGACTCCAGTTGAAACACTGAGCATGCACTCAGCTCTGAATCAATCAAATCTTTTTGTTTTCCCACACACTTAAGTCTGCCATTGCTGCGGATGTTTTCTGTCTGCGCGTGAGCAACATCAGAAGTGGGCAGCCATGCAGGCATGCAGCTTAGAAGGAACATTGCCCTTGACCACATGTATATTACGTGTTAAGTCAGCAGGGGGCAGTTGACGCAGCTCAAACTATACAGGCAACAAACCGACAGCTAATCAAAACAGAGTGTAGGGGACTCAAGGCGTATTTTTAAAGTTTCAAACTACATTTAACTTGACACAGCATCCTGAACGTACAGCGTTTATGGCTAGAAACACTGAAAACCAGTGCAATCTGATTGAGAAACAAAACCACAGTGAGACAAAAAACGTCTGTTGACACGTGTGTTCAGGCGGAATGCAAAATCGAGTCCTGTGATAACGCTCCAAGTAGTCCATAGGATTTTGTTCAATGACAATTAAATAAATCAAACAATATATTGACCACTTTTGTATTATCTAAATAATGCTTTACTCATCTCCCACAATAATATAATGTCTTTGAATTATCTGAAATATTAAATATATTTATAATTATTTAGATTACTATATATTATCTGATCTTTAATTAGTGCTCTGTTTCAGCATATAATGTAATTACTTTGATAAAAGTTTAACCGACTGACAGCTCTTTGTGAATATATAATGTACACAAAACCACATGCCATATTTCATCAGTGATTGCATATGCGTGCATGCTTGTGTGTGTGTGAGTTAACTTGGGGGGGAGGGGGTGGTCGGATTGGAGTGTGCTTCAGAGTTCCAAACAAAGTTGTCGGAAAACCTAACAGAGTGCCAATAAGCACATGCAAATGAGCACATTGCCCACCCTCCAACATATGTGTCTAATGAAAGGTGAATGGCTCTCCTGTCTATACTTTCCTACTTTCCTCACAATCAGCCATGATGTCACTGTAAACCCTCACTGAACCGACCTCTGTCAAAAAACATTTCCCTCTCTCTCTCTTTCTCTCTCTCTGTCCTCTGCTTCTCATTTTCCACCTTTCCCTATTGCACTCACCAGGCTGCCTCCCTCCAGTTCAAATTCTTCTGGTGAAACCACATTTTTTCTTTCTTCTTTTCATTTGCTCTTTTCCCTTCATCACCACCCCCCTTCCCCCAACTCCAGACTCTCTCTCTCTCCCTCTCTCTCTCTCTCTCTCTCTTCTGATCCGGGCCCATTCTGTCCCTGGCTCTCTCGCTCTAATTGAATCAGCACAAGTGAAGCCCACTGCCAAAAGTAGCAGGATGTTCTGATTAGAACAAACTTCAAAAAGTGGCCTTTTAAAACTGTTTGCAGTACCAAGGAAAGAAAGCATGCCAAAGTAAGGGTGGAAAAGAGTATGGCTTAAAAACAGATAGAAGTCAGGGAAGGAGGTCACTAAAAGCAAGAGAGAATGTCGAGAAAGAAATGAGAGGGGCTGGTGGGGGATGCGGGGAGAAGCTGCCTGATCCACATATGGAAGCAATTTTGTAATTGTGGCAAATCTTTGTGCTCGAAAGGAAAGGTCCCCTTCTCAGTGCCTTCTCCCTTAACAAATAAAACTGCCATTGTACCCAGCATATTTTCAAAAGCACCATTCAAAACACTATGCGATAGTAGACCATTGTCAATTGAACTAATATGAGAGCAGACAAGTTCTTTGTTCTTTGAGAGGGGAAAAAAACATTTGCTGGCATGGCAATATATAAAGAAAAAGGTTGCACTCTTAAGGAGCTATAAATCAAAAGGTGAAAACTCAAACTGAAACATTTCAATAAAAGGGATAAAGGATAGTTCAAAGGGATAGTTCACCCAAAAATTACGATTTTGTCATAATTCACTCCAAACCTTGTTTGCCTTAATCGCTATTCTTTTTTAGTGTCTTTTCTTTCATACAGTGAAAGTCAATGAGGACTGAGACTGAACATTCTACTTAATATCTCCTTTTGTGTTCCACACCAGAAAGAAAGTCATGCAGATTTGGAACAACGTGAGAGTGAGTAAATACTAGGGCACCACCATTATCAACCTTGACTGTGGATCTCTTTCAGTATAAGCCATCTCCAGCCATTTTAGCAATACAAAAATGCTAATTTATACTGCTTTATATTGCAGGCTGGCAATACATGAGATCATATTAATATCATTCATAATTATTTTCATTTACACAATAGTTTGGACACACATTTTTTACCATTTATTGCAAAGGCAGAAGAGAGATCAGGCACTGAAATGCTCAGTTCTGTCTGTCACCACAAACTTTACACAACCAGGGAGAAATGGAGAAAGAGAACAGAAATCTGCTTGGAAAATACTGTTTCTACTTTCTTTGCACCAAAACTGCATCTTGTTTTATCTTGGCAAAATAATGAACGCATTATTCTCGACTTAATTGTCAGAGAACACTCTCGCTTTCTTTTCGGTGTATAGTAAACAGACACACAGATAACACATTCAGCATGGCTTATGAAATATCATCTTTGGAAATAAATGAAGGCATCATTTTTGGGGTTTAATAATATGCATGGAGGTTTGCATGGCAACGTGAAAATACTGCATTGTCACGCTCTCTGACAAGTAAGAGGCAGATTTAATTGTCTTCAATTCAACACACAACAGTAAGTGAATGATCTGGGCTGATGTTTGAAATGTATCAGACATTAGGATATTAATTTGCTGTACATCCTGTGGTTGTGTGATAGTTTATAAGCCTATTTCACTCAATTCTGGTATTATTATCGGTCTAGTTATTTACATTGCGGTCAATGACAGCGGAACTTTTCACACTTCTCAGAAATGTAGCCGCTTGCAAAATAAGGCAGATAAATCACGAAAGGAAAATGAATGCAACCGAAACCACTTCCAAACCAAATCCAAAAAAAGAATTTAAAACATTGAAAGTTTTTCATAACGCTTCGAAACTTTCATCTTCCTCCTAGACCCAATACACCATTGTCGAAGTGCCCTTTGCCTAACAGGGAACTTGGTATAAACTTGTTAAATTGCTCATCAGCCTCCAGAGAATCTGGCAGGACTTCACATACAGAAATCTTTCAATAAAGGAGAGAAAGAGTTTGAGCAGGTAAGTGTTGGTGGGCAAGAGAGAGAAACAGAAAGATGACAGACACTGATGGTTGTCTGCCTAGCCCGAGGCACAAGGTGTTTCTACTGAGTGCATGTTGGCAGCAGCCCCTGTTCAGTTCCCAAACTCTATACGTTCTCCCTCTGTAATTAACAGCATGCCCTGCCATAACATGTTCCTCAGTGCGTGAGTCGCCCACAGTCATGGGTTCATAGCTGCACAACAGTGCTCCAAATTTAACACAACCAATTAACCCTGGCAACTATCAAACAACAAAGAAACTGGGTTTATGTAAGGTGCCACATTCTGTTCAAATGATTTCAAGTTATCTTGTGCGAAATGTAGCATTTCAATCAACGTGTCAAGCACACAAGCTGTAATCAAGCTTTTTTTTGTTGGTAAAAACAAAAACAGATAGACAGACAGACAGACAGATGGGAATTTTAATGGCTGACTTTCTGGAGACACTTCTAATGTCTTAAAATCCAAATGAAGGCATTGAAAAATAGGTTAATGTTTACAAGTTTTGTATGTGCATTTAGATGGTGTGTGAGTGTACAGTACATTAATTAAATCTAAGAAAAGTTTCCTCTGGGGACATTTAGGATGTCCTAATTTGCAAAAACTAGTTAATATTAAGTTAATAATGTTTTCTGAAAATGTAAAAGATTTGCTTTCAGTTGTGGTCTAGTCTAGCCTTTGAATACTCAGGCATAGGCTACGTTACACAGGCTACATACACAGTTTTGAACGCTGCATGGCAAAATAGCGACTTCTTGCTTTATAGTGGCCTCTAGTGGTACAATGTAAAGTCACAAAATGTGTCCAATTGGAATTGTTCATTCAGATTCTGCTATTCACCACGCAGAGTATGCTTACAGTGTATTAGAGAAAACATAATAAATTCAAGCACTTTATTAATTGTGATGACAATCTTATTATTACATGCAAACACTGCCCCAAAATTTTAAATGTGTGAATAAATTGATAACATTTAAGTGTTTGAATTAAAGAATGGCACGGTATATTTTGTATGTTTAGAAAAAGAAATGCCATCCTCATAAACATAAAAAAATGACCCAGGAAATTAAATCCAGCACTCAAAAATAAATAAATAAATTATTCAAAGTTACGCATTTCAATTTCATAACAAAATTGAATTAAAGGTGCAATATGTAATATTGTTACTGTACTAAAGCATAAAATTATCTTAATGTGTTATCAGAGCTTTAGGAAACATGCTAAGTTGAAATACTGGCTTCTCCGAAAACAACAGCCAGTATATTCGACATTTAAACGTCTATTCCAGGCGGAATTTCTGTTTGTGTTTTGGCCTGTGTGATCTCTATATATGGAATGAAACTCTGAATATATGGAATGAAACTCGAATATATGGAATGAAACTCTGAATATATGGAATTAATCTCTGCATATATGGAATGAAACTTGAATATATGGAATGAAACTCTGAATATATGGAATGAAACTCTGAATATATGGAATGAAACTCTGAATATATGGAATGAAACTTGAATATATGGAATGAAACTCGAATATATGGAATGAAAGTCTGAATATATGGAATGAAACTCTGAATATATGGAATGAAACTTGAATATATGGAATGAAACTTGAATATATGGAATGAAACTGAATATATGGAATGAAACTCGAATATATGGAATGAAAGTCTGAATATATGGAATGAAACTTGAATATATGGAATGAAACTCTGAATATATGGAATGAAACTCTGAATATATGGAATGAAACTCTGAATATATTAAATTAAACTTGAATATATGGAATGAAAGTCTGAATATATGGAATGAAACTTGAATATATGGATTGAAACTCTGAATATATGGAATGAAACTCTGAATATATGGAATGAAACTCTGAATATATTAAATTAAACTTGAATATATGGAATGAAAGTCTGAATATATGGAATGAAACTCTGAATATATGGAATGAAACTCTGAATATATGGAATTAATCTCTGCATATATGGAATGAAACTTGAATATATGGAATGAAACTTGAATATATGGAATGAAACTCTGAATATATGGAATGAAACTCTGAATATATGGAATTAATCTCTGCATATATGGAATGAAACTTGAATATATGGAATGAAACTCTGAATATATGGAATGAAACTCTGAATATATGGAATGAAACTCTGAATATATTAAATTAAACTTGAATATATGGAATGAAAGTCTGAATATATGGAATGAAACTTGAATATATGGATTGAAACTCTGAATATATGGAATGAAACTCTGAATATATGGAATGAAACTCTGAATATATTAAATTAAACTTGAATATATGGAATGAAAGTCTGAATATATGGAATGAAACTCTGAATATATGGAATGAAACTCTGAATATATGGAATTAATCTCTGCATATATGGAATGAAACTTGAATATATGGAATGAAACTCTGAATATATGGAATGAAACTCTGAATATATGGAATTAATCTCTGCATATATGGAATGAAACTTGAATATATGGAATGAAACTTGAATATATGGAATGAAACTCTGAATATATGGAATGAAACTCGAATATATGGAATGAAAGTCTGAATATATGGAATGAAACTTGAATATATGGAATGAAACTCTGAATATATGGAATGAAACTCTGAATATATTAAATTAAACTCTGAATATATTAAATTAAACTTGAATATATGGAATGAAAGTCTGAATATATGGAATGAAACTTGAATATATGGATTGAAACTGAATATATGGAATGAAACTCTGAATATATAGAATGAAAGTCTGAATATATGGAATGAAACTCTGAATATATGGAATGAAAGTCTGAATATATGGAATGAAACTTGAATATATGGATTGAAACTCTGAATATATGAAATTAAACTTGAATATATAGAAAGAAAGTCTGAATATATGGAATGAAAGTCTGAATATATGGAATGAAACTTGAATATATGGATTGAAACTCTGAATATATTAAATTAAACTTGAATATATGGAATGAAAGTCTGAATATATGGATTGAAAGTATGAATATATGGAATGAAACTCTGAATATATGGAATGAAAGTCTGAATATATGGAATGAAACTTGAATATATGGAATGAAACTCTGAATATATGAAATTAAAATTGAATATATAGAAAGAAAGTCTGGATATATGGAATGAAAGTCTGAATATATGGAATGAAACTTGAATATATGGAATGAAAGTCTGAATATATGGAATGCAACTATGAATATATAGAATGAAACTCTGAATATATGGAATTAAACTTGATCATATGGAACTCTGATTATATAGAATGAAACTTGAATATATGGAATGAAACTTGAATATATGGAATGAAACTCTGAATATATGGAATGAAACTCTAAATATATGGAATGAAACTCTGAATATATGGAATAAAACTCTGAATATATGGAATTAAACTTGAACATATGGAACTCTGATTGTATAGAATGAAACTTGAATATATAGAATGAAATTGTGAATATATGGAATGAAAGTCTGAATATATAGAATGAAATTGTGAATATATGGAATCAAAGTACAGATTTGACAGTACTTAATGAATAATCCAATTCTTGGTTGAACTAGAAAACATTTTAGCAACAGCTGGTCATACTCCAAACAACACAAGCAGTTTGGAGTCTACATCCCACCATGTTGAGGATCATATTTGCATTATTGCAACATTCTTAGTGCTTATTAGTAATCATGTTCAACAAAATGTTGCTGAAAGAACATTATGCATTACTGTCGAAGGAATTTACGAATCTTTTAGGGAGATGTTGGCTGAAATAGCGCTCCAGGTAGAAGCTGATATACAAGTGCATGGTATGGGTGTACATTCTGTATCACAGAGGGGAAGGCTGAGGTAAGTGATGATAATGGAAGTGTATGTTGATGGAGGATGATGCAAGAATACTGTACCTAACCTCTTTGCAAGTTGCAAACAAAATTATTAATACAAGTTATTAGGAAAATTAATTAACACTATATATGTGAATTAACACATTTTTGTAATTTTTTTCTTCTTTAAGGTACAACATACCATCTGCTCTGCTGATTCACATGCGGGACTTAGGATTTAGCTGGATGGCCAAATCTCAAATGTTGTCTGTAAACATTCGAACACTGTACAACCACAGGAGGCAACTTGGTTTAGTGGACTATGGGAGTTTCCCCAACATTTCAAATGATGATCTTGATCGTCTTATTACTGAGGATCTTCAACAAACCCCTGGCTCAGGAGAGACCTACATCACTGGTAGTTTGAGAGGAAGAGGGATCAGAGTTCAGCGATGGCGAGCGCGAGCGCGTTTAAGAAGAGTTGATCCAGTGGGAAGAGCCTTAAGAGGACGAAGGGCTATTCAACTGAGGGTCTACAATGTCTCTGTCCCAAATCAGCTTTGGTATGTGTTTTGTAAATTTGCAACAACAAAAAAAAAAAATAATAATAATAATAATACAGTTCTTACTCCCTAACTGGTCATTGAAGCAAATTGATGTAAGGATTTAGGAGGACCAAAACTATGCTAAATAAATAATGTCATTATAAAACATGATTATTTGTAAAATCAACATGAAAATGTGAGATAATGCATCGGTTAAAGTATTATGAAATATAATCACGATGAAAGAACATCTAATAATATGAGATGAATTTTAAAATAGTTTCTCTTTCTTCATATTTGCATTGTTTTATGTTCTTTTGCTTAATTTTGACCACTTCTCTCAACAATCTCTGGGGTTGTAACCTTTTTATCATTAAGTAAATATTGCCTATTTGAACATGTTTTTGCATGCTTCTATTCTGTTTTTCCATAGTTTTTCTATGTAAACACGCACTGGACGAACGCCCTTGACTGCTGTCGTGTCTCGCGGAGGACCGGCACATTTTTAGACACGGTGTCAAGTTAAAAATCAGATTTCAAAAATGCATGTTGAGACAGTTGCATTCTGTTTCATTCATTTAAAATTATGATCTAAAATAAATTGTCTTTTTTTAGCAACATTTTTCGAAATAGGGCCCCGGGTTGGTTGGTTGCTTGGGGCCTCAGAAATCGTAAACACGCCCCTGCACATGTGCCAATTCAGAAGTTACAAATTACTTTGTGTTGTTTTCTGGACTGATTTAGTCACAGTATTTAAAATCGTATGTGCTGAGTCCATCTGTATGAATGTAGGAGCTGCTTTTAACTCATGAAGAATGTTTTTGTCACATCTCACAGCACAGCACAATGAAGGTATATGGAATATTGGTCACAAACATGGCGGCCATGTAGTGATGTCATAACACAGGTCCACTGCACATCTTTGCCAAAGCATCACTCATTTTTAGATACAATATCATCTTGTCTTCCATCTTTATTTATTTTTATAATTATTTTTATAATTATTTGGTTATATGCATAGGATGTATATTTAATTATATTTTGACAATGTATCGCAATGTATATCTTTATTTAGACCACCACAACAGCACGAGATATGAACATGGATGTAAGGACAGCCCCAGCTAACAGGGAACGTTCCCACAACATTTGCTAACGTTCTGTAAAGGTTATGTAAATGTTAGGATAAAACGTTCTTAAAATAATGTTCATGGAACGTTCTTATGACGTTATAGGTGTTTGATAAACGTTCACATAACGTTCTAAAAAAACTTTCTTAGAACAATGTTCTTGGAACGTCCTTTTGACGTTATTAACAACTGGCAAATGTTCTCATAATGTTGGGAGAAAACATTCTTAGAACAAAATTTTTGGAACGTCCTTTTGATGTTAATAACAACTGGCGAATGTTCTCATAATGTTGGGAGAAAACGTTCTTAGAACAATGTTTTTGGAACGTCCTTATAATGATATTAACAACTGAAGATTGTTCGGTGCTCTTCAATTAACCAGAAGAGGCCGCTGTTTTGCCGTATTTAGTTTAAACTAGAGCAGGCTAATAATTAGTAATAGTAGTAGTCTACACAAAATGTTTCTAATCACTGCTTTTACCTTCATTGTTTTACACCATGTATTGTTTATGAACTACAAATCGGACTATAAACACGCTGAATCATGCCATTTCCCCAAGCCCCTTGAAAGTATGTTTTAATCAAAAGTTCAGATATATAAGATGCTAACAACATTTATTTAGCCACCCCAAGGTGCCAAAACTCTAAAAGTAAAAATGTAAAAGCAAGGAAAACTTTACAGCTGTACATTAGGTATACATTTTTTCTGTAAAATGCCTTTCTTACTTTCTTTATTTGTAATGTTATATTTATTTATTTATTTTTTTACCCTTAACATGTATGGTTATATGTACTCTTGTATGTAAATATTTTTTTTTTGTTCTTGTTAAAATGCAATAAAAATAAATAAATTAATTAATTTAAAAAAATAATAATAATTAAAAAAAATAAAAATAAAAAAAAGATGCCAAAACTCTAATATTTATCATCGTAAACAGCATGAGCTCTGAACCGAGAACAATTTAAATGCAAAGTGAATTGATATATTGTTTACGTGGACTTGTTTACACTGTACTACTTAGTCTATTAATGTATCGTTCACATGCTGGAAGAGATTTTAAAAGTCGCGCGGTTCAGCAGTCACGCAGAGCCCCGCCTGCAGTCCATGTGCACGCCTCTCATATCGCCTCGTCTCACGCTGTGTTTTGCATAAAATGTGTGTCAGTAGGACAGCGCGTTCCCCAGCACATGCAGAAGGCACATGCAGCGTGGCTTTACCAGCGTATAGCACAGTCGTATAATCGCATCCAGCACAGCTCTGTGCTTACATAGCCGCCTCTGAATATGCACGCCAAGGAGATCACAGAGCACGTTAGAGTGAGATAAATCCCCCTCAAAGAGAACAGAAGTTGACGGCTTCCCTAAGTCCAGTCACATTTGCCAGTCACCTGAAAACGTGATTGATGTGGGTGGGTGTGCGTGGCTAGTAGGAGTGTAAGTGCAGTTTGACAGCCCCAAAGTGATGTTGATGGCAATGCACAGGCTCGTACTCCAGACTTCACCAGCAATGCGTCTTTCACACTAGAACAGGCAGAATACATGTAGCTCCGCACTGAAGGGGCATCTTCACTTGAGAGTTCGCGAGTTTATTTAAATTTTTCTGTTTGGCTCGACTGCCAAATGCTCTGTTCGAGAGACAATCCCTGCCTTCTTTGGGCTGCACGCTGTATGCACCGGCATTTCTCGACCTTTTCACCTGTTTTCAGCCGACTTTTGCTTCAACATACTGACACACAGAGACTTTATTAAAGGCATTCATTTTGAAGTCAGAGGCTCTTACAAAACTTATCAAGAATGGATAACAGTCCTGGTAAGATTTTATTATTATTATTATTATTATTGTGAATTTCTTGATTATATATCATCCTTTTATTATTATTATTATTATTATTATTATTAATAATAATAATAATAATAACAACAATAGTTGCAGTTGTAGTGATGTTGTTCTAGTTAAAAACTGTTAAAAACTATTTTTGTAATCATTGTAGGATTTAAAGCAAACTTGTGCATTTATATGCTGTATTTTGGGTTTTCTAAAGAAATTGCGTTTCAGTGCACAGTGCAATGCACAGTCTGCCTCTAACTTTAGGATATTAACGGCATTGCTCCGCTTTCCATATGTTTATTTTGATATTTGAGTGTGTTTTAACGTTTTTAAATTTGAAGATCCCCTAGGGGGGTATTTATAACGTAACAATGGATTGCACTGTATGATAACTGGTTTGCAGATGATCTTAGTGTCATGAATGCATTGTCATACTTTGAGTATTGAACTCGGTGTATAAACACTACAAGGTGCATCTATTAATAGATCCATTCTAAGTAATCATATATATATATATATATATATATATATATATATATATATATATATATATATATATATACATATACTGAGATAAACATGAACGTAGCAGGAACAACTGCTGGTACTTATTCTGTCATAAACCGTGTGATTGCTTTCATGGAATCTGCTTTCGCGTGCTCTAACAACTTCCTGTTCTACGCCATGAAAACAAACTCACGTGTAGGTGGTCCAAGCTACTGAAGTTCGAGATAAGAGTGCTGTCAATCTTGGCTTACACATATCAGCAGAGTTTACTAGTATAAACTATAGTGTGATAAGAAAAGCTGGAAAGGGGTGGAGAAACTGTCGAGGAACATTGTTGACGGTCTCACCAAGTGGCGGAAGTCCGCACGAGCGCTTGAGGAAATGCAACAAACAGTAATAACAATAACTGTGCGATCTGTTTACCATACACGTCGTGCAGTTTGTATCTTAAAAACTTTGCTGGAGCGAGCATAGTTGGAGGTTAAACGGTTAAGCTGTTTCGGAAAGCGGTGCATCACTGAGGTTTGCCAAGGGCCACTTACAAATTGGCTCGGTCAGCCAAGTCCACTGCAGAGTTAATTGACGGCTGATTCATTTGCAAAAGCTGCAGTCACGTTCCGGGACAGGTGATGGAACATTGTCTCGTGCTTGGCGCACCCTCAACTCTGTACAGTTGACAGAAAGCTTTGAAACCATGCGAAACAAATAGGAGGCACGCCTCAGCTATTTACCAGCATAAAGTCATTACAGATATGACAATAATAACATCCGAGCCAATGACTTTGTGACTGACAGGCCACACACATGCTATTGAAAAGGGAAGCAAAATATATTTTATGTTTAACAAATAAAGGGCTAGACCCACACTAAATTAACTCAAACATTTACTTGTTTAGGTTATATCGAAATATACCGGTATCGATATGTCGGTCGATACCGGTCGTTGATGATTATTTTATAAAAAGAATGATAGCCGATTTTATAAATCTATACTAGTTTGCCTGTTTTAAAACATTTTAATGTACAGTTACAAAAGATTGATAACAATTTTGTACTTTTAAAATATTCTATAGAAAAAGAGTATCTATTAATTTAACTAAGGCACTGTCTGCTTTTAATAATAGCCTCTTCAGACAGAAAAAAATGAATACCGATTAATACCGGTATAGTCACCGCTGTATTTATAGCGTGCGATTATTCAACTATTTTTAATATTGACCTATTATGCACCTTAAAAGTGACGTGAGCACTACTAATATCCCGAATTGTGTGCCTTATGTAAAACTGTGTGAATTATGGTTTGGTTTACCAATCAACTGATATAAAACGGTTTATAAATATCACTTATGAAACTTATGTTGGACGTTTGACAATTGTGTAACAAAAATGACATTAAATGGTCAAAATAGTGGTTGTTTAATCCATGACCGAGAATTTGAATGCGTTTCATGCTGTTATAGCCCACATATGCCTATATGATCAGCTCTATTTGTATTCTTCCTGAAAAACTGGCATTACCAGGGCTCTTGAATAATGTCCAATTGATGCATATTGCACACAGCCTATTCTCTATTGATATCGGGGCGTCCGAGGTGAGGAAGTGGCTGTACAATGAATTGCACAGGGGGTAACGGACCTTTCACCCCCATCACCATTATAGCATCATCCTCTATTTTGTAGCGCTTTTCAATTATAACCGATGCTGGAGGTTTTTAGCAGCGCGCGCGATATCTTCCCACTGAACGCATCCCAGTCACTCCTACAGTCCTCCTCACGTGCATACGCTCGCTAAGCCGCGTGCGGCGCGTGATATTAAGGCCCCCACCCACCGCTTTCACTCACTCTAATGTTTTGATGCAGATTGTAAGGCGGAAAGGGGGAGGTTGGTCAGTGGGTCAGCGATTTCATGCAGTCAGTGATGCGCCTCATCACGTTTTCCCGCCTCATGCAACTTTTTTCTTTGGAGCGTTTTACACAAACACAGCCTCATGACAGCTGCCCCCATGATAATACACTGCATTGTCCATGCATTGTACATATAACAAAATGTGTTCATGATCAGTGTTGGTTTGTGAGGTTTAAAAGGCAGTTTAGGATTTAAAAGATTTCTGATTCGAGATGAATGGGTAAAGTTGGTCTGATGGCTTCATAACTTGGATGGGGCATGTGCTTTTGACCTACTTGAGAACGGAATATGTTTATTTTAGTTATACTTGAAAGTCCCTTGATGATCAAGGAAACACTCAAAACCAGCAAAAGCATACAGTAGCAAATGCTGATTTAAGCTTTTAATTTTTATTCCCATTTATTCTCTTATTTGTAGTTTACTTATGTTGAATATATTGTCTTGTATCTCATTGCATATGTACAGTATGTGAATGAGTATGTACATATATACAGTTTGTCTTCTGTAAATTGCTTTATATACACACTTTATAAATGTGCTAACGTTTTTCATACGTATTTAGTTCATAACAGTTGCTTACATACATTTAAAGCAACAATCTTATGTGTCCCCACCCCTTCAAATGCAGAAATGTGAAGATGTGCTAATGCATATCAAGGCAAATACGCAAAGACATGCAAAGCTGAGTATTTCAGCTCTTTTCCCATGGCAGCGTTTGAGGATGTAAGGAGTTATTGCCCCTGTAAAGTATGTTTCTATGCCTGCCTTTGCTTACTAGCAGATTAGCATTCGAATATGGGCAGCATAAACTCACAATGAGCTGGTGTAGACATGCTGTTTCTTTAATTTATGCTGGTGTTTCCACTGGCCCCAATTTATTGTGACTTGCATGTACATGGTGCCTCTTTTAGCTTGTAGAAACTGTAGTATTGTTTATGTCAAACCCAAGGTGAATGGCAGGGCGGGGAACATCCGTTATCATGCCTATCGCTTTCAGATAAATATAATTAAAGCCTTAAATATTTTACAGTCGTTTCAAACAGGTGACAAAAAAAACAGCTGTTCCTCAGACAATAGTATGCTCTTCTTTAATGAGGGGCATGTCCTGTTATAATGTCATGTTCTCGCCTCCTCACGTGCATCCAGGTATGAGTATTTCTGTGTGTTTGGTGGAGTTACTAAGCAGGGCAGGGCTGAGTAGCATGCTTAGGGCTCTCTATCACACGGCTGTAAAATCTAATCTAAAATCTGTAGTACGTCAATAATAAATCCTGCCGCACTTGCCAGTGAAGGGATTACAAAAACACTTCAGCTAAAATAAATACCATGTGCAGCGTGAGAAAAAACAAGCAGGAGGAATAAGGAAGATGTTTGGTGGTAGTTTGATCTTGTTTACCCCGTTTTGCCTTCCTTCCCACAGAGGAGTTCTACATGATGTGTAAAAATAAATGACAGATTCACATGGAGGACTGTAAAAGGAAACCTGTTTATGGAAATGGGCAAAACTACAATTTAGCCTATATTGATACTACTTGACGTTGTGTGCAATTCTGACACAAAATAATCCCCTAGTTTTTGTCGGTGTGAATCTAAATGTTTGGTTGAACTTGAAAGCACACAGCTAACTTTCCCCCGCTAAATGCACATGGAACACAGAACATAAGATATATTTTTATTATAACTTGTGTGTGTATCTAACCTCAAGTTGCTCTAGGGGAGCTGTCACTGCCATAAGTAAACTAAATAGCTATGGAAAGCAACTGCTTAATGTCAGCTTGTTATTTACAATTTATTAAATATAAATCTGAACATAAACATGGTATAAATTTGCCATTCACTGTATGTAATTTCATATAAAGATAACAGATGGAAAATGAAATAAGAAAACTATTTTGACCCACATATAAACCAAATTTTATTACACACTTTTAATATATAAAATGGCAAACTCTGATGTATACATGAACTAAAATACTTGCTTAATAATAATACTTAATAGTGGAATTCCTGGAAATTCAGATAAGACTAGGCTAGTGTGAACAATGAACGTAAAACGTTTATTTTTGACCCATGTATGCATTTTAGGTTAACAGTTTCCTACAGAAAGTTTATTGTCAATCTTCCTGCAATCCTCTATTGTTGTGGGCAATCAGAACCTTTGTGCAGATTGATTAGCAAATTCAATCTGCTTTTTAGGCACTGGGACTGAGCTTGAACCGCAATTCCCTGGCCCAGACCCGACCGTCTGTGTGCTTTGGTTGTTTAAAAGTCAAACCAAAGCCACGGCGCACATTCTAACAAAACGTGATCCTAGTTGCCCTTCTCTTACAGGCAATGCCTGCATGCGTCCATCTGTGCAGCAACATAATTCCATCGCGCGCGCGCCCCCTGAGTATGCTTTTGACAAAGAGCGCGCGCGACTCGCGATTGTTATAATGTTTACACGAGACTGCGGATTTGGTTTGGGCAGGAACGGTGTCAGGGATCCATGTGAGGCGGCGGTCAGGTGTTGTGCAGTAGGCTGGGGCACTGTGCCAGCGGAGCCATGCAGGGCTATTATTGGAGAGGAGAGGCAGGACAGCTCGCGAACACGTGAGACCGTGTCTTAGGCATCACACCCTGAGCGCATGACAGGAGAGGATGCGATAGGATGCTGAAGCCTGGCGGGAGAGAAGGAGAAACCTATGGGGGAATGGGATTAAAACACGTTGCTAGTTTCATTTAAAATAGCTAAGGGCTATTAAATAAAGCCATATAGCACCCTGGGTTGTTTCAACTGGGAACGTCTTGATCTGTTGCTGTGCAAACATACATTTTGTGGCGCTCGAGATCGTTCCATCTGAACGAGCAATTGTGTCTGTTGCATTCAAAGCAGTGAGGCAACTTCTCTGAAAGAACAGAGCGCATCCCAGCCATTTATCATTAGGGCTACATCACTACACTCTTAATACATCCTTGTTGCCAAATCAAAATTCAACATGTTATTTAAATTTACATTTCTGAATCAATCCTAAAAGATCCTAATGGTCATTTTCAACGTAGTGTATGTGTGTGTGTATGTATATATATATATATATATATATATATATATATATATATATATATATATATATATATATATATATATATATATATATATATATATATATATATATATATATATATAAATTGAATTTGAAATGTATAGGATACATAATCCTTTTTAAATAAGGATTGAACATGTAAAAAATTAAATGTGGTTTAACTAAATGTAATAATTTAATTATAAATGCAATTCAGAGTTACTTGATCCAAATAATTAATCAAAGTAGAAGTTTATTTTCAGGTGGTGCAATATTTTGATAAAAACTTTGGTTGAAGTGTTATGCTCCTTGGTCAGAGGCTTCATATACTTGATATCTGTGTTTCTACAGGAAGTGTGATACTTTACGCTGGTTCCAATGGCAGTGCCAGTCCGAGCCCAGGGAGCCCCTCCAGTGGCTATCAAACCCAGTCTCCATCCTCCCACTCCCAGCCCTCCTCCCCAGAGGAGGTCACCTTCACTGAGATTGGGGCACTTAAGCAGCAGGGAGGTGGAGAAACCCCATCATCTCCAAAACTGGTCTTTCAGTTCCCTGAAGTCTACAACAATTCCACAGCAAGTTCAAACCAGCACAGCTACTCCCATCCCATCGCTGGTAAAAGACCTTGTGGATTCAATGGGACATTCACTAGTAAGTGGCCTCTCTTCTTTTTCAGCTGAGAACCAGTCCATTACAATACAAAACTTAAGAGAGGTATCCACTTTGTGTCTTTTTACATCCTGACCCCTTTTCCCTCCCCTTTTTTTCTCTTTATCTGAGCAGAAACTGGTGGCATGGTGCTCCTTTGTAAAGTATGTGGAGATATTGCATCTGGTCTCCACTATGGTGTCCATGCATGTGAAGGCTGCAAGGTGAGAAAGAGTGACACTCTCTGCTGAAAAGATCAGCGTTCCAGTCCCATATGACTTACTTTCTTATGCTGTAAACAAAAGGAGATGTTTTAGTAAATATTGCAGTCTGTCTTTTCAATACAATGGCAGTAGATATCCTGAAGTGACTTATTTTATAGCAAAAAGACCCTAAATCATCATAAATTTTGGCATTATATTCCAATCCTCTGAAGACATATAGGTTTTGGTGAGAAACAACTTAAATTTAAGTAATTTTTCATTTGAAATCGAAACCATGCCAGTTCTTGCATGAACATGTGAGCCACTGTAAACAAGCGTGCAAAGGAATATCAAGATGTACAGAGTCTTTTGTGTCATAGCATTTTTTTTCATCATATCACGTGTATTTTATTGTTTCCAGGGATTCTTCCGGCGTAGCATTCAGCAGAGCATCAACTACAAGATGTGTGTGAAGAATGAGAACTGTCTGATCATGCGCATGAACCGCAACCGTTGCCAACACTGCCGCTTCAAGAAATGCATGTCCGTTGGCATGTCCCGTGATGGTGAGTATATGACAAAAAGTAAAAAGTCATACTTTCAAATCATAGCACAGCCCAGAACCACACCCTGCCCATCACAACCTACTTTCTTTTTTTAGTCTTGCACTGTTGGCAACTTTCAAGAGAGCAAGTTTCATTTAGTTTGGATGTGCAATCGTTTTCATCTCTCGCTTGCACTTTGTGTTCTCCTTTTTCTCGCCTTCTTCTCTCAGTTGGTTTACACTCCCCCTTCCGCATGTTCCCTATCTCTGCCTCCCGTTCCCTCGTTGAGAAAATGATTTATGAGGAATGGAGTCACACAGTCCCTGAAGCTATTTGTAATCTAGAAAACTGCAGCAAATACTGGATTATTTTGAGAAACTGGAACACAGGCAACTTAACTATCACACTTGTGCCCTTACAACATCCTCAGCAATTAATGTTGTGTGGCAGCAATAATTATGCAAGGGATGCAGAAAAAGGCATGCATCTGAACTCATCTCTCCCATCAGTAGAACAAGTCATGAGCTAGTAAAAGTGTTTAGATGTCAGAAGATAGCATTGTGTGAGAAACAGGCATTTAGGAACTGATAATCTGCCCTTTTAAAACAGGAAATGTGTCATTGTTTTAGTGCCTCTAGTGTTCATTTCAACAGAAAACTGCCATAATATGTACAATGAGCCATGTAGAAATCATTGTGGAAAGATATAGGGATAGTAACATTTCTGCTATACATTCGTTGAACATTATTCAGTGAGATCAGGTTGACATTTTTTGAAAGAACCAGATAGCAAATATGACATCCATATTATACTTGTAGATTATGACCTATTTAGGCCAAGTTTGACTTCTGATAGATTCTTGGCAGCATTTCACACGCTGTAATCAGTATGCAGTAGAAGAGGATCTGAGGTAAAGTGTAGGGGTTGGCTGTGTTAGCGGATTGTGCTTTTGTTCTAAGTAGGCACAAAAAGAAATTAGTCCACTGGGGGAGGTAAACAGTCATTTTAACACTGGTGCCTGTAAATTGTAGGGTCCACAACCTAGAAACCTGTTTCTCTGACAGGTCCTATTGCACAAACTGGAAAGCCTCATGTATCTGCCTCAAAAGCCACAATAGATGCCCTGATTTCATTGCAGTCAATAGTGTGATTTTGGTTGTGTGATACAAACAGATGTTTGCTTTGACACGATGGCATGGTTTCTCTTTCGCCATTGTCTTGACATTTCATAGACTAGTATTCAGTGCAGCACTCTGGCGGGATATATGTGTCACATTGTTTCGTGCGTGATGAACAAATTACAACCTTTTGTAGATAATCTTGATGGCAAATTCATACCAAGAATTTTAGTTCTAGTTCAGTTTCAGTTAAATGAGTAAGTGGTAAGTCAGTGGCAGACTTGGCATAGAAAAATATTTGTCACGCAGTGATTGCATTTTCGCTACAGAACAAAACACACTGAAGGCATGTTCCCCCTGTTTAGGCTTATCTCAGTTTCTCAGATGCTGGTTTTATGGGACATATATGATATATGGGCCAGCTCCGCCCTCTCTACCCAGGATGTACCACAAAACCTCACACTGACTGCCTCCTCAGTCCACCAAATGATGCATTGTGCTCCTGTCCTTTCCATTTTCATTTAATTTTCAGTTTCCTTTCCTTTTCCTTTTTTCCCTTGCGTATCCTTTCCCGTTTCTTTTCCTTTTCCTTTTTTATTTTTTTTACTTTCTCTCCTTTATTATCCAAGTCTTTTCTCTTCTCTGTTCCTATCACAGTCATTAGTTTCTCTCTCAATTACCATTGCATTGTCATCACGTTCTGCCTGACCCACTGCCCTACTTACAGCTTGAAAGAGGGAGGCAGAGTAGCAGAAGGATGAAGAGAGGAAGGGGAGGTAGTGAATGAGAGAGACATTAAGAGTGGGGGGAGGCAACATATGGTACCATAGGTGCTATTTTTAGACTCAACAGCTGACTGACTTTCTTAAAGGAGGGAGATGACATTGGAGAGGAGAGTGAGGGGCTTGTAAAAGATGCGAGTGCATCCAACTCTACACCAACACATTATATGTTCATCCATATTTAACACCAAGATGACCAGAGGTTAGGCATACTGTTAGCAAGTTGTCTCTTGCACAGCAGCTTTTTTTCCGGCATTACTTTATTTTTTTGGATTAGGTTAGTTCTTGTATCCCCATGTGCTACAGTATGAAAGAAATAGGTCACATCAATGAAAATCTTTATGCTCTGGTATATTGGTTATTCTGATGGCAAATGCAATATTGGATTGTGTAAATTGGAGCAGTATGATTTTATTGGCTAATATATGATTTTTCCCAGCCTGTGTGGCCTTGGTTACTTTAGTAGAGAAAAACAGTTGTTTCAGAGAAAGTTATTGCACTTTGATGAAAGATTATTAGATTTTGTTTACATTTTTTCAATAACATGTGCTTATGGTTTATGCACACCAGAGACATTTACTAAGAAAGTATATGGGATAAATATTGATTTTATTATGATTTTAAACCTATTGTGTCTCTCTATCTGACCCCCAGCTGTGCGCTTTGGCCGCATTCCTAAACGAGAGAAGCAGCGGTTGTTGGATGAGATGCAAAGCTACATGAACAGCCTCAACGAATTGTCCAACGTGGGCATGGAAACCTCCCCACAACACGAAGCACCTCCCAGCCCCAGTGAGAGCCAATCCAAAGAGGCCATTGGTGCCTTATCCCGTGCCTACCAGGACATCTTCACAAACACACAGGACCACCAGACCAACAAGAGAGCAGTCCGCATCAACACCAGCAATGGCTCATGCACTTTTCAAAACAACCCTTCTCAGGACTACAATCATGCTAACCCACTTGTGGGATATCACTCGGCTTCCCATGAAAGCTTCTCAGCTCCACCTCGCTGCCCAGTTGTTTCCAGTGAGAGCAAATGCCCCGTCTCATTGATGGACAACAGTCGGTACAGCTATGCTCCTTCGTTCAGCCAAAATGACTCCCAATCTAGTGTTAGCCCATCCCCACAGCCTTCTCAGGCAAGGTACAACAGCTACCCAGTTGGGGAGTCCCAAAGCCAGACTTCGTGTCCGTTGAAGTTGGCTGCTGGCTCCAAAGTGCTGGTGAGTAGTGTTTAGAGATACTGTATGTCATAGTGTCATTAAATAAAGCAGTAATATTGCATTTATGAAGCCTTGTGTGGAGGCCTTTAAACTAAAATAAATGTAAGATCATAATAAAGGAAAAGATCAATAAATTAGGCTCTCATACAGAGCATAGGAAACCCTTACAATGGGGTAATAAAAATGCCTCGCACTGTCTCCTCCAGGCCTGTCCATTGAATGCATGCCCCGTGTCAGCACCTGGCATCTCGAGTCAGCAGGTGTGGGAATCTTTCTCGCAGTGCTTCACCCCAGCTGTGCGCGAAGTGGTTGAGTTTGCGAAGGGCATTCCAGGTTTCCAGGAGCTCTGCCAGCACGATCAAGTCATGTTGCTTAAAGCAGGCACATTCCAGGTATTGATCACATGATCCCCATAAGTCTCTCCTGACATTTAACAATCATTTAATTGTTGCTAAAGCATTAAAGGAATAGTTAACTCATAGATTAAACGTTTGTTATCATTTACTCACCCTCATGTGGGGCCAGATTGATGAAACATTCTTAAAGGAATTGTTCACCCCGAAATGATCATTCTCTCAACATTTACTCCCCATTATGCCATCTCAAACTTGTATGACTTTCATTCTTCTGCAGAACACAAACAAAAATATTTTAAAGGATATATTATTTGTTTTTGTCAATACAGTGCAAGTCAGTGGGGTCCAAAACATTAAAGCTCCAAAAAGAACATAAAGGCTGCACAAAATTAATCCACACTCGAGTGGTTTAAACAATGCATGTCTTTTGAAGTGATACAAAGAGTGAATGAGCTGCTCTCGTTAGTTCTCCAACGAGCCTGCAGATGTTAATATTTATAGTAAAAAATGAATGACACTTTTGTCTGTTTCTCACCTGAAACAGATTAGATATCTCCAGAAAACATGGATTAAACCACTCGAGTAATATGGATTACCTTTATGCTGCCTTTATGTGCTTTGTTGTGCTTGAAAGTGTTTGACCCCATTGACTTGCATTATATGGGGATATACACATCATACATCTATGAAAATATCTTTGTTTGTAGTTCCGTGGAAAAAGGAAAATCATACGAGTTTGAGGCGCAGGAAAACAATAAGAGGAATATAATGTTTGGGTGAACTATTCCTTTAAGAATAAAATTCCTACTTGACTACTATTTACTTCTTATTTGCTAACTTAAAATGCAATGGATGGTGACTACTGTTGTCAAGCTCCAAAAGGACAAGAACGCACCACAAAATACCACAAAAGAAGTCCATACAATTTATGCGCTAAATTCCAAGTCTTCTGAAACAATACAATAGCTATGCATACAATTTGAAAAACAAACCAAAATTTAAATTGTTTTTAACTGAAAATCTTGTCCTCCATCAGTTTAAATCATGATTTATCATGACTTGATCTGTTCCTCACAAAAACCTATCACATGGCTTTAGAACATATGGACTACTTTTATCGTATTTTTGATGTCCTTTATGGAGTTTCATGTTAACATTTACTTTAATTGAAAGAAGAAGAGCAGCTTTGACACAAAAGAAAGAAAATTGTTGAAAGGGTGATTAAATTTGACCTGCTCCATCATTTTGAGTCACTTTGACCCAGAAACACATTTGGAGGAGTTTCCGCTTTCTACATGACATTAATGTTATATTCCTACTCCAATCCGTTGGCGAAATATAATCATTTAAATGTTGGGTGATATAATAATTAAAATAAAACTCAAAATTTTGGAGCAGGCCACAAATAATCACAATTTAAGATTTGTGGGTGTACTTTTCCTTTAACCATCACATTTTAAGTGCAGTTTGTTTTCCTTCATCTGATTCAGGCATCTTGTTTTCTTTTGCAGGTGCTTATGGTGAGGTTTTGTTCACTGTTCAACCCAAAGGAAAGAACTGTGACTTTCCTAAATGGTCAGACATACCCGCTGGCAACCCTTAGAGGACTGGGCATGGGCTCCTTGCTGGATGCCATGTTTGAATTCAGTGCAAAGCTTTGCTCTCTGGGCCTGGATTCAGATGAGTTGGCACTTTTTATGGCTGTGGTGCTGGTTTCTGCAGGTAAGAACACAAAGAGTTCAAAAATTCCTTAGTAATAGTAAACCTTTAACCCTGTCCCACAACATGTGTGCTATGGACATGAATCGCGTCTCTAATTGTGCAGCTTGTTGAGGAGAGTTGTTCTTTATCTAAGTAATTAGACTTCACATAGTAAAACAGTGTTAATGCTAACAAAGAAATACATTTTTTTTGCTAAATATTTTTTTAGTTGCTATTTTGATTAGATGATAAATTAGTATTCATTTGTCCACAGATTGCTCTGGCATTTTGGATACTGTGGCTGTTGAACAGTTGCAGGAGGGCCTCATCCGGGCGTTGCGCACCATAATGACCCGTCGCCGCCCCGATCACAGCTCTCTCTTTCCCAAATTGCTCCTGCGCCTGCCAGACCTGCGCACCCTCAACAACCTACACTCCGATAAGCTGCTGGCCTTCCGAATCGACCCCTGAGCTATCCCGATTGGATGTGCAGCTGCCACTCACCCAAAAGCCACGACTGGCCAATCAGAAAAGAGTTTCCCAGATTAAGGGGGAAGAATGCACATTTAGATGGAGAGGCATTGAGCATGTTCCCATAGGAACCATTGATTTTGTTATGCGATTATCAAAACAGAGCACAATGGACAGATGGCTGTCTCGGCAAGCCGAAAACAAGACTAAATCTCCATTTAAAGCTTTTTCTCATCGTATTCATACATGCATTGCCTCATTAACCTTCTGTGCAACTCTTCTTAAGAGCATTGTTTATATTTGTGTCATATCAACATAAATAGGCTCACCGCAGATGGGCAATGGGTCATTCCGCAATGCAACCTGCAAACCCTGTAGACTAAAGAGTCTTTAGTCAGCAAGTACACAATACATACAGTAAAATAATTACTTTAGGGACCATTTTTAAGCCAACTGTGTGTATGTGCCTGTGTGTTTGAGAAAGGGATGGAAACACCATGTACATAAGACCTAGATATCACTAATACAGTTGTCACATTATATCAGTAATACACTTATGTATCACCTGTATTAGTGTGTAACATATATGATTGCACAACATTACTGTATAAGTACTCTAATGACCAGTAATGCTCTTTGAAAATGGTTAAAGAGACTGATTTTAAATGCCGTTTCACTTTTGAAATTAGATGATACAAGTGTCGTTTATTCATTTGCATTTTTTATAACTGTATGTCAAGTATAATATTGAAAATAGTTTGCCAAGGATTTTACCTGTTCTCCTCTTTGAACATATATCTTGTTTAGGGATACAAAACCAGCAGGCAATCTCTCCTACGCATGTTATGTTTTATTTTTTCTTCCGCAGTTTTCTTACTGTAAATATTGCACATTTACAGGTTTGTCTGTTTTATCTGCCCAGTTGCACCAGAATGTGCTCCAATCAGAGGAACAGGATATGCAGTCGTTTTTTGTAATGTTGTGTGTTTGGCTTGAGATGGGGCATTTGGTGCCTTGAAAAGCAAAGGACTTCATTTGCGCATTTTGGGAAAGAGCCCCTGATCCTCTGGTACCAGCATAGTCCCTTCACTGTTGTCACGGAGCACGTGAAGAAAACATTTTGGACTATTGTGTCCATATGGTTGATTTGATTGGTTATTACGGTTAAAGTATTGTTATTCAATGATATTGTAATTGTATATTTTGTAAATTGTTTTCTTCAGTAGAACCAATATAAATATGATTATATATTCTGTTGTTATGTGTTTTTTCCATCTGTGCATTAATGCATTTATGTTTTATTGTCTGAAAACTTCATTTAAAAGGTAATATAGAGACACTCATTCATTGGGCTTGAGCAAAAATATATTAAAGTGGCATCATCTGGCATTATAAATACATTATAAACTATGTAGTGAGCTTTAGAATATGTATTTTCAGTAAAGCTATTTATATGGAACACCAATACACCCTTTTTGCATTCTAAAGATTAAGTAGAGGAACCATTTGGGCTTTCATGCTTGTATTTATTAGATGAGCTTTTCAGAGTGCAGTAGAAATAATTGTAACTGGCCTGAAACTGTCAGTCAACTGTTTTAGTTGTCAAACAGACTCAGTTAATCCATTTTCATTTAGAACAGAGAAAAAGCATACACTTCATTCTTTAGTTAGCATTCTTACGAAAAAAAGTTGTCAGATAGATTAATTGAGAATGTACCACCTCATTGTATCAAATAATTTGCAGACGCTACATCATTATTGTGATATTGTACTGAACAGCAGTATTTTGCATTGGTTTATCAGAGAAACACAAAGACACTGTCTATGAAATTATGCATTGTTTTTAAAACGGCGTTACAGTGACCTCCAGTGGCCAATGGCGGTAGCGCATTTATCTCATGAATATTAAATTTTGACATGCAGACGTTTTATTTATATTTAAACTTTTTTTTTTGTACAGCAAATGCTTAAAAGCTACCTATCAATGAAACTAAAAAACATGGATGGCAGGTGAAAACTAATTTATATTTTTGAGGAAAGCGCTACTTGGTTGGTTAGGGTTCGGTTTAAGGGAAGGGGTTAGGTTTGGGTAGTTTCTCAGAATAAGCCGGCCGCTCTTTTCTTTTGAATATTACGGATTCGACCAATCATGTATCCGTGTTCTTATTATGAATTCGACCAGGATCTCATTACTCATGAATATTAATGACTATGAAAATGATATCCCACGTTTCGAAAATTCGAGTATTAATCAATATTAATGAAAATAATACATTAAATCGTCAGCTATCCCAGCGCCCAACGTCCTTTGCAGCCAATCAGATAGATCAAATCTCAGGATAGTGATGCGTATTTAATATTCATAAGCAGAGCGAAAGCGTGCCTCATGCGCGTCATTACGTTTTATTAACCCGGAAACTCACAGGATATTGTTGAACAGAGAAGTGAGTTTTGTATGAAGATCTGCGGTACAATAATTTGAAATCATGATATGGAAAATGCTAAACCTCAAGGAGAATGTCAAGAGAAAGGTAGGTGTTATAAAGGCTTTGAACCGTAGGTAATTAACAGTAGCCTATACAATAAGTTAATTTCAATCGTTATGATGCCATTAATCGATTGATACGTTTTTAACTAAACATTAAATTAATATACATTACATGCTTTTAAAAAAAAAAAAAAAAAATCTATTATGTGGCTACGTCTGTTTGTATTTATGTACTTGTAATGATCATGTGGCTTTATTTGAAAGTCATTGATTGATGATTCCTCATATGGTTTATTCAGCTGCATGGTATTTCTCCAAAGTCTCATTATGGGAACTGTAAATTTTGGTAAGACAGTTATTAAAAATTGTCTGTCTGTCTGTCTGTGTGTGTGTGTGTGTGTGTGTGTGTGTGTGTGTATGTGTATATATATATATACACACACACACACACACACACACACACACACACACACATAGCCTACACACTTTTCCACAATTCTCCTATTAGGTATCAGATGGTAATACCATGATTCTTTGAACACTGTAATTATTACCATATTTATATGCCAAGATATTTACAGTTCATTTCACGAAAGTCTTTAGGCAGGTCAGGTCACACCGTGGCCATCTTTAGAATGCTCCCAGGCAGCTATTTACAGTCATGAAAGTTCCTATCTACTTGAATTGGAGAACATTTGGGGAAATCTTCTAAACAGTTGGTCAAGATTATGATCAAAGAACATATTTTAAATCAGTAGTCAAGTAGTCTGACTACACTGGTATCATAAATTTGGTATCTTTTCCTCAGTTTTAAGCTAAAAATTTCCCGGCTTTTCGAGCTAATGCGCTAATTCTCAAGTTGACTGACAAGCGATGTCTACACCAAAATCTGATTAGCTCTTTTATCTGTAAAGCGGTACTTCCTTTTCTGCATCCGTTGACCATTGGGCATTTCCATTTCCTCTACTCATTTTTTAAAAAGTGACCCGTCTCTGCTAAATAGTCTCTGATGTTACTCAAAATTACTTCAAAGAATACCATGGTACTACCATGGTACATGTCCAATAAAATCATGGTATTACCATTGAACCTTATCCAAAAAAATGATAATTTTGAGTATTTTCATTAAAGTGTAGTAATATACTATTTTTGTATATTTTTGTTTTCCTTGGACTCCACAGCTAAAACATATATTTATTGGCGCAAGAGCTATTGGAGGAAGATGATCCACGATTGAGGTTTATTTAGAAGTTCTCCCATCACTTATGTGCCCCTGAAGACATATCATGGTCCATCATGTTTGTGACAGCATATCTGGCATTTGCGGTCTTGTCTGGATTGTGTGTGGCATTAGAGATCACAGCTCGCCGTCTCACCTTACCCCAGGCCACACAGACAGCTGTCGCCAATCCAGCCTTCTGACGTTTCCAGAACCTTTTTCTGAAGGTCTATCTTCTGGCCCTCTGAGCAGACAGCATGGCAGGCTCCACACTTTTTCGGCTTGCCACATCAGTCCCTTATCGACTCAAGCCAGGTCACCTTCTCTGCTTGGCTGTGCTGGTAGCTTTCTTTTCTTTCTTCATGCTGACGTTTTCTACCGTGCCTGGCCATCCCTGGCCAAAGGAGTCTCTGCTCGCCTTTCTTCTGCTTGAATTAGCCTGTGGACTTTATTTCCCTGTGGTGAGTTTTTTCCAGAGCCGTGTGATCCCCATGGAGCGCAGAGCCATTGTGCTAGCTTGGTTCCATTTGCCTCTCCATCTACTGGCTTGCCTGGGGTTGCTGGCTCTTCATGGGGTTGTTTCTGGGTCGGGGGCAGGTGAGGCTGGAAGTGGCACCAGACATATGTTTGCTAGCTGTGCAGGGATGATGCTGGCCGCTCTGCTTGCTGTAGTCAGTCTTTTCACTGTGGGCAGGAATGATGCAGATTTAAGACTAGATGGGACTAAATTGGAAGGAGAAATCTGAGTGTAGTAGAGATGGACACTGGTTTGCATAATGGGGATATACTGTATGTGCTATAATATAGTTTGTTCATGCAAGCTGTCATAGCTAAACAATTTAATTTATGGGTAGAACCTTTCAGAAAGTACATGGTTTAATTTCTTATTTGCATGTTAATAGAACCAATAAACTCCTTTATAAAAAGTTGTTAAATGTTTTTCCTGTGAGTGGCCAAAATGCATTTATATGAGTAACAGATTTGAGACAATGTTAACGGCATAGTGCACCCTAAAATTAATATTTTGTCATCGACTTTCTTTCACACAGGTTTGGAGCAACATGAGGGGTAGTGGTTGAACTGTCCTTTAAGAAATCCTAATTTTGAGCTGGATCTCTGATGTCATTACTGTATTTTCCTTTCAGCTATTATCAGTCAAGCCAACCAAAAAAAGACCAGATGTATACAAACACATTACACATACCATATTGTTGCAATTAAGTCTTGAAGTGTAAAAGCATATCTTATAGACAATAATAGATTTGTTTCTAGGGTGAATTTAACATTTTTACAACTGTAAATAAATCAGATAATTGCTATTTCTAGCTTCTGCTGCAACAGAATAGACAAAGAAGTTAAGGTAAGCATTTTCATTTATTTCAATAGATGGCAACTGAACAAATTAAGGCTCATGAACAAACAGATTAAGGAGCACTATAAATAAATGCTTATTTGAAATGTATATAAAAATAAAAAATAAACTATTGTGAAGTCTAATGACCACAGACATCAACATATTATTTTTCATTTATTAATTTAACCAACATTCCATTTTGGAGTAACTTTGAGGAAAGTTGACCCAGTGACTGCCACTAGCAGTTTCTAACAAACATTCCAGATTAAGTGTCTTTCTAAATGAGATTTCTCAACTCATTTCCCCTCTAAGGAGAGATGTGTTGAGATGTTAGTCTCAGGCATTTTACTCTGTTAAAGCAGTGTAAATGACAGAACAGCAGCACACACAATTTAATCAAAGTATTAATACATCTGTGTGGTTGTATATGGCTTGAAGGAGGTGGTATAACTTCCATATTATATAATCTTTATTTCATGGTTTCTCACAGTTTTTTGTCAGTCTGATTAAGTTAAATTTGCATAAACATTTCTCTTCTAAACCTTGTGCTATTGTCTTTGGTTATAAACCCGTTACATCTTGTGGCATGCTTGTGGGGAAAAATGGATACACTACTTTAATAATTCGTTTTTTTGTTATGATCCTAGTTTTTCAATTGAATTTGTGGTGTATTTGATTTCATAACAAAAGTCCCAGGATCTTTTACACTCAGAACTGGCAATCAACACTCTACTTTCTACACCACCTCCATTTTAAGAGAAAATGTATTCAAACTGTGGCTTCATTAGTGATAATAAAAAATGAAAACAAAATTATAAAGAATTCAACTCAAATTTCAAAAAGTAATGTACAAAAAAGAAATATGCACAGATTGGCAGTCTTGTATAAGGGAACACGTTCTGTTCTCTTCAATGATTTCTGCATGAAAATTCTAATCTTTGCTTTCTCTGTAAGATTATTGTAAAATTATAAAACCTCTGCAGAGGAGGTCTGTAAAAATGTCTCTGGTTCTTCTCACCAACTGCAGCAGCAAACGGTTGTCATGGATAGTGATGTGGTGCATTCTGCTAATGAATATTTAAAACCCTAGTGTGCAGTATGTAAATCTGCACTAAAAATGTGTGACTGAATGCTGATTTCATACATTTTGCAAAAGGGGAAAAAACCCGAAATGATTAGGGTTTTCATAATTTTGATGTATTCACAAAACCTTTGTGTGCCATAAGTTTCAGGGTTGAAACCCTTTAATGGCAAATAAGACAAAAGGTGAGAGCTTAAAATAAGAATGCAAGGTACTATGATGACTATGATTAACGTTCTTTTTTGGCTTTAAGTTTGTAATGTACTTAAAGTTTACTTGACTATTGTGCTATTCCATTTAATCAACTTGAACTACAGGCGTCCTGAATTGCAAAATGTGTAGTGTTTATAATTTGAAAGGAATATTCTTTGACTGTCTGCAAGCCTAATATAAACAGGATATTATAGGGAACGTTTTCCCAAAAATTGAAATTCTCATCATTTTCTCACCCTCATGTCATTCCAGACGTGTATTACTTTCTTCCTTCTACTGAACACACGGAAGGTTTTTAGAAGTATATTTCAGCTATGTGGGTCCTCACAACGCAAGTGAATGTGTAACAAAATTTTGAAGCTTCAAAATGCACATACAGGCAGCATTAATGTAATCTATAAGACTTCAGTTGTTAAATCTATGTCTTCAGAAGCGATATGAAAGATCTGGGTAAGAAACAGATCAATATTGATGTCCTTTTTTTTTATTTTTACTATAAATTCTCCTCCCTGTCCAGTAGCTGGCGATGTACATGAAGAATGAATTGTCAAAATCAAAAGAAGAAAGTGAAAGTGAATATTGATTAGTGGAAAAAGACTTAAATATTGATCCCTTGCTCTCCCACACCTATCATATGACTTCTGAATGTATAGATTTAACTACTGGAGTCATATGGATTACTTTAATGCTGCCTTTAAGTGCTTTCAGAGCAAGACAATTTTAGGATCCACTCACTTGCATTGTTTGGACCTACAGAGCTGAAATATTCTTCTAAAAATATTCCTTTGTGTTCAGCAGAAGAAAAGCTACACACATCTGGGTTGGCAAAGGGTGTGTAAATGATGAGAGAGTTTTCAATTTTGGCTGAACTATTCCTTTAAATCAGTAAACAAAATGGTAAATAGAAATAAAAAGTCATTGATTACCAGAGAAGGTGCTGTTTGGAAGAATTCCTAGTCTTGGAATGTTCTTATTATATATTTATTCATTTATTCATTCTTTCACTCAAATAAGTAATATTGTTTATCTGTGTATGTCTTCTTGTTTTCCTGCTCTCATAAAACAGTGTTACCGAAAAGTTCGAACATTACACAGACACAAAACACTACAAGAGCACATTTACTACATGTATTTCTTTTTTAAAAACCAATAGGCAAAATAACCCATCCCCCCAAGAGACCCCATTAAGAAGGATGCCCCAATAAAGGACGGTGGCTTCTTTTTTACCATTCGGAATGCATTGGGAAGAACAGCAGATAGGAGGGTCGTGTGGATGTCCCCCAACACCTTACGGAAAGCATAGCGTTTCTGCACATGCTCAAAAAAGGACTGGAGGTTTGGCCGGCTCCCGTCCTCCCAGTATTTCTTTGAGAGTCCCAAGAACTTGAGCCTGTGCAATGTGGCTCCAAGACAAATATCAGCTAGTGTAAAAGTAGGTCCACAAAGCCATAATTCGCAGTTTTGACCTGTGTAGACAAAATAAAGAACTAAAACAGAGGTTCTGAAAGCTATTATTTTAGATTTTAATATTTGATCATATTTATAAAAAATAAAAACTAAGAAATGTGATTTCTTGAACTTAAACAAGAATTGGAACGCTCAAGAGGGGCTCAGCGAGTATTGACACTCAAAACCACCCATGGAGACAATCTACCACCCATGGAGTCTCGAGTTCGAATCCAGGGCGTGCTGAGTGACTCCAGCCAGGTCTCCTAAGCAAATCAATTGGCCCGGTTGCTAGGGATGGTAGAGTCATATTGGGTAACCTCCTCGTGGCTCCTAAGATTCGTCCTCCACCACCCGGATTGAGGCGAGTCAATATGCCACCACAAGGACTTAAAGCGCATTGGGATTTGGGCATTCCAAATTGGGGAGAAAAGTGCAGAGAAATGGGTGTTAAATTGGAGTGTTCAGAAATGGGCGTTTTGAACTTTGGCGCTTTCATGTCCCAGGGGCTGATTTTTGAACCGGTTGCAACTTTTTTTTTTTATCATGCCTTCATGATTTCTTCTTGGTAATTTTTAAATTCCTTTTATGTATTTGACGGTTTTAGCCTTGTCCCAAACCCAGACTTTCAAAATTAAACTATGAAAAATCTATGATAAAAATACAAATTACAACATTTTTAAAACTACCATAATGTAAACAAAGAGTGAAATAAACATAATATCAATATTTATTATGTGAACATGATTTTGATCTTTTTTTATTTTTATATTCCGGCAGTCCCACAGTTGTTGCGTCAAACAAAGAAAAATCAAGGTATAAATCACTTTAGAATTATTTTTGGGTGTCATTTCCAGTCCAAATTATGGATTAGGTGTGAATATAATTTATTCCATCCATAATTTCCACCACGGAATTCTTTTAAACACAATTCAGAATATAAGATGTGCTGGAAATTACAGTGTGTTGGGATTTTTGATGACTTTCATGAAATATATAAAAAAAAAAAATTCAAATGCATGTAAACCTCTATAGTATAATTGTTAGCAGACTATATTTAAATAGAGTGAGAGTTTTAATATTTTTTAAGTGTTTTTTGAGACTTTACTTTCTAGAAGTTTGCTGTGCTAAAAGTGCCCTAATTTGAAGAAACACCATCTAATGACTGATTTGCAAGGATTACCTGATTTATTTTATTTTAATTGAAAACGTACCATGATATTCCAGTTTTCTTTTTTCCAGCTCTGCCTCTACTTGGTCTAGTACCATGGCCAGCTCACCAAGGATTTTCTTTAAGTAGTTCACATTGTCGTGGTCCAGAATCTTTGCCTATACACACAAAAGTATTCAAGAGATGTACACATTTAATTTCAGATACATCACATCAATTTTACCATGTCTCACTGAAAGGGACAGTTCAGCCAATGCTGTCATCATTTACTCACTCGCACATTGTTCCAAACCCGTATTACTTATTCTGTGGAACACAAAAGGAGATTTTTACAGAATGTTACCCTCTGCCACCATTCACATATATTGTATGGAAAAAAGATTAAATGGAAGTGAATGGTGACTGAGGCTAACATTCTAACATCTCCCTTTATGTTCCACAGAAGAAACAAAGTCATACGGGTTTGGAACAACATGAAGGTGAGTATATGATGACAGAATTTCCAAACCATTCTGCAAACTGCTTTTTCTGCAAACATGTAAGCAATATAAACTAAATTGACCATGTCATGCCTACAATCAATGCAAGTATAATATGCTATACATTAAATTGCATTGGTACATACAATATGTATTATTATTACTGCAGTAAAGCATGCACTGTTGACTTACCATGAGCTTTTTTTGCTTGGAGAGGTATGGTTCTGTCAGCTGGGTCTCCTCATGATCTAATTTCATTAGTTCAGAGGCAGCATTGGCCAAATGTCCTGAGAGAAACAAAGATCAGATTGACTACTTCAGTAAAAGAGCTTTCATCTGCATTAAATATTCACATTGTAAAACCCCATTTGCCTTGTAAGTCCCTTTGTGATAAATCATGTATATATAATATTGTGGGGTGGGCCGCACAGTGTGAGCAGGGAAGGCACGATTTTCTACAAATTTTTAATGCTCTAGACAACTAATTAAGGAGTTTAATAAGATTTTACACATAACATCAAAGCAGTGACTTGATAGCAGTGATAAACTGCACCTATCAGAAGAACTCCCCAAGTTATGAACCATAAAAGAGATTTATTTGCAATTATCCTGGATTTCCATTACATCATTTATTCTACTGCAATACATTGGCTGGATCAACTTCTTGGCTTGATTTACACTGGACCAGCACATTATGTAACAGGCGAGCAATGCAGTTCACAGCTAATACGTTGGATCCAATATCGATGAACTCTGTATAAATAGGTCAGCATTGTAATGCGCAGAATGTTTAGCAAATGTCTAACAAATTTGGCTTGTTATAATGTATAGTATTCCTAAAGCATATAAAGTACTTGTTTAAAAATGCCGATAATAATAATATAAAATTAATAATGCGCACAAAATAAAAAAAACATGTTGGTGTGAGGTAAATAATGAATTACTCTTTATTGATCGTCAAAACTATTTTGTTTATCATTTTGAATCCCAGTTTTTCAATGTGATCTCGGATTTCTAGACCCCATTGTTCATAGTTCATTATTTTCTTTTAGAAATAAATGGTTATTCAGACTCAAAGAGCACTAAATTGCAGCTTCACTTACTACGTATTTCTGCAGTGGCATACTTTGGGATCATGGAGTCGATTGTTAGTTCAGGATGGAGGATGCATCCATGTGTGTAATCATCCATGGGCAACCCATCCAGCAGTTCCCGGTACTGCTTTACCCTTGCATTCATGGAAGTGCCTTCATCTGGAATCAGCTGAGCTACTGTGTCTGAAAGAAAAAACACATCACACAAAAAGACAGTATTTTCTCTCTATTTTAATATGCAGTACTTCAATATACCCATGGCTCTACAGCACCCTTTAATAACTAAATTGATAAAATGATGTGCAAATACCCATTATTCCCTGAAGCACAGCATGAAGAAACAGTATGTCAAATGAGTAGGATGTCCACATACAGTACTCGGTATTCTTGATACACTAGGAAAACAATCCTCATGTTGTAGACTGATTGCACTGTGAATTCCCTCACAGAAGGTCGAAATGTTTTGCTGCTGAAATCTCTCTGTTCTTACACCGAAATTCGAATCGGTGCCCCCCAGGTGCCGAAGCTGGAAGTGCTGTTGAACATCTGGTACGTGCAGGGCCGAATCCACAATATACATTTAGAGGGACAAGTTCCATTCAATAATCACACACACACACACACACACACACACACACACACATTTGAAGTCAGAAGTTTACATACACTTAGTTAACTGAGCCTTTGAGCAAAATTATGTCAAGCCTTTAACCAATTATCTTCTGATAGCAGGTATTTTATGGCCTACTTTCAAACTCAGTGCCTCTTTCCTTGACATCATGGGAAAATCAAAAGAAATCAGCCAAGACCTCCTCAAGTCTGATTCATTCTTGGGAGCAATTTCCAAATGCATGAATTTACAACATTCATCTGTACAAATAATATGCAATTATAAACACCATGGGACCATGCAGCCATCATACCACTCAGGAAGATGACACACTCTGTCTCCTAGAGATGAACATAGTTTGGTGTGAAAATTGCAAATCAGTCCCAGAACAACAGCAAAGAACCGTGTGAAGATGCTGGAGGAAACAGATATATGTAAGTATCTATATCCACAGTAAAACAAGTCCTATATTGACATAACCTGAAAGGCTTCACAGCAAGGTAGAAGCCAATGCTCCAAAACTGTCATAAAAAAGACTACAGTGTGCAAATGCACATGTGGACAAAGATCTGATTTTTTTGGAGAAATGTCCTCTGGTCTAATGTATTTTTTTTAACTGTTTGGCCATAATGATGTTTTGTTTGTATTGTTATGTTTGGAGGAAAAAGTTTGAGGCTTGCAAGCTGAAGAACACCATCCCAACCGTGAAGCATGGGGGTGGCAGCATCAAGTTGTGGGGGTGCAGTGCTGCAGGAGGGACTGGTGCACTTCACACTATATATATATATATATATATATATATATATATATATATATATATATATATAAAATATAACAATAAATTTGAGCTTGAACTTGGTTCTCTATAACAATTCTACATTTTGTACAACAATCTGCTATGTGCTTTCATTCAAACGAAACCAGGGTTCATGAACAGTAGCCATTAATAGTAGTTGTTCTAAAAATGAAAATTCGTTAATTTTCTCACCCTTACATTATTACAAACATGTATGCTGTATTTTTTTATTATTGGAACATGAGAAATAGATCCTTGCACAGCTATATTCCACAACAACAATTCATAGTGAGCAGGGCTTTTCAGCTTCATAAAAGAAAATACAACTAGTATAAAGATGAATTAAAGGCACAGACTTCTAGGCCATACGGCAGTGTTTTGTTGTATGGACAGATCTAGGCTGTAATATTTAAATAACAGTTAACCAAATATCTAACTTGTTTCTCTATTACAATGCATATTTTGCATTTCTTGCCATGTCATCCATTGCAGGTGACAGTGTATATTTCAGGCTGATCAGATAACTTGCATAAATGTAGTTTGTGACAAATAATATGTGAAGTGTGGACAGACTATATTATGAAGATAATAATTGAGTTGAATTCTTGTAAACTTCAAAAGAACCTTGAATTTTTTCGAACCAAAAAGTGTTTAGGGTCTTTATCACGTTTAGAGCATTACATAACAGCATATAGTATTTTTCAGGGCTTTTTTTATTTTAAGAAAAAATATAATTGTATAATAATACATGCCATAATAAATAATTACTTTTAACAGTAAATGTATTTATTTTACATGAACATAATAGTTAATAAAATGCTATGAATTGAGAAAATGTGTTATCAAATAGTTATGCATAATAGGAATTTATAACAATATTCAGAACAGAAAGAAATCCCCCACAATACAATAACTTACTGAATTATTGTAAATAAACACAAGTAATCTAAGTGAGCCACAATAAGCTGCCTGATTTAACAGTAGAGGGCGGTAATGCATTATTTTAGTTTGTGATCTGATGCTAAAAAAAAGAAGAATAAAGCCGCTGCCTGATTCTGAGCAGCAGCCAGAATACACTTCAAGTTTGTCAGATGTTTTGCCGGTAGAAGTTTGGCTTCTTCGCAATAAAGAAGGCTATTAATCAGACCAAAACATAATGTAGCGTTTGGTCACGTTACACCGCTACTTGCTGGAAAAAGTAGTTCACTACTGGAAAAGCTACTCTGTTTTAAAAGAGGTTGAGCTAATGTCAAGCTACTGAAAAATGTTGTTACGTTAGTAGTGTCACTACTTGTAAATTGCTACTCCCCAAAACTGTCACAGAGTGGCGCCAAAAGCGAGTTTTTGCTTAACATCTGCCTAACCTCCCCTTTTGTGTTTGGTACTATATGAGGTTGAGTAAATGATGACCAAATGTCTTATGTTGGGGTGAACTATCCCTTTAACTGTTAATTAAAAATATTATCAAGGATGTACACATGAAATTGAATTGTTAAAACACACTAAGATGCAATCACTAGATTAATTACAAGAAGTGATTACAGTCTGATTTAGTCAAATGATATGTGTTGACAAAAGTGACAAACTGAGAAATCGTGGCACTGAAGGGGGGGGGATGGGGGGCATCCCATTTTAATCTGTGACTGCGCCCACAGGAAGGCAGGGCTGAATCAGGCTGACCTCCAATATGCTGATTAATCAGTTCTTGGGCCAACGGCTGACCTGCACCAGGCTTTCTGTGGAAGATCACTTAGTCCTATGATTGCAGGATCCAAAATAATTTTCCATTATCCGAGCACAAAGGCCCATACCTTCAAGGTACACACATAACTCTATATGAGTAACATTGCATTACAGTCCTAGCATCACATCGTTTGTGTCTCAAAAGTTTATTATGCCTGGGTTCTGTATTATAATCTGCCATGTTATCTGTTTTCCAATTAACAGCCATGCCTGAAAATCTGCATAGTCTGAAAGCATTGGTCCCATCAGTCTCGGTACAAATTAAAGCCACAGACAGACATTGCAAATCAGGTTGGCCAACAGAATAGCATCCAACACAATTTGTGTAAGCAAGCATTTTCTCAATTTGCTTAATGTTCATCCAAAAATGAAAATTCTGTCATCATGTACTCACCCTCATTTTGTTTCAAGTCCCTGTTCCAAAGACATTCTTCTGAGTAACACAAAATGAGATGCAAGGCAGAATCTAAGGGACTGGCAGCCCCATATGTTTTGTCCATAGAAATTTTTTTAATGTAGACTAAGACACTTACAGACATGAATGGGGACAATTTATGGAGGGTTGAAAGGCAGAAATGTGACACTTATAATTTTATCAAAGCACTTACAATAATTCCTCTGTTAAAACTCATGTATTGTATTCATGATTTTCAAGTCATGTTTTTTTATTTTTCTCACCAGATGGCAGCAATCTGCCCCAATACATGACACATTATCATATTTTCTCATATTTTCATTATGTTTAAACTTATAGAAGTGTAGATTTGTACTGTAGTGAAGTTGCTTATTTGCATATGCAAATGATTGTAAATTTTTTGAACAGTTTAAGAGGGTTAAGACCATTGAGAAACACTGATCTCTTTTCACTTGAGCGAGTGAGCATGGCTCAAAAAAGAGCTTGGAAAGATCAGTGAAAACACTCTGTCTTCCACAGTACAACAGGGATGATTCAGTGCTCGTATTGCATACACAAGACTAGGGGCAAAACAAATGAAAGAAAGTGTAAGAGAGAGTGTTAATTACACTGCTGTTGCCTTTAAGCACAAACCGGCATGTAGTCAAAGAAAATGGTTTTAGGTCATGTTGCTTATTTGGAAAGCTAATTACCAGAGACATATTACCATATATTTACTCAATGGCTAAGCAAGGTAACTTTCTAAAGTTATGTGTAGGACTGCACAGAATCTGTGCTCGCATAATTCTACAGAAAGCTCCACATATTTAATTTGAATTTGAATACCAATCATTCACACAAATGTATACTTCCCTTGTGTGTTTATGTGTTTATCATCATTATAAACTGTTTCAAAATGAGTTTTAAATAAGAAGTAAGCAGGTAAAATAGATTTGGTAAAATGTAAATATTTTTGGCTAATTTCGCAATGTTTTAAGATACCAATGACAGCATAGTAATCTCAGCTCAGTTGAACACATTTGATCATATTTAAATCCATTCTGCACAATTTTGCTGATTTCCCCTACAATCAGCACAGAGAAACAACATGATCCCATGGAAAATTGACATGAAGCTTCCAAAAGTTCATATACCCTGAAATCAACCAAATTCAGCCTTATTACTGAAAAGTGGCTTCGCCCATCAGACATTTTTGCATCAATTTATGCATGAATACATTTCTCTCTTGTGCTACTGAGCAACCGCTGAAACACGGGTTCTGGTCCAATGGCAACCAGGAAGTAATCATGTTCACATAAACAATGGCGAGCACAATTCGGATGTGGCCATTTTTGCTCTCCAATAACGGCCAGGTTTAAGGTTGGGATTTGGGTGTAATGTGAATAAAATGTGAATTCCTGTTGACTGTATTACATCAATTTCAAAAAAAAATTAATAAATAAGTACAACTAGGTTTTGGCGCCACTCTGTTGACATATCACCTGGAAAATGGAGCTCAGATGTGCCTATCAGGGGTTGCATTAGTACAATATTACGGTATTGTGGTATTAAGGATGCATTTTGCGTGATCCGATCATAAGAGTCCAGGTGCCATCGCTATACCTGTTCATTCGCATCTCTTGACCACTTGTTTTAAGATTTCAAGTGGAGGATCTCTGATTTCATACCTGCATCCATCAATCATTACATCAGTGGGTTACTGCATGTTAATAAAGCTAAACAAATATAACATATTTACAAATTTAATCTAAGTGCAAACATTATCTTTAGAGCAGAATTTCTAGTTATTTTAGTGGAGTAAATACATTAACTGAGCTTCGGATGTGTGTGCTTCTCATCTGATACTTTATGTTGATATCAGGCATGTTGAAAAACTTCTGTGAACTTGTGCATGTTTGTACGCAATTTTTTCATTTTCCGATCAGACAGTTATTTCCTTTTAAAGATGCACATAACCAGCAAAGTTAAAAAATGTTGTTCTAGCCCAAGCATTGATTGACAGGTAGAACTTTCTACCATACTCGCTTAGGGAGTCAGAAATGATTGTCCATTGGACATTATTGTTCTATGTCCACTGTACTGTGTATACCATTATAATGGACACTGCACCCCTAAATGTAGTCCTAGTACTCATTAAATAATAACATGTATAAAAATAGAACATGATGGAAATTTTATAAATCAGTCCATCAGAATTTTTTTCTATCGTAACCTCTTGTGCCCATCCGTTCAACAACACTTCCAGCTTTAGACACTGGGGGCAGTGATTCGAATTTTGACCTATTGTTACTGAATTCACATCCCGATCAGTCTGCACATCCCGTCTGGACCTAATTCACTGGTAAGGTTACCTCCGACAAAGTTGGTCTCGATGTAATCAATGATTTGGTTATAGTCGCTGACGATAGTGTCTCCGTGGATGAAAACCGGCACTTCCTCTCCTAGGTTGAGCCTCATGAACCAAGGCTCCTTGTGCTCAGTAAGAGGCAGACTGACATCACGTTCCTCACAGAGCAGCCCTTTCTCATTGATCACCAGACGTACCTGCCAAACAAAACACATATGACAACATCATGACATGCCAGTTTTGCACTTTCGCATTTTCTTTCTTTCGTGGACACAAAATGCAGAATGATAGGGGACTGAAATGCTTCCAAGGTTTTAGATTCCTGTTTGTATACAGTACACCAATTTGCTACAAAAGCAGTAAAAGTGGCCCTCTGAAGTCTATTGCTGTAACTAATGTATAGTATATACATAATAACAACAAATACAGCATTGCAATATGTGGAAAAAGCCCTGTCTAGGCTGAATGCTTGCAATGTATCCACAGATTCATTCATTCATTCAATATGGCATTAAGATGAAGAATACAACAGGGTCTGGGTAGCTCAGTGAGTAAAGACGCTAAATACCACCCCTGGAGTCACGAGTTTGAATCCAGGGCGTGGTGAGTGTCTCCAGCCAGGTCTCCTTAAGCAACAAAATTGACCAGTTGCTAGGGAGGGTAGAGTCACATGGGGTAACCTCCTCGTGGTCGCTATAATGTGGTTCTTGCTCTTGGTGGGGCGAATGGTGAGTTGTGTGTGGAGTCCGTGGAAAATAGCGTGAAGCCTCCACACGTGCTGTCTCCATGGTAACGCCCTCAATAAGCCACATGATAAAATGCGTGGATTGACGGTCTCAGACGCGGAGGCAACTGAGATTTGTCCTCCGCAATCCCGGATTGAGGCGAGTCACTACGCCGCCATGAGGATTTACAACGCATTGGGATTTGGGCATTCCAAATTAGGGGAGAAAATCACAATACAATACGGTTATCTGTTTTCAGACACTTATTTACAGCGTAAATTACTACAAGTCCAGACTTGTACAAACCACAAATCCAGATTTGTTGATCAAGGCAAGCAACTGACAAAAGCATCAATGAGCAGCTTGAGGAATGGCTTATTAATGTCAAGCTGCACTGAAGTTAAACCGTGAGGCCATTGGAGGCAAAGTAAAGGCTACAGACACATCTAATGAAGCATTTAACATCAATTGTGCAATGTCTGTGACATAAAATCCTGAACAAGAAGAGACTCGGCCAGAATGTTATCTTAACTATAAAAAACTTAATAAGTAAGATAAAATAATGACCTAAAATTCCTCATCACATAATTAAAAGGACAACAACACCAATGATTCTTTTGACGTCAACTAAGTGTTCTTCAATTGGTTTTTCAATAAAAAAGTGCATAAAAAGTGCAACTCCAGTGCACATCTCTGATGAATTCAGAGAGAAAAGCATTCTCTGGTGCAAAGCTTTGCAATATTTCACTGCATTTGCTAGTCTTGAAGAATAGGAGGTGGATTTTGGCAGGCTGTTGATTTTTTTATTTATTTTTTTGCTCAGCTTTCCATGCAAGTATGTAACTACTGTAATACAGCATACTTAAACGAATGTTCTGGTCAATATAAGATTGTTGTGAGGTGTCAGATATAGTCTGCCGTAAAGCGTGACATTCATTCAAAGCAAGCAACCCAACCACATACAGCAGACCGAAGCTTCTCTAGCACAAAGAGGATCAGCCTCACACCTGGTTCAAATTTGCACAAAGCAACTGACATTATAATACAAAATCACCATTTGTTTTTCACAAAGCTGCTTCATTTTAATGAATAATTTAGAGTGCTATCCAACAAAGCATTGCAACTCTTCAACGAAAACTATTATATTCATACAAACGATCAAATGAATGAAAAACTCTGCTATTTACTATGCATTTAACAGATACGGTTTACTTTGCTTAGCTAGTGAAGTAAGAAATTAGGTTTCGTAATGTCTTTATAAAGGACGCAGTTGAATTCAGCTAGGCCAGTGTAATGCAAAACCATCATAGATTATTAGCAATTATTAGCCTGACATTTAAACTCTCCTGTCCCACTGCATAATGGTACACATTTATTCAGAGCTCCACCATTTTCAAGCTGTGTATTTATTTTTTATTTTTATTTTTTTACCTTTTGAGAGCTGAAGGACTGAGTCCAGTGGTACAGAACGAGCCTGTCTTTGGAGTATGGCTTGTGTTCTATCGTGGGCTCGTGGCTTTCTTCTCCGTCTGTGATTTTGCCGTCTTCATCCATTGCTGATATGGGCCACCAGCTACAGTTGGTGGGAGTAACATTGTTGGAAGACGCCATGACAGATGATTTTGTTCGTGTGAAAGGGTAGCAGAGAGAGAGAGAGAGAGAGAGAGAGAGAGAGAGAGAGAGAGAGATGGGGGGGGGGGATTTCAGCACCACGAACAGGGGCATCATCCTCACGCGCGAACTGCTCCTTTAGGGGCCGTTGGCATCAAACACGTCCTTGCGTTAGAAAATCTAAACGCCGGTTGGATTTATATTTATCTTCTCACATAACCTATCTTCTTATATATGTATCGCGAGACTGGGCGCAACGGGCATAGTGTCCGTTCACACAGAAAACGTTTTTTGGTTCGTCCGCGCTCCGTTTGCATCTGAGGGAAGGTCACAGTCAGTGCTGACACCCTAAAAGCACACATGAGAGAAAAACGTGTTTTATAAAGGCCTGTGTATCAAATGTTATGTTATGTTCAGTGCACTCTTCTTTTCAGTGTTTGTTGATTTTTAGGACCTATAATCTCTCATTGTATCTCTTATTCAAAATTGGGCCTAATTAAGTTATTTTAAAATCATGATAACTAAATAAACTATGCATTACTGTCTACAATTTTATAGATATTTAATAAGGCTCAAGAAAATACAAGCCTACTGTAACTACAGGGCAAAAACTCAGTACATCCTTTTAGCCAGCAGAGAGCACAGTTTCTCTCCATTCATTTTTCTCTTGTGTATTGTCGAATGAAGTTGCGGGACGTTTTTCCACTGTCAGCAATATCAGCATTGGATACGATTCAGTGTCAGTGGGTGGAAGCTGGCCTCTGATCAACAGACACTTCAGTAATTCCAAGAGTGAGAGATATTTTGCCACAGAGAAGACCCATCCATCCATCCATCCATCCATCCGTCCATCCGTCCATCCGTCCATCCGTCCGTCCGTCCGTCCGTCCGTCTGTCTGTCCGTTGTTCTATCTATCTATCTATCTATCTATCTATCTATCTATCTATCTATCTATCTATCTATCTATCTATCTATCTATCTATCTATCTGTCTATCTGTCTGTCTGTCTGTCTGTCTGTCTGTCTGTCCGTCCGTTGTTATATCTATCTATCTATCTATCTATCTATCTATCTATCTATCTATCTATCTATCTATCTATCTATCTGTCTGTCTGTCTGTCTGTCTGTCTGTCTGTCTGTCTGTCTGTCTGTCTGTCTGTCTGTCCGTCCGTTGTTCTATCTATCTATCTATCTATCTATCTATCTATCTATCTATCTATCTATCTATCTGTCTGTCTGTCTGTCTGTCTGTCTGTCTGTCTGTCTGTCTGTCTGTCTGTCTGTCCATCCGTTGTTCTATCTATCTATCTATCTATCTATCTGTCTGTCTGTCTGTCTGTCTGTCTGTCTGTCTGTCTGTCTGTCTGTCCGTTGTTCTATCTATCTATCTATCTATCTATCTATCTATCTATCTATCTATCTATCTATCTGTCTATCTGTCTGTCTGTCTGTCCATCCGTTGTTCTATCTATCTATCTATCTATCTATCTATCTATCTATCTATCTATCTATCTATCTATCTATCTATCTATCTATCTATCTATCTGTCTGTCTGTCTGTCTGTCTGCCTGTCTGTCTGTCTGTCTGTCTGTCTGCCTGTCTGTCTGTCTGTCTGTCCATTGTTCTATCTATCTATCTATCTATCTATCTATCTATCTATCTATCTATCTGTCTATCTGTCTATCTGTCTGTCTGTCTGTCTGTCTGTCCATCCGTTGTTCTATCTATCTATCTATCTATCTATCTATCTATCTATCTATCTATCTATCTATCTATCTATCTGTCTGTCTGTCTGTCTGTCTGTCCATCCGTTGTTCTATCTATCTATCTATCTATCTATCTATCTATCTATCTATCTATCTATCTATCTATCTATCTATCTATCTATCTATCTATCTATCTATCTATCTATCTGTCTGTCTGTCTGTCTGTCTGTCTGTCTGTCTGTCTGTATCTAGTCTAACAAAATGTATAATATTACCAAGGCATATAAATTATTAAGTATATACAGACAATAATAATATAAATTAAATAACGTGCATTAAATAAAAACATGGGGAGGGGAAAAATACATGAATAACACATTTTTGCACAATTGGAATAATTTTTTTAATTTTCTCATAAACTTTTGTTAAACTAATAAAATCTATCCAACCTGTTTACTCTGCCCACTGACTGTTTAGGATGATCTGTGTGATGAAGTGCCAGCTAGTGTGGTATGCGCGCTCTCTCTCTCTCTCTCTCTCTCTCTCTCTCTCTCTCTCTCTCTCTCTCTCTCTCTCTCTCTCTCTCTCTTTCATTAGTCTCAGCTATCTTTGCCTTTCCTCTTCCTCTCTCAGCTCTCACTCACAAATACACACTGTTATTCTAATACAACACGTTTGTGAGCTGTGCGTCCTGTGGCTATATGACTTTTTCAGACTTCACAGACTTCACCGGACCCTGATATAGACATACAGTCCAAAAACCATTCTGAAAGTGATCTGGCAGTGCTTTTAAAAGTGTTTGGGTGCCGAGGGCCGATTGGGCTGTATTTTTGGAACAGGCGTTGGGATCTAGTAGCCTTGTCGGGACTGCTAAAACATATCAAGCAGCACCAAGTGTAATGAGGGGAGGCAGGGAGAGGGGTTGAAAGCCATGCAAGACCACTGGCTCGACTATTCAACTGATAGTTAACTGAGGGGGAAAAAAAAAACATGTACCTAAAACAAGAAGGCAATCCCTCTCCCAATGAGTTTCAGCAACGACAAGCTTCAAGGAAGTTTACTATTTTGCTAAATAGACGGAATTATTAAAAAGAATAATATATATATTCTTTACATATTCAAGGATATACCTTAAACGATGCGCGTAAAATGCTCTCTCCAATTTACGCATCAATGGAATGTTTTTTTTCTTCATGTTTTATCATGATTTTAACACGATACCGCTGTCTGATTCAATCGTCTGTTATTTTTCATTTAAAAATTACATTGGAGGGTGATGAGCGGAGGGCACTTTGAGTTTGATGATGGCGGAGCTTACTGCGGAGGCTGGGAGGGAGGTAAAGCGCACGGCCACGGGATCTGTACCGGACCTAAAGGACAGGGCGAGTTCTCCGGATCCTGGAATTACGGCTTCGAGGTGGTGGGAATCTACACATGGCCCAGCGGAAACACATACGAGGGGTACTGGTCGCAAGGGAAGCGCCATGGGTTAGGTGTGGAGATTAAGGGACACTGGGTCTACAAGGGAGAGTGGACGCATGGATTTAAAGGGAGATACGGGACGCGTATGAGTTACGGCAGCGGCGACAAGTACGAGGGCACTTGGAGTAACGGATCACAGGATGGTTATGGGACGGAGACCTATGCGGATGGCGGTAAGTTTGCAGAATAAACTTTTGTGAATGTTTTGCGTGTTAGCGTGTGTGCAAATTGAGGCATTGCGAGTTGACATTTTAAGACCATGGACCAGTATGTAACACGATAGCTTTACCCCACGCATTAAGTAAGTATCCTTTACGCACGGCTTAAAAACTCTGCGAATTTCACTGTTCTTCAGGGAATCAAATTTTATATATAATTAGAGGATTTTTGTCATTCAGTACTGTACACTTGAGTAGTCTAAACGTACAATCGTGGAACCTGGTGGTGCCACAGATGGCCTTTTGGGTAAATGCCCGTTGCCAAGAAGCATTTGCCAGAGCAGAGGGGAGGGTAAATTGGAGTTGTTGCAAATACTGTTCTTTCTGTAGTTGTGGTGAGTACAAATAAAAGGACTCCTTCACCAGTGGCCAAGTCTTGTAATTTAGCCACATATTTGGCAGTAAGACATGATTGCCTTGTGTTTGAAACAGGACTTTCAGGACTTTCCCTTTTTCTTATATTCCATTAATTTGTTTTATGTATTTATTTATTTAATCAGGAACAATACACATTAAGAAACATAATATCAATGTATCAACCTGGGCAGGTTGATGTTAAAAAAGGAGAAAGAAGGAAAAGAAAGAAAGTGTGTGTGTGTGTGTGAGAGAGAGAGAGAGAGAGAGAGAGAGAGAGAGAGAGAGAGAGAGAGAGAGAGAGAGACAGAGAGAGAGAGAGCGAGAGAGAGAGAGGGAAACAATCACAGATCACATAAAAACAAATTTCAATTAATAGAAACCTACATATTACACTAAATACCAATAAATGTTGACAGTTTTGACATCAACCATATTTTTCATTGTTTAGAGAAATCTCCATGACATGTTTGATCCTTTATTGGAAGTCTATTCCAGTCATGGGTTCCTCTAAAAGCAAAGGATAATTGACTAAACATATCCTCAATGATCTATGTACCAGCTCTTTCCTGTTATTTTATAAATGTATTCCTTGAATAGGGGTGGAGCAAAACCAGTCAGAATCAGATGTTCCCAGCTCAAAAAAGAATACTTGATTAAAATAACACAGTGATTATGAATTACAAATTAAATGACTAATTTAATTATTTCCAAATAGGTGCAAAAGTTATAGGGCACTTTTTTTTTTTTTTAACTTATGCAAATAATTTTGAGAGAGCAAGATGTATTTTAGTCATACATAAAAACAATGCTTATTCAATAATAATAATAATAATAATAATAATAATAATAAGCCTAATAATAAGAAACGTTTAAAAAAAATAGGAGCCCCATTTCTTGTAAATAGTTTAGGAAAGTGGTAGTTTTTGTTGCTATTTAGTGTTTGGGGAGAAAATACATTCAAAATGCCCTTTAACCTGGTGGGCCTTTAGCCCGGTTTTACCCTTCACACAGCAGATTTGTTAAATTTTTTGCAACAATGTGTGCCAAGCTTATTTATTTTTGTTCTAAGCTTTGCTTTATTATATTTTATTTATTATAAGTCAAATTTTATCTTTGAGAATCAATTTTATCCCTTTTCCCGTTGCTTTGAATCACAAAATATAAAATCTAGTAGCCTTTATTTTAAAGACAAATGGCAAGTGCACACTTCTTTCAGCTAAACTGCTTCACAAAAAGAGGCGTGTCAAGCATTAATTTATAAAGCAATCCATAAATGCTGTTCAACATATGTTGTTGATGTTGTTGATGTTGATGTTGTTGCTGTTCAACAACATCAGCCACAACACTAAAACCACCTGCCTAATATTGTGTAGCTCCCCCCCGTGCCGCCAAAACAGCTCTGACCCATCAAGACATGTACTCCACAAACCTCTGATGGTGCTGTGGCACCAGATCCTTTAAGTCTTAGAGGTGAGGTGGGGCCTCCGTGGATTGGACTTTTGGTCCAGTACATCCCATAGATGCTCAATTGGATTGGGATCTGGGGAATTTGGAGGCAGAGTCAACATCTTGAACTCTTTGTTATGTTCCTCAAACCATTTCTGAACAATTTTTGCAGTGTAGCAGGGTGCATTATCCTGCTGAAAGAGGCCACTGCCATCAGAGAATACCGTTGCCATAAAGGGGTGTACATGGTCTGCAACAATCTTTAGGTAGATGGTACATGTCTTCTTCCCATAGTCCATCCTGCTGCCATCTCTTCCCCAGGTAAATGATGCACCCGGCCATCACATGATCTAAAAGATTCATCAGACCAAGCCACCTTCTTCCATGGTCCAGTTCTGACACTCACATGCTCATTTGTAGGCACTTTCGGCAGTGGACAGGGGTCAGCATGGGCACCCTGACCGGTCTGCAGCTACGCAGCCTCATTCGTAGCAAGCTGCGATGCACTGTGTGTTTTGACACCTTTCCATCATGGTCAGCATTAAGTTGTTCAGCTATTTGTGCTACAATAGCTCCTCTGTGGAATCGGACCAGACGGGCTAGCCTTTGCACCCCACATACATCAATGAGCATTGGGCACCCTTGACCCTGTTACCGGTTCACCGGTTGTCCTTCCTTGGACCACTTTTGGTTGGTAGTAACCACTGCATACCCGGAACACCACACAAGACCTGCCATTTTGGAGATTCTCTGATGCAGTCGTCTAGCCATCACAATTTGGCACTTGTCAAAGTCACTCAGATCCTTACACTTACCCATTTTTCCTGCTTCCAACACATGAAATTCAAGAACTGTTCACTTGCTGCCTAATATATCCCACCCCTTCACAGGTGCCATTGAAATTATATAATCAATGTTATTCATTTCACCTCTCAGTGGTTTTAATGTTGTGGTTGATCCCAAAATTGATGTCCAAAGTTATGCCCATGTAGTGTTATGACCTACACCCATGGTTACTCTGCTGGACCAGTGCACATGACGCACATGCACATGAACTAAGTTCATACCTCCACTAAAATTACCTTGGGAGCAGTTGGGTAAAAACTGTTGCAAAAGTGGCCAAACAATGTGAAGTTATTTCTAAGAAAAACTCTAACATCATCTGATGCAATTAAATACATTTTCTTTAAAGTGTGTAAGTGTCCAAATACTTTTGGTGCAACTATCCATTTGTAGACTATAGAATGCTATTACACTATGTTAGGAGTGTGCTATATTATACTGTATGTCTCTTCCTATATAGTGCATCTATTGACCTGGTGTAACGATCCACACCGTCTTTGGTTTGTTTACCTTTTTACTTTTAGTTTTTGGCACTTTTTATGTTCCACATTGTTCTTTGTTTATGCACTCTTTGAGTTTTGGCACCTTTTATGTTCCGTATTGCTTTCTGTTTTAAGCACTCTTATTTTGAAGTTTTGTCATGTCCTGTCCTCCCTCCTCGTCCATGTGTCCGCTCCCCATTGGTTTATTGTTTAACTACTTTACTCTCTGTTCTAGTCTTGTCATTGGTTTTAGTTAATTACCTCTTCACCTTGTTATTAGTTCTGATTGTCCATTGGTTTATGTTTTCCCTTGTTTTGTATTTTAGGTCCTGATGTTCACCTTGTCCTTTGTTGGTCGTTGTTGATGTTTGATGTTCACCGTTTGATGCTCCGTCCCGTATCCTGCCTAAGCCCACCTTGTTAAACCCCTGTGTTGTTTTCTTGTTTTCTTTCCCTTATTTTTCCCCTCGTGGAGGTTTCATTTGTTCCTGCCTTTGAGTTTGCTTTACCCTATTAAACTGCATTTGGATCCTTACTCCCTTGTCAGACCTCTGCATTACAGAACGACCGACCGCAATGGATCCAGCAGCCCTCACCGCCCAACAGGCGAATTTCCTCCTCCTCGGCCTCAAACAGGAGGACCGCCCGATAGAGGTCCATGTCTTTGAGTTCCTCGAGCTGGCAAACTCTTCGGATTTCCCAGATTACAGCTTGGTGGTTTTCTTCAGGGCAAATCTTGACACCTCATTGAAGGAGCGGCTACCACCAGCAACCCCTGGCTGGACGCTCTCTGATTTCCTTGAAGTGACCCTGAGGATCTGTGGCTCTCCTCTGACTGTGGGCATCGCAGAGGAGGCCGCTATCTCTCCCCCCACAGAGGTCACCTCCCAGCCTTCCATGACTCGTTCCTCCACGCCTGCTACGGCCAACGTGCCCCCAGCCTTGTCTGTCCCAGGGCCAGTGTTGACAACCCCGTCCGCCAGGAGAAGGAGGAGAAGAGGAAAGGCTTCTGCTTCCCGGTCTCCGCCTGCCACGGCCAACGAGCCAACGCCCACGCCTGCCACGGCCAACGAGCCAACGCCCACGCCTGCCACGGCCAACGAGCCAACGCCCACGCCTGCCACGGCCAACGAGCCAACGCCCACGCCTGCCACGGCCAACGAGCTGGAAGCCTCGTCCGTCCCAGAGCCGGCGTTGCCAGCCTCGTCCGTCCCAGAGCCGGCGTTGCCAGCCTCGTCCGTCCCAGAGCCGGCGTTGCCAGCCTCGACCGTCCAAGAGCCAGAGCCCGCGCCTGTAGCCTCGACCGTCCAAGAGCCAGAGCCCGCGCCTGTAGCCTCGACCGTCCAAGAGCCAGAGCCCGCGCCTGTAGCCTCGATCGTCCAAGAGCCAGAGCCCGCGCCTGTAGCCTCGACCGTCCAAGAGCCAGAGCCAGCGCCTGTAGCCTCGACCGTCCAAGAGCCAACACTTCCTGAACCTCCCACGGCTCCGCCCCTTGAGCCTCCCACGGCTCCGCCTCTCGAGCCTTCGAGATCACAGTCACCAGAGCCTGCCACGCCTCAGTCACCAGAGCCTGCCACGCCTCAGTCACCAGAGCCTGCCACGCCTCAGTCACCAGAGCCTGCCACGCCTCAGTCACCAGAGCCTGCCACGCCTCAGTCACCAGAGCCTGCCACGCCTCAGTCACCAGAGCCTGCCACGCCTCAGTCACCAGAGCCTGCCACGCCTCAGTCACCAGAGCCTGCCACGCCTCAGTCACCAGAGCCTGCCACGGCTCCACCTTCCACTCCTCCGCCTCCAGAGCTTTCCACAGCTCCGCCTCCAGAGCTTTCCACAGCTCCGCCTCCAGAGCTTTCCACAGCTCCGCCTCCAGAGCTTTCCACAGCTCCGCCTCCAGAGCTTTCCACAGCTCCGCCTCCAGAGCTTTCCACAGCTCCGCCTCCAGAGCTTTCCACAGCTCCGCCTCCAGAGCTTTCCACAGCTCCGCCTCCAGAGCTTTCCACAGCTCCGCCTCCAGAGCTTTCCACAGCTCCGCCTCCAGAGCTTTCCACAGCTCCGCCTCCAGAGCTTTCCACAGCTCCGCCTCCAGAGCTTTCCACAGCTCCGCCTCTCGAGCCTCCCAGAGCTCCGCCTCCAGAGCTTCCCAGCGCATTGCCTCTCGAGTCACCCAGCGCACTGCCTCTCGAGCCTTTGAGACCAAGGTCAGGACCTCCCACGCCTCAGCCACCCGAGCCTTCCGCACCCCTGTCTCCCGAGCCCTCCGCGCCTCTGCTGCCAGAGTCCCCCAGGTCTCCGCCTCAGAGGACTGCCTCGGCTCTGCCTGCAGCTGCTCCGCCTTCCACGGCTCTGTCTGCTCCGCCTTCCATGGCTCTGTCTGCTCCACCTCCCACGGCTCTGCCTTCGCCTACTAAAACCCCAGGACTTTCCAAGCCTCCTTGGTCACTGCCTACTATGGCACCGTCCCTGGGGGCCTCCTCAACTCCTCTCAGGCCTTCTGGCCTTGTCCTGTGGCCTCCTCCCAGGCCTTCTGACCCTGCCCTGTGGCCTCCTAGGCCTTCTGACCCTGCCTTGTGGCCTCCTCTCAGGCCTCCTGACCCTGCCTTGTGGCCTCCTCTCTGGCCTTCTGACCTTGTCCTGTGGCCACCTCCCTGGCCTTCTGACCCTGCCTTGTGGCCTCCTCTCAGGCCTTCTGACCCTGCCTTGTGGCCTCCTCTCAGGCCTTCTGACCCTGCCTTGTGGCCTCCATTCGGGCCTTCTGACCCTGCCTTGTGGCCTCCTCTCGGGCCTTCTGACCCTGCCTTGTGGCCTCCTCTCGGGCCTACTGACCCTGCCTTGTGGCCTCCTCCCTGGCCTTCTGACCCTACCTTGTGGCCTCCTCCCTGGCCTTCTGACCCTACCTTGTGGCCTCCTCCCTGGCCTTCTGACCCTGTCTTGTGGCCCCCTCCCAGGCCTTCTGATCCTGTCTCATGGTCTCCTGACCCTATCCCGTGGCCTCCTCCTGACCCTGTCCCAGTCCTGAGGCCGTCTCCAAAGCCTCCTGACCCTGCCCTAGCCTTGTGGCCATCCCCTAGACCCCCTGACCCGATCCCTGCCCTACGGCCACTTCCCCGGCCTCCAGACCCAGTCCCTGCCATGGGGCTGCCTCCCTGGCCACCTGACCCGATCCCTGCCCTACAGCCACTTCCCTGGCCTCCAGACCCAGTCCCTGCCATGGGGCTGCCTCCCTGGCCACCTGACCCGATCCCTGCCCTACGGCCACCTCCCCGGCCTCCTGACCCAGTCCCTGCCCGATGGATGCCCCCCGACCCGGTCCCCTCCTTCAAGTTGTCCCCTGGGCACCTACCCGGCCTCCTTGTTCTCCTGACCACCCATCTGTTCTGTCACTGTCTTCCTGTCCACGTCTTGTCCCTCTGTCCCCCTCGTGTTCCCTAGGTCTGCCTGTTTGTTTTCGTTGTCGTTTTGCCCCTCCTTTGATTAGGAGCGTCTGGGATCCGCTCCTTAAAGGGGGGGCTCTGTAACGATCCACACCGTCTTTGGTTTGTTTACCTTTTTACTTTTAGTTTTTGGCACTTTTTATGTTCCACATTGTTCTTTGTTTATGCACTCTTTGAGTTTTGGCACCTTTTATGTTCCGTATTGCTTTCTGTTTTAAGCACTCTTATTTTGAAGTTTTGTCATGTCCTGTCCTCCCTCCTCGTCCATGTGTCCGCTCCCCATTGGTTTATTGTTTAACTACTTTACTCTCTGTTCTAGTCTTGTCATTGGTTTTAGTTAATTACCTCTTCACCTTGTTATTAGTTCTGATTGTCCATTGGTTTATGTTTTCCCTTGTTTTGTATTTTAGGTCCTGATGTTCACCTTGTCCTTTGTCGGTCGTTGTTGATGTTTGATGCTCCGTCCCGTATCCTGCCTAAGCCCACCTTGTTAAACCCCTGTGTTGTTTTCTTGTTTTCTTTCCCTTATTTTTCCCCTCGTGGAGGTTTCATTTGTTCCTGCCTTTGAGTTTGCTTTACCCTATTAAACTGCATTTGGATCCTTACTCCCTTGTCAGACCTCTGCATTACACCTGGTAGCTGAGTCATCACTATTAGCAATGTTAAGTGCTGGTGCAAGTGTCGCACTGTGCGAATAAAGGCACAATATAATATAATAATATCAGTGTTTGTGCCGTTCTGCCCTGCCTGTCCCTTAGGACTGATGGAACACAGACATGTGTTTCAGGACAAGACCAGACCCATGAGCCCCCATGACATAAATAACTGCAGAGGTATATATGAAAGAGGCAGTTCTCTAGCAGTTGTGTCACTGTAAATACCTTTGTCTCATGCCTTAAGTTATGTGTACAATAAGCTTGATTTTGAAAAAACTAAACAAAATAAAAAACAGATTATTGAGACTAACAAACCACTAACAATCTACTCATGAACATTATTTACTACTCCATTTTGGCCAAAAGTTTTTTAGAATTGTTGTCATAATTTCAAATGTCATTTCTGGTCATTTGCATTTGCATCACTTGCTGGTCATTAACATACCCTGATCAATGTCTCTGGTATTACAGGAACCTTCCAGGGCCAGTTCACTGGCGGGATTCGACATGGCTATGGGGTACGTCAGAGCGTTCCTTATGGCATGGCAGCGGTGGTGCACTCTCCTTTGCGGAACTCGCTAAGCTCCCTGCGCAGTGAACACAGCAATGGCACACTGCTACAACAGGATATCCCGGTCATCACCGCCACCAATGCATCTGGCCAGGAAACTTTGGTCAACTCCCCCATACCCCTTGGCCCATCTCGTGGTGGCTTTGCCCTCACCCTCCACGTGGACCCTGAAGCAGTCAAGCCCAAGAAAAAAGGCCTCTTTCATCGTGGCTCACTTCTGGGGAAGCTGAAGAAGTCAGACTCCCGCTCATCCCTATCCAGTCAGAAGAGCAAGATCAGTTTCTTCCGAACTGAGTCAGCTCTTAGTTCAACTGCCAGCGATGCCAACTCCACCACCAGCCTGGGTGAGAGTGAGGGGGAAGCGGAGGGTCACGAGTTTCCTCCAGTGGAGTCAGACATCGATGCCACCACCACTGAGGTCTACATGGGTGAGTGGAAGAATGACAAGCGATCAGGTTATGGGATCAGCGAACGCTCTAGTGGGCTCAAATATGAAGGCGAATGGCTGAACAACCAACGTCACGGTTACGGCTGCACTACTTTCGCAGAGGGCGGTAAAGAAGAAGGCAAGTACGTGAACAACATGTTGGTGAAGTCAGTTAAGAAGAAGGTCATTCAGCTAAAGGGCACGAAGATTAAGCAAAAAGTGGAGCGGAGTGTGGAAGGAGCCCATAGGGCTGCCGCCATAGCCAAGCAGAAAGCTGAAATTGCCAACTCAAGGTAAGGAGTAAATCATTTAACTGGTTATCAAGCTATAACTGCAAGTTGTAGGGAACTTAATGTACTGGTTTCAGAGATTCTTCTGGTTGTATCGATGAAATAAAGATATCTCAGTAACACTAATTATGAATTTGTCTTTTGGCTGACGTTATTAAACTGAAGTAATTGCACCCCAATATTTTCTGGTTGGATGGCGAAATAATCAAGGGGGCCCCCTTACATCGTCCAATAAAAAGACAAGCACTTAACCTCCAACATATGTGAGGCAATTTTTTTTTTTAACATTTAAATTAACTGGTTTTATTGAAGTGAAAAATGTTATTATAATTGGACTAAATCAACCTGAAAAATTAGGTTTCATCAATGAAAGTCATTTTTATAGGTTAAAACTGGTAAAAATAGATGTCTGAGGTTACAATTGTACTGTAGATTACTGCTTTCCCCCCCAGTTTACACCAGTTAGCAGTAGCCAAAAAAACCTCTCTGTGATCTACAGTTGTAGTGAGTGGCAACAGAAAAGTCACTGCCAGGTTCACTGCAGACAGTTGTGTTTCGTATTAATTTCCGTTTCCCCTCACTGATCTGTCTGGGCTGGTCTCTTATTGCCTATGAAGGTCAGGTCAGATTTCTCTTTTACACACAAACATTCATGTGTTCAGCAAAAATAGGCTCCTTGTACTTACTCGAACAACATAAATACTGTAAGTTACTTTTGGAGGTTATAAATATTTTGCGTATTAATAAGGCATGAGAACAATAAAATCTTTTGTTTTTGTTTAAGACATATTTCTCTTATTTGATAGATGCTATTGTGTGTAATATAGTTTATGTCTGCTGTCAGGGCCAGTCAAAGGACATTTTATGGGTCGTACACCAAAACAGCAACAGCATCTAATGACTGAGTGAGCCCAGGGCTCTCCTTACAAGGAGGAAAGATTTTATTAAAGCCACTGCACCTGAAATTGGCCCGCTGTTTATAACACTATGATAAACTGCAGATGCTGTCAGGAGTGTGTGGAAATCTAAATATTTTATTCTGGAGGCAGGCAGTATTATTAGTGTCAGTTAGACTCCTCTTCATCATGTCTTGAGCCAGGCCTAGCCATAAAGATGCCATGAATAGAAAAGAAGCTTGGAGCATGCAGACAGCCTAGAGTCTGTTTGTTTTCGCATGTAGACAATAGTCTGGAGACCAACACCAAGGTGGTATTGGGATGTTTTTTCTTCTTCACACATTTTCAAGTAAGCACTACATTAGAAAACACATCCTTTGGCAGGCAACTAAATATCAATGTTGACATTAGCTGTTTAGTGAATCATTGAAAACTCCATAATACATTTGTTTTTGTGGTGTATTCTGAAAATGAGAGGTAAATGAATGCACTTTTGGTTTGTGCAGGCTTGCTCAATTTTAATTTTTTACAAATTCACAGAGGTTTACAGTTAAATCTAAGAATCTTTTATTTGACGCAATTGCACTGTACATAAGATTCATACAACAACCAAGCTGCATGATGTTCTGTAGTAGTTGCTACGCGAACTCGGCTTGCTGCGGAGACTAGGCCTAAAGTCCTCGGCGTCGCCTGATGGCGTCACTGAACAACTTCTATGCTAGGTTTGAAGCACAGAACGTGGTGGTGAAGAAGACCACCCCTCCTCCCAGCGACCAGGTGCTCTGTCTTACCACAGCGGATGTGAGGAAAACGCTACGTAGAGTCAACCCACGGAAGGCTGCTGGACCAGACAACATTCCTGGCAGAGTGCTCAGAGGATGTGCAGACCAGCTGGCAGATGTTGTTATCGACATCTTCAACATCTCTCTGAGCAGCGCCGTCATTCTAACATGCTTCAAGGCCACCACCATTGTCCCCATGCCAAAGAAGTCTTCAGTGTCCTGCCTCAACGACTACTGTCCCGTCGCACTCACACCCAACATCATGAAGTGCTTCGAGAGGCTCGTCATGAGGCACATTAAGACCCAGCTGCCACCCTCACTAGACCCACTGCAGTTTGCGTATCTTCCAAACCGTTCAACAGACGACGCCATCGCCACCACCCACCATCTGGCCCTCACCCACCTAGATAAAAAGGACTCATACGTTCGAATGCTGTTCAAAGACTTCAGCATTCAACACAATCATTCCTCAGCACCTGATAGGAAAGCTGAACCTGCTGGGCCTGGACACCTCCCTCTGCAACTGGATCCTGGACTTCCTGACTGGGAGACAGAACAGTATCTCCACCACCACCACACTGAGCACTGGGATGTGTGTGTGTGTGTGTGTGTGTGTGCGTGTGAGAGAGAGAGAGAGAGAGAGAGAGAGAGAGAGAGAGAGAGAGAGAGAGAGAGAGAGAGAGAGAGAGAGAGAGAGAGAGAGAGAGAGAGAGAGAGTGCGATCACCTGTTGCCACACCCAATCAGAGATGCTGCCAGCTTTCTCAATGGAAAATAGACGTCCAAGCGAGGTATTCCACTATTGCATAGTTTTAGTCATTCACTATAGCAACAGCGATGTCCTCCAACATTTTAAACAGTGTGTATCCAATGTGGAATCTCCGATAAAAGATAAGCACTTGAGTTCTGTAATAAATCAGTCTGTTGTGTCTCTCAGCATGAGACTTAATCCTTAAGTTGTCAGTTTAAAGCCGTTTAAAGCTATTTACTAGGTTTAGTAATATACTAGTAATACAGCGATCACGGAGTGATGTTCTATGTAAACAATGACTAATAGATTCACTTTAGGTCAACATCTGGCTCGTATTACACACAAAAATGATCTTTTGCCACCACCCACTGGCTAACATATGTAATTTAAAAAATAAAGCCAGTAACTCCTAACAGATATGCACTGCTCTTACACTTTAGTTTAGAACAGCATGAAGGCAGAGTGATACACACACAGTGAAGCGACTGAGTGCTGATGATGTCACATCATCAGTGCTCATGGAATGTCTCTCATCCAATCAGATTTGAGGACCGGAACTAACTGTGGTATATTGCACTATATAATCCAGTGGCTCTCTTTAAAATAATTACTGTAAAACTCTAGTCAGTTAGGGGTACGTTTACCTCAGGGGGTACTTTAGCAGGTTCTACGGGGGCACTTGGGAAGGTATTATTTTGTATTCAGTTTCTCTTCAAGGGAAGAAAACAAAATAATCTGTTTAATATGTGCAAGTTTTATATATTTGTTTAGATGACACATACCATAATATACAGTATGTGCCATTTGTCTGTTTTTCAAGCATTATTTTATTTATTTATTAGCTTTTTTGCAAAAGAGACTTTTTGAAATACTTTGATGATTTTACATAAAGAAGAAGTGCATGTCAGCAATGGTGTCGGATAATTCCGCGGATATAAATTTGTCCAACCTGCAAATGAGTGAGATGAAGGCTTGTGATATACAGTATAGACATACAACACCCTGCTTAGAAACTGAGCACAGAACACCATCTATGCCACTGCAGCATGTCTTATTGGTGTTTATTAGAATGTGTGATACCCATTTGCATAACGTGATTAGACCTCAATGTTTTCTTAACGTTTATTGCTTTTAAAACAGCGGCAACAGCAATATGATAAAAGATAGGCCTACTAATGTTAAATGAACAGTTAAATTAATCTTCAATGATAATTGGAATAAATAATTCTCCCTAAATAGCTAATTATCCTATCTGTAGGAGTTTGCAGTTGCCGCAACGTAGGTGTGGATTGTTGCCAGGGCTGGATTGGTAATCTGGCATACCGGCATTTGCCCGGTGGGCCGACGCACTTTGGGGCCAATCAGAGGCGGAATGGCCATCGGGAGAACTGGGACTAAGCTGAAATGAGCTGCAATGTTATGCAGAATGGGCCACAAAATGGTGCCGCGATATGCCGAAGGGGGCAGCAATATGCAGAAAAGGACAGCGACCCTGCCTGCCACTGCATCTTAGTGACTATAATCACTTCATCTCAAAATTTATATGTTACAGATAATGATAGTTACCTATACAAGCTGTAAGGGTCCACATGAATTGTTAATTCATCATTCATTAAAAAAGTAAATGTTTTAAGAAAATATGGACAAAGAGATGTTTGCTGTTAATGTGTATGCAGTTGAAACTATTTATTAGCCTGCATTGTAGTTTTGTTTATCTTAATGTGACCAACACCACATGAATAATTTAGCTCATGAATAATTTTGTGCTTGTAAATACAATCAACGCATGTGGTTGGCAATAAAGGGTGGCCTGTTCTAAAACAGTCTCTCCCAGCCCAGCAGAGCAAAATTCATATCTGGTGGGTGTTAAAAGTGTGATTTATTTTAGTTCCAGCTTAATGGGTGAAGAGGAAAACCTGTTCTGCTATTAAAAAAAAAAACCTCCCTGCCACATGACACTCACCACACATCTTCCTCTATTATTTAATTCACTATTATTTCATATAAATTATTTAATTCACTGTGAGTGACCCAAACTTGGGTCATTTTGGGTTATTGTTGTTGTACTGGGCTCATGCACAGACTGGGATGGGTACTGCATGGGATTCTTACTGAGCGGATGTTAACGTTACTTTATTTTGATGCACACAACTGCCAACCCATCTCTTCAAATAAAGAAGAGGCGGGATGTCTTGGGGTGCTCCGGTTGAACTGCAAGAACAGGAAGTACATATGAAATGGGTTGCCATCAAATAAAGAATCCATTCATAACATTTATTTGCACTTTAACCTCCCGAGACCACCACATGACTTCTGTGAGTATTTTCCATTTCCCATTTTGATTTCTAACTAGTAGCACCTAATGAACAAGAAAAAAATAATAATTCATAATAATAATAATATTGTTGCATCGTGAGAAAAATTAATGGATTTTTTAAAGCAGCATATCAAACAAAACAAGAGCCGCTGCTCTTTACAACCAAAGTTTCATGTTTCAATGAAAAAAAAAAAAACACCAAAAGTGTAACCCTTATATGACAGTGTAGAGTGTTGTGAACAATATTCAGTCAGTTTTTATTCATTTAAATTACACTTTTTGCATAGCAAAGCCAAAATACAACATCCACACATGTGGACGTTGGGACGCACAACGTTAAAGGATCAATTTTACTTGGACTAAAACAATAATTCTTCTTTAACACTTTTGTCTGACAGAAATCACACCACAATCGATTTTTGCGAAGTTGGACCTAGTTAATGCAATTGTAGCTTGGCTTTGTCCAGCATGTATACACATTAATTGGACCACAGTTAACGTCTACATGGTATGCATACTCAAAAAGGTGGTGCGCAACGTGTTTTAACACTTCTTTTGCTGACGTCGTTCCTTCAAATACGCAATTACACATGGTGTCATGTATACTTGGACAGACAGTTGAAGACTATGGCTTGACTATGCAAAACCCCATTGTAGCTCAAGTATGACTGGGCATATAAACGTACTGTTGCCTCATATAACATCAACAAAATAGTATTGACTGAACAGACAGTTTCTCTTATAACACCAGAAAAGAAGATGTGTTTTCCAATATAGCCAAACAATGCCAGACCTGTGGTGTTATTTTTGTCCCAGGATAAATAAACAGATGCTACATCAAATTTAGAAATAAGCACAGCTTTCCTTTAAAAGTGCTGCTCTGAAACGCTGCCACAACAGATTACATTTATTATGTTGCTGGTAGGTGTTCACATCAATGTTTGTAAAAACACATACACACACACACACACAAAAGCAATGTTTGTAAGGCACTGAGTCCTAAACAATAGCCTCAAATATATGAAAAAATGCACTGTAAATTGCTTTTAATAAAGGTGTTAGCCAAATGAATAAATTAGTTATAGCTTATAGTACAGTATATTGGAGTATATTGGAAAGAAAAATACATCCTGACTGTTCGAGAAAAACAGCTGCTTTTTATATAAAAACATCCATGTTTTTTTTAAATAATTTTAAAAGATATATTAGTATGTAATTTTTTCGTTGTTAAAAACTTTGTGTATATTGGATACGTATTGGTGCAGAAATTACACATTTAAAAAAAAAAAAATTCTTACGTGAATGCTGTTTGCCCAAAATAATTAATAACTATACAAAATATATTTCTTCACATTTCAAAATGTAATTTTTCTTATTACGAAAGATTCGATTATGATTCATAAAACTCATTCCAATTTTCTCTCAATATTGAATCGTCTCTCAATAGAATGAAAATGAATTCAATGAAATCTTTCCAAGACATGATTGGTCCTGCCACATAAAGACTGACTAAATGGCCTTTGGTCTCTCTACAGAACAACCCACGCCAAAAGCAAAGGTGAGGCCGCAAAGCAGTCTGCCATTGCCGCTAACAACGAGTCTACTACAGCTCGTGTGGTTGCCAGAGAGCTCTCGCCCTCCTTCTATCAACCAGGTAGGTACAAAACTATATTGTTTGCACTGGAGCAGAGGCTGATTAAGATTGTCTCGGTCCAAAGACAGTGTGTTTGATCAGTGGAGGTTGAAGCATATAGAAGTAAATGTGGCTGGTATGTTCATTAACCCAGTCGTAAAGTCAGATTTGCAGTACAGCAGCATCACACTCTCTGCTGTTTATGTCTACATGGCTTTTGAAATTCTTGATGTAAACCTCTCCTGGTGTTTAAAACAGGATTAGATTTCTGAGTTTCTCAGCAGTTCACCATGTTCCTTTAAAGGGCACTGCTAAGGTCTTGACATGTTTATTTAGCCTCAAATATCTAAAGCGTCTGTATCAAACATCTTGGATGAAACGCAAGACAAAAAGGTTGCTATTTTAACAATAATAACAATCTGTATGCATTTGAAATTATTTTCCAAAATCTTCCACCATTTATAGTTGATTGAGTGCATATCTAAATAAAGTGATCACATTTCCTCTTTCTTACTGAAGTTTTTTTTAATTACTTTAGTTGTTTATTACTCAGTCCCTGTTTAATTCTTGGCCTCTGTCAGATACCTGTAAGCCTGAAACTGAGCAAGTTTTTCAAGACCCTGGTCTTGTGTTTCAGAGTTACAGTAAATACAGTATAGGCCTTTTTTGCCATGGACAGCAAAAGTATGGCATGAGAAAAATAATTCTTCAGTTGTATGTGCAACTTTATGTTGTCGACATAGGGATTTCTGATAAAATGATGACAATTAACAAGAGATGTGATAATGTGATAAATTCAAACAGACAGGCCCAAATTCTCCAGAACACCTCAAATACTTTACTGTTTACATGTCTAATTATCCCATTACTGTCAACACTTGTTTTGAAAACTGAAATAACACAAAATTATAAAAGATTACAGATCTTAAAATGTGTAATATTACAAAATTGTATTTTTTATTATATGTTATATTTTTGTACTACAATATATCATTGTGGGAAAATGTGCATGGTACACAGGCAATGTTTTGTTATTTAAGATCCCGTCATCTCTATTTTGAGCACTGAATTTGAGCAAGTGTATGGACAAGAAGAGTAAATGTTGGGTTAATAAACAACACATAAGTTCCTATGGAGTTAAAGGTGTATTTTCCAGTAACAAAAATTTAAACAAAAATCCAGTAAAAAAGGACAGTGTATAACACCAAAATAAATTAGTAGTAATTTGTGTTTATATTTAAGAAATTATTAACACTAACATGAGATGAAGACTCTAGTTAAGTTAAGAGAACGAAAAATTGCCTCAACTTGTTCCCTGTCAAAAGCTACACTTAATGCTGCGTTCGACGAGGAAGCATTCTCAGTGCTTCAGCGAGCCACAGCGTTATCTCTTCATGCAACCAAGCAGATGGCTTGCGCTATTGGCCATTTAATGGCTGCTTTGGTCAGCACGGAGAGGCATCTGTGGCTAAACCTCATGGGCATAAATAAGTACAGATTATTCCTACTTGATGCCCGCTCTCACCTTCCGGCCTGTTTGGCGATTCGGTGAATACAGTCATCACCAGTTTCGGGAGGTGAAAAAACATGAGGAAGCCTATGTACAATTCCTTCCTCGCCGCACTCAGGGGGAGGGGCTGTCGGCCACCCAGCCTCGCCCCGGTCCTTCTAGAAGGGAGACTCAGAAAACAAAGTGTGGTGAGTCGCGCTCCCCCTGGTAAAGATTGGGGATCACTTCGCTGCCCTCAGCCCATTCCCACCGCCCCTGGTGTTTTGGGGGGCAGCAATTTCCATCGAATTGTTGGGTGTTCCATTGCTTCCTGTTGTTGCCCAGGATACAGAACAACCGACATCCCCTCAATGGGAAGTATCAAAATTGGTACCCATTTCAGAGATCCTGGCAGCTTGGAATTTACTGCCGGGTATTTATATGTGGGTCCTAAAGAAAGTAGAAAAGGGCTACAGAAAGCAATTCGTTTGCCGTCCTCCACGTTTTATGGATGCATACTTTCATATAGAAATACTGTCACAACACAGGAAGTTCATGAGGTTTGCTTTCGGGGGCGAAGCTTACCAATATCGGGTTCTTCCATTTGGCCTGACCTTATCACCTCGCACATACACAAAACACATGGATGCAGCACTAGCGCCATTGCGACTCTAGGGCATCCGCATTTTTTATTATGTATTGTAGACGACTGGCTGATACTAGCACAATCGCAAGAACTGGCATTACAGCACAGAAATATTGTCTTAGCTCATCTGGTTTCTCTGGAGTTGAGACTCAACAACAAGAAAAGTGTTCTCTCTCCTGCCCAGAGAACAACATATTTAGGGATCGTATGGAATTCGATCACAATGCGGGCACAGCTGTCTCAAGCTCGAATCGAGACCTTTCAGAATACACTGAGCAAAGTCAGGCTAGGCCAAGATCGTACTGTTCTGCAGTATCAGTGGATGTTAGGTTTCATGGCATCTGCGTCCTCGGTGATCCTATGGTCCTTTTGCATATGAGACTGTTCCAGTTGTGGCACAAAGCCAGGGGATTTCATCCAAGGGCCAATCCCAGAAGGCAGATAAGGGTTACATGCCGCGGTCTACGTACCCTCTCTATGTGGATCAGACCCCAGTTCCTCACCTTGGGTCCCACTCTAGGTGAGTCTTGCCGTTGCAGATTGTTAACAACAGACACCTCCCTGAAGGGCTGGGGAGTAAAGGGGAATGGGAGGGTCTTCAGCTCGATTGGCACATCAACTGTCTCAAGTTGATGGCTGTATTACTGTCCCTGAAGTACTTCCTCCAGCATCTGAGAGGCTGCTTGTCCTGGAGTGGAACGAGATGCTGCACTTCATTGTCGCACTGAGGATGTCCCAGGACTGCTCTTCAGACAAATATACCTGACCATGCACCTGTGGCACATCTATTTATAGCTCCTGGTACTGGCACATTCTGATGATGTCACCAACAGAGGCTATAAAGGTTCTAGTCAATTTACAGTCAAGGGTTACAGTCAAGTAACCTGAGACATTATGTTGTGCACTAGCCAACTTGCAGTAACATCACAGAAACACCTGGAGTGCTCCAGAACAAAGAGGCTAAAAGCCAAAGTATACATTGGTTTTCCGCGTGCCACTACTTTATGTCTTGCGCACAGAGCGCATGATGCAAAATAACTTTATTTGTCGACTGAAGTCATGTGGATATTTTGATGCATCTTAATATGTATTTTGGACCGTCAAAAAAATGGAGTACTTTCAATTGCATTGTTTAGAGGAGGCCTGAAATGAAATCCTATAAGTCTTAAATTCTGTTTTGATAAAGAAAGAAACTCTTTCTTCATCAGCAGTAAATCATCATTAAATTATCAGCAAATTTTCATTTTTGGGTGAACTATTCCTTTAATGCTGTTCTGTTGATTATTGTTTGTGAAGAGGAATAGGATCCAGCAAAACATATATGTCATTACTTAGAGCATGTTTTAAAACAAACCATTAACCAAATATGTTGGTCAAATAATTAAAGACAAAAAATTATTATTGTGTATAAATTGCTAGTCAACTTATAATCAGCCAATAATACAAATATCATGATCCTGTATTCTAACGTATATATTACACTGTGTACCTCAGGCCCAGAGTATCTGAAAAAACTAGCCATGCAGGAGATAGCTGAGAGCAATGAGAACACTGACACAAGGATGCATGAGTCTTTGTTAACTGAGGATTCCCAACCAACACTTCAGGACAGCCCCTTCATGCATGAGATTGAAAGTTTGAGACCAAGCTCCACCTCTGCATGCACACCCTCACCCACCCCCGCCATAATCCCTCTGGCCTCCAGCAAGGAAGATCCAAACCTCTTGAGTCCAGGGAGCTGGAATGGAAACAATACCAGTCGAGGTAGTGGTAACAGAGGCAGCAGTCAAGCTGGTAGCAGGCCGAGCAGTAGACCTACTACTCCGTCTTCCACTACAGTTGTTGTTCCTACTGCAGCTACTATCTCACCACCCACTTCCGAAGAGCGGCTGGCTCCAAGCAGCAAGGGCCCATCTCGTACCACCAGCCACCAGAGTGGCAAAGCTGAGCAGGGTTCTGAAATGGAAATAAAATCACTGATGAGATTGGACTCTGAGTCAAAAGCAGCAGAACCTTACAATGCTGCTACACCAGTAAGTACCAGCCTCGTCGTCTCCACTGACGAAGAAGAACCGCCTCATCCTGCCTCCAAGCTATCCTCTAAAGTGGCCACTCCTGAGCCAAAGGCACGCGAAGTCACACAGAGAGCTGAATCAAGGCTGCTTGTGAATGAGCACCCAGCCTCTATGGTGAGGAGCAAGTCTGAGTCAAGGACAGAAGATATGGAGGACAAGAATTTAACCAACAAATTTGAGCCTAAACCTTCACTAAAACAAGAACCAAGCCCAGCCCCAAAAGCTGCACCAAAGCCTGAGCCCATGATAGTGCCTAAACCAGAACCTAAGCCTGTGGTCAAGTCAGTTGCTAAACCAATTGCCAAGATTGAGGCTAAGGTAGAACTGAGGCAGAGGGCTATGGTCAAAGGTCACAGCGAAACAGCACAAGAGTCTCTGGAGCTTGATGAGGTAAGGCAAACAAATCAAAGCACTGTGATGTCTTTGAAAAACCTGTTTCTTGCAATGGGTATTTCTGTTCCATTAATTATGAAAGTGATTACCAACAAACATGATCCAGTTTAATAATAACAATAATTTATATAGTGCTTTTCATTACAAAACAATCTCAAGGTGCTGAACAATCTAAGAAAATGAAGAATGTAGAAAGGCTAGCTGTTTAAATGTATTTTTCTTGCTCCACTGTAATTTCTTCACTTCTAAGAGATTTGCACCCAAGCGTAACAAAAATGCTAACAAGATTTTTCAAACAAGACATTTTTACAATACAAATATTTCTCCTCAGATTTACATAGAATGTTAGAGTAGGTTACAAGTTTCTTTTTACAGTGCAGTGCTATCAGGATTAAAATGGACTAACTGTGCAAGAGATCAATCGTGCATAGCAACATAACTACAGGCATTCCACCAGTATGGTTCTCTGTCCCAAGTATGGTAAGCTAACTGTGCTGATATATCTGGGCCAAGAATGTACCAAAGGTACCAAACGGCTCAAGTGTAAATGCTATTGGAATGGTTACTATACGGCCCATTGGTATCATTTGTTTCCCTCTGAACATGTTGAAACAGATTCTGTCTGTTCTTATAATGTTCATAATCCAAACCCAGTTTGCTTTCATGACTAAATGAATCTCTATTCAGTGTACACTGACCAGTCTGTCTTGGCTTCAGCAATCCTCCCAATGGACAATATTATGAGAGGGCTCATTCTTCTCAAGTTGAAACAACTCCTGAGTACACTGGAACGTACTGCAAAGGGAACCACAGCTGACACTGACAGATTGTGCTCCTTGAATTTCTGCCCTGGCTCCAGTCCTATGACCACATTTTTCACAATCAGGAATATCTATGGAAGACTGAGCCTCAAAAATACAAATTCTCACCTTGAAAAAGCCCCTTGTGTTCCCTCAGAAACCCAATATCACACATCACAGAGGCTTCTCGTGGCTAACACAGATCAGCTGTTCCTAATGCAGAAGTCTCTCATGTAATATGTTTCTTAAAGGCATGAAAGAATTTCCATGGTGATTTAACTGAAAGATCTTGTGGAAAAACCCTGAAACCATCACATGTCCACAAGAAATTTTCAACTTTACAAGATATTATTTTTCATAAAATTTTCTGGTGTGCACCTGAAATCTTCCGGGATTTTAAGGTTCCTTAAAGGCATTAGATCAATTTAAAATGTGACTTACAACAGTGACTGATTTGAAAAGATTTTTCAAACACTTAATGTCCAACAAAGTCTCATAACAACTCGTAATAGTTCATACAAGATAGCTAGTTTGTAAGATATCATACGACTAGACACATACGAAAAAGCATGACTTTTAAGACCAGAAATTCAAATTCAGAAATTCAAATCAATACACAGGGTTTGGAGGGTTACTTTTGAAATATATTCCACTACAGATTACTCAAATACATGTTGTAAAATGTAATTTGTAACATTTTCCATTAGATTACTCAAGGTCGGTAACATACTCTAAATACTTTGGATTACTTCTTCAGCACTGGTAGATTTTTTCACTTGTTTTGAATATAAAAACTCTGCCAGTACAGTAAGACAAAATACACATGTTAAAAATACATTCTCTGAAAAAACCTCAATATCTAATGCAGTGTTGTTTCTAAAACAAGATAAATCAAATGTATCTTGTTTTAAGGATTTTTTATATATTTTTACAGGAAAACAATACAAAAATTATTACCAAGAATATGATTTTTGCCCTAATATCAAAGGTCTTACTAGAAAAAAAGAAATTATGATCCAACTTGAATTAAAAAAATATTATCGTGCCTGATAACATGTGCATGTAAAATGGCTAGCTTAGCATAAAGCTTACAATTTACACAAGGTTTATTTCTATTTCTTATGCTTGAAACTTCTAACTTCAAACATACTTCTCTGTCTGCTAGTATGAATGTAACACAACGAAAGAAAGTGTTTCAACGCTGTTCAAATGCACTATAGATCACATCATTTATATGTATAAATGTTTTCCATCTGAAAGGACTAAATATTAAATGAAACAATAAATTGACAATAAAATGTAATCACTTAATTAATCAGAATACTTTTTAAATGTAACTGTATTCTAATTGCCAATTATTTAAACTGTAACGGAATACAGTTACTAATATTTTGTACTTTAAATGCATAATCCCGTTACATGTAATCCGTTACTCCCCAACCCTGTCAATACAATACAACATATTTTTTATGAAAGGAAACATCCATGAGCAAATTTGGTTGGCATATTTATTAATGCAACACAAGTGACAGATGTATATCAATAACCTATAATACACTTCCCTCTTCTCATTCCAAACCCTAATGCTTTCTTTATTCCATGCTACACAAAAGTTGTTTTCTCATTAATATTGTGGTTAGGATTAGGGTTTGGGTAAGGGGTTCGACTTTATGGTTAAGTGTAGATTTGGGTTAGGGGTTAAACTTCTGAATAATTGTCATAGCCTTGTTCGTTGGTTCTTTTATTTTACTCTGAGTAAAAGTTGTACATTTTTGTATGAGCCGGATTTTTGTACTTGTACGGATTCTTATAATTTCGCCAGCAATTCCTGACTTAAATATAAAGCAGTATCATTTCATTATTATACAGGTGAAACTCGAAAAATTAGAATATCGTGCAAAAGTTCATTAATTTCAGTAATTCAACTTAAAAGGTGAAACTAATATATTATATAGACTCATTACAAGCAAAGTAAGATATTTCAAGCCTTTATTTGATATAATTTTTATGATTATGGCTTACAGCTTATGAAAACCCCAAATTCAGAATCTCAGAAAATTAGAATATTGTGAAAAGGTTCAGTATTGTAGGCTCAAAGTGTCACACTCTAAACAGCTAATTAATCCAAAACACCTGCAAAGGGTTCCTGAGCCTTTAAATGGTCTCTTAGTCTGGTTCAGTTGAATTCACAATCATGGGGAAGAATGCTGACCTGACAGTTGTGCAGAAAACCATCATTGACACCCTCCACAAGGAGGGAAAGCCTCAAAAGGTAATTGCAAAAGAAGTTGGATGTTCTCAAAGTGCTGTATCAAAGCACATTAATAGAAAGTTAAGTGGAAGGGAAAAGTGTGGAAGAAAAAGGTGCACCAGCAGCAGGGATGACCGTAGCCTGGAGAGGATTGTCAGGAAAAGGCCATTCAAATGTGTGGGGGAGTTTCACAAGGAGTGGACTGAGGCTGGAGTTAATGCATCAAGAGCCACCACACACAGACGGGTCCTGGACATGGGCTTCAAATGTCGTATTCCTCTTGTCAAGCCGCTCCTGAACAACAAACAACGTCAGAAGCGTCTCAAATTCCAAATTTGAGAGCAAATTTTGCATCTCATTTGGAAACCAAGGTCCCAGAATCTGGAGGAAGAATGGAGAGGCACACAATCCAAGATGCTTGAAGTCCAGTGTGAAGTTTCCACAGTCTGTGTTGGTTTGGGGAGCCATGTCATCGGCTGGTGTTGGTCCACTGTGCTTTATTAAGTCCAGAGTCAACGCAGCCGTCTACCGGGACATTTTAGAGCACTTCATGCTTCCTTCAGCAGACAAGCTTTATGGAGATGCTGACTTCATTTTCCAGCAGGACTTGGCACCTGCCCACACTGCCAAAAGTACCAAAACCTGGTTCAATGACCATGGTATTACTGTGCTTGATTGGCCAGCAAACTCGCCTGACCTGAACCCCATAGAGAATCTATGGGGCATTGTCAAGAGAAAGATGAGAGACATGAGACCAAACAATGCAGAAGAGCTGAAGGCCGCTATTGAAGCATCTTGGTCTTCCATAACACCTCAGCAGTGCCACAGGCTGATAGCATCCATGCCACGCCGCATTGAGGCAGTAATTAACGCAAAAGGGGCCCAAACCAAGTACGGAGTACATATGCATGATTATACTTTTCAGAGGGCCGACATTTCTGTATTTAAAATCCTTTTTTTTTTTTTATTGATTTCATGTAATATTCTAATTTTCTGAGATTCTGAATTTGGGGTTTTCATAAGCTGTAAGCCATAATCATAAAAGTTATATCAAATAAAGGCTTGAAATATCTTACTTTGCTTGTAATGAGTCTATATAATATATTAGTTTCACCTTTTAAGTTGAATTACTGAAATTAATGAACTTTTGCACGATATTCTAATTTTTCGAGTTTCACCTGTACTTGCAACAACACAGACTAACAGTTGTGAACAACACTCTTTTCCCAGGGGCCAAATACGATTGTGATCTGCATGGTTATATTCCTGAACATTGGTTTGGCGATTCTTTTTGTTCACATCTTGTCTTGAGGCAACAAAACCTAAGGTAAGCTGCTACACCAACAGTATCATTACAATGCACAATTGAATGGCATTTGATTACATTTATATTAATTTTTAATTCAGCCTGAGGATAAACCACCAAGACAAGTTTAATGCAAGTGTAAATTTAAGTAGGGAAAATTATATTTTTTTCTTGTGACTCTGCAGGTATTATTACACACACCTTTTTCTAGCCAAAGCCATCCAGGTGAAAGAAACTACTGTGGGTAGCTGTGAGGATGCACTGTGCTCCATTAACGGCTCTGTTGTTGCGATATCCAGTTTCAGAACAGCCCTACTGAGCTACTCTAAAGATGGCTGCCATCTGTGGTTGAACTGAGTAATCCCAAATGATCAGTGTGTCTCAGTGTCTGAACATTAAAGAGTAAAGCATTTGTACACATTTGCTGGTTGTAAAAGGCACTGCTGAATTTAACATTTTTGATAGTTAATCATCTATTAAAAGGGCTCATTTATATTGTGTACTTTTCACAATCACATGTCACATATTAAATAGTGCTGGATATGTCAACGGGTATGTAATATTCTACTTTGGAGAATAAACATAAATGCGGCTGACATGAAATTAGTCAATCCAAATTTTTTTATGGCTATAAAAAACAAAGTCCTCCTGTGCACGTACTGTAGCTTAACACCAGGTTGTCACATTACTAAAGTTTTACCAATTTATGTTTTTAAATCTCCGATGCTATAGAAATTGCACATTTAATGAAATGTCTTAATGTCTCAAACTTGCTCTGCTTGACAAAGAGAGATCCTAAATGTAAAACAAAAGTCTTACCTTTCATAATGAAAGAATGAATAGTATTTGTTTGTATGCAGACTGGTAAATATTCTGATCAAAATCTTTGCTTTGAACTTAAACAATTTAGTTAAATCCTTGCAAAAACAAAGAAAAAAGTTGTAATGAGAAAAGATGTCTAAACAAGTAAGGTGGCTAATGTTAAGAAGGTATCATGTTGTCTGTAAAGATAACACAAGCTTCCTTCTATAAATACGGTCTCCAAAAGTTGGGCTGAGAGATTTTAAACAAGAATCTAAAAATACTACTCTTCACTGAATGGGACATGAAAAAGATATATAAAAAAAGAATTTTTTTTGCCTGTGTTACACAAAGCAAGAGAACTGAGAATGTTTAAATCCGGCTGTGCAACAAATTCAGTGGAAAAGTATGTCCCAAATGTTATATATGTATGTGTGCACATTGTGTTTTGTTCATTTCTTTTGAAATTTTGTCAGCATATTTGTTCTAAAAAATGCACATTTCATGGTTATATCTAATACAAAAATTATTTAAAGTTCTCTAATTATTTACTCACCTCATTCCATCACAGATGTGTATGACTTTCATTTGCAGAGCACAAATTATGATTTTTAGAAGAATGTTTCAGCTCTGTTGGTCCATACAGTGAAAGTAAATGTGTGCCAAAATGTTGACGCTCCAAAAAGCACACAAAGTAAAAGTAATCCACATGACATCATTATTTAAGTTGAACTTTTTTGCCAGAAATTCTTCTCCCTACCCAGAAGGGGGCGGTATGCATGAAGAATGTGAATCATCAAAAACACAAGAAGAATGTGAAAGCAATCAGTTTCTCACCCACACCTATCATATCACTTCTGAAGTCATTGATTTAACCACAGGAGCCTTACAGTTGAAGTCAGAAGTTTACATGCATTTAGATTGAAGTCAATAAAAAAAAAAATTTTTAACCACTCCACAGATTTAATATTAGCAAACTACAGTTTTGGCAAGTCGTTTTGGACATCTACAGTACTTTGTGCATGAGACAAGTAATTTTTACAGCAATTGTTATCAGACAGTTTAAAGCGGTTTAAGGGAAAGGAGGAGGTGAGAACCGGCTTGTCAACATAAATAATGTTTTAATAATAAACTTAAAACAAAGGACAAACACACATGACAGACATGTCCATAAATTATCTCTCTCTCCTCGCACCACCATCTGCCATTGGCCTTTATCCCTCTAGGAGGCTTGATTAGCCTGATACGGGACCGGGTGTGTATCATCACGACCCGGCCCCGCCCTCCGCCCTGCCACAGACAGATTGTTTAACTTTTAATTGACTATATCACAATTCCAGTGGGTCAGAAGTTTACATACACTAAGTTAACTGTGCCTTTAAACAGCTTGGAAAATTCAAGAAAATTATGTCAAGCCTTTAGACAATTAGCTTTTGATAGGAGGTGTACTGAATTGGAGGCCTACTTTCAAACTTGGTGCCTCTTTTCGTGACATCATGGGAAAATCAAAAGAAATCATCCAAGACCTCAGAAAAAAATGTGGACCTCAAAAAGTCTGGTTCATCCTTTGGAGCAATTTCCAAATGCCTGAAGATACCACGTTCATCTGTACAAACAATAATATGCAAGTAAAAACACCATGGAACCACGCAACCATCATACCACTCAGGAAGAGAAGGAAGTCTCTTAGAGATGAACGTAGTTTGGAGCAAAAAGTGCAAATCAATCCCAGAACAACAGCAAAGGACCTTGTGAAGATGCTGGAGGAAACAGGTAGACAAGTATCTATATCCACAGTAAAACAAGTCCTATATCGACATAACATGAAAGGCTGCTCAGCAAGGTAGAAGCCACTGCTCCAAAACTAAATAAAAAAAGCCAGACTACAGTTTGCAAGTGCAAATGAGGACAAAGATCTTACTTTTTGGAGAAATGTCCTCTGGTCTAGCGAAACAAAAAATTTAACTGTTTGGCCATAATGACCATCGTTGTTTGGAGGAAAAAGGTTGAGGCTTGCAAGCCGAAGAACGCCATCCCAACCGTGAAGCATTGGGTGGCAGCATCATGTTGTGGGGGTGCTTTGCTGCAGGAGGAAGTGGTGCACTTCACAAAATAGATGGCATCATCCATCCATCCATCCATCGTCAACCGCTTATCCTGTACAGGGTCGCGGGGGGCTGGAGCCTATCCCAGCTAACATTGGGCGAAAGGCAGGGTACACCCTGGACAGGTCACCAGTCCATTGCAGATAGATGGCATCATGTGGATATATTGAAGCAACATCTCAAGACATTCCAAATGGACAATGACCCCAAGCATACCTCCAAAGTTGTGGCAAAATGGTTTAAAGACAACAAAGTCAAGGTATTGGAGTGGGCATCACAAAGCCCTGACCTCAATCTGAAAAAATGTGTGGCCAGAACTGAAAAAGCATGTGCGAGCAAGGAGGCCTTCAAACTGACTCTTTGTGTTCTGTCTGGAGAAATTAGCAAAAATTCCAGCAACTAATTTTGAGAAGCTCGTTAAAGGCTACCCAAAATGTTTGACCAAAGTTAAACAATTTATAGGCAACGCTACCAAATACTAACAAAGTGGATGTAAACTTCTGATCCACTGGTACTGTGATGAAAGAAATAAAAGCTGGAACAAATCATTCTCTCTACATTTCACATTCTTAAAATAATAAATTAGTGATCCTAAATGACCTAAGACAGGCAATGTTTTCTACGATTAAATGTCAGGGCTTGTGGAAATCTGAGTTTAAATGTATTTGGCTAAGGTGGATGTAAACTTCTGACTTACATACCAACTGTATGTATTACTTTTATGCTGACTGATGTTTTTGATATTCAAAATTTTGGCACCCATTTATTTGCAATGTATGGATCAAAAGAGCTGAGAAATTCTTCTAAAAAATAATATTTCTTTGAGTTCAGCATGTGAAAGAAAGTCAAGGGTGTCATGAGGGTGAGTAAATGATGAGAGAATTTAAATTTTTGGGTGAACTATTCCTTTAACCTTCAAAGAGCAGTAAATATGACCTCAGACTTGTGAAGATATATGTACTGGAACTCCAAGTCTTACAGGAGGATGTAAACACTATGTTAACTGTCCAAAATGTAATTTATTGATCAAATAAAAGGGTATTTTAAATACGTTTTCTAGACCCACAACTAAGTTAATTCATCAATGTGCTACAATCTAAGACATAATATAAAATATTCAAATTAGAGACTCTCCACAAGATGCAAAGGCATTAACCAGTTGTTAATGCTTTAAAATCACTACTATTTTCACCAGTGTTTGCAACAAACATTTTCACTTTTGTTGTTTCAAAATGTGTTCTGGTAAATGAAGCCATGCAAATATTCATCATTTGATTCTGTAATATGATTTATGCAAATGCATAACAGTTGGATAATAACTGACAAAGGAATGATTTTCAGCATGATTATGATACATTTTATCACTAGGATTATGCTTTCTCCATCCTCAACCAAGTTCCTCAAAATTCCTTTCTAATGTACTCAAGCCTGTAGCTTGAGGCTGTAGCTTTTTTTTTTAATTAAAATTCTCATCATCATCAATTTTGACTCATAAAAATAAATAAATCCACTATCAATCAAAAATAAATGTTACTCAACTGCAAAACTGTCATTCTTTAAACTTTTCAACAGCACTGAACAGTGTTCTAACTTACATTTTCACTGTTATGTTGCATATTGTAGTTTGGCTTTTTGATTACTCAAAGATTTGAGACTTGGCTACTGTCAATAATCAATATGGTCTTCTCTTGTTCAAGAAAATGCAGACAAGGGGGAACAAAGAATATATGTATATTTAAACTCCACCTGTCCACCAGTTTGACATATCCTCCCCCAACAGTCTGAATACCAGGCCCAATTTTAGATTAGGGTGGTGAACTGGACTCTCTTCATGCCTATTTTCTGGAACATGGTAAGTACAATTTATGTACACTTGTATATGCTCGTAAGTGCCGACTAAGCTGTACTATCAAGTATATAATTAGGCAATAGACAACCTACAATTCAGATTGGTTATTAAAGGATCGTGGTGGTGGCTTATTTTTCTTTATCCTACATTTAAACATTTGATCGACCCTTGTACTGTTCAGAATCAGTCATGAGAATGTGAGTGCTGGTGAAATTATAGCAGCCATTTATACTGCAACACTGCCCTCTGTAAGCAAAACTAAAGAAGCAAAAACAAAAAGAGAGCTCATATTATACATTTCAGAGAGCAATGCAGAAGTCAATATAAAAAAAATATAAAAAGATGGGAATTGATTTGATCATAAAGAATGGGTGTTCTGTTCCAGAATGGACTGTAAATTTGGAGTTGAATGTGGAAAAGTTGAAATTTTTTAATATTTGAGCTTCTATCTGCTACGATATGTAGGTGTAGATACTAAAGAACAAATTCACCCTCAAGAGCATCTTGACATACCAACGTTAACACATTTTAAAATCTTTTTTCTGGCATTAAATTACAGTGTTAACAATTAGCATCCATGACATTCAAAAGGCAGCATTCCCTATAACAACAGCCTAGATCAATGGATAAATGGCTATTGGTTTATGTTTTCCCCACCTGCACAGTCTTGGGTGAGTTCAGCTGAAAAAGAAAATAATTTCAGAGGCAGAACAATAGAAAATCATGAAAGACCTATTTTATTTTTCTCAATTGGAATAATGCACAATAGTGCAAGAAACATGTTGAGCTCATGTTGACTAAGTTACACTGATGTTTTTAATACTGCATGAATTTGCATCGATCTCGTCTATATTTTGCTTACTGTTGGTGCTAAATTTAAGGCAACACAATCTAAAATCAAGAGGATCACAAAAAAAAAGAAAGAAAAAAAAAAAAAAAGCACTTTACCACAATTTTGTTTCACATTATGCTGGGTGCTTCTCATTTCTGAAATTGTGAACCCTAGTTTCCTTTCCTCCCATCCTTTCCTCATTTCCTTGCTCCACCATCGAAGAAACGAAGAAAGGATGGAAGGAAAGGAAACAAGGATGGAGGAATCAAAGCAAGTTGCAATTGTAAAATGGAAAGTCCTTGCTCACTCTAGTGTGACTTCAGAGCTTGTTTTTGCACAGCTGTAGTACCTCGGCAGGCTTGCCGTTAATGTCATTGAAACTTTATTCATAATGAATCCAAATAATTCAAAATGCACTGTTGAAGTATATGACAATTAATGATTATTTAAACCTCAAAAGGTGAAACATGAATTAAGACTGCTGTGTCAGATGTGAAGGAGGATTTTTGGATGTGCCAGGTGCTTCGACCAGAAAGTCTTCCACACAGTAACCTCCCGTGCTTCTTTGCTCACGCATAGTCTAGAAGCTTCCTCTGTCCTCATGATGCATTTAGAGAATGGACACGTCCTTAATTATGGCAGACTTTGATCGGTTTCCGGGTCACAGGCACGAGGAGCAAGGATGCATAATTTAAGAAATGAAAAGCGCATTGATATGTGTAGCTCAGCAAGACGCTGACTACCACACCTGGGGTCGCAAAGTTCTTATCCAGGGCATGCCGAGTGACTCAGTCAGGCTTCCTAAGCAACCAATCGGCCCGGTTGCTAGGGTGGGTAGAGTCACATTGGGTTAACCTTCTCATGGTCACTATAATGTGGTTATTGCTCTTGGTGGGGCGCGTGGCGAGTGGTGCGTGGATGCCACGTGGATTGGCATGAGCCTCCACGTGCTAGGCCTCTGCAGTAACGCGCTCAAGCCATGTGATAGGATGCGCGGAATGACTGTCTCAGAAGCGGAGGCAAATGAGATTAGTTCTCCACCAACTGGATTGAGGCGAATCACAACGCAACCACGAGGACCTAGAGCACATTGGGAATGCCAAATTGGGGAGAAAATCCAAAGAAAAAAATAAATGAGCGGCACCCTATTTGGTGATCACCGTGCTATTTTAGGAAAAAATGGCGAGTCATGTAACAGATCTGACAATGAAAACAAGAAAATATTCATTCATAACCATTAAATAAACGGAGAATTGACCTTTCAGCATGATAAGCACTGGAAAAGTGAGAAAGAACACACAAAAATGACACACAGGAAATAGTTGGAAGTGAAAGAGAAATTAATATTCTTCACCCTCATCCTCCCCTTCCACACTCTCAGCTCCAACCTCCTCATAATCTTTCTCCAGGGCGGCCATGTCCTCTCTGGCCTCTGAGAACTCGCCCTCCTCCATACCCTCACCCACATACCAGTGCACAAAGGCACGCTTGGCATACATAAGGTCAAACTTATGATCAAGACGTGCCCAGGCCTCAGCAATAGCTGTAGTGTTGCTCAGCATGCACACAGCCCTCTGCATCTTAGCCAGATCTCCACCTGGAACCACAGTGGGGGGCTGGTAGTTGATGCCAACCTTGAAACCAGTGGGGCACCAGTCCACAAACTGGATAGTACGCTTGGTCTTGATGGAGGCAATTGCAGCGTTCACGTCTTTAGGCACCACATCACCACGGTACAACAGGCAGCAAGCCATGTACTTGCCATGGCGTGGGTCGCATTTCACCATCTGATTTGCTGGCTCAAAGCAAGCATTAGTGATTTCGGATACAGAGAGCTGCTCATGGTAAGCCTTCTCTGCCGAGATGACAGGGGCATAGGTAGCCAGTGGGAAGTGGATACGAGGATAGGGCACCAAGTTGGTCTGGAACTCTGTGAGATCGACATTGAGGGCACCATCAAACCTGAGAGAGGCTGTGATGGAGGACACGATCTGACTAATAAGCCTGTTGAGGTTGGTGTAAGTAGGACGCTCTATATCAAGGTTCCTACGACAAATGTCATAAATGGCCTCATTGTCTACCATGAAGGCACAGTCAGAGTGCTCTAGGGTGGTGTGGGTGGTCAGGATGGAGTTGTAGGGCTCTACCACAGCGGTGGAAACCTGAGGAGCAGGGTAGATGGAGAACTCCAACTTAGACTTCTTGCCATAGTCGACAGACAGGCGCTCCATCAGCAGAGAGGTGAAGCCAGAACCGGTTCCACCACCAAAACTGTGGAAGACCAAGAAACCCTGGAGGCCTGTGCATTGATCAGCCTGAAGGACAACGTTCAGGTTAAACCAATTAAACAAATTTATGTTTTTTTTTATTACAAATTAATTGTAATTAATTTTAAACATACTAGTTTGCGAATTCTGTCCAACACAAGATCAATGAGCTCCTTGCCAATAGTGTAGTGACCACGAGCGTAGTTATTGGCAGCATCCTCCTTTCCTGTTATGAGCTGCTCTGGGTGGAACAGCTGGCGGTAAGTCCCAGAGCGCACCTCATCTGAATAGTTAATGAGCAAACTTTTAGAGAACAGCACACACAATGATCAAATTGAATAATATCATATATAATAAAGCAGCCTCCTCTTACCAATGACAGTGGGCTCCAGGTCTACAAACACAGCTCTAGGGACGTGCTTTCCAGCTCCAGTCTCACTGAAGAAGGTGTTGAAGGAATCATCACCTCCACCAATGGTCTTGTCACTGGGCATCTTCCCATCAGGCTGAATACCATGCTCAAGACAATAGAGCTCCCAGCATGCATTGCCAATCTGGACACCAGCCTGCCCAACGTGGATCGAGATACACTCACGCTGTGGAAAGAGTTAACTAGATTTATCGACAATGTCATTATACAGCTTAGTCAACATCCAGTTGCAATAGTAATGATTTATGAATTCAATCGTGTGCTTGTTTGTATAGGGTCTTTGATAAGCATAAAGGCTGTCTTTTTTTAAAACAAGACACACATGTCTGATAAACTGCCGCCACAGCAGATCAGCAGATCTGAATGCTATGGGCACACAAAAGCCCTGACCATGCAAACAGCTGATGAAACAGATCAGGCCTTGTTTCAAGGGGTGGGGGTGGAGAGAGAGAGAGAGACTCTCTTTTGTTTCACTAGTATAGACTGGATGCCTTACAACTTTTGAAAGAAACTTGAAAATTGGGTTTAAATTTCACATCAAGTTTATTCATCAGCCAAACCTGCATTAAGTAAAACGCTAAACTTCCCAGGTGGTCACATTCATGATCCACTTGACCAGACTCAAGCTCAGTCATGAGGTACTTATTATGCTTTATTAAACCTCCTGACACAGGAGCACTGGAATTCATCAAGTTACTCTTGAAAGCACGTGGTGCTGACTCACATCCTGTGCCGGCACAGATAAGCGACTTTCGTAATCATTGGAACAAAGGCAAAAAATTTAACTAGACGTCAGTGCATTTTCTCTTTAAATAACGGCATTGTGTTTGAGATTTGGCTTTTATACATATGTCCCTTCGATCTAGGAAGAAAATGATACCCTTTAGTTGTGTGCTAACCTGCACTGAGCCTGGGGAACTTTCCCTTTTATCCAGACACAATGTTATTCTTCTCTGTACTATTTTAATAGTAAAAAAAATAAAATATATATATATATATATATATATATATATATATATATATTATTATCTGAATCTCGGACAGTTTCTTATTTTTATTTGGTGGCATGATGTGATTAAACAAATATGTAAGATCCGTTTGAGATCACAACTAATAAAAACAAGGTTTACATCACCTAAATAGAATAAATATTGAAATAAAACGCTACACATTAACTGTAGGGCCAAATATCAATTACCACCTTAGGAAACATAAAACATCAATCATTAACGATACCTTTTGATATCACTATTATAAGTTATCCAAAACGGTTTCATACTCACCATTTCTAGATGGAAATTTTACTGAAGAGAGGAGGCGGGTTTGCTGTTTTAACACTCTCACAGATTGACTTTTATGAGTCTGGTGAGAGAATGAAGTCCTTAAAAAATGCGGTGGAAGAGTATTTATACTTTTTCTCTCGGGCGTCACCGAGGCGGAGCGCGCGGGAGGAGACGTTTCGCTTCCTGTCACATCCTCATTGGTTCGTTTGGGATTAGCTGCACGCCATTGGCTGATTTTTAGAAGTTCAATAATAACGTTTGTTGTGAAGAATGAATGAGGCAAGATGAACTTGAGTAATAACGGATGCGTCATGTGAAAATTAACAAAGAATAAAATGAACATTTTTGTTGGTATTATACAACTAATTAAGCCTGTCTTTAATGTGTATGTTGGGTGTTTAACATTATACATAATTACGGGCATTTAGCAGCTAAAATGCATGTATTTTACATTACTTGTTAAGCAAGGCATGCAAGTGTCTTTTTCTCTCTCTTTTCTTTTATATTATTGTGAGTCATTAAAAAATACCCATAAACATAGGCGTAATTCTATAGGGTAACAGGGGGACACTATGGAGCTAAATTCATGACTAAAGTCTTTAAAGCATAAAAGCATGGCGAATTGCTCTAATCAAAAAATTTTATACATTGTATTATAAGTACTTGCATTTAAATGCATTGAATTTACAGTGTTTGCATTTAGGGAGGCTGACATTTAACATGGTTGTATTTTTAAGCATTGAATTTGGAAACATTTCACAACTAATTGCATTATTAAAAATTAAAAAATAAATATGCAGCTTCCAAAGTTCATTTCCAAAATATTCTGTTCATTTGAAAATACCATCTAGATGTTTTGACAGTTAAAGTTCAGCCCATTCTATTTTGCTTAACAAAATTCACTTCCTCAAATCCAGTGGTTCAAATTCATTTGAAATTCAACCTTCCACATCCGGGAACTGCAAGAAAAGCAGCAGAGTACCGGTGCACAATCGCAACCTGGTGCTATTTGTTTGTTTTTCAATTTGAAAAGAAATGAGCGGAAACAAGAAAACAAGAATATTTAATAACATTTATATATTACATATTGCATGGTTTTGTATTAAATTCAAAAGGAATGATGTCAATGTTATACTATATCTATGGATAAATTGTCTATCTTGGTGTCTTCCCACATTCCATCTCTTAACAAACTCTCATCTTCCTCTCTGACACCGAAGGGCGCTGTCACGTGCAAATTGTTATGCACTGATGATCAGTTTGGGCGCAAAGCACAGATCTCCATCAGTTAATGTTTGTACATTTACCCTAAGTTAGTGCTTCCACTACCCTATTGTGCACATGAAATAGGCCTGCCAACACATAAACCTTTTTATACTTTTTTTATAGTCTTCATAGACAGAAGCTTGCACCCTGATGGGCGACCCACAGATGATAAATGAAACATAGCAAATGCACATTTGATGAACAAAGCAGTGATTGTGTAAAAACAGTAGATCGTATCCTCCAGCACAAAAATTATTACAAAACTACACTGTAAAAAATTTACTGTAAAATTTACAGCAACTTACTGGCAATTTTGGTTGCCAGTAAGACTGTAAATTTACAAGAGTACTGTAAATCATTAACTACAATTGTACTGTAAAAAAACAGCACTCTGCTGTATATATACGCTGTAAAATTATCTGTATTTTTACAGCTGTCACTGTAAAATTACAATAGAAATAATGTTTATGAATGTGAGTGAAATTACATGTACTACTATACATACATTTTACAGTAAATTAGAGCATTTGTTGTGAAATTCAATTCACTAAATTAACTAGTGGAAATTTTTCACTGCTGTGTGTGTGTAAACCTACTTTTGCTGTACATTTCAGTAGTCTTTCCCTTTTTGTCAATTTAATGTGTAACGTGAACAATAAAACCATCAAAATGACAGGTTTTCGTGAATGTAACAATTTATTGTACAATAATGGCCATTTAACATAAGCACCAGTTTTCAAAACATATTTGGAGAAACAAAAATGCAGATTGCACAATAAATGAAAGGTTTTAGCCTTGGAAATACTTGAGAAAAAAAAAGGAAAGAAAACTACTTCCTTACGCAAAAAGAACCAGTGAGAACAGCAGCATTTCATTATAAAGGGAACACATACTTACACTGTGACTGAACTTCAGTCATAAACACAAAGTTTAAATAAACTAACACAAAATAAATGGTCTCAACTGTGCCTACCTTTAAATTGCCAAATCCATGAAAAGGCAAGACTGCATGTACATTAACTTGAACATCAATCAAATTATTATTTTTTTTAAATGGCAAACCATTCAAAGTCCATGAGCTTTCGCAGCAGTGTGCATACATGTGGGTTCATTCCATGGATTTTCTTGTCTCGCTTTGTGTCATGGATTCACCTATAAAAACAATATGGAAGGGCATACATTAATAAGTGTTCTAAAAGTATGGTTCATGGGTAGATCATGTTAAATAATAAAGACATTGATACTACAATACTATAAACTAAAAGATAATGAAGATTACGGTTACTAATAAGGATTTATGTTACTAAGGAGAGAGAATGGATCAGAGACAATAACCAAAAAAAAAAAAAACAGATGGAAAACGGACTCCTATGGGAGGAATATAGGAGTGAGAACAGAACTGTGAAATAGAATACCGGAACAGAGGTGGCAAAAATTTAGTTTTAAAACAGATCATAAAAGTGAGAGAGAAAAAATAAAACGGTATGGGACAAAGTATACATGTGCAGAGCTAGAAAGTAAAGAATAGTGTGTAAAATGGAGACACCGAGAGACACAAAGTAAAGCAAATTACCTTGGATGATCAGTGCATGTGAATCCGGTAATCCATCTCTTTCCATGTCGGCTGCAGTTGCTGCTACCTTAAATAAGAAAAAAAATATATAGATATATATTTTGCATTACAGTTCAAACTTTAGAGACATTAAAAATCTAGATGATATTACTTACATCAGCTTCAATAAGAAGGGATTCTGCGCTCTCTTTAAAATGTGCCATTAAGAGTTGCAGGATGCACAGGACCAGAGATTTTCCCTTTTGATACTTTGACAGAACAGCAGGCACCTCATTGTTTGTTGGCTTTTCTTGAAAAACCTTAGAATACTCTTCCCTTTCCCTTCAATGCTCTCCATGATTCTTTGGAGCAGTGAGATGTCAGTAAGCAAATAGAAATGTAAAAGTTCCCCTTGAGACAAAAGAGGTAAGGCCATGAGTTCATTAGTTCAGACAGTGGTGGAGATAACTGTAACTGTATATCTGTGACTTTAGATTCTCCATGCAAATTCAGTATCATAAAATCGGAAAGATAATCTAGATTATCCCTTTTGCAACATCACAAAATACAAATAATACTTCTACAATGAAAGAGCTTGATGACTGGTAAATGTAGTATTGGATGTAACAGGGTTTCACGTTTTAACTTAAGCATGAATTACTGGCTACACTCACCTCGTCTCATTCTTTGAGGTCCTCCTCTGATAATCGTTGCGCGCATGAGGTGAGCACGAAAATTGAGCAGTTAAGCAGCGCGCGAAAATTCCCCAAATGTCCGCTGCTGATGACGAAATGACATCACACGCAGTGCGCTACGCTGATGTCGTTGTCCAATCATGTGTACATTATATCAGAGTCTACATGGTGTAAATAATTCATTAATAGCTATATTTATTACAGCTGACTATTGCTTTAGTGTCATTTACTTGTGAAGTACCAACATTTTATTTCAAAACTGTGCAACAGTTGGGTTTTTTCTTATTTAAAAAATAAATAAAAATATAACAAGCGTATACATTATATCCTGTAGAATTTACTGCATAATCATGTTACCAGAAATTAACATTAAAAAACACAGTCTCTTATTGTTGATATTACTGTAAAATTTACAGCACTTATTAAGCATGTTCCCACAATTCATGCAAAATACAGTAATACTGTAAATTTCGAAATGCAGTCATCTATTGTAAATAGTTGCTGTAAAAATTACAGCAATTTTTTACAGTGTATGTATTTAATTATGTAGTTAATTAGTTTGATTATTTACGAAAATAAATAACTATTTTCTCAGCGAGCTAAATTTCAAGTATTTATGAATTTCCGCACAAATCTACGCATGAGTGACACTACATGCAAAGTTGCAAACTTCTACATGCTAAATTGCGAACGATCTTTCCTTTTTCAAGTACGTTTCCCAAACCTGCACTTAACATGAACATGTGACGCATTTTTAAGTGCTCCTTTGATTTTCATTGTCAAAACAACACATAAATTAAGAGAAATGTCATGAGATATGAAGATCTCGCTCCCTCAATACACATGTGCTTTGAGGCAGAGGTCTCCTCTTTGGTGCCTTCCCAGGAGATGACTCCCTAGGCGGCCATCTAGTTCACCTATTCCTAGAAATGGCCCTACCTCAAGGAGAAGTAGCTACCCTGTCAACACTCTTTAATTAAGATGCATTTGACTAAATAACAGAAGTCTGTTGAATCATAATCGGTTGTTACATGAGATAAACAAATGACAAAATAAAAAGGCACTCGTGTTTATTGTTTGTTGTCTTTGATTTGTCTACGAGAATACCTGATGCAAATTTAGTGCAGTATTTATTTTTATTTGTTGTTTATAATTTAATTCGAATATGATTGGCATTGACGACATGTTACCCATTGAAATCAGTTCATTTTAAAATTAGATTTCATTTTGCAGTTCATTTTAACCTGGCAAATACTTGTGCACTAATATGCATATCCTAAGCCCTTGCTTTCAAATAATATCTCTTTATGAGATTTATGAGAACCATGCTTTTACGTTTCAAAGACTTTAGTCATGAATTTAGCTCCATACAACAGGATACCACACATGGATAGGTCAAGAATAATTTGCATGAAATGTTATATCTAGCCCACATATATACAAAGACAGTGTTGTTCTCGTGAAAATGTTGCTATAGGGAAATATAATATTTCATGAGAGGAATCCATACAAATGGTTGTCATTTACTGCAGTAATGCTCAAAATGTTACTTTATTATTCTACTGATTTTCCACCTGCAGCTGTAATCCTCATTTTGCTCTGGATGGTATACCTAAGTTCATACATGTATGTACAGTCATTTTCCACTTTGATAATGTTGTACTAATTTTGTTTAGTATACAGTAACAGTTTCTGCAGTCTGGGCATTTTGACACTTGTTTTGCAATAAGTTTCCCTACATTCAATAAATTATATATCTTCAGACATTGATGAATTACTGCAGCAAAACCAAATGGTAAGTATATTATATGCGTCGTTTGTCAGCAGAAAAAAAGTTGGTTTGTGTTGAGAAATATGTTTGTTTCATCATTTGACATTTTTACTTCAACTTCCTTAAACTCCTTAAAATGTATTTACTGGTAGATTGTTGTTGATCTTTAAAACAATGTCAAGATTATTCTCAAATTTAACTTATATAGTGTGTGTGTGTGTGTGGGCATGTTTATGTGGTTTATGAGGACTATTTTTTTTAGGTTACAAACTGGTAATTACAAGGGTATTATGCTACAAATGTGGTTTATGAGGACATTTCTATTGTCCCCATAATTTAAATAGCTTAAAAAAACATATTAAACAATGTTTATTGAAAATGTAAAAATGCAGAAAGTTTTCTGTGAGGGTTAGGTTTAGGGGATAGAATCTATAGTTTGTACAGTATAAATTCATTATCATTATGTCTATGGAAATTCCTCATAATGATAGGTAGACCAAAATGTGTGTGTGTGTGTGTGTGTGTGTATAAAATACAATTTAAGAGAAGAGACACACATTTGTTTGTTTGAAAAGGAGGTTTATTTCAGATGTCCAAAGAACTGTAACAATGTGATATTAAAAGACATCTTCATATGATGGTTCCTGCAGGTTGTACACTTCATGAACACTTTAATACTCCTCTCCCTCTTCCTCTCCTTCACCCTCGATGGAGTCGACACCAACTTCCTCATAATCTTTCTCCAGGGCGGCCATGTCCTCTCTGGCCTCTGAGAACTCGCCCTCCTCCATACCCTCACCCACATACCAGTGCACAAAGGCACGTTTGGCATACATTAGATCAAATTTATGATCAAGACGTGCCCAGGCTTCAGCAATAGCTGTAGTGTTGCTCAGCATGCACACAGCCCTCTGCACCTTAGCCAGATCTCCACCTGGAACCACAGTGGGGGGCTGGTAGTTGATTCCAACCTTGAAACCAGTGGGGCACCAGTCAACAAACTGGATGGTACGCTTGGTCTTGATGGTGGCAATTGCAGCGTTAACATCTTTGGGCACCACGTCACCACGGTACAACAGGCAGCAAGCCATGTACTTGCCATGGCGTGGGTCGCATTTCACCATCTGATTTGCTGGCTCAAAGCAAGCATTAGTGATTTCAGCCACAGAGAGCTGCTCATGGTAAGCCTTTTCTGCTGAGATCACTGGGGCATAGGTAGCAAGAGGGAAGTGGATACGAGGATAGGGCACCAAGTTGGTCTGGAACTCGGTGAGATCGACATTGAGGGCACCATCAAACCTGAGAGAGGCTGTGATGGACGACACAATCTGGCCAATGAGCCTGTTGAGGTTGGTGTAAGTAGGACGCTCAATATCGAGGTTTCTACGACAAATGTCATAAATGGCCTCATTGTCTACCATGAAGGCACAGTCAGAGTGCTCTAGGGTGGTGTGGGTGGTCAGGATGGAGTTGTAGGGCTCTACCACAGCGGTGGAAACCTGAGGAGCAGGGTAGATGGAGAACTCTAGCTTGGACTTCTTGCCATAGTCGACAGACAGGCGCTCCATCAGCAGAGAGGTGAAGCCAGAGCCAGTTCCACCACCAAAGCTGTGGAAGACCAAGAAACCCTGGAGGCCTGTGCACTGATCAGCCTGAAAAAATTATTAAAGATTGAGATTAATATAAATAATATTTAACCACATCCCATTTTGTTTATTCCTGTATTTATGTCTAAACTAATATTTGAAGATACCCACCAACTTACGAATCCTGTCCAGTACCAGATCAATGATTTCTTTTCCAATAGTGTAGTGACCACGGGCATAGTTATTGGCAGCATCTTCCTTTCCTGTAATAAGCTGCTCTGGGTGGAATAGCTGGCGGTAAGTCCCAGTGCGCACCTCATCTGAAAAGGTCAAGAACAAACGTTTAGAGAACTGTGCACACTCATAAAGTTGAATAATGTATTATATATAATAAAGCAGCCTCCTCTTACCAATGACAGTGGGCTCCAGGTCTACAAACACAGCTCTAGGGACGTGCTTTCCAGCTCCAGTCTCACTGAAGAAGGTGTTGAAGGAATCATCACCTCCACCAATGGTCTTGTCACTGGGCATCTGCCCATCAGGCTGAATACCATGTTCAAGACAATACAACTCCCAGCAGGCATTGCCAATCTGGACACCAGCCTGCCCAACGTGGATCGAGATACACTCACGCTGTGGAGAAAAAGATAAAAAGTTGAAAATCAGTCTGAAGTATCAAAATTCATCTAACTGAAGACATAACGTTAATGCAGCTGGTAAATGGCGCTCAATTTAGAAGCCAAGTTTGTTTAAGTGTTTCATCTAAAATCCGAGTTTCTAATCTAGCAGATGTAAGCAGCAGAGCTGTTTTAGGACAGCCCATCCACTCAAGTTCCACTCAGTCAGGGCAGTTATCTACCAGAGAGATATAATGTCAGAGGAAGTGATCACATAACACCCACAACTGACCCACAAAAGTCGGGTTTACTGGTGAGCTTATTGTCCATAAGGTGCATTAGTGCTGCAGCCTACTACCATGAATATTTAACGGGCTCACTCACAGCCCTGAAATGCGATATTTCTTCAAATATTTAAATTAATCGCGCTGTTCAATGCTCGATTCCACCGATCTGAATCATATTTTGAAATCGGACATGTAATGTCGATTTGCCGGCCGTCAAAAAAATGCCCAAAAATGACCATGACACTGTACCGGACAACATATGGGGCAGGTTACAACCAGATTATTTATGCGGCTCAGTTCTCTCTTTGTTGTCTCGTTCCGGCGTGCATCCCACTCCCAAATCCTCTCCTATATTTCTTTGGTTGTAGGCCTATCTATAATTATTATTACATATTGCATATTATTTATCTATAGATTCATATCACCGATTGATCATTAAAAGACGTGACATTAATCTATATCTAATTATTAATCGCAATAACATATGTTGAGCTCGAGTCATTTATCAAATCAAACGTGCATTTGATAATTGCATTTAACGCACTTTATCTCCCCATATTTATTTTATTTTTAAATATCATTAAAACGCTGAGTCGGCAAAATAAATACAGCAAATAGCTGTCATAAAAGTCGAACACGGAAAGGTTATTGCTATGAATATGCAACATGAATGATCTGAGATGATGCTCACCATTGTTTCTAATAGTGCTGCTTGGCCGGGTGAGAAAAATGTCTTCGCGGAGAGATCTTACAGCTCGACAACTAAGGGGTCGATATAAGATGAATAACGTTATAACGGACTGATCTCCCTTTATATAGCAGTGCTGATCTGACGACAACGTTTCCCGCATTTTATTGGTCAAACGCGGACAGATCTGCCCAGTTCGGAACACTGGAGCAATTTCTATTGGTTTTGAGAAAGATGAGGTTAAGTAAGACACGTCCCAGAACCTCACCCAGTACTGAAACACTGAATAACGTTTTATCTGCTTTCATTAATATCATAATAGAGTTTACACAACAAAAATGTTTGCATGTTAGGTTGTGTTCTAGCTTATTTGTATAGGCCTACTTGATCACCCATTCTCCATCTGTTCCCCTTGACACCTTTTGCACCTTTTGTGGTCTTATTGATGGTCGTTTCCATTCTCTCTCTCTCTCTCTCTCTCTCTCTCTCTCTCTCTCTCTCTCTCTCTATATATATATATATATATATACACAAACGTGTGTGTGTGTGTGTGTGTGTGTGTGTGTGTGTGTGTGTGTGTGTGTGTGTGTGTGTGTGTAAACTGAGAATGGATCACATAGTCATTTATATTCTCAATATCTATCTATCTATCTATCTATCTATCCATCCATCCATCCATCTATCTATCTTTGGTTATAATTGTCAAAGTATCAAAGTGCAGTGTCAGTATGCTTGGAAAGGAATGCAAATGCATTTGTACAGTATTAAAATTCGGATTAGTCATAAGCATATGCCATGATTCAGTGGAATGACCCAGCGTAGATGTAGAGGTAGGCCAGGGACTATCCGGCACCCAACCCCCTACAACCTCCTCCCAGGCTCCAGTCATTGCTGGCCGATTAATAACAGAGTTGCTTAGATACTGACCGTATCCTGGAGATAATACACAAGCTCACATTAATTGCCATTATGTACAGATCACATGACACTGCATGAATAGCTGAACTCAGGGGGAGGATAGAGCTACCCCAGCAGGGGTGGCCCATCTTTTTTTAACTCCTACTCCTCCATCTGGTGCTATTAGTTACCCCAAAGCAACATTCAGTTATCCACCATATCTTATCAAGAGAGATATATTCTACAGAGATGTGTTGCACTTGCAGTTTTTTTATTACTGTACTTTTGTACCCTACACTGTAAAAAACATTCCTGTAAAAAAACAGTAAACTACTGGCAGCTGTGGTTGCCAGCATTATACTGTAAAAATACGGTTTGTTACCATTCTTGAAATTAACAGCAAGATACTGTTTTTGACAGCTACAGTATACAACTGCAATTTAGAAGCATATTGCTGTTAAATTACTTACTGTCTACTGTTGTTGAAATTAACAGCTATGTTCCCAGCATGCACTGCGGCATGAATAATTTACTTAGAATTTACTTTCATTTTTACTATTTGTTGGTTTATTTTGATGTTGTTTTTGTTACAGTCTAAGATACTCGTATTTAATGTTCAGCTTTTACTTTTTTTACGTAAAAGTTTGTTAATTGTCACCATTGTTGCATTTTGTATGCTGAGAGTTGATATCAGTGTGAGTCTTCTTAACAACTAACAACAAGTTCATGAAAAACATCAAACACTGTTTGCTGATTTAATTTAGCTGAAATATCCTGTAATGCATCGCTATTGACACGTTTAGTGCCATTTGCTAGGATCACATATTCAGTCTGACCTTAGGTTTTGTCGTCCAACTAGCACAGTGCATCAACTCGTGTTTTACAAATTGACTGGCCGGAAGAACATAATAGAATAATGAAGAAGGTCCGAGGTGCCAGCTCAAGAGAACACTAATCACCATAATGGTGACTTCAAACAAAACACAACTATTGATAACAAAACTACAACACTAATTAACCTAAGACTTCTATTAAGTCTGAAACATTTTTGTACAAGTTTTTTTGTTTGTTTTTGTTTTTAATTTTTGTAGCCCCAATGCATTTCCAAAGCATGCATACTTATTCAAGCGCAAAGGCTTATGGGTATTTCACCATTATACCCAAAATGCAGTGCTATGCTCTTATTTTACTGTGTGCAGGTCGTTGATGTTTTTTTTGTTTTTAGCATAAAAAAATACACTTTTCAATCCTGGCAAAACTCTACATTTAATATGTAAATTGCTTCAAAGGTTGATTTTTATTTTTATTTTCATTTTAGACAAGCGAAGGCTGATGTGAGATGATAAAGAACAGAGGAGATGGTCAGAAGCATCATGCATATATATACAGTATATTTATGTGTTTCAAAATGTCACTATAGCTTTCACCAAGATGATATCACAATTTTAAATGTTCATTTTCCCCTAATGCCTTGCATAGAACAGCTATTTACTGTAAAACTAGTCACTTCACAGTGAGCCTGCTCTTGATTTCCCAGAATGCAACATTTTTACAGCAAACTACTGTATTTAAGAATCACAGTAAATTGCTGTAGGAATTTGGCCGTAAATTTACAGTAATTTTTTAGTGTAAGTATGGCAGTACATATAAAATATACACAAAATAAAGTACAATATACTGTCACATAGCTTTTAATTACTGCTATATCATACATCATTGACTGATTTAAGGAAGAAGGTGCAGATTCTCTGATAAATGTCATGTGATCCCAACATTTAAGAAGGTTTTGCTGAGTCACACACCCATGGGAGTTGGCTTTTTAAAGTTTATTCTGTCTCATCATGGGATGTCATCTTTGTCCTCTGACATTGTTATTTGCTTTGTTTCAACCCGTTATCATTCCCTAAGTGTCTAATTTTGCCGCTTAAGCAGAAGCCGTCTGCATGATGATGCCAAAGGTGCCCCTGTCGTCCTCTCATTGACGTGGTGAGAAGCAGTAGAAGATGAACTGATCTCCAAAAGGCATAAAGTTATTATTTTCAACATTTTAAGCTATATTAGTGTATTATTTTTTCTTTGAGCTCTCTGTTAACTTTTCCCAAAGTCTCTGACCTTAATTAGCTTGATAACAATCATAGTTTGGAAAGGCCAGGTGATGCAAATTTCAAAGCTTTACAAATAATCTCCTCAAATCTTGTTCTAACAATCTGCAGCCATGGGGTCCTTAAAGAAGCTGCCTAGCACTCTGAAAATGTAAATAATTGCTGACTAAAAAGCAGGATAAGTCAAGAGGATTGTCGCGTTCGCGTGATATGAGCGTGAAGCGATCGTTTGTGTTCCGCAACTGCTTTCGGGTCCTTGGATAACATATAATGTGCCAGTAAGGGCAGCCGGTCAACTTTCATGGTGCCCCCCTAGGGAGTTGGTGCATTGGTGCCCTACGCAGACTGCGTAGTATCCGTATAGGAGCAGGTTGGAATACTGCTTTGAAGTATTTCCACACCGCTGACATCGGTCTTTGCTTGGTAGCGCCGTGATAATGGCTAGATCGATTTAGAGTGACACCTGAGCAATGAGGGGTGGGGAGGCATTTTTGGATCGTATTTTCTGACTTTTTTCTCTTTCGGCCAAAACAAAAAATGTCATTTTCGTGCGATATTTTTCGGTGGCCGAAATTTCGGTGCATCCCTATAAAATAGCCTACAGTCACAATCATTTATTGATTTTTTTTTTTTTTAAATGCACTATAATATTCCTTATCATACGATTGCATTGTGTGAGTAGCAGAGTGAAACTTAAGGTTTTTCAAAAATATTCCCCCTCTGTGAAGGCATCCTAATTCTACTGTCACGTTTCATTCAAAACATAGGCCTACATGAACATCCATAAGTTGGTTGTAATCGGTCACAAGACACATGAGAGCCAATGGCATAATCGCTGAGTCTCTGACGTCAAGCCCGTGTCATAAGGTGTGTTCGACATCGGCTGCGGCTGGATGCATCCGATCGGCGAGAGTTGCCGCGTGCAGGCGGGGAGGAGCTGCAAACGGAGATATGAAGCCGGACACGTTGTGGCTGCGTAGTTTGCTGCAATTACGTCAGTCATGGCAGATCACGTGGCGTTTGCTTGCTTTATCGCAGACGAGCTGGAAGCGATAGAAATTCCATTATTTTTGCATGACATTGAGCACGATGAGCAACGAAGGTGAGTAAAGGTTAAATGTAAGAAGTATCTTTTTAAACAAATTATAGACACATTATCAATTTAGTTTTAAAGTTACTACACCTAGAATCTGAAAATTACATGTTGAATAAAAATACTGTATCGAAAGTCTAAAGTCTTTGCAATGTATTACTAATGTAATGGGTGGCTTTTGTAATCAAATAGCTACTGTTGCTTGCCTTTTAAAAATAATAATTATTATTATTTTGGTTTAAATAGAGAATTACTCATTCTGACAAAGAAATAAAGGAGTTTAACTCCAATTTCAACACTTCTGTATACACTAATTATTTGAGTAAAATCCCAATTCAACATAAAACACTGATAATAAATGTTTGACTACATGTGTGTTCAGTTACGCTACATGTATATAGTGAGTACAATTCCTCTTGTTCTTATATTTTGTGGAGGATGTTGTCCCTCTCTACAGTCCCTCAGAATTTAGAGGTCATTTCAGGCTTTCCAAAGAACAAGTGGAGGTTTGTACTGGATAATATTAAATTCATCAAACTATTACAAGTGTTAGCATGTTGTCTTGATAACCTATTTTTCTACCTTTGCAGGATGTCATTACTATACCCTTGGTCCTGTTTATATGAATTTACAACAGACCAAACTGCCACTCTATTGCCTGCCTTTGGACATTGGCGAATCAGGAGTCATATCGTGGGGTGGCAGATAGATTCAACATGTCAAAATCCACACTTGCCAAGCATCTCCATGAGTTTTGTTGCAATGTGAACACATACATGGCCCACTACATTTCCTGGCCCAGAGGTCAAAGGCTGGAGATGTAAAAGTTAGGGTTTGACGCAGCAGGTTTCCCCAACACTGTATGTGCAGTGGATGGGTGTCACATTCCTTTAATGAGACCCCACTGTGATAATCCCCAAGCATACATGAATAGGAAACAGTTTTATTCTGTAAATTTAACTGGGTTTTGTGACAGTCAGCGGCGCTTCTGTCACATCAGTGTGGGTCACACTGATTTCGCTTCACAGAAGTTTGTCGTGTTCTTGAAGAAGATCCTCATTCCCTTGTTCCACAGGGAATGCACATAATTGGAGATTCTGCCTACCCTCTGCCTATGACCACATTAGATTGTATGTTTTTAAGATGAACATTTGAGTTATTAAAAATGCTCATTTGAATAGTTTATGCCTCTGAATACTGTAAAAGGTCTGTATGAAAAATAAATTCATGCAAAATAAACATACACAAACCCTATATTAACAATAAAGTAAATACAGTAAAACAATATTTAATCAATATGATGTATAAGATGAAAACGACATAAAAACTTACTGAACTGTTTTAAAAGTCCATATATGAGAATTTCTGGAACTGAAGTCGTCGCAATAAACTTGAAACGCACGTCATCGGTGTCGTCAGTGAATTCGGCCAATCGTGGATCAGTTGTGTCGTCATCAGAGCTCATGCAGCTGAGTCCTGCGGCTGCTCTCGAATCGCTCTCGCGCTACTTTAATGGCATACGTCACAGTCATGTGGCGTCGGCGCTGCATCAAGTCGGACAAAATTTCTAACCGGCATGCACTGCTTCAAGTCAGCCACCGATCGGTCTGCGCAGAGCTGCATGAAGTCGAACACACCTATAATGTTGGCATTAAATTATTGTAAGACTCGGAATACACCCTAAATGAAACGGGTCACTTCAGCAGTGCAGGATGTGTACAGACAGATAAACAACAGAATCAATATTTACCACTGTAAATAAATGTTGCTGATTTCGAATGAAATGAAAATCATACCCTTCAATCTAAGTCAAGATGGCAAAACTGTACCCCAGCTAATTTTTAAACGATGCTTAATGCCCATCACGTCAGTCAGTTGAAGGTTTCTCGTTGAAAGAACACACTTGACACAGCTGAAAAGGAAATAATCATTAGTCAGCTAGCTGACCATACCTTATTTTTAAAGGATGCCTCACAGGTTTCAGTTGCTATTGATTAAGACATTCTCTAAAGCCTCTGGTCTATTCTTAAATATCAATAAGTGTGAGCTGCTCACCCTTAAAAACTGTAACGTTTCGTCTATCTCTACCATTCCAGTGAAAGAGTCCGTCACCTACCTTGGAATTGTTATTAACAAAAACAACGACACCAGATGTGCTTTGAATTTCCACCCAGTCCTAGGAAAGGTACAGAAACATTTTAATTTATGGCTTCAAAGAGACTTATCTCTTAAAGGAAGAATTTTGCTAACCAAAGCTGAGGGCATATCTCTTCTTACTTAAGCAGCCTTATCTCTAGATGTCAACAAATGGACCTCTACGGTCATTGATAACTATACAACTTTGTATGGAGAAATAGATCCCATTATGTTAGAAAATCAGTATTAATGAACTCCTATGTAAATGGTGGCCTGGACCCTCAGCAAACTCAATCTGGAATTTTATTCCCAACTACCTGTTTTCAAAGCTTGGTGGTGTTAAGTTCCTCTTACTTTGCAGCTACAATGTTGAAAAAAATCCCCTTAAAACTATCAAACTTTCACAACCAATTGCTTCTTTCCTGGTCCTTAATTTATAAACATAACTTTTCCCCTCACAAGTACTACATCTGGAACAACAGAGACACAAATCATTGTTCTTGGAAAATTGGTTTGTCCATGGAGTTTATCTTGTTAAACAGCTCCTCAATTCTAGTGGTGAATTAATGTCATAGTCCAAACTTCTAGACAAGAATGGTATTCCTATACCACCGAAGGAACATGCCTTAGTGTTTGATGCAATCGAACATGCCTTAGTGTTTGATGCAATCCCTTCTGGTGCTCCAATGCTTCTTAGAAACTATATAGTTTCTGTACCAATTTTTTTGCCACTGGATCCTTGTGCGGCTACTGTTGGCCAGACTTGTTTTCCATACATATATAAAAACACACACACACACACACACACACACACTTGACAAACGCGTTGCATTTTGACGCGTCTGTAGATTGACGCACTGGGCTCCTGCACAAGAATCAGTCTTTGACGCCTTGGGAGTGAGAAAGTGTTTGTTTCTGTTGCCATAAGATCTAATTCACATCTAAGTGAATGAAGTGTAAATACATATTCTAGATTAGTAGCCTTGTGCTGTAATTTAAAGTCGGTGGATCCAGTTAGATTTAGCCAACATTGGCAATAAATCAAAATCTTTAAAAATCTGAACTGAAGTCTCAAGATTGAATCATCCTTGCGCGGCTTTACTCTAACGTTTAACGTTGAAGCATGTGATGCTTACTCTTACGCATACTAATCACTTTCATACTAAATATACTTTATACTAAAACAAATACCAGAGACCGCTTAGACAAATGTCTCATGCGCTGAGAATGTGCTAACATGCTAACCATAAAATATAAATCCTTAAAATTTAAGAACCACTTTATGGTCAGAATTGCGACCTTTTGAGTCATGCTCGCGCCAGAGAATTATTGCACCTTGACCTGCAATTGGCCAAAATGCTCCTTTCGACTTTTCCGAGACCCTCTACTCTTCCCTGTGGAACACGGAAGTTTGACCTCTGACCCACTTTCTGTAGAACGGAATTTCTATGGTTTGAATTTTAGAATACTGAATTTGGTGTTCTGAATTTCTTCTTAATCGTGAAAACCTGAATCTTGTATTTTTTTAAAACAGGATATTTACAATGTAAGAATTCAGAACCAAAAATTTGCTGTTTGAAAATACATATTTTTTTAAAATTGTGCCATAAACAAACCCAATTCAATTTGGTTAGATATGACAATATGGATTGGAGTTTAAAAAAATACAAATTCAAACCTAATTAAAATACAACGTAATATTTAATTTGGCAAAATAATTTAACATTATAGTGTTATATTCCCATAAAAATAAATTTATTCACACCACATTTACATTTTCAGCAAATATTGCTAAAATATATTTTATTTATAAAGTTATGTTTTGTGTTTTAGTTGTCACTACATTTGCAAAACAACACTGTTGTTTTTTTAAAAAAAAGAAAAAAAGAAAAAGCTGCCAGCTGTGGCTGCCAGAATAATTATGTAAAATAAAATAGAAAATGTAAACTTTACAGAACAACCTGTTCATTTTACAGTTTAAAACTGCTGCAATTTACATGATCACAATGGCACTGTAAAAAAAAGCCCAAGGCCGGATCAGTCTGATTCTTAAAAAGGACAAAGATCCAAGCAAGTGTAAGAGTTACCGTCCAATTTCCAAGATCCAGCTAGACTTTAAATTATTTTCAAAAATTAGTATAATATAAAATATGTAATAAGTAAAGTTATAACATCACTTGTACATCAGGTGGGGTTTATTCGGGGCTGTAGGAGGATGACTTTCCGGGGGTGGTGGGGCGAGGTGTGGCGCATAGGCTTTTGCTTTACGCAGATGGTATTTTATTATTCGTCTCTGACCCCACGAGATCTGTGCCTTGCCTCCACATAATTATTAATCCCTTTTCTAAATTCTCTGGATACAGAGATAATTGGTCTAAATCTGAAGCTTTGGCTCTGACAGCGTACTGCCCAGTAATGGCTTTTCAGCCGGGTGCCTTCCAGTGGCCCAAACAGGGCATTACGTATTTGATAAATTGATAGCATAGCGAAGTCCTTCATTTGGAATGGTAAATGTCCCAGATTACATTTAAATAAATTACATAGACCGACTGACATAGGTGGGCTAGGCCTACCCAAAAATGTTGTTTTATTATTATGCATTCCTTCTCAGACATTTGGCTCATTGGGCGCTTCCATCTCAGAGAGCCCCTCCCTGGTTTTGTATTGAACAGGAAGTTCTTGCCCCTATTTTGCCATTCAAAGCCTTTCTATCAAACTAACCGGTGAAGTTAAATTACACCCCGATATCTCACATTTGCACTCGTTATGGACAAAAGTGTCCAGAGTTTTTAACAGTTGCACCACCTGCTATGTACTATATTTGGGAGTAGCATACACCCCACTCAAGCGGCAGATACTCTGGAGGAGGTGATTACTGCTTTTAGGAAATGTCATGAGGCATCAGTGTATTACTCCCTGTTAATTCAGATTCTGGTGGACAGAGCTCTATCTTCTATCAAGAGATTATTGGAGAAAGATTTAAACTTGGTATTGGAGGAGGGAGTGTGGGCTAGGATTCTTAAAAATGTTAAGTCTGTATCTAGAGATGCAAGGGTTCGCCTTATGCAATTCAAGATTTTACATAGATTCTATTGGACCCCCCCTCTAGATTGTATAGGCTTGGTCTTAAAGACACACCCACCTGCTGGCAATGCCAGTCGGAAGATGGATACACAGCCCATGTTTTTTGGTGGTGTGTTAAGATCCAAGGATTTTGGGTGAGGGTTCAGAATTTTATTTGTGATGTATTGGGCACTCAAATGTAATTTTGCCACAGACTAACAGTATTTTAGGCGACGGGGTGGTCATTAATATAGGGGACAAATACATAAAGAATTGGGTCCTGTCCTACGTTATGATCGGCAGATGGGTTATTCTTAGGGGATGGAAGTAAGCTGGAGCACCCTCATTTCGAGAGTGGTGCACGGAGAATGTTCGGGGGGAAGGGTTTAATTTTATATAATTTGATTTCACATATTCTGTTATTTAAAAATGGTTTATAATAATAATAATAATAATAATAATAAGTAAATTATTTCTATAGATCCAGTGGTTAAATGCTGAGTTAGACCACTGCACCTTCACAGGCTAGCGAGTGTCAGTTCTGAGTGCAATACACACAACCCTCCTCTCTTCCGAAAACACTTGAAGACCTACCAAATGTATATCAGCGGTGTGCTGATTTAAATTAAAAATGTAAAAGATTGAAAAAAAGAGTATGATTAGGATGATTGATAAATTATTAACAATTTACTGCCGTTGTCTTGTTAATATGTAATCATGTCATCTATAAAAAGTAACTGTAGTCCGATTACGAGTATTAAACATTTTTATGAAATCCAATTGCAAGTAATTGATTGTTGTATTCTGATTACATAATCCAGATTACATGTAATCTGTTACTACCCTGGAATGCCAGTGAGACAGGCTTTATAATGACTATAGGGATAAGGGGAAATAAGATGAGAATTTAGCAAGGACTAAGGACTAATAAGGACTAACATTGATATGCAAAGGAAGCTATCAATTTTTTTTAACTTTTGTTGCCTTTGTAGCTTCCACACAGTCGATGGCAGAACACCAAGGTTAGGCTTTGCAGATTATGTTTAAAGTTTGATCACAATTTGGCAACTGCACACATCTCTATCCCACCCATCCCATTCTCATAGCAGCAGCTGTGACAATTCCCTACAGTATTCCAAGGACACTTTAAGTGGAAGGTTTATCTTGAATACGCTGATGTATTCACCAATTCCCCAATGAGCAATTTCAATGGAATATTTAAGGAATAGGTTCAATACAAGTTAAGTTCAGTTAACAGTATTTGTGGTTAAAATATATATATATATATATATATATATATATATATATATATATATATATATATATATATATATATATATATATATATAAAAAACAGGTTACCATGAGACACTTACAATGGAAGTGAATGTGGCCAATTTTGGAGTGTTTAAAGGCAGACATTTGAAGCTTATAATTTTATAAAAGCACTTTAATTCTACTGTCATTACTTATGTATTATTTCAGCTGTAACGTTGTTTAAAACAAAAATTGTACAGCCATTTTAGGGTTTGTTGATAGTACAGTATATCATCATGACAACAAAGTTGTAAAATTGGCTATAACTTTTCACAGAAAAGGTTAGTAAGTAATTTTATCACACTAAATACTGTAAATGCTGTATGAAAAGTACTCTGCATTTGTGTATAAACAGAACTTTTAGAAATACATGAGATTTCATAGTAGCTGTTACCCAAATTAAAAACAAGAAGAAGGCTAAAGCTGATTTTTGCATTCAGACTTCCATACCCTGTAATTAGGAATGTGCAGTCATGGTGTCTAAGCAGACCAATATTCAGGTATTCCGTTTTCGGAAAAACAGTGAAAGATGTGAACAGCTCGCTGACACTGACAGCAAATAAAAGAGGCAAGTTGTTCATGTGATATATGAGGTAACATGATTTCAACAAAATCTAGGACATGGAGGGAGGAGAAATTGCAAACGGAACAGTCAGTGGGAGGGTTTGTGGTACCATGAAACATTGAGTCCAGTCTGATAGCATCTACAGTGTGTCTGTATCCCCATTCAGCTATTTAAAATTCTGATATAAATAGCTCCTTGGCTTGTATTTCTGTCATGTATTGCCTTCAGATTTCCATGTGCATTCCAAAGTCAAGAGACACACCTGGAGGTGGAGGGTCCAGCATCTGCTGCTGTATGACTGGCATGCATGTGTGATGCTAACAAATTATCTTTAATCTGTGGTGCATTCCAGTATGAATAACACCACAACAAATGCACCAGTAGGCTAAAGCAATTTCAGATGTGCATTGCACTGATTAACGTCGGTCAGTATCGGCTGCGCTGACAGGTTGATCCCTCCCCCAGTCTGACGTCAAAATAACTCCAGCCCCTCCCCATCATCCTCAACTACCAGTCTCAATATTGGACAGTATACTCACAGTATACTCCCAACAATACAGATTTTTTTTGTCGTTTGATATTCGCCGCATCCCATACAGAAAATGGTGAGTATGATTTATTTTCAACCAGACGTGCTTTTGGAATACTGACGTGGCCATTGTTTTAGTCCATAAATTTGCGTGCGATTTAATCCGCATTTAGTATTTTTCAAAGGCTCGAGCGTCTTTTCTTTGTTTTTCGGGCGCGCGCCTTTTTCCTTGAAACGGGGGCAGAGCTCGCGACATTGCGACGACGTGTCGTGACACCAGCCATTTTTTTAATCAAATAATCTTAAGTATTACATTACAAAAAATGTTGGATGCAAAGGATTAGTCGTCGTCACAGCCTGTGTAAATGCCTACCAGATTACATTAATCCGTTCAGTTACAACGATACCTTCGAAATACTCTCAAATGTACGCACTATCTGGCAAATTTCGATAACATTTATATAATCATGATGGATAAACCACCTTTTAGATTTCAAAATGGTGAACATTGAACAAAAATCTCATTCACCTCAATCCATACACCTGTTTCGAGCAAGAGCACCTAATCTCCTTTAAAACACCATCTGCCATGATGAAATTATATTTTTGACATGTGCATTTTGAACTGTCACCCTTTTATGTGGGCTATATTGCAAAAATAGTGTGCAGAGTCTTCCTCGTTATTTATTCATGCCATGTCCTAGATTTAAAATCACATAATCTTATAATAAAAGTGACACGAACGTGATCTTATCAAAAAAAGAAAGAGTCGAATGATTGGCTTTATCATTAGCTCTTTGTCATCTCGGGTTGAGAGAGAATTTTATTGAAATTTGCATGCTCCCCTCCTCCCATGCGCAGAAGGAATAAACTGGGTGGGGACTGCAGCTGTCTGCAGAAGCTCATGTCTGGCCTGTGCAGCAAATGACTGGATTGCTAAACCGGTTCTCTTCCACAGCTGTCATTGTCTCCATTCAGATATTACATTCGATATTTTCATGCATTTGTCGATATTTTATCGAATGGATAAAAACAGCTCCACACTTTAATTTTATCATGCAGCTTCTATGAAATTATTTACAAAACCCACTTTAAATAGATGCAGAAGCACACTATAAATTAGGATAAATTAACATTTAGAGGAGGAATTCAGGAGAAAAAAAAATTGTTCTCTTTCAATGTAGTCAGGCAAGGTCTATCAAGCCAGTACTGTGTGGGTGAGAAATCTGCCTCCTTCAGATCCTGATGCCTCTTTCCCTTTGAATAAAGAGAAATGTCTGCTTCTTTGTTCTTCCTTTTTTTTTTTTTTTTAGAGCTACAAAGACTTAACTATGGCCTGTTTACTTCTTCTGTGTCTGGCCGTTTGGTCAACATTGTTTAAATTGAGAGCAGGTGTTTATAGTGCATTCAAAAGAGAGACCATTAGACGTTTACGGTACATTTGTGACTCAAAATAATGTCAGTCAGATGTCTATTGTTGTGTCCAAAATAGTGAATGCATGGAGATGTCAACAAAATGACACTACAAAGAAGCAGGTGTCTTTGTGCACATCTTGAGAAGCGGCAACCTTTCAACATCTTTAAAAAAGGGAGGCTTATTATTATCTTCAATATAAAAATAATAATAATAAAAAATACACTTAAGCTATAATGTTGTAATTTTTTCTCCACAGCGTGAGTGTATCTCGATCCACGTTGGTCAGGCTGGTGTCCAGATTGGCAATGCCTGCTGGGAGTTGTATTGTCTTGAGCATGGTATTCAGCCTGATGGGCAGATGCCCAGTGACAAGACCATTGGTGGAGGTGATGATTCCTTCAACACCTTCTTCAGTGAGACTGGAGCTGGAAAGCACGTCCCCAGAGCTGTGTTTGTAGACCTGGAGCCCACTGTCATTGGTAAGAGGAGGCTGCTTTATTATATATAATACATTATTCAACTTTATGAGTGTGCACAGTTCTCTAAACGTTTGTTCTTGACCTTTTCAGATGAGGTGCGCACTGGGACTTACCGCCAGCTATTCCACCCAGAGCAGCTTATTACAGGAAAGGAAGATGCTGCCAATAACTATGCCCGTGGTCACTACACTATTGGAAAAGAAATCATTGATCTGGTTCTGGACAGGATTCGTAAGTTGGTGGGTATCTTCAAATATTAATTTAGACATAAATACATGAATGAACACATTGGGTTGTGGTTTTATATCATTAATATTAATCACAATCTTCAATTATTTTTTCAGGCTGATCAGTGCACAGGCCTCCAGGGTTTCTTGGTCTTCCACAGCTTTGGTGGTGGAACTGGCTCTGGCTTCACCTCTCTGCTGATGGAGCGCCTGTCTGTCGACTATGGCAAGAAGTCCAAGCTGGAGTTCTCCATCTACCCTGCTCCTCAGGTTTCCACCGCTGTGGTAGAGCCCTACAACTCCATCCTGACCACGCACACCACACTAGAGCACTCTGACTGTGCCTTCATGGTAGACAATGAGGCCATTTATGACATTTGTCGTAGAAACCTCGATATTGAGCGTCCTACTTACACCAACCTCAACAGGCTCATTAGTCAGATTGTGTCCTCCATCACAGCCTCTCTCAGGTTTGATGGTGCCCTCAATGTCGATCTTACCGAGTTCCAGACCAACTTGGTGCCCTATCCTCGTATCCACTTCCCTCTTGCTACCTATGCCCCAGTGATCTCAGCAGAAAAGGCTTACCATGAGCAGCTCTCTGTGGCTGAAATCACTAATGCTTGCTTTGAGCCAGCAAATCAGATGGTGAAATGCGACCCACGCCATGGCAAGTACATGGCTTGCTGCCTGTTGTACCGTGGTGACGTGGTGCCCAAAGATGTTAACGCTGCAATTGCCACCATCAAGACCAAGCGCACCATCCAGTTTGTGGACTGGTGCCCCACTGGTTTCAAAGTTGGCATCAACTACCAGCCCCCCACTGTGGTTCCAGGTGGAGATCTGGCTAAGGTGCAGAGGGCTGTGTGCATGCTGAGCAACACTACAGCTATTGCTGAGGCCTGGGCACGTCTTGATCATAAGTTTGATCTTATGTATGCCAAACGTGCCTTTGTGCACTGGTATGTGGGTGAGGGTATGGAGGAGGGTGAGTTCTCAGAGGCCAGAGAGGACATGGCCGCCCTGGAGAAAGATTATGAGGAAGTTGGTGTCGACTCCATCGAGGGTGAAGGAGAGGAGGAGGGTGAGGAATTTTAAAATGCTCACTAAATGTCTAAAACTGAAAACAGTAGACCATTAATTTACACACGATATACATGAGGTATCAAGTGTAAAGTCTACTCCTAAATGTTAGAGACACATTCTTGATATGTTGTTGCATTGTGATGGCCAGTATGAATATTATATGTGCAATTTCCTTGCCAAATTTGGAAATGTGACTGAATAAATGGATGGTGGTGTTCAAAAATGAATTCTGTGTGAAATTCTTTTAAAATCTTTGTTGTGGATGTTAACAAATATCGAAGCACATTTTTACAAGGAATTCTGGTTATTCAAGAGATGAAGTAATCTGCTTAATAAACGTTTTCAATAGTGCAGCCGATGGCCTTTGCCCAGTTTGGCTTCCAAATGTTATGGATGAAGGAAAAGTAGATTAGTAGTCACACAAAGTATTAAGGCCATTCTAGGTTTTTGGGGAAATGCAAATGAGTTACAACAGTGGTATGTCTTACTGAATAAAGGAAAACAGGTCATATTATCAGAAGACCATAGCTCTACTTTATGGTGGAAAGCTTTACTTAAATTAAATGAAAATGTGTTTTCATAGTATAATTCGGAAGTTACAAAAATATTTTGTAAAATAATGATGACAAACTGTGATAGTAGCACTTCGTTTTTTTCAATTACATTAAATAATGCATGAATGGAGTTTCAGAGGTCCTCTAAAGCCAGCGCCACACTAGAAGACTCCAAACAGCTCTATTTTGGCAGATGTGTCACACATGCAGACTGTATGCTGAGATCTTACTCTCTTCAGTAGGAGGTACGACACACTTGACAATACAAAATGGTGGAGAGTAACAGACTTACCAACTCACAGCAACTCTCTCTTTGATTCCCTGTCATGTGGAGCTTGCCAAAATAATAACGAGTACACTGTGAGCATAAACAATTTTAATAGAGGGACTTAGATGTGATTCATGAAGTAACTTGACTTTGTGAATGTGTATTTATCCCTTTAAGGCTTGCTGTAGGACGCATATTTCTACAGTATATGTAGCATTCAGTATGTAAAGAATGACGTTCAATAAAAACAAAATGTTGTGGATCAGATTTCTGATTTCATTATCCATTTAAGTGTGGAAAAATGCTTGATGAAAAATCACTATACATTACAATCAGCATTTGTGATTATATGCAGCTGAGTGCGATCACTGATGAAAACGTTCAGATCAGCTTGATGTCAGTTCTTCAGTAAAAGAGGCTAATTTATCATTTGAAGAGAACATTTGGTGACAGATTAATTTTTTTAAGCAAGCCTGTTGTCTCTTTTCAGTTTTTGAAGCCATTAACTCAGCAGGGAGTCCCGATGGTCAAGTGGCAGATGCTACTGCACACTTCGTTTCCCTGCACATGACTGTCAGTTTTGTAAATTAAGCTCACACCTGAAAATCCCTGTAAAAAATTGGCTTGTGTGGGGCCGGCTGAACAGTGTAAACTATATATGGCAAATTGCTGAATACATTATGTTGCATCTACATTATAGTTGAATATATTACTAAACACGACTGTTAGGGGGTAGCATAGGAAAAAGATAAGTGAGAGCCAAGAGAACAGTGATTGCAGACACCTTGTAGTGCTGTTCTGTTCTGGATTAAAACACAACCACTCTCAAAGTAGTCTGGTGCCATCCTATCTTTTATTTCATTTTGGGACCATCCTACATTACAACAGATTGGCGATGAAGTGTTCAAAATATATATTGAGTGTATGGCTACATCGAATGCTCCATTTCCAGACTTATTTCTTATTTCTAGAACTGTATGTTCTGAAATTACATCCTCCAAAGTTGTGGAAAATGGCTTAAGTACAACAAAGTCAAGGTATTGGAGCGGCCATTACAAAGCCCTGACCTGAATCCTATAGAAAATTTGCAGGCAGAACTGAACAAGCGTGTGTGAGCAAGGAGGCTTACAAACCTGACTCAGTTACACCAGTTCTGTCTGGAGGAATGGGCCAAAATTTCAGCAACTCGTGAGCAGCTTATGGAAGACTACCCAAAACATTTGACCAAATTTAAACAATTTCGAGGTAATGCTACCAAATACTAACAAAGTGCATGTAAACTTCTGATCCACTGGTACTGTGATGTAAGAAATAAAAGCTGAAATAATCATTCTCTCTACTATTATTCTGACATTTGATATTCTTAAAATAAAGTAGTGATCCTAACTGACCTAATATGGAGAATGTTTTCTATGTTTAAATGTCAGGAATTGTGAAAAACTGAGTTTGAATGCATTTGGCTAAGGTGTATGTTAAATTTCTGACTTCAACTGTACACATCTAGAGCATGATGCTGCCTTGAATACTGTACTCAAACTTCTCTGCCTATGAATGAATGAAAAAAAGTGCAATTTCTGCCAGTCACCATTGCAATTTCTCAGAAACATACTGAATGGAGAAGGCTTCCAGCCTGACGCAGAACATTTGCAAGCAATAACGCAGGACCCTACTGATACTGTCAGTCTTCGCTCCTTCTTGGGTTTGCTGTCCTGGTACAACAAGTTTATACCTAATTATGCCACTTTGGTGGAGCCGCTGTCTGTCTGCCTGCACCGGGACTCTGATTTTGAATGGACTGTTGAGGCTCAGCAAAATTTTTTGGACATTAAGAAGTGTCTAGTGGACAGTCCAGAACTTGCCTTTTTCAACCCTGAACTGCCAGTCATTGTCAGTGTCCAATGATGCATCAGATTATGGGTTAGGAACGGTGTTGTCGCAAGTGCATACAGACCACATCGAATGCACAGTGGCATTTGCTTCACGGACTCTGGCTGAAAGGCGTTATTCAGGTGTGGAGAAAGAGGCTTTAGCTTGTGTTTGGGCCATCGAAATGTGGCAGACATACCTTTGGTGCAGACAATTCATGCTGCACACTGATCACCAGCAGCTGACAATCTTGCTATCTACAGGAGGAGCTGAACATGCCAGGATTCATATTGCTCGGTGGTCAGCCCGCCTCTTGTGTGACACTTACAATATTGCGTATCGTGCTGGCTCATTAAACTATGCTGCCATTATTACCTCTTCCACTTACTTCTGCTCTTGACTCTGATGATGAACCTGAGTTAGTCGCTTATTGTCTACGGCCCTAACTGCGATTTCACCAGTCGCCAAAGGATGGCCTGCTTCTTCAAATGCTGTGAATGCTCAACTGCAACCTTACTTTTGTGTTAGGGATTAGCTGTGTGTCAAGGACAGTGTGGTTTTTAGAGGTTCACACTTAGTAGTACCAGTGAAGTTATGACACACTTCACTGCTGTGGAATTCACTGTGGATACCAGTGCTTCAGTATTAATCCTAATTAATCCTCTCATGTATGAGAGCCGGCAAGCAATCGTGCATACTATGCAACGCTTACACAAACTGTACTGGTTCGCTGGCATGGATAAAGCAATCCAGGCTCAGGTTTCAACTTCGAAACTGGATAAATCTGCACAAACTTCTGCTGCTCCTCTTCAACCGGTGCCTTTTCCAGATGCACCATGGAGTAAACTGGGTATGGACATTGTCATTCCATTTGATACAGCTGTTTGGGACTGTAAGTATGCCATTACTCTGATCGATTACCATTCCAAATGGTTGGAAGTTGCCTTCACATTGTCTGTGACTACTGAGGCTATGACTGACGTTCTCAACAGCATCTTCAGTCATCATGGTTACCCAGTAGAGTTAGTTACAGATAATGGTCCCCAATTTACTAATGCAGCATTCTTAACTTTCTTGCAGAACAGAGGCATTACACCTGTATGATCATCAGTGTACCATCCAGCAGCAAATGGTGCAATAGAACACTTAAAAGGGTACTTAAGGAGTGTGTACAGTCTGCCATAGTACAATCCAAGCCATGGAAACGCACAGTTACTGACTTCCTTCAGGCCTATCACTCCACCGTGCATGCCACCACTGGGGTCTCACCCTTCGAGTTGCTCCATGGGCAAAAGATGAGAACAAAACTGAATGTCACTCCTCATCCTCCTGCCTGCTCTGTTCAGCCAGTGGATGTTCGCGAGTGAGATGCTCGTAAACAAACACAGATAAAGCGTTACACGGATTCTAAACATAGCACATGGACAGTGTCAAAGGGACAGGGTCTAAATACCTACTTATTAGAAGTTGGAAGGAAACTGCACTCCTCGCACTTGGTACGAATGGCTCATGTGCCCGATCCTACCTCTGACATACTAGAGGAAACTTCTTTCTTACAGTGGATAACTCCCTGCAGAGCGAGATGCATCTGGCAAGATTGGGCCAGGCTCCTCATGGCTCAAAGACTATAAGACTTAAACTCATACACCTCACATTATTATACATGCTGATGTCAGTTATCTGTTATAGTTATGTTGAAATTCAACCATTGTTGATGCTTTCGTTAAGTAGTTCTACTGGATTCTGCTGAGAAATGTTCATGAGGAATATGCATGTTTAGCATAATGGTAATGTATTGAAAAAAGTTAATTGCCTAACTATAGATATTTCTGCTGTATAATTTTATTGGTTGTAATTCAGTACAATGCTAAAGGAAAACATTAGAGGTAAGAAGAAATTATATTACGTTTGGTTGGATGTTGTGCCTACATTACAATTTAGTTATAATATATTAATTATATATTAATTATAATATATTACTAAACACAACCGCTAGACTAGAGAGTAGCATAGCAAAAGTGAAAGTGAGAGAGTGCAGTACAGAGTTAGTGATTGCAGGTATCTTATAGTGATGTTCTGTTGTGGATTAAAAGACAACCACTAGTACTCTGGTGTCCTCCTGTCTTTTATTTCATTTTGGGCCCATCCTACATTACAACACTGTACATCATGTTGACCCAAATTAATGTCTGGTTTCTTTAAAATCAAGTTTAAAAAGTATGAAATTTAAGGAAAATGCTGATTTTTTTTTTTTAGAAAAAGGACTCCGGGGTCAAATGTGAGTATAAAAAAACTACAAAATCCTAATTAAAATATTGACTTCAATAGTAAAAATAAAATTGCAAATGTAAAAACACAGCTTAAATGCATCTTTGCTGCACTTATGCTATACATGTAAAATAGTGCTAACATAACTTTTATTTGAAATTTTAGTTTAACTGCACTTTACACAACTTTGTAAAATTCACACAACTCCTCGTTTCTGGCTTGGTGCTCGCTGATTCATCAGACTCCAGAAGAGAGCTGCCACTGAGCTCATGCTAGCACCATCGGACTGGCATGCAGCAGGAACGTCAGTCAGCTTATGATACCCTTTGAGACGCCTAGAAATGTGGAGAAATTAAGCCAGTTATCAACCAGTTTTGCCAGTTAATGTAACACTTATATGTTTACCTATTAACCCTTAAAAACCCACAAGAATAGGCTTAATAATGAATTGGTCGTACCAGCCAATTTATTAATAAGAAGGATAATATAGTAATAAATCAAAGGTTTTATACTGTGTAATTGCTTAGAATAACTCACTTATATGCAAAGGCCACAGAACCCATAACTGATGCGACAGTCAGGATGCCCAATACCATAACAATGGCACCTGCAGATGTAAATCTGGAACCTGGTAATTACAGCAGAGAAATAGAGACATGTACAATGGCTTACCAGCACAATAATAATCAATAAACACTGATGCATTCATACTACGTTTACATGCACGTTCTTACACCAATTATGCTTAACAAGATGACAATGTGTAACGTCACATCAGTGCCTTAAATGGCATTAATTTATTTGGGTAATGTCATTAACAGCTTAAGCATAAACCGATCGGCGCAGGTAGATTTTTGCCCATTACTCTGATTTCATGTTACATCTTAACACTTTTACCAGTGTCTTATCCATTGTGCGCAAGTGTTGTGTGCAAGCCTATTGATGTTTTTTATTTTTATTAAAATTGTATTTATTTTAGTTTTGACCTCAAAAGCAGAGATGATGATCTTTGACTTGAAACCTGATGATTTCAAGTCTCATGTGAACGTGTTTTTACATTAGATTCAAGAGGAAGATGGTTTGAGATAAAAACTGCAAATACATGAAATTTGAAATCATCAGATTATTCCCTGTTTTTGATGTTAATATGTAAACAAATATTTGCACAACACTTGCACACATTGGATAAACTGGTAAGAATGCTGGTAAAGGTGTTTACATCCAACGCAAAATTGGGGTGATGAACAAATCTACGTATGCCTTTCGCTTTTTGATTAAAACATTTATGACCATGTCACGATAAAGGAAAAAAACATTTACATGAACACACACATTGTCAGCTTATTAAGCAAAATCGGTGTAAGATTGTGCATGTGAAATGCTCACTGACAGCAAATAAATAGCTGGAGTTCATCAAATCACTGTATTGATGGTTGCAAGTTGGCATTCCTACTCGACTGCTGTATCGAACTTTATCAGGGAGCACTATCTGCATACCCACTGGTAGTTGTTGCATCCCATTGCTACATATTTGCATAAACTTTTCCTTTTTTTGCATTGCCAGTGGTTGCTATCGCTCGTGTAACCTCAAATCTCCAAACACAATTCACTGTCAGTACTACTGTCGCTTTAGAAGGATGAATCCTCTATTACATTTTTACACTATAAACTTAAGAAATGGTTTGCAATAATCGCAAAAGAACATCCTTGCATATACACATTTGCACTCTGTAATAAACATACCTATGTTAATATCAACCCTGGCATTTGTGACAGCCAGACTGTCGTCATTAGTCATGGACACATTGATACAGTAGATCCCAGAATCATTAAAGAAGTGTCGAAGGATGAGTTGGCACTCTGTGGAGGGGCTCACAGCATTACAGAAGGTCCTTACTGGCACATGGCAGTCTGCATCCGACACCACAGTGCACACCTCAGTGGGAAGGCTAAAAGGAGGGAGTTAGTTAAGGTAATGAATTCTGCATTTGCCTTGTATTTTCTGGTTCTTAATATGTTTTGCCAGAACTTACCTTCCTTGGCACGTTATGGTGAAATCAACAGCATTCTGCTCCATCTCAGACAGCATAAAACCATCAGCTACAGCCACCTGGACAATCTGCACACTCTCAATACCCTCTAAGGATACAAATATGACATTGTCCATCAATCAGGATTCATCTGTATAATTCACCATTAATACAATGATATATGTGGTTAGGAAGAAATCTCACCAATAACTTCAATCTCAGTTGAGAAGGAGCCATAACGGTATATGACACAATGGTCTGTCTCTGGTGCATGGCGCTTTATTATTCCTAAATGGGCCTGGTCTTGAACGGTGTCTTTTTTCAACATCATCCTTGAGTCTGTTGCTGATGTTTAGGAAATTAACATATCATAACTCCTTCATTTTAAATGATTGCTCTAAATATTGACAGATTATGAACAGAAACTTGGCACTCACCAGTTGTTGCCTTTAGAATTGTCTTTGTCACAGTAGTCAATGTTTTTGATACCTCAAATGCAACATTAGACGCAGGGATTTTTATGGATGTTCTAAGGCCTAAAGGCTGCTCTTCCTGGCTGGATCTTGTCGGAAGAGTAAATTCTGTCCTCTGAACTAAGCTTAAATCAATGGAATCTGAAGAGTGCTTGGTTGTACGATCTGTTGTATGAGTAAATGAGAGATAATCTGTGTTTAACAAAGTTAGATTTTAATACATGCATAACTAAACAGGAAAACCATGTAGTTCACCTGCTGTGATGTCCCAGTTAGAATGGATGTGGCTCTCAGAGATGAAGGCATTAGTTGTAGGATTTGCTTCAGTTGGAGTGTTTGGTGGAGTAGCACATGATGGATCTGGAACGACTGCTTGAATGACTACTTGGGGCTTGAAGGCACCAGAAACAATGTAAGTGTGCGTGACGGTGAGTTCCCTGGAGATTACGGTGCCGCTGCCATCCCCAAAGTTCCAGTTATAGGTCACATCTGATTTGCTCAGGTATTGACTAGGGTCGTGAAGGGTGATGCTAAAGGCCACAGCTCTGTTCTGAATGAATCTTTGATCTCCTTCGTCTTTATCGTTTATCTGCGACAGGGAAACTGCGAAGGGAATCTGGTCTAGAAACACAGAAGTGTAACATGGCACTGCATTAAATCTTACAGAGATTAAATCTTTAGTCTTACATTGACAGGGCGGTGGGCGAGGCCGGGTCATGATTCTACACACCCGGCCCCTTATCAGGCGAATCTAGCCTCCGAGAGGAATAAAGGATGACTGCGTATGGTGGTGCGACAGAGAGAGAGAGCATTTACAGGCAGCTGTCTGACTTGTGCTTTTGTGTCTTTTGGGTTAATTTTGTCATTAAATATTATTTATATTGTCAAGCCGGTTCTTGCCTCCTCCTTTCCATTATGTCTTTCATAAAATCAATGGACAGAGGAAGTCATGGTGTGTTTCTCACATTGCAGCCAAGTGAGCTAGACTCACTGAACATTCACTTGACTGTCCGAGGAAGCTAGGTGGCATTTTGTTTCTTTTTGTGCTGGTTCCGCCTAGCAGCTGGAGATTGTTTTGTGGAATAACACTCATTCTTTACAGTTGTGGATGAATCTGCATGTTCCTTGTGTTTATGCCTCCTATTGGCTGGAGTTTGTTTTGTGGAGTATTTTTTGCAGGACATTGGAAGGATTAGGTCCTTCCTCAACAGTGCTTGAGAGTCATTACATTGATGAGTAAACATCTACAATTCAAATGTCTCAAACTGATTAAAGATAAATTAGGAAGAGACATTATTGTTTTAGCAGAAATTCAGGGTCAAAGGTTGATTTTGGCTAATATTTACACACTTAACACTGATGAACAGGGCTTTTATATAGATCTTGAGGGGATGTTGCAAGCCGCTGGCGCACCTCATGATATAATATTAGGAGAAGACTTTAATCTATTGATGGATTCAGTCATTGATCATAGTGAAGCAAAAGTGTGTAAGCCCCCTAGAGCAACATTGACGCTTCAGAGGATGTGTAAAAATCTTGGTTTTACAGATGACTTTGCTGCTGAGTTTTTTTAGCTTTTTGTTATGCTACAGAACTGGCTCCACTTTTGTTAGAAGTTTATACAGAAACATTAAAGAATGTAAAGCTTTCGCCAAACATGGCACAAGCCCGGATCAGTCTGATTCTTAAAAAAGACAACGATCCAAGTGAGTGTAAAACTTATCGTCCAATTTCCAAGATCCAGCTAGACATTAAAATATTGTCAAACATTTTGGCTAACCGATTATGTAAAGTTATGACATCTCTTATACATTTAGATTAGGTGGGGTTTATTCATGTCCACATCTCTTCTGATAACATTAGGCGTCTCATAAATATTATTTGGTCAATGGCGAATTATCAGATACCTGTCGCGGCCATCTCACTTGATGCTGAAAATGCATTTGATATTGTAGAATGGGATTATTTTAAAATTTTGGAAATATATGGGTTCAGGAATACTTTAACTACATGGATTAAGCTACTTTATAGACACCCGGTAGCGGAGGTACAAACAAATGGATTAATTTCAGATTATTTTACTCTGGATAGAGGCACCCAACAGGGTTGTCTTCTTTCCCCATTATTGTTCTGTCTTGCCCTGGAACCATTAGCAGCCACCAAAAGAAGGGAAGATGACTTTCCAGGGGTGGTGGGGCGAGGTGTGGCGCATAAGCTGTTACTTTACACAGATGATATTTTATTATTTGTCTCCGACCCCACGAGATCTGTGCCTTGCCTCCACATAATTATTAATTCCTTTTCTAAATTCTCTGGATACAGAGATAATTGGTCTAAATCTGAAGCTTTGGCTCTGACAGCGTACTGCCCAGTAATGGCTTTTCAGCCGGGTGCCTTCTAGTGTCCCAAACAGGGCATTAAGTATTTGGGCATTTTGTTCCCAGCTAATTTGTCTGATTTAGTTCATTTTGATCCCCTAATAAAAAGGTTTGAGTGATGTGGGCTTCATTACATTTATCTATGGTTGGGAAGGTTAATGTTTTCAATGAATTGTATTAAAAATTTTACTACCTACTACAATCTCTCCCTGTAGATGTCCCCCTCTCTTATTTCAATCAATTTAATAGCATACAGTGACCTATATGAGAGTGGAGTGTTGAGATCTTTTAAAAATTTGGTTCAACATTTTGGGATTCCCAGATTAGCATACACCCCACTAAAGCGGCAGACACTCTGGAAGAGGTGATTACTGCTTTTGGAAAAGGTCAAGATGCTTCAGTGTATTACTCCCTGTAATTCAGAGTCTGGGGGATGGAGCTCTATCTTCTATCAAGAGATTATGGGAGGAGGGAGTGTGGGCTTGGATTCTAAAAAATGTTAAGTCTGTATCTAGAGATGCAAGGGTTCGCCTTATGCAATTCAAGATTTTACATAGATTATATTGGACCCCCCCTCTAGATTGTATAGGCTTGGTCTTAAAGACACACCCACCTGCTGGCAATGCCAATCGGAGGATGGACACACAACTTGGGGGTGTGTTAAGATCCAATGGTTTTGGTAGTGGGTGTTAAAAGTTGATTCTTTGTATTAATGTTTTGCTTTTCTGTGTTTAAATAAAAATGTTAATCATTAAAAAAAAGAAACATTTATGACATTACCCTGATAAAGAAAAAAAGCATTTAAGGAGTTTACATGTGCTTACACATTGCCGGCTTATCAAGCTTATTAATCAGTGTTAGATTGTGCATGTAAACGCACTTAATGTCATCTGCTTCATTAGAATCTCTACTGTAAAAGACAGGTCAACGTTGAAACATTTATGTTTGCATTATGCTTACCAGTGATGCTGAACTGTGTGGAGGCATATCCGATAGGGATGAATTTTTCCCTCTTCCTGTAGTGATAGATGACAACATCCATCATGTAAGAACCAAGAGGAACACCATCAGTGCTGATGGTAAGTGAAGAGGAGGGGCCATCACACACCTGCCAGTATTTCCCTGTCAAACCCAATAAGGAACAATGAGAAAGGTCAGTAGATCAAAAGAATACTTTAAACAACTCTATATTAGTACTTTGCTTACCCCAGGTTTTCCATACAAAGACATAGGGTGGATTCTTATCCTCCAGTTTGTGAAGTGGAGGAGCATTGGGGAAAACGGCGTTCCATGCATCTGCAGCGTTCTCCTCAGGATAGACAGGCTGTCCTTCGTGAAACTGTGTGCCTGAGTGAATTCAGAAAATACAGTGGAATATATGTGCAAGAATGATACAACTGTTGAGTTCACAGCAGATTATGTATTCTCATCTTTGTAGATAAAGTTCTTTGTTAGTTTTCACATCTGTTTACATTTAAGGATGGTGAGCATTAAAGAAACATACCATTGATTGTGCAGTTTTTGGCCCAAACAACTTGACCTTCGGGCAGGACTATCTGGTTGTGAGGGAATACAATATCAATTGTGAAGGTGGTTTTGGCACCGGTCAAGGTGGGTGCATCATTGCCCACATCAAACTTTAGCTCTCCACCTGCAGACGAAGGTGTATCAGTAAACAATATCAGTATTATAATATAACAATATAATATAATGTATAATTATCTAATAATAGTTACCATTGATAGTAGCACACAAAATACAAACTCTCTCTCTCTCTCTCTCTCTCTCTCTCTCTCTATATATATATATATATATATATATATGTGTGTGTGTGTGTATGTACATGTGTAATGTACAATCGCTAAATGTTTCCTTCTTTCTTTCTTTTCTAGTACCTGTCCAGCTGTTTTTATGGCACAGGTCTCCATCTTTCCACACCGGGTACAGTTTTGCATTCCATGTCTGATATCGGTTGAATCTGGATTTTGAGTCGCTTTTGTCAACTTGTCCTTATACAGAGAAAAAATGGCATCATGACTTAAATTAGCACAGTGACTGAGAATGATCTGTTAAAATTAACAATTGGTGGAAAGAAAGAGGTGGGGCAGTAAGCGTTCTTTGTGCAGATTTACTCAAAATCCTTAGCATGTGATGGTCAGCTGTGCATGTGACTATTCTTTTGGATTTAATGCATCATGAAGGGGCTTGCTTGCTAGGCTTGCTAAATAAAAGACGTGATGATGTGCTAGAATTTTGAAGAATTGCTTCATCAGAAAGATTAAGTGGAGCTTTAGTCAAATCACGCATATTGGTTATTGAGCATCCTTTTGAGCCACATGATGCATTCACGAGTTTGTTTGCCCATATAATCTTTAAGCTATTAAGGTTAAACTTATTCGTCGTGCTGTTCATGGAGGAGGGGCTCGATGAAGCAGCTTCAACTCAAGCTCTGAAGTATCCCCCCGGGACTATTTAGGAGATTATTTAGTGGGGCAAGATGCCTACGGTAAAAGGAGTTGGGGAGGTTGGGGTATGCTGGAAACAGCCGCGACTGAAGACAGGTAAAGAGCTGCTTATATACTCTGGCTGTTAATTGAAATATTATCCCAAAATTAAGTTTAGGAACTTCAATTACATTTGCATGCATGTTGTAGTCTGATTGTTTTACCACACATAGCACGCACATGCACAGCTAGACTTGAACTGAAAAAAAAACCAGACAAGAAGTCAAGAAGATCAGGACTTTGCTGTGAAACATGAATCCTGCCTGTAGGGTTTAACTATTGCAGAAGTGAATGTTTTAAACTCAAAAACACACCACCTTTAGGCCAGTAGTCACTCAATCTATGCTGTTCTCTTCCACACAGTTTCCCGCCAAAGAAACAGGAATAGCCTCCAGCAATATTAGATAACTAGGATGTAGATAACTAAGACTAAATAGTCATTGTTGACTTTGGCTCCATTGTCTTAATTTATTGATTGTAATATCTTTTCAATGCATTAAATAATTACTGGCCACTAAATTGTAGAATTCATGACCAGTTTTTGACTTATCCACAATATCATGTCACAGGTGATCACAGATCTATCAAATGCCAAAAAACATAAAATGATATGCAAGCACTTCAATTAAAATCACTTTTACTTACTTGTGAGGGCCATAGAAAAACAGGTCAACATCAATATCCTTGAAAGTAGTTTCATTCTGGCACTTCAATGTTTTATTGACTTCTCCAAGTTCTATAGAGGTATTGCTCTTTATATAGCAATGACCATCATCTCTTACTCCATAGCCACTCCCAACACTTAAGACCACACACACACACACACACACACACACACACACACACGCCCAGAGTTATTAAGATGCCATTATATATTTTAATATTTACCACACTGATTAAATTATTTATTAACAAAATGGATAAAGCAAGCTCGTAGTCTTAAAAATAAAGGTTTGATTTAGAACCACTAAGGGTTTTATAGCCGTAAAGAACCCAGAAACCAGTACGCTGATCTAAAGAACCTGTAATCTGACATTAAGAACCATATAGTCAATCCCAAAACCCTATATACAGCAAAAATTCTTTGTGCTGCAAAGAACCAATGAAGAATCATTATTTATATGTTTAAAATCCCTAAATTTGACAGGTTACGGTTTAAATACTTGGCATAGCAGGGTCATACTAAGATTACAGCTCTTTTCCAAGCTGAGCTTCTTTTAACGAGCCAGGAGAATGTGCACATGTGATATCAACCCCTTGTGCAGGCGCAATCCATCTGGCTGGACATTGTCTGACATTTTTAAGAGCTTTGTTTCTAAATGGGTCAAATGCAATAAGCCGTACTTCACATTTGAGCATTTCTCATACGCTAATAAATGCAATTGAATAAGTGTGAAATATGACTTAGAAATGTGGTGGGCTTCATGTGAGTGAACCTTCTACTTGTACAATTTTGCTCATGTGTCAATTTTGGTACTACAGTAACATTGTGCTTCTTTGAAAGAATTAAAAAAATTCCAATAATTGACCTATGACACACTCTTGTATAAAGGCGTCAATAAAACAATAAGTCATACATTATGGCTGTACAAAAATCCCTGGAATGGAAAGTTAATCAGGATTATACCAGCTCTTGTGACTTCTTGGTTTACCCAGATTTTTGGCTTTTCAAGTATCCTTACAAAAAAAAAAAAACAATTAAAAAAAAAAACTCTGAATCATGTGCTAAGTAGCCATGTCTAACATTCCTTGTGTATACTTGTATCTCTTTATTTCCAGCACTGTATTCAAAGGGCAAGCAATGAAGGTGTTGACATCAGTGGAAGCACAAATGGTAACTTTGTATACTTGTAAAGTAACTTACTGCAAGAAGCACATTACAATAATGTACAATGCAATCGTTAAGAAAGACATAAACTGTTCCTAATTAAACATTAATTTACAGACTGTATCAACCACATTTATAAAAAGGAACCGATTTCACAAAAATGCAAACGTTAACTTCTAACAAGAAGCATTCCGACAATTCAAAACCTGAGAGTCCGTGTGATACCACTAAAACACAGAAAAAGTATGTACATTTGATAAAATGCTATCTTCTTCAAACAGTGGTACCTAGAAAATACAGTGGTGACATGCATTGCATTAGACCCACACAATGCCGCCACCTTCTTCAGTCTTCTCAAGCCAAACTAAAAACCAGCAAACACAAAAATAAAACAGCCATTTAAACCTTTCTAGCTCTAACTATAAATGATAAAGCATCAGCATGGTAAATGAGGAGTGCATTATATAGGGAATATATGCCAAAGTTGTGCACAAACAATTAGATCTTTCATAGCTTATAGTCTGTTTGTTTAATTTCACTGTTACTGAAAAGTTCCTTCATCATCACAGGCACAATGTCCACATCAGGAAATAAAAACAAGTATGAATGAATCCCAGCTAAAATCTTAATGCAACATTTATTAAATTTACTCTGAACAGTAGAAATTCCATGCTTCCATTTTTTACCAAAATTGTAGATTTAGCAATGAAAGGCATGCCATGAAATTCCAAGGAGGACAATTACATAGTATCATAGTGATCCATATTGTAATCTGCATTATTGTGCTATTATCTGCATACAATTTCAACTTTGCTAGACATGATCGAGCAAGATATGGAAACATACACAAACTTGTTAAGGGTATAGACCGATTGCTTCAAAACATTTAAGTTCTCTCCAACTTTAATGCTCACTGTAGCATTCATGAAAAATGTCAAGAGTTGTGATTGGATGGCTAATCAGTCTGCCAAAATGACCTTGAGACTCATGTTTGAAGAAAAAATACAAATACAACAGTTAAACATGAATGCATTTTTATGTCATGGTCAGCATGCTTGCCACTCAATCTTCAAGTTTCAAAGTCTTTATTACAAATGGATGACAGTTGCAGACATAATAGTAGATGGCATATTTAATTTGACGAAAATGAGGCAGTGAAACTACAGACTTGACAAATAAAAATATGTATATATAAAAGAGGAAAATTGTAAACTGACAGATTTAATTGAATGTTGTACTGTTGTTTATTGTCATTCAGAAACATTAAAATTAATTGGACGAATTTTCAATGTTTTGATGACTAAGCGAACAACACCCTGTACCCCGACACAACAGTACGACGCACTGAACAGACTGTACTTTAGTCCATCACAGCCTTGTTTTTGTTCATATCCAATAAAATATGCCTTCTACTCCAACTAAAGGCCAAAGTATACTTTGTTTTTCTGCATGCCGGAAAATTTTGGGCACAGTGCACGTAACTTTCGTCATAAGCAAAGTACGCAAAGACTGTCCATGCGTCTAGGCTGCACGCAGAAAGTATACGTATCAACTGTGCTAAAAGAGTATCACAAAGCAGTAATTTTATGTGTGCATCAAGTCTGTATGTATACTTTGAAAGTCGGAGGGTTAGGGTTAGGCCTGTGTGTGAGATAGAATGGCATGCGGAAAAAGTAAATATACCCTAGCATTAAGTGGCATACACAAGTCAATGTCCATGACAAATATGACGAATGTCCATATCTTGAAACTGCAACAATTTGGACTTTGTTATTAAAAAAATAAATACATAAAATTGAAACAAGTATCATCTGGACATATTGTTTTAGTGTAATATAAATGAGTGTGACACTCTACAACCATTTAAAACAATGACTGCATCTAACTCGGAATCTAAAATCCACGATCCACCAGACATACTTCCTAAGTTAGGCATATTCTTGTTTTCAGAAAAATGTAAAAATAGTTCATGTGAATTTTCAGTCATTGACAGAATTAATACAAAGCAGATTTGTTACAAAACAGACCACAAATATATAGCAAACAAAATTATAACATTACTTCAGTGACTATTCATATATTAGAAATGTACATTTTAATGCAAATATGGGGATCCATTCTCAAAACATACACGACTTATCAAGTAAATACAGACTGGGAAACAGGTTACAACAGTATAAAAATAAATCCAGATATCGTCCCACGCATTCAAGCAACGACTGCTAATTAACTATAGTTTCAAAAAAGGCTAAAAATAAATACCATATCTTTTTGCATTAGAATTTACACTTTTTAAAGAGGACACAAAGGTCCCTCTCGTTCAGATATACATACCCTTTTTCCATTATGTACTGTATTTCTGTTAGACATAGCGCTGATATAAAACTGAGCGACATCAAAAATAGTATGTATATTTTTTTCAATAAATAACATTTTATTATCCTTTTTTTGCAATATTTTGTTCTATTTTACCATTATTGCCACAGATGGGTGTCGTGAACACACTCACTCGCACACACAATCACACGAAACAAAACAAACGAAAAACAACATGGGGGGGGGGGGGGGGGGGGGGGGGGCTGATTTACCAAGCTGAAAATGTAGGTACACATTTTTGCCTTACATTACTCTGCTGTCAAACTGAATATCACTAAAAGTTGGATGCACAAGAGGAAACCAGGATACCAAAGACGACTGATCTAATCAGCGTACAAGATTGGATGCTGTGAGCAGAAGTGGGCATGGGGTTTATTTGGGCAGTGGCGGCAATGGGGGAGGCGGTTCTGATGGTAGAGGAGGGGGCTGGGTTCCACTGCGAGTGCTACTGCTATATCGGTACTCTCCATACTGCGTGCGATAGTCAAACATTTGTGGTTGCGCTGGCTGCACCCCCTGCGCACTGAGCAATGAGTTCAACATGTCAAAAGTGTCCTGAAACTCATTCGACTGGCTGCCCATGTTGTGGCCATTGGTGTCAGCCTTGTCAGTCTTGGAGTGTGAATAGTTTCCCTGATGATGCGAATGGCTCAGTGAGGGGAGGATGTCGGACGGAAGACCCAGCGAGTGGGTAGAAAGCGGGGGTAACTGAAAAGAGTTCCTGGAGGATTTGCTGACTTTTGAAGGGTGGGTACCGGCAGACGGTTCCGGCATTTGCGTCCTTTTTCTTGATGACGAAGTCATTCGTACAGAGTCACCTGAGACCTTTTTGCTACTTCCAGAAGCACTGGCAGAACTTGAATGTTTATGAGCTGAGGATGAGGAAGATGAAGAAGATGAAGAGCTGCTGGTGGAAGAGTGGTGGTGGTGATTGTGATGATGGTGGTGGTGGTTGGAGCGTTCTCTGTGCTTCTCTCGACTCTTCCCGTCTTCTCCGGGTCCACTTCGCCTTTCTGGAACCCGAATCCGCACCTTAATGTCCTGCTCGGATCCTCGACTGCTACCGCTTGCCGATTGGCTGCCTGGAACAGGGAAGCGCATCTTCAAAGGGTTCCGCACCGACTGCTCGTCCAATGGGATCTTCAGGACAATGGGTGAGGGTTTTCCCACATCTGATGACCCAGAGCTGGACTGTTGCTGGTGATGATGATGTTTCTCCTTCTTCTGCTGCTTCATGAGGGCCTGGGTGGCAGTGGCATAACCTTGTTTCACGCTGGCCTCCATGTTCTCCAGCTTCCTCTTCTGTGCTGCCAGCTCGTCAGCATGCTTCGCCCGATACTCGCTCAAAGACACCACCTTAGCAGGTGCTTGGAGCTCATTAGTGGTCTGCTGCTCCTTGACAGCAGGCTGCCAATGTTGGGACGAAGCTGTAGCGTCTTGGTCGTCTGCTGACGAAGATATCAAGGAACCACATGGAGTGTCAGAAAGGCTCATCAGCCCAGCCAATGTGCTGTCAGATGCTGCCATAGAGATCATGCTCATAATGGCATCTGACTGATCATAGTCTTGAACCTTTGATTTCTTGCCGGTTTGACCTGCAGCCTGAGTAAAAAAAAATAAGAGAAAATAATAAGGATGCTATTTTCGAAAAAAACTATGCGTCATTAACCAGAAGCTAAAGCAGCTTGGCCTTAAACCAGTGCAAAACCTTTTATTCTGTTGATCTGTATAAAAGTATTTGGACACTTAAGCCATGCCTAAAATGTATGGATGTCATTGCATTAAATAACAAAATATCAAACCAAGTGACATATAAAGAAAGACTTTACATTTATTCTCAAGAAAGTTAGCAAAAACGCAATCAAGAACTCTCAAAAAGAACTTGTTACCATTTAAAGCATAAAACTACAGATCAAAATAAACATATTTAGACATTTTATGATTGTTAAACATTAGTGGAACATGTCTATTGTTAATGTGATGAATTAGTTACTTTCAGACATTTTCTTCTAGCAGCATTTGTATGCAGGTGCCCCATGGACATATATTTTGTTATCTAAGCAATGAAACATACATTTTAAAGTGTGGCTTAAGTGTTCAAATACTTTTTGGGGATACTGTATTTACATTAATCCAGACATAAGAACGCAGGCAAACTGACTTACTTTCCAGTTTCTGATGCGTTTTAAGCGGCTGGGTGTCTTCTCCAAGATCTGCAGGAACTCATGAGTGAGCTCTGTCAAATCATTATCAAAATCTTTAGGACTTGGGACAAAGGACCCATTAATTAAAAAGTTCAGTATAAAGGCTTTCTAGGTTCTTGTCCTGGATACAACTGAAACTTAGCATAAGATAAACACTGCACTCTTAATAGTGCTTGTTTATTGAAAAATTCCAGAAAAATGCCAAAACGTTAACTGAACCAAATAAACTATGCCATTTTGAACAATGCAATTCTAAACGTATGAAAAGCTATAACTTTACATACCACATATATAGCATTAAATGTCCTCTCTAATTAGAAGACAACATTTTAAAAGTTACAGGGGTCATTGCAAAGACAATAAAGTACAACAAATGTACATACCGTCCAACAGCTCAAGGGTCACTGTGGAATCAACATACTCCCACCAGTGCTTGCTGTCAGTGGAAACAGGAATCTCCCAGTTGGACCATTTACAGGCCAGATGAATACAAACACAAGCTACAATGGGTGGGCTATACTGCAAGCAGAACGTTGTCAAGTGGAGACTGCAGCGACGAGTTCACACACGGGCACCAAATACACACAGGAGAAACAACACAAAATATTTATGAGAAAGCATAATATTAATTCAGTATTACAGTAATCTAAAATATAAAAGTTAATAAATATTTTTTTTGACCAAGTACTGACTATTAGGACTGGGTAAAAATATAGATTTTTCATTTGAATGATCTCGATATTGATTTTTAAATCCCAAGACTGATCTTGTACTCTAAGTGGCAATCCTCTACAATGCATTTACATTTACATTTATGCATTTGGAATTTTCAATTAAATCATTTGCATATGCAATCAAATTTTGTGCTATTCTACTAAAAATGACTGTGATTGAGCAGTTAAGTGGCAAAGAAGTTATTAGCATCGAGATCCTTTCACTGCGTTGAGAGTAAACTTTGATTTAACGTTCTGTTTAATGTGTGTCCAAAGACAAGATCCACACAATACATTTAGCATTAAATAATCTTTCTTTTAATACCCTTTCAGTTCTTTACAGCGAGTTGTTGATTAAAAACAACAACAAAAAAAGACACATTCATTTTAATCACACATATATGCGCTAAAGAAATCATGCACGTCCTCTCACGTTATATGCGCTCACTGGCTGATGCCAGTAGTCTTAAAGTGACAGTACAGATTTAGAACATGTTCTTTATATCAGTGTAAAAACTTGTAAATAGTACAAATTATGCAAGTAAACTTGAAACATGTGACACAAATATAATCATAATGTATGCAATTTCAAGACATTTATTGATAAAATAGACTGAATTTTCTAAATTTTCAAAAGATCAAATGTGACCAATATGTTGAATAACTAATGATAAAATATAATTTGTAAAACTAATATTTTGGAATTTAACCTAGAAGGGTAGAAGGGTGTAAAAGAAATATACCCATATGAAACATTATCGAATTTAAATCAGAATTGAAAGTTTAAGAATCGAATCAGGATATCTTTATCAATACCCAGTCCTACTGACTATTTCATAGGCATCGTTTGGACTGGAATACTAGTGTACTGCTTGCTGAATATTGTGCATTATTAACTGTATACAAGCAGTTATTGTTTAAAAATGGTATGTGAAACTGTACACACAGTATAAATAAATTTCAAACAGCCGTGCGCTACACTTATAACATAATCTCACTGTTACGTATTAAAATCAGAGAGTGCAGTCCATTTATAATCTCAGAGATAACATTTTTTAATTTTGCATTTTAAACTGTCAGTTCAAATAATAAGCCAAGAAGGAATGTTTCATATCACAATGCAAATGGAAGGTCAAGCCATGTGCTTCGCATTTTAGGATACAGCATCTCTTGCAGTGTGTTCGGGTTAAATACTGCAAATTTTGGGAAATGTTGTAGGTCATCAGGGTATCTTCCATGCAAACAGAAAATTTTTGCATACTGTAAAATGCAAAAATAGTATATGTACAGTAGCATGCATACTAAAAAGAATGAAATTTAGCATACCTGTTGGTTGCCATGAAATACGAGGTCTGAGCCAAATCCTTACTCGCTGGAACAACAAAGGAAAGGTCTTGAGCAGAAGTGAAAAGTGCTAATCCACAAATCTATTCCACACAATTCAGGAAGCAGTAGTTGTTTTTTTACCTCGTACAAGTTGAGTACACTTGACAACATGTGTGTGTGGATGGTCAATGGTGATCTCAAATGCTGGAGGGAGCAGAGCAAAGAAGCAGAGAATGGGAGAAAGAGACTATTAATTTTTATTTTGAACTGCAATGAAGGGCTTTGACTCTTCAGGTGAGATCCGCTACATGTGATACAAATTAATGAGTGAGCGAATCACAGACGCAGATCTTCCTGTGTTTGTTTGGTGGGATACCTTTGAACCAGGCTTCAAGCAATTACCCGCAGGCAATTTGGTTTTAGTCAAATTTTTTCCAAATGAATGACCATTAAAGTGCATCAGAAGAACATTTTTGAAATCTAAATGTCAGCCAAACTGGTGGAGAACCAATCAAAAACAACTGCACCCAAAACAAAATGCTCAAATATTTGTAAATTGCACCACTGTAAAACTGCACACAGGAAGTGTTGCATTGTCAGGTCAACATGGAAACAACAAATTGACGAAGGTGAGTTAGTAGCAATAGCTCTTTATGAAGAGTTTGTAATTGTCCAGTTGAATCCTGTGGATAAGCAGCGTAAATGAGAGTAAATGTGGTTATTCGATGCATCTAATAATATGGTGATTCACTGACCCATTCTCACCCTTCCAACTTACCCAGGGTCTGGAGTATAATGCTCTCAAGAATGACCAGGTCTTGGGCTTGTTGCAGGTATGTCTGAGATTGAGAGGACAGGCAGGTTACTCACAGGGTCTCTTGGTCATGGACTACACGCTCACTCGCTTTCAAATTATTATGACCTTCTTTGAGCACCAAGCCAATCAGCATCTCATCATATACAGAACTATGCCCCTTCAATTCAACAGTATGACAGTAAGAGGCATATAAATAGTACTAACATGACAGAAAAAGTCTGTACATTACAAATATCCAACCTAAGAGGAAGAAAATGAATTTGCTTCTGCTGAACATGAAAGTGCTTAAGTACAGACTGGATAGAAATAATATTGTTCCTTATACGGAGTTGGTTATACAACCTGTTCAAAGGAAAAGCAAATTTAAGATTAGTCCATTGGTACTTTAAATGTTTTATACATTGATACAAACATACGTGGTCTGAAATTCATGAGGCATGTGTGAATCATTTTCCTTAAAAGAATATTTTTGGTTCAGTTCAAGTTAAGCTCAATCAACAGCATTTGTGGCATTATTTTGTGCAAACATTTTAGGCACTGGTGAAAAATATTGCATAGTAAGGATGTCTTCAAAAACAATGCCGTAAATAGTTTTCATTTATCAATTAACATCATGCAAAGTCCAGAAAAACATAAAAAAGCTAAATAAATATGCGGTGTGAACACCTTTGCCTTTAAAACAGCCCCAATTCTCCTAGGTACTCCTGGACACAGTTTTTCTTGGTTGTTGGCAGACAGGATGTTCCAAGCTTCTTGGAGAATTCACCACAGTTCTTCAATCTCTTTAGGCTGTCTCAATTACTTCTGTCTCTTCATGTAATCCCAGACTGACTCGATGTTCAGTGGGGTGCTTTGTGGGGGCCGTGACATCTGTTGCAGGGCTCCCTGTGCTTCTATTCTAATCTATTCTTTTCACAAAAGTAATGTTTGGGAGTCTAAAATTTATATTTCCGATTGACACACTAAAGCTCAAGATCAACATAACTATTTAAAATATATGTTTTTGTGAAAGACATTTGCAAGTCTTGTAACTTTCAAGTACACCTGTCATTTTAGCGTTTATGGACTGGCCCCATTCACTTCAAATGCAAGTGCCTAACTGTCACCTAGATTATTTTTTTAATAAAGGAGGGACGAGTTAAATTTTTTGGAAGTCAACATTATGCCACAAATGCTGGTAATTGAGTTTAAAGGGATAGTTCACCCAAAAATTCAAATGTTCTCATCATTTACGCACTCTCGTGCCATCCCAGATGTGTATGGCTTTCTTCAGTAGAACACAAATTAAGATTTTTAGAAAATTATCTCAGCTCTGTAGGTCCATACAATGCAAGTTTCAAATCTGAAGGTCCAAATATCACATAGTAATTCCTAAAACTTTTCTATCGTACATCTTGCCATTGCTGTCTCTAGGCATGATCATGATTTCAAGCTCGATTACACATTCTAGTGCTTCACGCATGTGCAGAGCGCTAGATGGGGCTATAGGAAGACAAGTGTAATCGAGCTTGAAATCACATTTGCCAAGGACACTTCTGTCAAGATTTATTGTGAAAAAGGAATTACACTTTGGTCTGTTCTCACTCAAAACCAATTGGACCGTTTCAGAAAACAATCGCAGTCGTATGGATTGATTTGGATATGGATATTTAGACCTTCAGAGTTCTGCCACAGTTCACTTGCATTTTATGGACCTACAGAGATTAGATATTCCTCTAAAAATCTTCATTTGTCTTCTGCAGAAGAAAGTAAGTTATAAACATCTGGGATGACATGAGGGTGAGTAAATGATGAGAGAATTTACATTTTTGAGTGAACAATCCCTTTATCGTGTGCTGAATTCCTTAAAGACAAAAAATTTAATAAATGTTAAAAATAAAAACGTAGCTATGTTTACTGAAGACTTTGAAAAATGAAAATCCACCACTCATAGAACACCTGAGAAAAAAATAAAATATAAATCAGTGCAGCAAATTTTTTTTTAATAAAAACCATTTTCATTTAAAAAAATAAACCTTTTAATTGGCTCGCCCGGCGTGGAACCACTCACACTCATGGGTGTTTGTTTTCTTATTTTCAAGGTAATCGCACGCAATTTACAGACTGACATTGTGAGTGCATCACTTACATCACTCTTAGTGTCTGGCGATGGGTCCTGAGGATTCAGACATGCATGGGTAACTTTAATCACATGCTCCAGCTTGCGGGGCTGTTCCTCCACCTTCGCTGCTAGAAACAGAGCTGCAGGGGCTATCACCTGAGAAATACAACAAAACAAACAGGCTATGATACAGATCGATGCAGCCAGCTATTTCAAAGACACCTGTTTGCAGATGGCACTTACATTCCGGTGGAAACGGGTGAAAGACTGGATCATGTAGAACCGATGCATATACACAATGGCAGTGTTTATTGTAAGTTGCGACCTGTTCATCTGAAGTTAAGGATTATAATAGTCTTGACATATTACAATCATGAAGGGACATCACCACAACTACAGACATAAACAATCACAATAAGATCAGAGATGTGAGACCTACAATTTTTTAACAAGGCCATAGGTCAGATTAGTTGTCAATCAATGTGTGTTTTTCAATGACAGTGAGTGCAATATGTTCGGGCTCAATACAAATTGAGATCAATCAACAGCATTTGCTGCATAATGTTGATAACCAATAAATCTTGAGCATTTGGTTACATCCTTGTATTTAAGGTTTAGAGGATACAATTAACATAACAAATATATGCATTATTCCAGCAATAGACAGAACATCCAATTGATTCCCATCAGCAGTATTTTTCAAAGGTAGAAAGTGAAAGCTCTCACTCTTGCACAAGGACAAACCTTATTCAAATGTCATAATTTCATCCAAGATAAAGTAAGCACATATTTAACCTAAAACAAGAATAAACAATGCAAGAAAGCTCATATTCTATTCCCAAAATTACAGTATCTCCTGAGTCAAGAGCAGAACTTCTATTCAACAAGGCAAATCCAGCCATGTCTATACTCAGAACTGTACTACCAGTCATATGAAGGCATGGTCTAGACAACAGATGTACATGTCTGGCATGCGAACGTAAACAAATCACATAATCAACAAAATAATGGCGGGTAGATCAGTGAAACCGGCTGCGCTATTGTTTAGCAGGGGAGACAACTCCAACTAGGCCTTGAGGCCTAAACTAAGCATAAAACCCACATATTTGGACACAAAACTTTTATGAAATACGCTCCACTAATTCACCATGGAAAGGCGTGTTTATTGTATACAGAACTGTTTTCAGGACATTATAATAGAGAAACTCAACGCCACCCACGCCGCCCAAACCGGCTCCAGTCTCCTCTAAGCGGCTACAGAGGAACGACGCCTCACAGAATAAGAAAGATACACGTTGAGTCGCTGTCCCATGTCCTGCAGCAGGTTCGCGGCTTGCTGTCGGTACGAGAGCTCTTTGTCGGGATCAAGTCCCGCTCGGCGAGATGGGCTGTTTTCGATTTGTTCGCGTGTGAAGTACCATTTATTGTGATTTACCGAAGGCGCAGGGAACGAAGCCGCCATTACTGAGAAGGACAATGTTTTAAAATCTCACTGCGTCACAGGAAGTGCGTCATCGACGGTTCTGGAACGCGACTGTCTGACGTATTTTGACTTGGAAGTTGTTTCAGTTTAGAAAAAAGAATGAAAATGTGTTAAAAAATTAAATAAAAAAATATGATATGATTGAAATGAAAAGTTAAACCGCAGGTTAAACATTCCTGCTGTTTTATATTTTTATATACATTTTATAACACTGTAATATATGCGTTACGTATAATTAATTACGTCTAATTAAATTTATTCTGGAAGTATAAGCAACACACTTGATTAGACCTGTTCTTATCAAATAGATAAGAAGATAAAAAGAATTAGATTTAGCATATTCCGAAAATTATTATGTATTATTATTCAGTGAGTAATTTTGTGCGTATATATATATATATATATATATATATAAAACAATCCACTTGCTACACGTGTATGGTTTAAATGAAAAGTAATACCACAGGTTAAAAATTCATGCCTTATATATATATAATCTGTGTTGGGCATTATATTTAACATTTTATGTTACTGTATATAAATAAATTATTCGTTTATAATTAAATTTACTCTGGAATTATAAACAGCCCATCTGGGTTTTAAAATTTAAACATTTAAAAACATTAAAAAAATACTTTTATAATATATATATATTGAAACCCAGGTGAGGGTAATAATTCAAATTTATTATTATTATTATTTATTTATTTATTTATTTATTTTTAGTCAAATATTGTGTTGTAAAACAAATCCAGGACCGGCAATTCTTTGTATGGTTCAAATAAAAATGTAAAATTTAAAGTGAAACAGTCATGATTAAATACAAAATGATACGATGTTATCGTGTAATAATTATTACCATGTAATTATGATATCATTCTTGCAGTTTAGGGTCTGAATTTGCCATGATAATTTTGTATGATCTTAATCTTAACCTGTCATCCCGCCGCCAACAGAGGAATTGTTCAGGACTTTTATTTTGAAATATAATGAAAGTCTGTTAACCCATAACACCGCATTTGACATTACTTTTGTTACTTTTTTAGACTGAGCAGTTACATTTGATTAAAAACTAGTATCACATTTTTAAAAATAAATCATGCTTACAAATATAAACTGCTGTCAGAATCAACAATTTTTTAAGAGGCACAACAGCCCTCTCTACTGGAAAAAGTCATGAAGGCCAAGACTTTGGGAAGGGCATTCAGATCTTCACCAGTAGCTGCTCTTCAAGTGGAAGTTGGAGAAATGTCTTTGGAAATTCACTGGTTACAATTGAAAATGGTTTATTGATATCAATAAAAGGACATAGTTATAGTCATTCTGTGCAGAAAGTTCTGGACAACTGTTGGGGAGTATGAGTATTCACAGTTGGCGAGTTTAGGATGGAACGCAAATACTGAGGCTCACCAAATTATAATTTACCATGTTGAAGTAAGCCCAACAGTGGTAATGCCAGTGTTAGCTCCCTGGATGTTTCTAATGCCATCATATATATATATATATATATATATATATATATATCAAGAGTATTATTATTGTATACAAATCTATACTGACGGTTCAAAGGATCCAGATTCTGGACATACAGCAGCAGTAGCAATTATTCCTCAATTTGACTGTAAAATAGGGAAAATAATCTCTAATCATTTATCTGTTTACTCATCAGAAATGATAGCAATATGGTTGGCTCTTCCAGGGATGGATTACCGACCGGGCCAATGGGGCCAGTGTCCAATGGCCCTCGACTGCCGGGGGGGGGGGGGCCCTAGGCTTTAAGGTCGCACGATCCAGTTTGGCGATCCCCTCGCTCGAAAACCCATCAACAATGAAAATGAGGGGGGCCCTTGGAGATAATTGGCCCTGAGGCTTTTGCACGTCATAATCCGTCCCTGGGCTCTTCAGTGGGTGGAAGAGTTTCAGCCATTAAATGTGGTGGTCTGTTCTGACTCTCTTTCTGGCCTTATTAGCTTAATGAATGGGAAATCTAATTCTAGACAGGATATTATTTTGAAAACCTTCAGACATTGTATAGAATACAACAAGGGATAAAAACATTCTTTCTGCGGGTGCCGGCACAAGTGGGAGTAAAAAGGTAATGAACTTGCAGATGAAATGGCTAAACAGGCATTAGAGTACCCAAGAATAGATATTAGTGCATCACTGAGTAAAGTGGTGGATTAATTAAATAGACAGTTAAAAGGAGTTGGCAAGAAATGTTGACCCAGGAGAGAAAGGGAAGACGTATGGAATTAAAAAAAGAGGTAGGAAATGAGAGAGTAGCTTGTGGCAAAGATGGGATGACAGTCATTTCATGACTCCGTATCGGACACACTGCATCACGATTTAAGATAGGAAAGCATAACAATGGACTGTGCACTAAATGTGGATTAACGGAAACTGCTGAACATGTTCTATTAGAAGGCATAGATTATTACAAAGAAAGACCTCAGCTCAGAGAAGATGTTCAAGCCATATCAAAAGGGTTAAATAGGGTTAAAACATTATACAGAACATATTAAATAACAATTCAAAAGTGACTAAGGCTGTATTAGATTACATTAAGACATCAGCTCTGATTAGAAGAATATAACATCAAGTCCTTGGGAAAAAATATGATATCCAGATGAAACAATAAGATTTCAGATAGGTGTTTTTACCCAGTCTCTTTTGCGTCTTTTTATTTCCTTCTTCGTCCATGCGTCGCGCTCCATCCCAGTAGGTGGCGGAAATGCACCTAAGCTGGTTTGCCAACCGCCAATAAATCCAACGAAGAAGAAGACTTTTGGAAGGCCGTGACGAATACGGAAGCGTTTACGGATCTCTTTTAGCTGCTAATAAATTGACGTAAAATCCAACAAAATGACCGAGCCAAAACCTAAAAATATCAGTTCTATTCCCATCAATGGATTCAGCAATGTTCGTATTACATCGGCATGGACCTTTCTACAGTCTGTAAGTTTACAGCAACATTACGTTCTCTTTATTGCATGGTTAAAGAGCTAACCCGGATACATCAGCAGTTTCCAGTTGTTATAATTCAACATAACTGGGGCCACGTGGAATAAACAGGGAATGATTAAAATGATGATGATGATTTTTTTTTTTTAGATGAACTAAGAGTAATAATGTGATTTTATTTCCAGGTTGACTGGTCTGAGCCCTGGCTGATGGGACTTCTGGCGTTTCATGTCTTATGTTTTGCATTCACCATCCTCTCCTGCAAGTATTATCGCTTTCAGATATGCCACTTTCTCTTGATGGGTGAGTTTTTGCCAATGAAAGTTTCAATTACAATGCTTTATCATGGTAAATCAGTAAAATGTCAAGGAATCGCTCAGAACTACTTTTATGATTAAAGATTACAAGACAACAAACAGGAACAATCAGTACTTTATTTCACCAAAGTGGCATTCAACTGATCACAAAGTATAGTCTGAGGTAAAAAAAACAGCACCATCACTATTTGAAAAAATGTAACTTTTGATCAAATCTAGACAGGCCCCATTTCCAGCAGCATCACTCCAACACTGTATCCTTGAGTAATCATGCTGAATTGCTAATTTGGTACTAGATTAAATTAATCTTAACATTGTCTTTGTGTTTGTTTTTGAGTTGCCACAGTATGCAATAGCCTGGCATGTCTTAAGGTCAATATTAGGTAAAAAAAAAAAAATGGCAAAAACAAAACCGCTTTCTCTAGAAACTCGTCAGTCAATCATTGTTTTGAGGAATGAAGTTTATACACTGCTTGAATTTGCCAAAAAAAATGAAGATGCCGATGAAGATTTCATAGAAAGGTGTAACTACAGTCTTCAAAGACAAAGCACAACTGGCTCTAACAAGGACAGAAAGAGATGTGGAAGACCAGATGTACAACTAAACAAGAGGATAAGTACATCAGAGACTCTAGATTGAGAAATGGACGCCTCACATGTCCTCCGCTGACAGCTTCATTGAATTCTACCCGCTCAACACCAGTTTCATGTACAACAGTAAAGAGAAGAATTGCAAAGAAAAAGCCACTTTTGAAACAGAAAAACAAAAAGAAAAGGTTATATTGGGCAAATAAACACAGACATTGGACAACAGATAATTGGAAAAGAGTGTTATGGATCTTAACCCCATTGAGCTGTTGTGGGATCAGCTAGACTGTAAGGTGTGTGAGAAGTGCCCGACAAGACAGACACATCTATGGCAAGTGCTACAGGAAGTGTGGGGTGAAAGGTCACTCGAGTATCTGGACAAACTGACAGTTACAATATCAAAGATCTGCAAAGCTGTCATTGCTGCACATGAAGGATTTTTTGATGAAAACACTTTGAAGTAGTTTTGTATTTTGAAATTGTAACAGTAATTTTTCATGTTATTAATGTCCTGATTATACATTGTGATCAGTTGAATGCCACTTTGGTGAATAAAAGTACCAATTTCTTTACATTATTCCAAACTTTTGGCTGCCAGTATATGTGTGTGTGTGTGTGTGTATATATATATATATATATATATATATATATATATATATATATATATATATATATATATATATATATATATGGATTACTGAAAGTGCACTGCAAATAGATATGTTTTCAGCAGAGTCTTGAAAGTGGATAGAGAGGAAATATTATGAAGAGTAAGGGGTAATGCATTCCATAGATTAGGAGCAACAACACAATGACCTTCCACCTACAGTGGACAATCGAGATATAGGAACAGACAAAAGGCCAAGTTCAGAAGATCTAAGAGACTGAGTAGGCAGATAAACGTGAAGTAGATCAGACAAATAAACTGGAGAAAGACCGTTTAAAGCCTTAAATGTTAGGAGGAGTATCTTAAATTGAATATGGGATGCAACAGGTAGCCATTGGAGATCATGCAGAAGAGGGGTGATGGGGCAGAGCGCCGAGGACACTTGCAGCTGCATTTTGGACATACTTGTAGTCTAACTTTGTTGTTATTACTCACATTTTAAGTAGAGAGGTGGGAGCAGAGTCAAGTTGACGAGATGTAAAATTAGACCACTTATAGTAGCAGTAGTAGGAGTAATTGCTGACAGAGGAAAATTTGGGTGGACTGACAAAGACTCCGTGCGAGAAGCACTTTAGCTTGTGAGGGTTGGAAATCAGCCCATATATAAAGTCTTTAAAAAAGGCGCTTCAGATTGTGTTCAGAGCACGTAACATGCTGTCTCATCTTTCTGCAGTTGCTATGGTTTACAGTGCAGAATATCTGAATGAGCTGGCAGCTATGAATTGGAGGCGAGTACACACACCCAGCACAACCCTAAAAGCATACAGGTTATGTTATGTATATTTTATGTTGTTATTAAATGTCTTTTTTTATTTTAGGTCTTTTTCAAAGTTCCAATACTTTGATTCGAAAGGAATGTTTATTTCGCTAGTGTACTCGGTTCCGCTCTTGATCAACACTGTTATTATTGTGGTAAGTTATTAATTTTCCTTTTATAATATTCTTTGCATGCGGTTCCTCTCATTAAATGAAAGATGTGTCATATTTATACATTAATGTGCTGACTTTGAGAGACACGGGACCAAATGTCTGAAACCAGATTTCTTCATTTAATTCTGTAAATAAAGTTTTAGAAATGTGAAGGAAAAAAAAAAGTTAAATGAATACATTTTAGGCCAACAATCAAATATTAGCAACTTTGTTACACTGCGCGTGTTTACATACATATCAATACACTAGCTACTAAAAGTAAGCTTTTCAAAAAAAGTCTGACAATGGAAGTAAAGCATGTTTACACAAGATTGGAAATAATCTGTATGTTTATGACGTAACGCACCCGAGACGCTACAGAAGCATCTGTCTGATGCAGATGTACATTGACGGGTCCTTAAACAAGCCCTCATAATAAATCTCCAATGGATTGCTGTGAACTGTGTGTCAATGATTGACTTATGATCAATAATATGGCAGTAAACAATACATTGCATTCTAAAGCTGCTTTTTGTCTTATCAATGATTAACTCTTCTGCTACAGGAATATAATGCATTTGAATTATCTGAATATTTTATATTATATATATTTTTTTAATATTGAAAGATAACCATGTATAATTATTTCATCATAAGCTATATAAGTGCTTATCTCTGTTTTGTTGTATTGTTGTGCACTGGAAGCTCCTGTCACCAAGACAAATTAATTGTATGTGTAAACACCTGGAAATAAAGCCAATTCTGTTTCTGATAAAGGAAACTCATTTATTACATTTACTTGACCTTACACATAGTCGGCTTACTGTGTATTATTTCATCTGGAATTCAACTAAAAATAAATTGATTTCAGCTCAATTGTTTGTGTTTTAGGCTGTATGGGTATGGAGAACCTTTTCAACAATGACAGAAATGAAGACTTTGCAGTTAAAGAGAAAATTTGCCCAAGAGAACCAGAAAAAGTTGCAGTAGGAGGCACACAGAGAGAGGATGTGAACATAATATGTCCCAGTTCCTAACACTGTCCAGTGGTGGATGGGACATTTATCTTTCACTGAGTGTGGCATAAGTCAGACACAAGTATGCAGTGGTGGAGGGTCTTTTATACTCAACTCTGACTGCTAATGGAAGGTTACTCCACCTGCTAACAAATGCTCCACCAACTATACAACGGCTTTGTGTACAGTACATCGAGTTCATTCCGATTTATAGCTATAGATGTCTGTTGTTTGATTGAACAGATTCTATAAACTGTTTTTAAGTCTTGCAATCAATGTGTAAATTGTATATTTATGTCAATAAACTGAATGCTGTTATATTTAGACATCATTGTGCTTAGGTAAAGTGATTGTATCACTTATTTAGAATCTGAGACGCACAGTGGGGACCAAATGTTGGAAACCAGATTTCTTCATTTAATCCTAGACATAAAGAACATTTTAGGAAAACAGAAAAGTTATGTAAAATTAAGAAAATTCTGCAGTAGTTCTAGGCCACCAATCAAATATAAGCAGCTTTGTTACACGGAGCGTTTACATACACACCAATACACTGTTAGACTCAAAAAATAATTGTATTCAAGAAATCCGCCAATGGAAGAAAACGTATTAACAAGAGATTTGAAATCATCTGGTTATTCACTGCTTTTGAGACTAATGTAAACGGGCATGTGCACAAAACCTGCGCACATTGGATAAGCCAGTAAGAATGCCGATAAAAGTGATTACATGCAATGCAAAATTGGAAATGTGCAAAAATCTGAAAACGATGTAGCTGCAGGCCGAGATCCAAAACGGGGCTGGGACCTCTAAACCGGTTGCAGAGATATACAGAGCCCCTAACCTTTTCCCTAACTGTGTCCGATCATAATTTCAAGCTTGATTACACTTACTAGTGCCCTAGGACTAGGTCTGCCCATATGACTAGTACTAAGAAGTGCAATCGAGCATGAAATCCTGATCGCCAAGGGGACTGATGTGTCAACATTTATAGTGAAAAATAAGTTATATTTTGGCCTGTCACCAAAAACTGATTGGATTGCTTCAAAAGACGTTGATTTAACCACTGGAGTCTTACCAGTTGCTTTTATGCTGCCTTTATGTGCTCTATGGAGCTTTGAAGTTTGGGTCATCATTCAAAACTTTGTTTGTGCTCTGCAATAAAGTCATACACATCTGGGATGGCATGAGGGTGAGACTTTTCCTTTTAAGCTTAATCGGTGTAAGATTATGGATGTAAACACGGTCATTGACCATGTTAAGTTCTTAGTACAAAAGGTCAGATTTCCTTGCTTCCATTGAAGTACACAAGATGCTCTTTGGAACATTCTCAAATCATACTGGATAACATGGATCGGCAGGTTTTGCACAAACTTGGGAGTCCATTCCAGTTACAGTGCATGCTGTCAAAAGGGGGACGTACCAAATACTAAGCAATTCTGAAATCACCTATTCACTCAAATTGTTATTTTACAATATAACGAATCAATGAAAATGTTGTATTAAATTGCAAAAATGCAAAATAGAACCATTTTCAATTGTGGACTCAAGACATTTGGACCCCACTGTAAGTGAAATAACTTCTTATAACCAGTAGAGGGAAGTAGTTACCAATTCCCCAGGGTTTGCCATGGTTCATAAATATTGCACTACAGCCTATAAGGTCTGAGTCACAAGCATGCATGCATAATTGGAGTATTATAAGCTGCTTTTAAGAGTTCAGGATTATACAACAAATTGAGGTGGAGATGACCGATCACGTTTCGGTCTGCATTTGGCGCGCCTGATCTCAAGCTGATTTCGAAATTCTGATGTGTAATGATGGAGATATTGATCAGATATCATGCTTGTTAACAGTTCAACATTCAAGTTTTCAACCTGCAGCCAACTGTGGCAAAACTTCAAAGTCACTATTGTTCCCCAAAGCTAGGAAATGAAGCCATATATTATGGAATTTATGGATCATTCTCGTTCTCAGTGATAGCTCTGAAGCCTCGATCCAGCCATGGGTTGCAAAATGTATTATGTGTTTCATATTGGTGATGTGTGATGTTACGTGATTTTTATTTCTGGACATCAAACGTAATGCTAACAATCCTCCTCAAGGGCCATGGAATTGAATGTTCTAATGCTTCAAAGTGAGGAAGCTGTGGTGGGGTTTTGGCAGAGTATTTCCCTTGTGTGTGAGTTTTCATAATGGCTGATGTTTTTGTGATCTGGTTTCCATGCTGTTTCTATGCTCAGACCAAAGAAGAGCTGTACAAGCTATGACTGAAGCAGGTGCTTTCTCCTTTCCTCCAATGCTTTCTGCACTCCAGGGAGTGCTGAGATATCTGTTTGTGCACTTAAGAGGAATATTTATGAGTTGTAGATAGAACAGATGATTTGTGATATCTTGACACAAGAACTATTTAAAATGGTTTCTTTTCTGTGAGAAAATGTGTCTGTGCTCAAACTGTGTTCAGAGATGACAAGATAACACATTTTGCAATCTTTCAATATGCTCAAACATTTCTCATCAGATTACTCATGACCAAATTAGATCTGATCTAATTTCCACATTAATTGTATTGCTCTACTGTATACTCTGAAATACAGTTCATTGCTATTTTCCCCAAGGAAGTTTAGGAGAAACATCTGAGACAAAGTTTACCCTCAAATGATACAACAGAGAAAGAGCGATAACATTATCTTCTGGGAATTTAGAATAAAGTTTGCAACCTAGTCACATAATGATCGTTACTATAACTACATTTTTGCAAACATGCCGTTTTCTTAAATTTTGTCACAGTTTCCTGGTGAAATAAACATTAGTGGGGCTACAACAACTGTGCGTTTTATTGACTTTCAAACAAATCACTAGTAGAATGGCTGATTATGACTTCATAAACACTTATTTTTCTCACTATTACTCACACGCTACTGTGTTATGATATCAAAACACTTTAACGCATTATTTGAAAAACTATACATTTTAACACTTGTATTACAGACTCACCTACATTTGCACACTTATTCCAATATAACTAGCACACACACTTGCTCACCTGAAAGAGTGTTCAAGCCCAGCTTGCAAGCTGACACGTGAAACAAAAGTGTCATAGAAGGGACACGAAATGTCACATTTGCTTTTAGGACAGGTTCTAGGGTGTAGGTGTTGGTTTAGGGTAAGGATATCTGCTTTGTGTCTACCTCTTCTTTGATTTTAAATCACTATTGGTTAGATTTATGTTGGCGTTTTAGGTTAGGGAGGGATATTTTACTCATTAAAACCTTTATCTAATATTCACCAATAAACCTTGTCTGAATACGACACCATGTCACTCGCTTCTGGCGCCCCTGGCTGGACATTTCACCGGGAACCTGAAGCCAAATGTGTAATAAGCCACTTAATATAGTTTTGCAATATATTGCCATGGTCACGGTTATCTTTATTGAGATCTCTTTGCAGCTGTGTATCACAAGTTCTAAAGGCTTCAGACTAGTTCTCACATTTAGCATCTGCAAATCATCTACAAACTCCTGGCACTCACGGACGCCAAAGAGCCAAGTCAAAACAACAAGGAGAGAACGAATTGCCTCACATTCCTCTTTAATGTTTCTTCCATCTTAAATCTTTTTCTCGATCTCCGCAGGGTGACAATGGATGATTTTGATTGAATTTGAACATCCCGGATAAATGACGAGATATTTATGTCAAACTCACTATAAAATGATGGTTTGAATCTGGGTCTTGTTCTTGGTGTTCACCTTCAGCACCATATTAAAATTTGACTTTTTTGCCTCGTTGTACATCTTTTCTAGTTATGAGGCTGTCTATATTCTAGTTTTCTCCTCAAACACTATTAGTGACTTTTATGCATTTCAAATATACAGCCTTTCTCTTCCCCAAAAAATAGACTCATCATGCACTCATGGGCAGGGGAGGTGCCAGGATTTTTTTCACAGGGGGGGGGCCGTGCAGGGTACCGTGATCAGTCTGTTTTTACTTTGGTACAAAATCATCAGCAGAAATGTAAAGGAAGCCCATGTTCTTTCTTTTATTGTTGTAAATCGTCACTTAAAATTCGTAAGCGGTCAATCTTCTAGAACCGCCACTGCTCATGGGTGTATACCATAAAATGCCCTTCAGAAAGATAAAGTCCTCTGATAAAATAAGGCCACATCCACATGTTTCTGTTTGAAAATATCTCTAACACTGGAATGGCTAAGATTTTTTTAATGTATTTTTTATTAATTAAAAAACAGACTGATCTCACAGTGAATTCAGAGACAGTAGGTTGACTTTTCTTAAGGTAAACTTGGTCTGTGCTTAACGAAATTTAAAGCGATGCCCCCAGTGGGAAGTGGGAAGCAAAAGCAGGAAGTGTTTTTGAATGTAAGAGCACATGTGAGCTTCAGTTTCAGGGTGAAATGCCCAAAAAAGAGTTTTATTTAGCCGTAAATGATGTAATACAGTGAAGAATGCATTTTATTATCTCTACCCCAATCCCAAACCCTAATCCTAAACCTAACTCTCAGAAGAGTAAAAATTTAATTTTAGAGGGCAAATGGAACCAGATCGTTCTCATCACTGTTTATGTGAACGTGATTATAACCTGGATTCAACACGGGACAAGAACCTGGATCTCCCACACAGCTGATGCAACACACAATCTATTGCATCACAGGAGAAGGTAAACACACTTGAACTAATGTAAGAACATCTGATGGGAGATGGTGCTTGTCAGCAACCCTGCATAATGGGGCTGATGTGGGTACTGGGACAATCGAAAGCAACATGCTGACTTCCTGTTTGTTCTTTGTGTACATATTGGTGCAGTGATGAATACCAGGGGCTAGTGGCTATTAATACAAGGGATTCCATGTCTTATTGCCCTAACTTCCTGTTTTAATAGGAAATACATCAATATAGGAAGAAAACTACACTCATCCAGTCAGTTTTATGAACTCTGTAAGAGGGAACCCACCAGGAAATGACATTGACTGATGATGATGAGTTCAATATAATTTGTTTTCTCTCTTGTAAACATAAACTGCACCCTACTCAGAGTTTCAATGTTTACCATTGCTGTCTGGTGAGTATCTAAGAATACAACTGGACAAGTACATTGCATTTTAACCATTTTCTTATGTAAGGTTGCGTTGGATTTGAATAAATATTTACAGAAAGAGCAAATAAATCTATGTGTAATATGTGTATTAGTCAGCTTGCAGTGTCTACAATAACACCACAGACTGATGCGAACCAGATAGGATCTAAAATTAACACTCGTCAAGCGCCAAACGCAAGTAAAAATTGGCTTCGGCGAATATACCTGTATGAAACAATCAAATGAGTTACTGACCAGTTAGCTGGTAACTTTTTAGGAATTATTTGTTTTCCATAATTATTTGTGTTTTTAATAATCTTATTTAGATAGTCTGACCATTACTATCAGAAGCAAATTAAAGTGTCTACTATAGAAATGATCAGAGAAAATATTTACCTCGGTCAAAAATCATCAGCATAAATGTAAAGGAAGCCAATGTTATTTCTTTTATTGTTGTAACTTGTAACTTTCATGGAAACCAATATGACCCATTGAACCAAAATGAGAATTTAAAGAGCAAAACCACAGTGGGTCGTTTTATTTTGTTTTTTTGTATCATTTTACAAAGAGCCTATATGACACAATCACCTGAACTCCTCTCTCTTTCTCTGTGTGCCTTTGCTCTCTCCATCTTTGTGCATTTAAACCAACACGGTTTACAGTAAACATATCATAGATATTGATTGGTTGTGGGATGGTTTAGTTGAAGGCTATCAGAACAGCATGCCAGTTTCACAGTCCAGCAGCTGCTAAGAGCTAATCAGGTCTCTCCGCTTTCCCAGCATCCCTAACGTTGACTGCATCACACTTCTGTCCAGTCATGTGATCCAAATGCTACGTATTCCCATAATAGAGCAGAGTGGGTCAGTGTGATTCCTGCAGATAAACTGGAGATGGGACACACATTTACCCACACAAGCTGACCAGAAGTCAGAAAGCACCTATTAATGATTTCCTTGAAAGCATAAAAAATGCTTTGATTGCATCATATTGGTTTGATTGATTGGCAGCATTTATTTAGCACTGAAGGTTTTTGATGCATGTCTAGAGAATATCTAGACAGATCTTCAGCCTCTAGTGATAATCCAGGAAGTGGCAGGATGCTAATAGTAACTGTGCTGCTGCACAGCACTTATCGTAATGTAAAGGATATGTTCATTTAGAGGAAACGATGACGTTGATTACAACTACTCCATGATCTCCCAGAAAACAAGAATATCTTTTACTTTTTTGGTTAATGGCTTAAAAAATGGATTGATGGATGGATGCGTAGATTGATTAATGTGAATATGTTCACGTCACAAAAAAGCAAACTCGAGAGGTAAGCAGACAAGCCATTAGCTTGAAAAATGTAAGATATAGCAAACAGGTTACTCTCAAAATGAATTATATAGCGGAGTCACATTTATTTTCATTGGATTGCTGTTGTGTGATTCATTACAATGTCACAACACAAGATTTAATTGCTGTGTTACTGATTTTACTACTCCACAAACTGATTTGTACTTTGTCCAAAAAAAGTGCATTGCTTTGAGGTTGCTATGTTATTCTGGGTTGTTGCTATGTTGTTCTGGGAGGTTGTAACATAGTTGCCAAGTTAGAAGAGCCCAACCCAAATATTATGGTATGGCTTGGGTCCCTCCTTCAACGTATAGTTTGTCTATGAGATTTTTCAGCTGTTTTTCATCCATTGTATTGTGTTTCCTAAAATGTTTTTGACTTAAGTACGCCCACAGCATCACCATTAATGCTTAAGTACCCATTCATCGCCACAAAACTAAAGATGTGTCCCAAAGACTAAACATTATTTAACGTGATCATTAATATTGACTATTATTAATCAGTATACAGTACACATGGGACTGTCTAACTTGGAACATTACTAAATATACATTTTAGTTTACATAATTTTGGCCACATTTTAAAAATATACAAATTTCATCTATTCCATCAGTGAAATTATATTACATGTCTTGAAATTGCATGTATTATATTGCTTTATATATATATATATATATATATATATATATATATATATATACAAATCTGCCGTTTCCCTACTGTTTATGTTCACTTTAGGCATCACTCTCTGAGTTTACATGAATACCTCACCAAGACGGGCATTTTGGTGGAATAGTTCAGGCACATATCTGCATTTTGAGTGTTCTCTGAGCACATGCACATGTGAGCGCACAAAAAGCCATTTGTCCAGTCAAAGCACGCAACTATTCCTAGATCGCTAGCGAAAAATACAATTACGCGCCCTGTATTTTTGCAACACACTCTCATGGCGACATCATCAGGATTCGTATGATTTCTCTAAATTTGGCTAATTCGTATGATATCGTGCGACTGCACTCGTTTGAATTCCTACGACTCTCACTACAGCCAATGACGTCGCTGGATACGTTTCCATCTAATATGTGACAATTACTTGCTTCTGTCACACACAACAGCTTCCGATCATGTTTACACACTCTACTGAATGGTTCAGTTTAGATGAGGGGTTTGGGTAAGGTTATAATATTAATAAGTATGTCCTTAACGCCTCGTGTGCGGAACTCGCGCTTACTTCTGCATTAGACATCAGGGAATTTGCACGTGGTGAATTCATAGCCTACAAGTTTATGCAAACAGCATTGTGCGAGACCACACGAAATAGCCAACTTGTAAATTATGTATGAATTTTTATGAGCTCGGGTTTATTATTTTTAACAGCAGACTAAGATTAAGAACTTTCTAATAAGGCCAATTTCACAAAAATTGCCAGTGATTTTTTTCATTATTGTCATACAGGCTACTTTTCTCTTTTGCTTGACCCTTCAAAAATCCACTTGTCCCAGACTCGCGTTAATCGAGCCCTGCTGAACTTCAAAAATCAAATCGTAGATTGACAGGGTAAGACAGAATGAGTGAAAAGACTGTTATCTACCTGCTTTGCCTCTCTACTCGATGGTAGTGTAATGATAGTAGTTCGATAATAACCTTGGCATTAAGCTGCTTCGAACCACCACAATGAACTAAAAAAACACCTTCTTTTAGGCCTGATTTTGTTTGAAATTACATCATAACTGTTCTTTCTTTGGTTTTGCCAGAAGTATATTGGCGCCTAAGTATGAGCAATAATAATAGTGATGTTTGCCTTAGCAAACATAAAGCTGCAATGACCAAATTAAGCATGTTCCCTTGAAAATTCTGTGATTCTGTCCTCATAAATAATGTTCACTGACCTGACTGCTGAATGGTGTTCTCGATCATATTGTCCTCAAACTGATGTTGATTCTTTCAGATCTGGCTTCTATCTCGTCCACATTTGTTTGCATTACAAGTTCTGTTGGGACATTGCACGCACTTATGGGTTTTGTGTTCTCTAAGCCAGAACCTTTTATCAATGTCTGTATGTGACCTAGAAAAAACATGTCCTGTGCAAATCAGATTTGGAGAGCTCAGAAAGTCTGCAGTCAGAGAAGACATTTTCTTCTTTGTCCATTTACTCTCTTGAAGTTTAACCTTTGTTTAGACTTGTTTTTTTTTTTTTTTTTACTTGGGAGAGGCTTTATAAAGATAAATTTTCATTTAGGGAGGAAGAAGCAGAACATTCCAGAACCGAACCGATATCTACCACTCATTTCTCTGTGTTGTCTCTTTGGCCCAAAGCCAGCAAAGACAATTTCAAAAGTTGTTTTTATCAGGAAAACATTTGGTTGATATGGGCGTGTGAAGTGTCGTCTACTTTCAAACATATAGGAGGGAAGGAGGTGGGTGTGTTCGTCTTTTTTCTTCAGATCTGGCCACTCAACAACCTACAGTTTGACCTTCTCTCCCAGTCCCTCCCCTACTATCTAATCTCTCTTTCTGCCCTGTATCATGTAAAAGGGCAGTGTGTCTTCTCTCCTCCAGAAAGCATCATTAAGATCATTGAGGATTCTCTCTAGCTGGACAGCATTGTGTGTAGGCTGACTGCGTGTATTTAGTCTTTGAAAAGAACACTTCAGTGAGTGTCTCCATTTGCACTTGAAAGGCTTACGAAGGTACACTAATGACCCTACTATAAAAAACACAGATTTGGACACACACAGTTTTTTGATGAAACATGGCTAGACAGGATAGCTAAAGTTCTGAGAATGAAACAAACACAAATTCAAAGTAGTCTTCACTCAACCCAAAGAACAAAGCCTGCTATTTCTAACATTATCACAGACTGTGTTCCTTTGCTGAAACCACACATTTCTGAATGAGAACTCAAGAGAAATAGAGAATTAGAAAGGGTAAGAGACAGAATGTTGCAGGATGATCACAGTGAAATTGGAAACAGTAGGTTGACTTTTCTTTAGCTAAAATCGTTCTGTGCTTCCAAAATTCGAAATACTGCCCCCAGTGGCCAAAGCGGTAAGTGTTGTTGGGGGTATGGGCAGGTGTGAGCTCCATTTTCAAGTTGTGAAGCAAGATGTTTTCAGCTGTACAGGCTGTAATACAATGAAGAGTAATGCATATTTTATCAATTGTTCCCCCCAAAACCAAACCCTAAACCTTACCATCAGTAACCTCCAAATTGCGCTTGTCACTGATAATGCAAACATACTTACTTCCTGGTTTCAGCCCAGTATTCAAATTGTGTCATGCTTTTAGTCAAGCTGACAACATGATTCCAGGGGAAGGCAAACGAACCCGAGCTTATCAAACAAGTCTGATAGGAGATGCCGCTAGTCAGTCAGTGAGTTGGCATAATGTGGCCGATCCTAGGGTACCAGAAGTATTGGAAACAACTTGTCAACCTCCTGTGTGATCATGTTGCAATGAGAGGTATATGCTGAACTTTAGCCAGCGACAGGTGCCCTTCTTCAACATTATAATGCTCTTAAACACTGTATTAAAGTGAATTGTTTTTAAAAGTATACATTAAAACATATCATTATTACATGTATTAAGCATGTTATTAATTGCACAAAACACAATATACTACTCTTCTAACTGCAACTTTCAGCTCCAACTATATTATCAGGCCTTGAGAGAATCACATCAACCCATGGACTTGAGTACATATTATAGTGAGAAATGAACATTTATATTGTGACTGTTTAGTTTTATCTTTTTGCTTTTCTTTAGACCTGAGCTCTTTGTGGATGAAGAGATCTCTAAATCATTTTCACTTCCAAGAAGTCATCAAGACTACACACACACACACAAACTCTTTGGCTTAACTTGATGGGTAAACACAACAAAGTTAAACATGTCAAGTCAAGTGGGTCTATATTGTCATTCCTCTACATAGCTTATATACATTGGAACGAAATGTCGTTACTCCAATACCATGATGCAACACAGACCAGTACACAAGAGTACATAAAGTGCAATACACACCAGAATGTAGGACAATAAATACACAAAACAGAACAATAGATACATATAACAACAAATACACAGAAATGAGCTGTATACTGTAAACTATTTTGTAGTGTAGAAGCAATAAGTATAGCATAATTATTTGCATATGTACATTTAGATATAGCAAAAATATAGCATAAATGAGTTCCATAATAATAAGTGACTGATGCAGCTTTGCAGCAATGTTTTTGAGTCATACTGGTTTAGGTGTTTGACTAGGCCAGGTGAGCATTGGGAGGCAGCAGGGTAATTGAGTAATCTGACTGCCTCAGGGAAGAAACTGTTGCGGAGTCTGCTTGTGATGGCACGAATGATCCTGTAACTTCTGCCAGATGGCAGGAGGGTGAAGAGCCCAAGAGAGGGGTGAGAGGGGTCATCCACCATACTGGTGGTTTTGTAGAAGCAGTGGTTGTTGTATGTGGTATCAATGGTGGGTAGAGAGACTCCGGTGATCTTTTCAGCTGTTCAGCTTTTGAATCTCTCCACAGTTGATCCGTTAATGAACAGTGGTGAGTGGTCTGTTTGGGTCCTCCTGAAGTCAACAATCATATCTTTAGTCTTATCAACATTAAGTGATAGATTGTTGTCTCTACACCATTCTGTGAGCTGGTTCACCTCCTCTCTGTATGCGGACTCATCATTGTTGCTGATGAGACCCACAACGGTAGTGTCAGCAGCAAACTTGAGGATGTGATTTGAACTGTACTTTGCAGCACAGTCATGAGTCAGCAGGGTAAAGAGCAGTGGACTGAGGACACAGTCCTGGGGAGCACCGGTGTTCAGCGTGGTGGTGCTGGAGGTCATGTTGCCGATCCTGACGGACTGGGGTCTACCAGCCAAAAAGTCCTGAATCCAGTTGCAGAGGGACGTGGTCAGACCCAGCAGGTTCAGCTTTGTTATCAGTTGTTGTGGGATGATTGTGTTGAATGCTGAACTGAAGTCTATGAACAGCATCCTTATGTAGTTTGATATCTCAAAGTAACTCAAATGAATTTCATTATTGCGTTATATACTGGCTAGTGATAATGCATTTTAGCATGTTAAATTCAGTACCTGTAGGTGGGAAGCACTACAGAGAGCAGCTTGGTAGCTATGCTATGGTTATGGTTAGGGTTAGCAATTCCACAGAAATTAATGTACCTGTCCTAATCCCAAACTCAAGCTCCACTCTTTCCCATAATTGTATCTGCCAAAACTCCAACATAACAGAAGCTATTCTTTACAGCTGCTTTGAAACAACATCTGTTGTGAAATGCGCTATACAAATGAAAATGACTGACTTGACTATTCTACAAATCTCAACATAACAAAAAGTAAATACTAACAATTGTCCCCTATATTTATCTTGCACAAAAACATCAAATAACACTTAATGTAACATTCATTCTCCCTATTTAGTCCAATGCGAAGCATGCAGGGAACTAAAAATCCCTTACCAGATGTGTAGCACTTTCTTTCTTCTGCAGAACACAAATGAAGATTTTTAGATGAATATTTCAGCTCTGTAGGTCCTCATAATTCAAGTGAATGGGTGCCAAATTTAAACTCCAAAATCCACATTAAGTCAGCATAAAATAAATCCATATGACTCCATTGGTTAAATCCATGTGTTTAGACATGATATGATAGGTTTAGGTGAGAAACAGATTAATATTTAAGTCATTTTTTTGTCATAAATTCTCCTTCCTGCCCATTAGAGGGTGATATGTCAGAAGGATGTGAATCACCACAAACAGAAGAAGGAGAATAAGAAAGTGAAAGTAAAGTGGAAAGAGGATTTATAGTAAAAAAAAAAAAAAAAGATTTAAATATTGATCTGTTTCTCACCTACACCTATTTAACCTACTGGAGTCATCTGGAGTACTTTTAATTTGCCCTTATGTGGATTTTGGAGCTTCAAAATATTGGAACCCATTCACTTACATTACACATTTAAATGGATAGAACACAATGACATCAAGATGTGGCAAAATGTTAATTTTAATTAAGTTAATTGAACAAGCAGCAATCAGTGTATGAGGTAATATTTTATATGTCTAGCAGAAACATACCCTTTCAAACAAAATCTAATCTTCCCTTTTAATAATTTTCTATGGTGATCGTAATATGGTTTTAAATCCAAATAGGCACGTCTGCACACTCTCAATCTACAAACCTAAGCAGTTGACGTTTTTGATAGCTCTCCGTTTGATTGGTCTGCCAATTTGCATAACAATGATGTCAGAATTATTGAATGAAAAACAAAAATATCACCTGAAATCGCACATGAATTGCTTGCACATATCGCCCGCCCTTGAGACATCTTCGTCACTCATGAAAACAGCAAACTGGGGTTTACTGGGATGGATGGCTGGCTGACCATGTCACAGTTTGTTATGACAGAAGCAGGCTGTGTTGATGCAGAAATAAAACAAAATGTTTAATTAATGTGAAACCAGGGGTGACAACTAAAACAATGGTGCAGGAAGTAGGGTAAATGTTATGAGAGCATTAATTATGTATTTAACATGAATGAAAAATGCATGGCCTGATAAACACATGAAGTTTCTCCTCACCCCAAACATGTTCTCAAAAGGGCATGCTGCACAGCACCATAAGCTGCACAAATGACACAGAAAATAATAGATGCTTAGTAGGAATAGTCCATAGTCGAAGTTAAACATATTTATGACATAGTTATGAAATATTGCATTATTTTATGTTCTCTCATGTTTAGAATATACTTCACCTGTAATCATTAGTGCTGCTTAATCCTTATGTGCTTAGTCATAGAACTGTCTTTGGGTGATTCAATTCTGTCCAAAGCACTTGTCCTACATAAGAACGGGCTAATTGCTGATTTTACAGCCAAATAATTTTGAGAAGCAAAGACCATTTTTGAACCAAGTTTTGGCTATATGTTGGTTAGCAGACATATTATTTATACATTTTATATATAAGACAGCCCCGGCCTTTCTGTGTGGAGTTTGCATGTTCTCCCCGTGTCTGCGTGGGTTCTCTTCGGGTGCTCCGGCTTCCTCCCACCATCCAAAGACATGCAGGCTAGGTTAATTGATGTCTCCAAAAAATTGTCCTAGGTGTGGATGTGAGTGTGAGTGGTTGTCTGTATATGTGTGGCCCTGTGATGGACTGGCGACCTGTCCAGGGTGTACCCCGCCTTTCGCCCAATGTTAGCTGGGATAGGCTCCAGCCCCCACTGCGACCCTGTACACAGGATAAGCGGTTGTCGATGGATGGATGGATGGATATATAAGACAATTTGATTAAGTTTATGATGAAATAGACGCCTTTAAGTATGTTTTGGTGCATTACTTTCTTAATATGGGAATGTGTCCCTTATTTTCCACTTGGTAGGTGGCAACCCTCGTGGTGAAAACTGGATATCAATTTGCGTTGCACACGTCAATACATTAAAACATGCTGACTAACCGCCAGGCCACATCAATGACATTTTGCATAGCCTATTACATTAAAAATAATAAATTAATAATTTTCTCCATTTGACAATGAAATATCCCATACATAAAAGGTAATGTCTCTCAAGCCAGTCTCTTAGTAAAACCGCACAGCACCTACTCAAATTGTGCGCGTGGTGAGTGTTAATTTTCGACCCCAGTGTTCAATGATGCACATACAGTCAAACTGACCAGTTATTTTGATGTAGACAGCATGAGACAGATGGATTTAGTCAATGAGATGTTTTATCAATACAATGTAAATCTTGTTTTATGATATACTGTATTTTTAGATCAGAAAATTATTCACAGCCTTTGCTCAATACTTTGTTGAAGCACCTTTGGCACCAATTACAGCCTCAATTATTTTTGTGTATGATGCTACAAGCTTGGCACACCTATTTTTGGGCAGTTTCTCCTAATCTTCTATGCAGGACCTCTCAAGCTCCATCAGGTTGGATGGGGAGCGTCGGTGCACAGCCATTTTCAGATCTCTCCAGAGATGTTCAATCGGGTTCAAGTCTGGGCTCTGGCTGGGCCACTCAAGGACATTCACAGAGATATCCCGTAGCCACTCCTTTGTTATCTTGGCTGTGTGCTTAGGGTCGTTGTCCTGTTGGAAGATGAACCTTCGCCCCAGTCTGAGGTCCAGAGCGCTCTGGAGCAGGTTTTCATCAAGGATGTCTCTATACATTGCTGCATTCATCTTCCCCCTTCCCATGCTGCCACCACCATGCTTCACTGTAGGGATGGTATTGTCCAGGTGATGAGCGGTGCCTGATTTCTTCCATGGTTGTTCTTCTGGAAGGTTCTTCTCTCTCCACAGAGAAACGCTGGAGCTCTGTCAGAGTGACCATCGGGTTCTTGGTCACCTCCCTGACTAAGGCCCTTCTCCACCGATCGCTCAGTTTGGCCGGGCGGCCAGCTCTAGGAAGAGTCCTGGTGGTTCCAAACTTCTTCCATTTACAGATGATGGAGGCCACTGTGCTCATTGGGACCTTCAATGCTGCAGACATTTTTCTGCACCCTTCCCCAGATCTGTGCCTCGATACAATCCTGTCTCGGAGGTCTACAGACAATTCCTTGGACTTCATGGCTTGGTTTGTGCTTTGACATGCACTGTTAACTGTGGGACCTTATATAGACAGGTGTGTACCTTTCCAAATCATGCCCAATCAACTGAATTTACCACAGGTGGACTCCGATCAAGTTGTAGAAACATCTCAAGGATGATCAGTGGAAACAGGATAAACCTGAGCTCAATTTTGAGTGTCATGGCAAAGCCTGTGAATACTTATGTACATTTTTTTCAGTTTTATTTTTAATGAATTTGCACATATTTCAAACAAACTTGTTTCACGTTGTTATTATGGGGTATTGTTTGTAGAATTTTGAGGAAAATAATGAATTTAATCTATTTTGGAATAAGGCTGTAACAAAACAAAATGTGAAAAAATTGCTGTGAATACTTTCCGGATGCACTGTGTGTGTGTGTGTATATATATATATATATATATATATATTGTATTTTTTTTTTTATACGCTGTCTACCACACCTGGAGTCGCGAGTTCGAATCCAGGGCATTCTGAGTGACACCAGTCAGGTCTCCTAAGCAACCAAATTGGCCCGAATTCTTGGGAGGGTAGGTTCACATGTGGTAACCTCCTCGTGGTCAGGATTAGTGGTTCTCTCTCTCATTGGGGTGCATGGTAAGTTGTGCGTGGATCACAGATAGTAGCATGAGTCTCCACATGCTGTGCAAACTGACGTCTCAGAAGCGGAGGCAACTGAGACTTGTCCTCCACCACCCGGATTGAGGTGAGTAACCACACCACCATGAGGACCTACTAAGTAGTGGGAATTGGGCATTCCAAATTGGGAGAAAAGGGAATACAAATTTAAAAAAAAAAAGCTGTCCATTGAGCTTGACTTGTATTGAACCTGTAATATTCCTTTAAGCAGTGCAAAACAGCAACCATCTTCCTTGGACCTAAGCTTTGCCCAGCACTCCACACAGTACATGAACCGCTTCGGGAATACTCAAAAGTCAGGGAAATGTGCACAATGGCTTTACCAGGAAAAGTTTACAAGGGGGATACCATTAGAACTGGACCTCAATTTAAAGAGCAGGGCATTTAATTTCCACATGGCCCTCTGGTCTCATCTGTACCACAACCATATTTTTTCTCTGTTAGCTCTTCAGGATGTAGCATCCCACTTGACCATCCCCACACTCTGTGCTTTTATATTGATAGTTTGATGTATAATGAATTGCCTTTACTTTCTATATCCATCCTCTATGGTGTATCAACAACACATAGATTTATGATATATATTAATAGCTTTTTGTGCCGTGTCCAGCCATGGACGAAACATGCTAAGCTGATGAATAATACAAATAAATAAATAAATAAATAAATAAAACACTTGACACAAAGCAGCAAACATATTTGTGAAAACTTTATTTGTAGTCTTGTTGTGATGATACCCATGACACTGCTCTAATGGTGATATCCTCCCTAAGGAGTTTTTTATTAGCATCATTGTGTCATATGCATTAATCATGTGCTTCTAATATAAAATGGTGTCATCTGTGCGTTTTTCAGTCTCATAATTCACTTGCTGTCTTTGATGTCATGACAGATTTTCGTTATAACATCATTACACAGTTACATGGGTCAATACAGAAGGGCAGTGAGTGATCAGCAATAATTGAATACACTTGATGAGTCACTGTCTGACAAATCAGATAAATTAGCAAAAAGGTGGATAGGCCGAATCAATATTCTGTGCAGAAAATTTGATTCATGGGTTTAAGATTAGTAAGTGAGGGTTTAGCGACCATTGAAAGACTATGATGTCTTAAGCTTATTCACATTTAGTCCAGGGGTGACTCGGGCTGGTTACTCCGTGTAACAAATCTTTTTTTATTGGTTCCTTGCTAGTAAGTGTTATTTCCTAATTACTTATGCCTCAAAAGTATAGAAAATGGCTATTAATCTCCACAAACTTTGCTTTTTACTTTATATTTTGAAATTTACCTATTTTACAGAACATTCCAGATAGATTCAGTGCTGAGTAAACTTGGATTACCTTCTAGAACTTTCTAAAACTTTCCAGTAATACAAATAGTAGTATAAATGCAGGGTCCTTAAGACCACCAGTTCAGTTTAGTTCCAGCTACCTAAGTGGATACATAGCAAGACCTTGCTGGATGTCTTGAAGTTTGATGAGTAAGGCTGGGAGGTCATAGGAGACTTCAAAATGGTGGCATTCCTGATGGGTGTCCAAGGCCATGTTACCAAGTTTCCCTGCTATCTTTGCCTTTGGGACAGCAGGGACACAAAGGCACACTACCACAGGCAGGACTGGCCACAGCGGACTGAGTTCTCTGTGGGGAGGAACAACGTAAAGTGGGAGACACTGTTGGACCCCCGGAAGTTGCTGATGCCACCACTGTACATCAAATTGGGCCTTATGAAACAATTTGTCAGAACTCTAGATAAGGAGTTGGCAGCCTTGAAGTACCTTCAAGACTTCTTCCCTAAGCTGTCTTGAGGCAAAAGTCAAAGCCAGGGTCTTCGGACCACAGATAAAGAAGATCCTGGAGTGCAATGAATTCCCCAAAAAGCTCGCTAGTAAGGAGAAAGCGGCTTGGAACAGCTTTGTCACAGTGGTTCAGGGCTTCCTGGGCAATCACAAGGCCGAAAACTATGTGGAGCTGGTTGAGACTCTGGTGAAGAACTATGGCACAATGGGCTGTAGGATGTCCATCAGAGTTTATATCCTTGATGCTCATCTTGATAAATTCAAGGAGAACATGAGAGCATACTCGGAGGACCAAAGCGAGCGCTTATATACTGAACTTTGAACGCCGCTACCAAGGACAGTATAACGAGAACATGATGGGAGACTACATTTGAGGGCTGATTCAAGAAAGTGATTTACAGTATAATCATAAATCTCAAAAAACTTTCACTTCTAAATCTTTTGTAGTCATTTTTGTAATACTTATGAAAAACAAAAAATCTCTCATCATTTACTTACCCTCATGACATCCCAGACGTGTATGAATTTCTTTTTTCTGCTGAACACAAACAAAGAGATTTAGAAGAATATCTCAGCTCTGTAGTTCCATACAATACAAGTGGATGGTGACCAGCACTTTAAAGCTCCACAAATCACAGACAATCATAGTAAAAGTAATCCATTCAACTCCAGTGGCTAAACTAATATCTTCTAAAGAGATACGATCGCTTTGGCTTAGAAACAGATCTACATTTTAGTCCTTTTCACTATAATTATTTACTTCTGTTAGCTCTCCAATGCGCATTCATACACGTACAGAGTTCACGCAGCCTCTAGCGTGATATCATGTTCAAATAAATGCAAAACCAATGAAGGTTGTGAACAGCGTTCTGTTGTAAACAAATCAAGCTGCACTTCTGGTTGCATCATATCAGTTCTCGCGTGAACATGCCAACGTGCTAATGTCAAGCGATATTTAGACAGTCTTGTATTGTATTGTATTACATTGTCTGCACTAAGATGTCCATAAATGTTTACTTATCCAAAAACCCATGGCCTTGTCTTTAGATGTCTTATTTATTATTAGCTTATAATAATAATAATTATTATTATTATCATTATTATTATCAAAATGTACTTTTCCTTGCTTTCTGCAGTTTTGCTGTTTAAAGGTGGGTAAGATATCTTTCAGCTTGTACGTATATAATTTTAGGCTATGGGAAATCCCATTAGATGTTTGTCTCAAAGTGTCTTCCGGAAGGGCAGTCTCTGTTTTAGGACATGTCTCAGCAGCAAGGCAGATGGGAATCTCTTCAAACAGACATGATGACGCAGGTAAGGGCCAAACAGCCAAATCAAATCACTTAGTAAAGCCGGAGATATGAGAAACATGGATAGAGAAAGAGCGTGATAGAAAGATGTTTCAATTTTGAAGTGTCATGCAGCACCAGGAAAAGAGTATAATAATACTGAATTGCTTCCTTGCCAAGAGCACAGAGACCTATTACTTCATACAAACACAGAACAAATTCACATCAGATCATCTCTCAAGTTTAGAGGAGTTCCTCTGTGAATTTGATAGTTGATTTTGTTTCACTTATTTTTGTACATAGTCAAAGCTTAATACATTAAACATGGCAATTGGGAAATTTTGCTTAAGTTTTGGAAAGTGAGAATATTAAACAAAATACAATTTTTTTTTAAAGATTACAATTTTGTGGTTGTTAAGGTGTTTTAGGTGGTTGCTCGGTGGTGACCGGCTCAAGTACTGGATCGCATCCCTTCTTTATCGTAGGTCTAAAAAGCTTTTTGTTCGTTTTATGGTCCACCAAGTGAAAATCTGATCACTTAGAAAAGTAATGGCACACCTTATGTCTGCATGATTTGATTTATCATAAAAGTAACACAATCAGTGCGGTACGAGTTATGAGCCAAAGGTTAATACTTAAGGTTAGGCATTTCAACAGACTCCTAACACTTAAGTATAAGCAAGAGCAATAGTGATTGGAATACCAATTCACAAATGATAATTTAAAGCTTGGTTTTATTTGGTGATTATTATGTTAATTCACCCAAAATATAAAGATTTCAACAAGTAAACATCTTCTAATAATATCTGTTGCTTACTGGTTATGAAGTATTTCATGGATTAGTCTGGAGCCTACTGTGTAAACTGTAAACTATTGTGAAATGTGATTTATGCTGTTGTGCGTTGGTATTCATGTGCATTTGTGAGCACGCTCAGTTGGTATTCTATTTGAAAAAGAAGCATCTGGGCAGTGAATTGTGACATCACATCCTGGGAGAGTAGCAGTGAATAAAACTTTTCAAAGCACATTGATAGCCAACATGCATGCTGGTACGTGTGTGGCTTGCACATCTGCTGGCCAGGTGATGAGTGCAAAGGTATGTTCTGTTTCGGAGATTCATAAATGATGCATCTTTACTGAAGGTAATTATTATTCATAATGTGGACAGATCAGAAACATCTACAGCTCAGGAAGAAATTAATAGACCACTACAAACTGATCAGTTTCTCTGGATTTACTATTTATAGGTATGTGTTTGAGTAAAATGAACATTTTCGTTTTATTCTTTGAAGTTCTGACAACATTTCTGCCAAATTCCAAATAAAAATATTGTCATTTAGAGCATTTATTTGCAGAAAAATACAACTGGTCAAAATAACAAAATAGATGCAGTGTTTTCGGACCACAAATAATGCAAAAAACAAGTTCATATTCATTTTTTAAACAACACAACACTAATATTTTAAAACGAGAAGAGTTCAGAAATCAATATTTGGTAGAATAACCCTGATTTTCAATCACAGCTTTCATGTGTGTTGGCATACTCTCTAGCAGTCTTTAGATTGCTGTTGGTTGACTTTATGCCACTCCTGGTGCAAAAATTCAAGCAGCTCAGCTTTGTTTGATGGCTTGTGTCCATCCATCTTCCTCTTGATCAGGTTTTCAATGGGGTTCAGGTCTGGAGATTGGGCTGGCCATGACAGGATCTTGATCCAGTTGGCATCCATCCACACATTGATAGACCTGGCTGTGTGGCATGGAGCATTGTCTTGCTGGATCTTGATTCATGCGTCATAAAGTCGCCCAAAAGCAATGTGAAAGACTGGTGGAGAGCATGTAAGATGCATGAAAACTGCGATTGAAAATCAGGGTTATTCCACCAAATATTGATTTCTGAACTCTTCTTAAGTGAAAACGTATTATTGTGTTGTTTATAAATGAATATGAACTTGTTTTCATTGAATTATTCGAGGTCTGAAAACACTGCATTTTTTTTTTGGTTATTTTGACCAGTTGTAATTTTCTGCAAATAAATGCTCTAAATGACAATATGTTTATTTGGAATTTGGAAGAAATGTTGTCAGTACTTTATAGAATTTTTTTCCCCCCCAATTTACTCCATTCCATTTAATCCAGAGAAACTGATCATTTTGCATTGGGTTCTTAATTTTTCCAGAGGTGTATTCTGTTCATAGAATTCACAGTACCAACCAGACTATTTTTGCATACTCCGCAACAATAATAACGTTCACATATACAATGGTGAGCACATCGGAGGTTGCATTTTTGCTCAAAAGTTATGTTTTTAGTCCACTGGCGGTTAGGTTGAAATTTGGCATTTGGTTTAGGGGTGGAGTTATTTCAAAATGCATTCCTGTTGACTGTTTTAAAACATTTGCAACTAAAAATACTTCTATCGGGAAGACACGCAGGCTTGAGTGAGGTTTATGATGCCATTTATTTGATGAATGTAGAACAGAAAAGTAATGTCTCTCTTTGGCTTAGGCCCCATCTGGCGGTCCGAGGGAGTTGTACTCGGAACCATCACATCCTGCCGGAGATAGGAGGCAGGGGCGAGGAGCCTACCCCCGTGTGGGACGGGGCTCAACTGGTGGTGGTGGGGTGGTGGAGGTTGCCGTGTTAGCGCACTGAAACAGCAATGTGGTAGATTGTGAGCAGACTTATAAAGCAACGGCTTACCTGCGATTGGCTAGGAATTACCCAGCTAATAGTGTGATGATGTACAGCTGCTAGTCTTCCCGCTAGAACTACGCCGCGCTCACATAACTTGTGTTTGGCGCCACTCTGTGGACATTTCACCCAGAAACTGGAGCTCGCAAGTGTCAACAAGTTCAATAACACTTTGAGAATTGGCCACTGGGGGTACTTGATGTACTGTTTTGATGTACGTTCAAACTGATCAGTTCTAATAAAAAGCTTCTGGAGAAGCAAGTTCTTCGAATGCAAGAATATATAAACAGCTGCTTACCTCACTACCGTGACAATTCCTCCAGCATCCCTCCACCACGCCATCTCCTGCCTTATTTCAAACCACTCAAACCAAATCTGTTTACTTTAATTTTACTCAATGGAAACTTGTGAACACATTATAAAAACCAAATTAAAACCAGAGTTTCAACTAATGGTGATCACATGGCTGGGTAAACCTTCATAGTCTACTATCTAATAAGGCACTTATGACCATATTGAAGATTCACTACAGTAGCTACTCACAAGCTGAGTGGGGTAAATTGTGCTGACAATTATGAAAATCAACATCAAAGGTTGCTGTATCTTTAAAATGCATTAATTGCCCCAGTCTCTTTCAACAGTAGCTCTGTGATGTCACTGATGTGTTTGATCTTAGTCATCATCCTGGTTATTCAATCACAAGCATCATCGTTGTAATCCATTGTCGTCATTGTTATGATCAGTATTATTTAAGCTTCAGCAAACCTTGATTGTAACAGATGATTGCATTGTTGTTATTGGTTGTTTCAGTCCTAAAGGCTGTTATTGTGTCTGCATAAGGCACAGAGTGTTTATTTGACCATAGTGTGCGTGCGTGCAGGAGATAGTGTGCGAGTGAGAGCATGCCGAGTGTGGTTTGGTTTTGATTTTGATAGTGCTTTAATGACATTGGGGAAACCCCATTTCAGCAAATTACTTACTGATATCAAAACATTCACATGCAGTGTTGCACACATACTGTACTTGAATGCCTAAATACACAATGAAAGATAGCGTTACTTAATGGTTTTTAACCTGTTAATAACTTTCTAACCGTTTTAAGCACACAACCCGAAAATGACTTACCTACACAGTTTCTTGATCTTTGGAGAGAAAAATAAACTAGATGTTTCTGTCTAAAATTAGAACTGAGTTACCCATGTTTAAAGGGGTTCTGTCATCATTTAATCAGCTTCATGTTGTTCCAAACCAATATGATTTTCTTCCGTATTCTTCTGTGGAACACAAAATGAGCTGTTAGGCAGAATATCAAAGCTGCTCTTTTCTAAGCAATGAAAGTAAATGGGAATAGGGGCAGCTGAGCTCCAAAAATGACAGAAAAGAACCACTACAAAAGTATTATAAAAGCGGTCCTTATACCATGTGCACTGTATTCCTAGTCTTCTAAAGCCGACCGATAGCAGTGTGTGAAACAGACCAAGATAGCTAGCTTCACTCTCCTCTCCACCAATCAGGGGCGGATCATCCAATGAGTTTTATGGGCATGTGCCCAGGTGGCAAGGCCACTAGGTGGCTCACACCAGCAAAAAAATCAAGTTGATGTAAACACAGAGATGATGCACAACAGCGAAATGTGTCTGTATGGGACATGATCATAAGGAAATGTTCTGGTGATGGCCCCCGTTCTCTTTAATCTCATAGTGTAGAAAATGGCATTCAGGACATTCTTTAAAATATCTCCTTCCATGAATATGGATTCGGAACAATATGAGTTAAGAGATGACAGAATTTGTAAATTTTTGGGTGAACTGTTCCTTCAAATTGCATATTTTCAAATTATTCCAGCTATTAGACCTATACTAAAAATAATACCGCACATGTGCTTCAGTTTTGGGGTCATCAAGAACTAAGATTTTCCGTGGTGATAAAAATTAGAAATAGTTTAAAAATCTAGTTAACAACACGGATCAAGTTTTTGCATTCTTTGTATCCAATTCAGTTTAATCATTTTTTGAAAAACATTTATAGCATTTTCTACCAAAAACATTATTTAATGACTCATTTAATTAGGTATAACCATCAAGTAAAATGTATTAAAATATTTGCCTTGCACCTTATATATACAATATACACTCACCTAAAGAATTATTAGGAACACCTGTTCAATTTGTCATTAATGCAATTATCTAATCAACCAATCACATGGCAGTTGCTTCAATGCATTTAGGGGTGTGGTCCTGGTCAAGACAATCTACTGAACTCCAAACTGAATGTCAGAATGGGAAAGAAAGGTGATTTAAGCAATTTTGAGCGTGGCATGGTTGTTGGTGCCAGACGGGCCGGTCTGAGTATTTCACAATCTGCTCAGTTACTGGGATTTTCATGCACAACCATTTCTAGGGTTTACAAAGAATGGTGTGAAAAGGGAAAAACATCCAGTATGCGGCAGTCCTGTGGGCGAAAATGCCTTGTTGATGCTAGAGGTCAGAGGAGAATGGGCCGACTGATTCAAGCTGATAGAAGAGCAACTTTGACTGAAATAACCACTCGTTACAACCGAGGTATGCAGCAAAGCATTTGTGAAGCCACAACACGCACAACCTTGAGGCGGATGGGCTACAACAGCAGAAGACCCCACCGGGTACCACTCATCTCCACTACAAATAGGAAAAAGAGGCTACAATTTGCAAGAGCTCACCAAAATTGGACAGTTGAAGACTGGAAAAATGTTGCCTGGTCTGATGAGTCTCGATTTCTGTTGAGACATTCAGATGGTAGAGTCAGAATTTGGCGTAACCAGAATGAGAACATGGATCCATCATGCCTTGTTACCACTGTGCAGGCTGGTGGTGGTGTAATGGTGTGGGGGATGTTTTCTTGGCACACTTTAGGCCCCTTAGTGCCAATTGGGCATCGTTTAAATGCCACGGCCTACCTGAGCATTGTTTCTGACCATGTCCATCCCTTTATGGCCACCATGTACCCATCCTCTGATGGCTACTTCCAGCAGGATAATGCACCATGTCACAAAGCTCGAATCATTTCAAATTGGTTTCTTGAACATGACAATGAGTTCACTGTACTAAAATGGCCCCCACAGTCACCAGATCTCAATCCAATAGAGCATCTTTGGGATGTGGTGGAACGGGAGCTTCGTGCCCTGGATGTGCATCTCACAAATCTCCATCAACTGCAAGATGCTATCCTATCAATATGGGCCAACATTTCTAAAGAATGCTTTCAGCACCTTGTTGAATCAATGCCACGTAGAATTAAGGCAGTTCTGAAGGCGAAAGGGGGTCAAACACAGTATTAGTATGGTGTTCCTAATAATCCTTTAGGTGAGTGTACATACAAGTACACAATTTAATATTTCATTTTAAAAAAGTGTTTTCAAACACATTTTTCAAGGTAAAAATAAATGTTTTACAAAGATCAAGAATGTTTGAGTGAAGAATAATAGCAATACGTTTTCTCAGGGTTACACCAAAATGTGCGGTTTTATAAAAAAATATATATATATATTTATGTATTTATTGTAAAACTTCACACTCTCTTTTGAGGGTCTGAAGTGTTCTTCTCAGTTTTATTGGTTTTGGTCAACATAAACAATAAAATGGCTACCCACATGTTGGTTACACCACATGACTTTGATTTGGTGGACAATAGTTTTTCAAAGATTAATCATATTTTTCACACACGTTTTTTATTTTTAAATGGAATTTTGGTAACACTTCATTTTTAGGATTCCACTTACAGGATGGTTTTAAAGTATAGTGACCTCTTATATGTCACCAGGTGTGGTGTGGGCACTAGATGAGAACAAGTCAATTCAAACTTGTCTTCTCTCATTGCCTACTCTGAGTAGGCAACACATTTTACACTGATCCCAGACCAGCTTTCATTTGAATCCACTCTATCCCATATAAAAGATAGAAAGGCTGATCTTAGATCTGTATAGAAGGGCAACCAATCCTCCACATCATTGTCTCAATAACTCCTCAACTAATACCTCTGGTGAGAGCATGACTCACACTGACGTTCTCCTTCTATTGGTGTGAAGACCAGGTCTTCGCTTATTAAGGTTCATATGACAAGCTGTTGACAGATGTTCTTTTTGTGTCCACTAATCATTTTAAAATGAGTCCACAACTTGGAATCATTGGTATACTTTCCTTCTTTCCATCATAGTTCACATATCCTGTCATCATTTACTCGTCTGCATTTTATTCCAAACCAATATGAATTTCTTTTATGGGACACAAAAGCAGATGTAAGGCAGTACGTTAGTATGAGTCACCATTTACCTTCATTGTATGATAAAGAGATGCAATGAAAGTGAACGGTGACTCAGACTAACAATCTTAACATAGGCTTTTGTAGGGATGTTGTCCATGTTCAGGACCAACAAAATATACTGATCAATAAAAGCATTCCACTTACTCTCTGCTTCCATCCCAGGGGAATCTTTCTGAGTGAGTTGTCTGGAACACCAGCATAATAATTATGTCTTTTCCTCTCTAATCTGACATCAGGATGTATTTCTATCTAACCTGACGTGAGGAACCCCCAAAGACAAAAAGTTCTGTAGAACCAACATTTAAGAGGAATGACTAAAATGTATTAGTCGGTATCAGTATTTCCCCTGCATATTTTTTCTTTAACCGACTCAGATCGACTCACTGATACACGTTAACTAGTTGACAAATGGGTCTGGAGCAAAGACATTCTGCTCTGAGTTTGAGTCACTGTAACTCCAGTACAGGCAGAATTTAATTAGTAATGTATAATTAATTGCATGCACATTCACCTCCCCAATACATCTACCATATTGGATAGTGTATGTACAGTATATATCACTATGGAATGTTTGAAACAAATGTCAACTGAATGTCAGGGCAATTATCTAATAGATATACAAACAACTATGTAGACTGTACTTGTTAAAGTTGAAGTCCTTTTTGATGTTTATGATGAGTTTTGAACAAGGCAAAACCTGGGTGGGCATACAATACCAACCATTATGAACGACATTAAAACTCCAACACTGAAATGGTCTTGATTGCCAAGCAGTGGGTTAAATATGATAACAATATGGGCTTAGTTTTGTTTTTGCTGTGCTAATCCTTTAAGCTTACTAAAGTAATTGTCCATAAATGTATTTAGATTCAGGCAAGTGTAAAAGAACAGCTCGGAACTGAAAAGAAGCTGGGATTCCCCAATTTCAGAACATTTCTAACAATCATCCAACCATAAGAATGAAAAAGCAAGGCACAGATCTGGAGATGGGTTAAAAATCATATAAAGACCATGATTTTCCTTGTTAAGCCACAAGTAAATCCAAATAATCATCACATTTGGGTTTGCATGGTAAGGTAGCCATTTTGTAAGGGATCCCAACATGAATCACATTTGAACTATGTAGAAACACACTACAAAAAAAAAACTTTTACCTAAATGCAAAGCAAGTGGATTTCTATGAAAGGCAGCAGCACATGACCCAAATAGTTTTAAAGAGTACCATCCCCCCGGTTAACACACATGGGTGTATTCTTCATGGGACTACAAGGAGGATAGGGTAAAATAGATACAACAGTGCCGATCCCAAACTCTCGATGCGTCTCTTCAGAGGTTGACTCATTATATAGAAGTACAAAGACTTTTAGTATACCAACAATGACAATGAAGTTGGACTTAAAAGTGAAATGTGCCATTTATGTACCACTAGTGGCACTAGTATCCAAACTGGTTTCACAAACACTCCCCCTGACTTCCATTGTTTGGAAAACAGGTAATCCCTCAACCACACCATTGGTTGAGCCAGTGTTGCTATATCAGGCTGCTCAAATAAACAGCACAATCTTTTGAAAGCCACAGAACCACACAAAGTGAACCTGTAAATGGCTTAGAATTGTCTTAGAACTCTGCATAAGTTCCAAACATAAATTCAGGAGGAGCTTGTTCATATAGGACTGCCAATCATATCCCATGGATCTACTTCCATTACACCGATCACAATTATTCCGGTATCCAGGCAAGAGCATTTGTTTTTATAGTAGTGCTTGCCCGTGCAAAAGTTGCAACCAAATCTGTTGGTGTGCAACTTCTGTATTGGCACCCCCAGAGCTGGTTGCAAGCAAGGCCACTGCCTTGTTTGCCTATCTCTAGAAACAGCCCTGGTGTAACCAGTCCTACTTGATCCACTGCGAGTGGGATTCAAATGCCGGGTCTCTGGCATGTGAGTCGGGCACGCTAATGAGGAGGCTAAAGGATACAACCTTTAGCGTCAGTCGCTAGTGCACCTCTTGAGGCCAGGGGAGAGAGGTATATCTACTGCACAGCTACCTACCATCTGGATACCATTACCTCACTCCCAACCAGGTCACGGCACCACTGTAACCGGTCCTACTCCACCCACTCTGGTCGGGATTTGAACCCGGGACTCTGGCACAGGAGGCGGGCGCACTAACTAGTAGGCTAAAGGCTACAGCCTCTAGCATCAGTTGCTAGTATGCCTCTTGAGCCCAGGGGAGGGAGGTTTACACACTGCACAGCTACCTACCAGCTGGCTATGTTACACTGGCAATAATCAAACCAAAGATTATGCAAGAGAGAAGTTCTCAGATGTAGCACCTCACCAGATGTGCCTCATATTTAACAGAACAACATCAAAGAGCTCTCTTGCTTTCTTAATCTTTTCCTTTGTCCATATCTTCCTCCATTCCGATACAAGCAAACTCACGAACACTTATAAGGACCACCAACACACTAATAACTCCAACCACCAATGCTTCTCAAAAGACACACCCCTAACCACCCCTAATCTGCGAGGACCCAGAAAAAACGTCAGGCACTCCTCTCTTGATAGCTTAAATGGTGTTTATAGGACATTATCATTAGTTCTATCAGAGGACATTTGCTTACGTAGAGAAATAGGGCTGTGACAGTGGGTGTGGGAGATGAATCCTGCACAGGAATTAGGATGATACAGAGATCTCCATGTCAGATGAGCTCATCACTATTGATAGAAATGAGTCCAACAGTAATGACAACAGATCCATCAGATCAAACGGTTTAGGTCATTACCGAGACCCACATGTGCACGCACTCAATCACAGGCATACCAGACTTGCAATCACAAATACCACACACAATCAAAAATTATACAAAGAAGCACATGCCCACACACATGCTACAGGCAGACACACACAATTAGAAGCCAATGCTCTTGAGATCCAGGGCTTGGTTCTTTTGTTCTAATTTACCATAATTTACCATTTACCATTTACATTCATTTACCATGTCATGATAAATCGGAAATCCATCATAAATACACACTCTTAAAAATTAAGTTTCCATTTAGATCCAAAACGTTTTTACAGCGTGATGCCATTGTAGAGTCAATCTGAAATGACATTCTCAATGGAATTTACTTCTTTTTGCTTTCCGGGCAGCCTCACACCCTGCAAGAGATGCACTGATGTATCGGCTGAAATCTGACCAATTTAATGTGAGCCTAACAGTCGGCTATTAAAAAGTCAGATAAAGTGAGTGAAGAATATTAAAGTGAGTTAATAATGTGCTTTTTGTTTCAGTGTTTTGTTTATAACCGAGATCAGTAACTCATACACTGTAAAAACTGACTTTAAGGTTTAGTTGTATCAACTAGCTTTTTTGAGTTGACACAACTACAATTTTATTACAACTTAAATAAATTTTTGATTCTATTGACTTCTACTTAAATTGGATTAACAATTGTATTTGCCATTTCAACTCACTTAACAAAGCTGACTGAAAAAGCAAAGATTTGCCAGCTCCCAGCATGCATTGCAGCATGAATAATGAATTAGGTCAATGTTGTAGGCTTATTTTTTGTGATTTGTGGACTTTATTTGTGCTGTTTTTGTCATTACTGTTAGTTAATAGTTGTGTGGTGATGTTAATATCTTATATTTTATTTAATGGCTTTTGTTGAGCATCAACATTACTGAGTTGTACTGAAAACTCTGTGCCTCCCGTTCAAACGATTGGATGTCCAGCCTTTGCTGGTTTTCAGAAAGTTCTTTAATCAGAACTTAAACATCAAAACTCTAGGTGCTGCAATGCATCCTGGGTAGCCTTATGTGTCACAATATTAAAGTTATTTGAACAAAACCTGCTAAATCCAGACAACTAACAATAAAAAGTTTTGCCAATTAATAATTTAGTTGTCTTGACAAAACTTTTTAAGTTGAAAGAAATGTATATTTTTGGTTAATGTAACTTGACTAAGTCAAAGCAAAAAGACAACTAGCTTTAGTTGAGTGAACAATTGTTATTATTTTTTACTATTTTACAGTGTAGAGAATAAAGTATAAACAGACAATGTAAAATCAAATGTTGTAATTAATGGCCAAAAACAAGTTGCCTTAATTAAACATTACTTCAAATGTTAAGTTTTGGGAAACCCTGTTCTAAATTATGCGGTGTTCTAAATTGTTGTATCGTACATCACTTGTTGCTAGTATTAGTAATCACTATTACTAGTGCTTATACATATGGGTACAGATTTGAACAAACCCCTAACCTTAAGTGCTAAATTTTGTGTTTAACTCATCTCACACCATTTGTGCTACAAACTGGAATGATAACTTAAATTGTCGAAAATCTTGTTGAGCAGAGATGTGCTGTTAATTTCCAAGTAACCATTCTGACGATTTTCATCTGATGGACAATATGGCCAGAATTTCCCAAAGATTGACATTAAAGGAAGGGACCTGAGCCATATCTAGGTACCAAAATATAATAGAGACCTGGAGGTGGGCTCTTTTGACTTTGGCCGTGAAGCACATCAATGCACATTAGCAACCGCATAGCAAAGTCCCGGCACTGTGGCTGCAAGATTTGTTCGAAAAAAGCACCACTCACATTTTCTTCAGAAAAAGTAAATATTTTGTCACAATTATGTACAAGATTTAATGGGACAGAAAAATCTGTTCTGGATTGACAAGCAGATTTTTGGTCTGTGGTAATCAGAGTAACTTCAAATTGTCAAAACCCCTGATGAATCTTTTATTACAAATGTCTTTTTTAGCAGTGTGGATTTGAATGTGGTTAGCCCTGATGCTGTAAGAAAAAATAAGATGTTACACTTACAGTATTGACAGATGGAGGACACAGTTTCATTCTTTTTCTACCTCCTTTCTCATCTCTGCCTCCATTTATTTTTTCTCTGTAGACCGAGTGGCAGAAATCACCACAGTCATTTCAATGTGGGGAATTATCACAGCAACATCCCACTCCCCTCCACTGCACCCGGTGTTAAATAAGAGACAGTAATGACATCCAGTCTGTCCAAACAAACACCCAGACACTTCTACAAACTCTGACACACACATACTGTATTCAACTGTAATACACCCACTCGAGAACGAGGGTAGTAAACAATTCACAGCATGCTGCCAGTTCGAGTAGCGCTTTTGAGGTTTACGGGTCATGCAGCTGTTGCATAGTGTCAATGTTTCCAAATTTTCCTCAATACTGTAAATAGTTATTTTCGTGCAGTATTTTTGTCTTTTCTTCCGGAAAAAGTATCTAAATATCCTTAAAACAAGACAGATTTACTTAAAAAGCAAAATTGCTTAAGATATTTACACTTATTTCGAAAGAATAAGTTAGCTCATGTCTTGGCTCATGGTCAAATTGTGTTTTATTTTTTATTTTCCTTGCTGCATGCATATATCTCAATCAGTTAGTTAACTTATGCTTAAAATAAGAACTAAAACAACTTGCCGATGGATTAGGAAAAATTTATTCAAGATCTAGGTGTTCTCTGAAAACTAGAAGTATGTGGCAGGGAATTAACATCATCACGGACTACAAAGGGAATAAAAACTCTGCCACGAACACCGCTGCCTCTCTCCCGGATGAGCTTAACACATTTTATGCTCGTTTCGAGGACAAAAACACCGCCCTCACGGAGAGAGCACTCGCGGCTGACGCTACAGAGGTTGGTTCTCTGTTGTGGATGTAACCCGATCCTTCCGACGGGTGAACATTCGTAAAGCCGCGGGTCCAGACGGCATTCCGGGCCGTGTCATCAGAGCGTGCGCGAACCAACTGGCTGGTGTTTTTATGGACATTTTCAGCCTGTCTCTCTCCCTGTCTGTAGTCCACACATGCTTCAAAACATCAACCATTGTGCCTGTTTTGAAGCAAGCCAATATCACTTGCATAAATGACTGGCGTCCTGTTGCTCTGACCCCCATCATCAGCAAATGCTTTGAGAGGTTGATCAGAGATCACATCTGCTCTGTGCTGCCCACCTCTTTGGACCCATTGCAGTTTGCCTACCGTAACAACCGCTCCACTGATGATGCCATTGCATCTACAATACACACCAATCTCTCCCACCTTGAAAAAAGGAACACGTATGTGAGAATGCTGTTTGTAGACTACAGCTCAGCATTTAACACCATAGTGCCATCCAAGCTTGATGAGAAACTCCGGGCTCTGGGCTTAAACAGCTCGCTGTTCAGCTGGATCCTGGATTTCCTGTCAGGCAGACGTCAGGTGGTTAGAATGGGCAGCAACATCTCCTCATCACTGACCCTCAACACTGGAGCCCCGCAGGGCTGTGTTCTCAGCCCACTCCTGTATTCCCTTTACACACATGACTGTGTGGCGACACATAGCTCCAATGCCATCATTAAGTTTGCTGACGATACGACGGTTGTAGGTCTGATCACTGACAATGATGAAACAGCCTACAGAGAGGAGGTGCACACTCTGACACGCTGGTGTCAGGAGCACAACCTATCCCTCAACGTCAGTAAGACCAAGGAGCTTGTAGTGAACTTCAGGAGGAAAGACAGAGAACACAGCCCCATCACGGTGTCCACATCACTGAGGAACTCACATGGTCCGTCCTCACTGAGGCCATTGTGAAGAAGGCTCACCAGCGCCTCTTCTTCCTGAGATGGCTGAGGAAGTTTGGAATGAACCACCACATCTTCTACACCAGTACTGTAGAGAGCATCCTGACTGGCTGCATCACCGCCTGGTACGGCAATAGCACCGCCCACAACCGCAAAGACCTGCAAAGGGTGGTACGAACTGCCAGAAACATCATCGGAGGTGAGCTTCCCTCCCTCCAGGATATATATAACAGACGGTGTGTGAATAAAGCTCGGAGGATTATCAAAGACTCCAGCCACCCGAGTCATGGGCTGCTCTCACTGCTTCCATCAGGCAGGCGGTATCGCAGCATCAGGACCCGCACCACCCGACTACATGACAGCTTCTTCCCACAAGCAATAAGACTTTTGAACACATGATCTCTCACGATCAACAATCAGCACTGCACTTTATTAATCTTATTATCTCACACTGGACTGTCAATATATTCCCCACAATATAACAACTGCATATATATTTTTATATACTCTTATTTTTATTGTATGTGTATTCTATATTGTGTGTATTGTTTACTGTACATTGTATATCAGTATTGTGTTGTGTAAGTATATGTACATTTGATATGTAAATTGTGTTGTGTAAATATGTTGTTTATTGTAAAGTGGTTTATGTCTCGTCACTGTCATTACTGCTATGTTGCTCGGAACTGCACACAAGACTTTCACCTACTTTTGCACTTGTGTACATGGTAGTGTGACAATAAAGTGATTTGATTTAATAACATGTCATAATTCATCTTGTGCAATTTTAGGGATGTTTACAACTGCTGTCTGGAAAACGGGTTTACATAAGGACTCCAACCGGAATCTACACTTTCACAAACACGTGTGCATGTATACAGCATGCACACCACTGTCTAATAACAAACATGTGTTTTTATGTGGACGAAAGGATTCGCTTTTGTTCCAAAATGGCAAGTGACCCAAATCGTCAGATTCCTGAATTTTTTTCCCCTGACAGAAGTTGGGGTTTTGAAATGTGTTTTCTTCATTCTTTTTCATTATATTTATTATAATTTCAGTAACATTCCTCCTCCTCCTCAGCAGCCCAGTGTGTTGTATTCAAGCAAAATATCTTAAATCTTGGTATGCCACAAGCATCAAGTCAATCCCTCTGAAGTCAATCACATTCAGCTGAACCTGCGGAAGTTCAGTCCCCATTTATCTTCCTGCATTCCCAATGGAACTCCACATCGAGATATCAGCGGCTCATCAGCGGCATAATCATAACTAGGTGTAGTATTACATTTACAATTACATAAACTACAATTTAGTCATGAATACTTTTATGTACAGTGATGCCTCACTGTCTGATTTAAAGGAATATAGTCCCAGCTTTACAACCTGGTCTCATTGAATCACGTTATTATACCTACGCTTTTTCAAAAACATTTTTTACATGGCTTTTGGAACGCATTGCTGCACTTTCTCTGAGAAATAACCTTTTCACACAAATCACAGGAATAGGGCAGATTATAAATAGTTCAAAAATACTTACTTTTCAGCCTGTGCCTCAATGCTATCTTATGACATCAAAACTTAAGCGCTATATCTTAAAAAAAAAAAGATTTTTAAGGTGATCCATTTAACTAACTACATTTACAAGCTTGGTCATCAAATTGCGAAGTAGCTCAACTGATAGAGTGTTTCACTTGGACCAGGTATGAGTTCTGAAGAGCACGCGAGTCGACACATAAGCCGAAAGTGTGACGTGGTTGCTTTAACTGTTGCATTTTTCATGGCACAGTTTGCTTTTATGACACTTTCAATTAGGCTTAGGGTAGGGATATAAGTTTGTTGATTTAAAACTTAATAGAGTATTAACTTTAAAAACCTCAAAGGTGGAGAAAGAAGATTTTCAGGGAATAATGAAAACAATTTTGGTCTGTTTGTCATTTAAAGCTATCGTATGGCTTTAAAAGACAAGGAATATAGTGCACAAGTCATATAGAACACATTTATGGATCTTTTGTGTCCTTTTTGGAGCTCAACTACAACATTCATGCAGTAGAGAGAATCAGTGGCTGCAGTCTGCCATCCAGGACAAGCGAAGATCATGAGAGCAGACGGGCAAGATCAACAGCAGCTTCTCGTGCCTGGGTCATTGCATCCTTTTAACGTTAGCCTCTGAAAAGTAAATCAAAGGCATCAAAGCAAAAGCAACGAGGCACAAAACAATTGTTATTACCATGGAAAATGGCCCTCTTCATCAACTGACACAGACACGAAACAATTTTGATATGCAGTACTGCTAACTTCCACATATACAGTACCTTAAAAACAGGACAGTCTTCCTATTTCTAGAGTTTTACCCAGGGCTGTTTCAGACCATTCTAGTGCACCAATGAGGGAGGTATGGCAGAGGCGTCCTCTTTGGCGCCCTCGGCGACCACCTAGTTCCCTATGCCTAGAAACAGCCCTGGATTTACCTAATTATAATATGTGTGTTTCTTCAGCTTCAGGCACTTTCATGTCCCAGGGATTGATTTTTTTTTAATTAAAACTAACATATTTCAATCATTTAATTTTTGTTCTATTAATGTCACAATAAATTTTTTTACAAGTATTACCAGGCTTTTACTGTTTTACTCTTGTCCAAGATCCAGGCTTTCAATATTAAACTATGAAAATCCATTATAAAAATGAAAATCATTACATGTTTTAAACGATGATAATCTAAACAAAGACTGAATTAAACAGAAACCATTTCAATATATATTGTATGAAAATTAGTTCTACACAGTTCTGGCATCATTTCCACCACACCAAACAATTTAGTCTCTATTACGTTTTTATTTTATTTAATTAGTGTGCTTGCTAACCACATTGACAAGTGTCAGTAAAGAGCATTCTTGAGACAAAATACTGTATGAGACAAAAACAAAGAAGTATCACGATACATGATACATGATATCACTTGTAAGCAGAATGTTTTATTGGCCGTCATTTCCAATCAAGCTGAGGAATCAAATTTTCCTTGATCTTTTAACGTATAAGAGTTCACTAAAAATACTGTAAGTTTCAAAACTCAAAACTTCCTCCTAACTGCAAAAGGTTCATTTGTTTGTCACAAGCTGCCAAACTGACTCATTCTCTACTACCTCCATATTGTGATGTCACACGGTGGTAGACATTTGCGTCTGACCGCCTCCACAACAACACATCAACACCTACTTTGCCTCATCACTTCCATAGCCCGCCCAGTAGCGATGAACATTGAGATGGCAAGTAGAGAGTGAGATTCAAGAGCAGAGCCAATCATAACAGTGGGCATTATGAAATTAGCTTAGCAAGACAAAGAAGTCATCTATTTTATTCAAAATTTGTTAAAAAATATAATTTCCATCTCCAACAGATACCATAGAATTGTATTAAACACAATACAGAATTTGAGAACTAGAGGAAATGAAACTGCGGTAGGAATATTCCTGATTTTCACAAAAAAATGACAATAATTGCAAATCTCCCGTGATGCATGCACATACACCCATTGGACAATGTTGGCATACAAATGTAAAACATCTATTGTGAATGTTTTAACAAGATATCCACAGGGCTAAACACGCCTGAAGTTGAAGAATCCTCCATATACATATTATGTTTCATCTGTTGGAATGCGAACTATGCCAAAGCATGCAGGACATTTAATAACACTTCTGCAACTTTTCAATATTGCATTCATATCTGTACATTTGGGGAGCTTTTCACTGAATCAAATTCCTCAAGTGCAGTCCGTTACTAATATAAAATCAGTGATATTATAGTATCAGTTCCTGGTATCAGATAATTCCATTTAATTTTGCATAATGTAGCATTTAACATTCTTACAATTCTAATATCCTTGTAAATTATGGAGATCAAATAGGGCACATCAACTCACTCAATAGATCTTCCTGCCTGCTATTCACAGTTAATACATACGTACCAAGAAACAATAATATGACTGTCATGAATTATTAGTGGTGCTTCCATAGGCAAGCATCAGTATTATTACTGCTATTATAAGCTCACGCTTACAAGTGTTGAAGCAACTCATCCTGCACATTTGCCAAATGGATGATACTTAATGTCATGCACTTATGGAGGAGAGGTGTGCTATTATATTTATATGTGAGCGAAATGGTGAAACGGGTGAAAAAAATCACCAATGCATTGACAGCTGCGCCTGAAATATATTTAGAGATATGTCTGAGATCTGCTCAGCTTCAACACCTCTCCTCCACAGGTGGCTATCTCAAACTATTCCCTCGCCTGCTTATTTTGGCCTGTTGCTGTTGTCCTAACTTACCCTCATACAGAATAAAATGAGACACCTCGGAAGCTTTACATGTACAACGTGGCTGCTGTTTCCCAGTCTTGCAACAATGACCCAACGAGTGCATGTCAACAAGACATCTACTCTCGGTTCCATCACGCCATATCCAAACTATTTTCTTTTTGATTAGGAAATGTGCTTTACCCTTCCCTAATGCTCAGTCCCACTCGAAACCATTGCGCACACAGAGATGTATTTTTATAGAAAGAAGTTCATTGGCAGGATACTGTAAACTCTTCTACAAAACAAATCTGTTGCAATTGTTGCAAACAGCACGGATTTCAACTTGTCACTATGCTCCATGCATAGTGATGGTTTAGCATCTCATCTTACAACATCATAACCCACTATCTTACAAAAGACTCATATTTCAATCTTCAAAACCAATGTATAATAATTTACAAAACGCAAATAAGGCTTTAAAAAAACATGTCTTTTACAAAAGTCAATATCAAAAATGTACTTTCTTAATACACATTTTTGGTCTCATGAACAATTCATGTGCATGTTATTCCATAAAAATAAAAAAGCTTGTCTTTGTTATCTTTTGTTAAAATATATTGGTTAAATTATAATAACTTGCTCCGCCGCTGAAATATTGTTCCTTTTTGGATGACATCACCAAGCCCTCTTACTGTCCTATCAAAGACCGCTTTAAACAGTGGCCACTTTTTAAAATCCAACCAATTCCCGATGGATAAAACAGACTGATCACACTGGGTGCTTCTCATTTCCAAAATTTTGCTTCCTCGTTTCCTCGCTACTCCGTCCTCCAAAGTCCAAAGTCCGCCATTATGAAGGACGTATCAATTCGCTTAATGCTCCATGAAGAGGTGAGGATCGATGAAGCTTGAATGAGGACATACAAGAGCTTCCCATGCAGAAGACTTTTTGGTCGCAGCACCTGACGCACGCACAAATTCTCATCTCCTCCTTTAAATAAACCATCACTGTCACATACTTAAACTGTGCATCTTGAATTTTTAGGTTTTATAATGGAAATATCAATTTATCAAGTTTCAACAATATAATAGAATGTGCTCTGATGTGATGCATCTGCACAGAGACGGCACTCTGAAGTGACACATGAGTGAGCAGGACTTTCCATTTTACAAAAACATCTTCCTTCCATTCCTCTGTCCTCATTTCCTTTCCTTCCATCCGGTCTTCATTTTCTAAGTGCATGTAGCAAGTAAACAAGGAAAGGAAGCAAGGAAAGGAAACAAGGATGCAATTTCAGAAATGAGAAGCACCCACTCTGAATTTGGTGGCAGAATTTGAAGGTTCTTCTGCTGAAATCGGTCTATGCTTACCAATATTTAAATCACTGCCCCCACTGTCCGAAGCCAGAAGTTTTGTTGAATGTATAGCATGAGCATGTAAATGGTCTGCACTTATATAGCGCCATTTTAACCTTAGCGGTATTCAAAGCGCTTTACACTGCGTCTCATTCACCCATTCACACACACATTCATACACCAATGACGGCAGAGCTGCCATGCAAGGTGCTAGCCTGCCATTGGGAGCAACTTGTGGTTCAGTGTCTTGCCAAGGACACTTCGGCATGTGGAGTCGTGTGGGCCGGGAATCGAACCACCAACCCTGTGATTAGTGGCTGATCCGCTCTACCACCTGAGCCATAGCCACCATAATCCCAGCTAAAGGGGGCAGCTGTGGCTCAGTTTCCGTGTAAATGTGGCACAGTGGCACCAATAGCGAGTTGCATATTTAGTAATACAGTCAACAGGAATGCATATATTATTAACCCTACCCTACCCCCAACCCCACCCCTAAACCTAACCATCAGTGGAGTAAACTATTTAATTTTAGAGTGAAAATGCAATTTTACTTCCTGTTTTCCACAGCATTTTTGAAACAAGCTATCACTAGTGTCAATAATTTGGCTGAATGGGGTTGATTTCAGAGTACTTATATTTTCAGAAGCAACATGTTGATTTTCCATGTGATCATTTTGGGATCAAATTAAGTCCAATCATGTTTGACTTGGAAATCAGCCACAGTATGGAAGTAAAATGAGATGTGCACGTCGTTTCATGTTGACTTGAAACATCTTTTCACTCTCTGTGGACCTGTGTTCCTGAGTAGCCACACCCACAGACTCTTTGCACAGAGTAAAAATCCATTTGTAAATAAGCTTAGAACAAGCGCACCATTGTAAAAATAAATCTGTTTTCAGACATCCATATTTCTGTAAATTTAAATAGTTTGTGTTTAAGTGTGAATATGCATATTTTAATACATATTAAATCCAGTTTTTACCCAATTACATGCAAGTTACTGTTCCCAGATCAATCAACCAAATGCCATAAGAAAGCAATAATCTGTCTTATTTAAGTCTTGTATAAGGGAGGAGGGAGGAGTATTGTTTTGATGCCAGTGTACTTTACCTTGGTTACTAAATACAATAATAGAAATGTATTAAACTCCCCATGTGGCCACATTATAAATGACAATACTTCACATCCGAATGCTGACAGAGGAAGTTGTTATTTTGTCCATTTTATGACCAGATAGGCAGTTCGAGAAAGACTATGGAAAACTGAAAAGGAGAAAGAAGACACAACAAAGAGAAATATTTGATGAAAGGCCAGTGGTCAATGGACAGTGAGACCAATTTGCTCCAGTTGACTTTTAGAGAATAAGCATGGGAGACTGTGTTAAATTTATTTCCCACTTTTCATCTGTTATTTCAAACAGAGACTCACAGCTTGACACAGCTTAATTTCAACAAGGAACTTGCTGAAAGATTTAAAAACTAAGCAGGCATTCAAATCAGGGACATGTGGATTTAAATAAACTTGCCTTTCATTGCAGATAGACAAAATAATCTTGATTGATTGAACACATTAATGTATCCCAATAACCTTTCACAAACTTTTTAAAAGAATTTAATGTCATCACAAATATTTCTATGACCAGGACCTTGTGTGTTTTCTGCTGCATTGTTAAACTGTACTTAACAGCACATCAAACAACTTTGACTTGGCCATCATACACTATTACAGAAGTAAGATTGTGCAGTTTCTTTCATATACTGCAATAAGGTCAATAGCATGTAATAGCATTGTTAAAGAAAATATAGTAATTAAATAGGTGTTAGAATTAGGGTTGCATATGAAAGGGATCCAAAAATTGGGTGATCGTACATTCTGGAGAGTAGCCCATCGAAATGGGTAAGGATTATGTGATATTTCAGGATTAAAATAAATTATTTGGAAGAGAGAAAAAGTGTTTAGTTTTGCTTATTTCCCCTAATGCAGCTTCTGTAACCTGGCAGCTACACCACTGTGATTGCATGATGGAAATACCTACCATGAGGATGCCATCTTAGACAGAATAGATTTTCCAGGGTGTCATAGCATTGCAAGATGATCATATGACATGTACAAATGTTTAAAGGACCCAGATATTCATTTGCCCTCTCTCATTTTTTTCACTCTTCAACATTTTAGGGCAATTTCAATTATAATTAGTAAGTACCAATTTTACAAAGCCATTTTCTCTGTTACTAGCTTTGAATACTGAGCATTCTAACGAAACTTGGTGTTTGCCCTTCAAATATCTTTAATGATTTATGGGGCATTATTAGTGTCATGTTTTAAGTATACACTAATCAGCCACAACATTAAAACCAGCTGCCTTATATTGTGTAGATCCCCCTTGTGCCACCAAAACAGCACCAACCCGCATCTCAGAATAGTATTCCGAGATTATATTCTTCTCACCACAATTGTACAGAGTGGTTATCTGAGTTACCGTAGACTTTTGACATAGCGGTTCGAACTAGTAGTGCTACAGGCACTACAATTGTGCGTTTTATACACTCTCACACAAATCACGACAACAATGGCTGATTATGACTTTATAAACACTTATTTTTTGCATTATTACTCAGACACTCCCATGCTATGATATTGAAACACTCGTACTATAATGCATCATTTGAAAAATAACAAATTTTAAAGCTTGCAATACAGACCACCCTCCAATTACACACATATTCCAATGTCATGAGCTTCCAACATGATCACACAGGAAGTCGGCATGCTGCTTCCAAAAGTTCCGGTACCCTGTACATACTGTAAGACAGTATGCCAACGGCATTTCCCGACATTTTTTTTTATATCGGTTTCAGTGTTAACCTTCCCACAAGGCTTGACTGGCAGCACATTGCGTCAGCAGCGTGTAAGTCCCAGGCGTTATCTTAATCAGTGGCGAGCGTGATTTGGAGGTTCCACTTTTTTCATTTTTACTACACTAATGGTTAGGTTTAGGTTTGGGTTGGAGGGTAGAGTACATAAAATATGCGATCCTCTTCACAGAATGACATCCTGTACAGCTGAAAGAAGCTTCACAACTAGCTTTTGGCAACCTCGCCTTGAATTGTATGGACCAACAGAGCTGAGATATTCTTCTAAAAATCTTAATTTGTGTCCTGCTGAAGAAAGTCATTCACTTCTGGGATGGCATGAGGGTGAGTAAATGATGAGAGAATTTAAATTTTAGAGTGAACTATTCCTTTAAAAGCCTTGTCTGACTGCGGCACCATTTTACTCACTCTTGGTGCCCCCCCACTGGAAATTTCACAGGGAAACTGCAGCCAAACGTTGCCATGGTCAAGCAATGCTCTTGAGACCAGGCAGAAGGTTTTATTTCCACGTATTTTCATGTGAATTTTTAGAAACCACATAAGAATTTATGGATGGAAACACCAAGATGCAAATAAAAATTCCATGAAAAATATAAAAAAAGGTACACGCTCACTTGAGGTGGATCAATTTTTTACTCTGTTTGAAAACATGCACATAGCTACAGTACATTGGTAACACATTTTCTCAGTATATTTTTTAAGAATTTATATGGGAATATACTGTACATAATATACTATACTGCACTATACTACACATATATACAATATTCTGACTTTGCTTCAACAAGCCATGTAAATACATAATTCCCTTAGAGAACATCATCAATTTCATCACATAGCACCTCATCGCATAGCTCTGGTTATTCTGAAATACAGGACACAAAGCCTGGCTTTAAAATGATTGGCTACTATTGCCTCCCAGAACAAGCTTTCAGTCCCAGACATAAGGCATCTGATGCTGAATGCTAGCAAACAAAGTTTGTCAAAGTGTTTTGTCCATGCACTCTAAACCACCACCAGTCATTAATTACATTAAAGGGGTCATGAAATGCTCTTTTATTAATAGATTTATTATCTTCCCTGAGGTTCACTGATAATGTTAGTGATTACCCCCCACGGCCCATTAAAACTGTCATAATTTCATAATATATGATCATTGTCCACCCTGTCTTTGGCCCTCTGACCTAAATGCTCGGTTTTTGCCTCAGAGGCTTCTTTAAAGTTCAATGTAAATGCTGAAACTGTTCTGACTGGCTAACATCGTGCAGCCCCTCAAATACAGTCATTTTTTAAACTCATTCGGAAGAGAATGAACAACCCCAGAATATTAAACTACATTTAAGGGATTACACATAACGCACATCCAACACATTGCACCCGAATATATAATAAACTGTTCATCTCAAGCATAACTGTTAACACTCACACCCTGTCTACACGCGAGAGGCGCGTTGTGTCAAAAGCAATAGAACCCGTTTTAATCAATGATGCTGTCCACCATGAAATAGTCCATTGTAGCATGTCATTACTGTTTCAACAGTAAACAGGTGTTTTGTTGCATTTTGTGCTGGCACTACTACTGCCATCAACACAAATAAACGGTTTAGAAAGTTTGTGTCGATGCGCCTGATGTAGACAGCCTCAAGCCGTTGCGTCACATTAATGGATGTGTCAGGTGTAAACAGTGTATCAGCACCATACACTATAAAACAGTCAAGACATTTGAAATATTAATGAATGGAACTGTTTACTTATGTTTTTGATCCAGTCCAAATGTTTTAACTGCCCCATATCCTTCAATGACAATTCTTCGGCAAAGCTTGAATCGTTTTATGACTGGTTCTCAAGCAATCTTCCCTGATATCAGTCAATAAAACATGCAATCCTACGCCAATGACATATCCACATTACGCACATACATAGTCCAAAGCACTCTGAAGACGCACACATCCAGTTTCCATTATCATCCTGACCTGCACTGAGGTGCACGTCACCAGAAACGCATCAAAATGGTCAAAGACGTCCATCTAGTGCGTGTTTACATACACCAACAATTAGCGCAGATGGGCGAAATAACAGTTTGTTGGGCCGTTTATGCAAAAAACAAGAGGCAGAGCAGTAGGCCTATATATTGCTCTCTAACTCTCTCTTTACGAACTGACCCCCAGTGGGCAGGGCAAAGGGTTCGATTATGTAAAGTATGTGTTGATTTTGTTGCTGTAGATGTCACCCTTTGTGACATCACTAATACATGGATATAGAGGAGGAGACATTTTGGCAGCTTGGTTTCAATAAATGTTTTTATTGAATTGGGAATTAAGTTTTGAGTTCTGAAATTTACAGTGTTATTATAGTAGAAAGACCACTTATATGTCAAAATATCAAGGAACATTTGATTCCTCATGACATCTTTAAATAAAAGAGCCACAGTGGCTTCAACTTCCAATTTCATTTCTATTGCACGACTTTGTACTCTTCAACACATGGGATGGAAGCGGCATTTATTCGAAAGTTGATTTACCAAAATACAGATTTTTCATAAATCTTGATAATGTTGATTACCACAAAAATTCATTTTGACTTGTCCCTCCTTTTATTTAAAAAAATAAATAAAACAAATATCTGGGTAACACAAGCACTTACAATGGAAGTGAATGGGGCCAATCTGTAAATGTTCAAATACTCACCGTTTCAAAAGTAAAGTCACAAGATGTAAACAGTATGGCGTGCTAACAAGATTTTAGCGTGATAAATCGCTTACAAACCTTTTCTGTGTATAGTTAGATCCAATTTTACAACTTAGTTGCCTTGACATCATTATATAACCATTCAAATTATTTTAATGATTTAGAAGAATTAATGCAAGTGCTTTTATAAAATTATAAGCTTCACATTTCTGCCTTTAAATCCTCCAAAAATTGCCCACCATTCACTTCCATTGTCTCACTGTAGCTTTTTTTCTTCTTCTTTAGCAAAAAGCTAAAGCAAAGGGCAATATTTTCAGATTTTAGGTCTGTTCCACACACAAAGCCTTATGCCATATGGCTTTAGAACATTTGCAATATAGCACACAAGTCATATGGACTACTTTTTTATGTTTATATGATTTTTGGAGCTTGACAGTCCCCATTCACTTTCACTGTATGGAAAATAGTGGCCAGGACATTCAGAAAAATAACTTTTTTGCATGTTCCAGAGAAAGAAAGTCATATGCATTTGGAACAACAAGGGTGAGTAAATGAAACGTTTTTAATTCTGGCTGAACTGTTCCTTTAAAGGGATAGTTCACCCAAAAATGAAAATTCTCTCATTATTTACTCACCCTCATGCCATCCCAGATGTGTATGACTTTCTTTCTTCTGATAAACGCAAACAAATATTTTTAGAAGAATATCTCAGCTCGGTAGGTCCTCACAATGGAAGAAAACGGGTACTAAAACGTTGAAGCTCCAAAAGATCATAAAGGCAGCATAAAAGCAATCCATACTACTCCAGTGGTTAAATCCATGTCTTCAGAAGTGATGCGATAAGTGTGGGTGACAAACAGATCGATATGCAAGTCCCTTTTTCACTATGAATTTCCGCTTTCATTTTCACATTCCTTTCTTTGTGCATATCACCACCTATTGGGCAGGGAGAAGAATTTATAGGAAAAAAGGACTTAAATATTGATCTGTTTCTCATCCACACTAATCATATGTGAATGTAAATGAAATATATCGATTTAATCACTGGAGTCGTATGGATTACTTTTATGCTGACTTTATGTGCACTTTGGAGCTTCAACATGTTGTTACCCATTCACGTGCATTCTGAGGACCTCAGGAGCTGAAATATTCTTCTAGAAATCTTTGTTTCTGTTCCGCAGAAGAAAGAAAGTACTACATGTACTACTACACTGCTGTCATGAGGGTGAGTAAATGCCAGAAATTTCATTTTTGGATAAACTGTCCCTTTAAGTGCCATGCTCAAGGGAACAATCCTGATGATTCATAGAGTTCATGGGGTTTGAACCTACAACTTTTCAGTAACCATCCCAGATCTTTATCCAGCCTACACCTTCCACAAGTTTAGCATTCTTTTAGGTCTCATTGTACATGGTTTTATGATGCCTAAACTGATGTCAGTTTAATCACCTTATCAGGTGCATGGGGTGCTATCCACTCTATGGCGTGCTGAAGCCCTTCGCGGCTGCTTTTATGAGCACTTCACTGATAAGATAACCACACACGTTAACCTGTCTCCAGGTAAACAATGCCAAACAATCTCGAAGAGTTTAACAACGATATTAACCGGCCGGGCAATGTAGCGTTGGTATAAAAGGGCGCATATATCACCGTGTGACTGGGATGGGAGCCAGTGAAATGCTCCGTGTTCTCCTTTGCTTTGAGGGAGTGGTATGAACGAAAGCAAACACAAATGTATAGTACTCGGTTTTCACCGGTCTGTAAGGATGAATATTCCTCTCTCACTATTATTACCATTACGCGGAATAATTACATTAGATGAGGCCACTTCCGGGCATCGATCTGTAACGCGAATCAATCCTCTGGAGATCCGAGAGGATGAAATGGTGATATATGGTGGTGTGTAAGGGGAAAAACCTGACTTTCAGTCACGCTCGGAGTTCCAGTCTGTGGAATTGTGTTCCTGGTATTGGGACAGTTCCTGGTATTGCCTACATATCTGCGCAGCTTTTTAAGTGCTCTAATGAGATAAAGTGGGCAAGGGGAAAAAAAGTCAAAGGGATGCTGCGGGTGATAAATGGGAATATGAAGATGTGGCGTTTGGGTAACGCGCTTCTAATTAAAGACACGGCCATGTAACCCCTCGAGGGACAGCTCCTTCCGTCTGCGAGCCTCAATAAATTGTCGAGAATCGACGGCGAATGTTTCAAGACTTCACGAACGAGCGGCGCGCGCTCAATGCCCTCGAGGAGCTTTCGGGAGTTTTCACCTTAAGTCTCGGAAACTTCACAGGAGAGACCTACCACACACACACTTCCCACGCTCGGGTATAATAAAGGACAATTCACTTTAAAGGACAGCTCACTCTCGCTTCGTCTCCTCGCTCACTCTCACTCTTTGAGCGCGCGAAACTCAACTAAATTAATCGCGCGCTAAATCGCCCCAAAGCGCAAACGGATTGAGGAAACGTAAAAACAACGACACGACACTCCACAGGTAGGTTTACTGAATGCACTTGTGACCTTAGTGATTTCTTTCTCGGATATTTTCATATCACCACAATATGTGAATTTCCTCTTACGTCTCTGGATCTAAACTTCTTACATGCAAATTAGGAGACAGTCCACGCGCTTAATTATACGGGCTGTGATGCCCTTTGGGTGAAAGAGCAGTTTAGTTCTAAGGTTTATATGTAAGCAAAAGTGTGTATTACCACACAACTTAGAATAACTTAGTTGCTGTTTTAGACTTTATACACACTTCCAATCAAAAGTTTGGACAATCGACTGAATTTACGTTTCTCGTGATGTTGAATAAAAAAAAAACATTTGATATAAAAGCTATGCTTTAATAGGCTACTTTCAATTCTAAAATGTTGCATATGAATTTCTTTATAAAACTATAATTTTAGTAAAAAAAAAAAAAAAAAAAAAAAAACGTTATTTGAAATAGATGAAATAGATGATCTCATGAACTTGGTTGTGTGAATGTGTGTATATGCCTAACCTAGCAAAGGATGTCTACTTTAGTGTTTGTGCTATTTCACACTTTAAAAGTCTTCACAATTATTCAAAAATGTGGATAAATCCCAATAATTAAGAACGACTAGCCTAGGTGTCCAAGTTTTGACTGTAATAAGTTTCAACATAATGACAGTTTTAACGTAAAATTATCCAAAGTTTATTTTTATTATTATTATTATTATTAAAAGTGGACTGTTGTAGCTTATATACTGTCACCCTTTCACCAGGCTGTACCACATTTAAGGACTTGGGCAGTGCCTGCGCACTCTGGTTGCGGGAGCGATGCGCGCCTTGCGTGCTCCAGTGGTGGTCATGGGGCTCGTATTGTTAATCTGCACTACCGTACACAGCGATACCAGCGCGAACAACGAGGACAACAAGGACGAGAAAACGTGGTTCAGACGGATAATAGACAACTTGAGGCAGATGGAAAACAGCACTGGTGTCGAGCGCGCGCAATCAACATCAAAGACAGAGCTCGCGCTACAGCCAATGGACTCAAAACATAACCTCAAAACGAAGAATGGGGAACCAATACTAGGTAAGCAAGAGGACAGTAAATGTCCACAGGCTGTGTAGCTAGCTAGTGACCTCACAAAGGATTTGGGCACTTTAGCCACACATGAAAATGTATGAATAGGCTATAATCAATCGAGTGGCATTTCATAAAGAAAGTATTTTAGGTTTTTAAACTCCACGGTTAAGACCAAATGTTGGAAAATTAAGACAAAAAGTATTCTGGACACTTTCTGGTTAAATGTAGTGGAACATGTCAATATGGTTAATGATGAACTATACCTGTGTGAACTTGAGGGGAACTGACTTCATACATCCATTAAAAATGACCCCATGGAACAAGATTTTTAAAAATAATTGCATCAATGACTAAGAAAAGTAAAGTTGCTTCTGGGAAAAGCTCTTCCATCATTTGCTTGCAGATACCAATTGGTTTGGTATTTAATCTACTGCATTTATACATTTTAAGTGTCTATTGGTAGTGGTATATTGGTGGTCGGCGACACCCATTTAGGTAATCGAATTGCCTAAATCAGTGGTTCCCAACCCTGTTCCTGGAGGAACAACACAGCACATTCTGTATATCTCCCTTTTGCTGACACAATCCAGGTCTTGGAGTCTCTACGAAGAGCCGATGAGTTGAATCATGTGTGTTTGATTAGGGAGATATCCAAAATGTGTAGTGTTGGGGGGCCTCCAGGAACAGGGTTGGGAACCACTGGCCTAAATAACCAATCCAGAGACCAGAATATACGCTTTTGGCATTGCAAATGGCTAGATGACTAAATATATTATTGTAAATGTACATTTAGATAGAACACACACTGCACTAATAAATCAGTGTCAGTGACAAGAGGCTTTACTTGAGTCATAATAATACATGATGTGAATTGTATCAAGTACAAGAGCAACAGACATTTGTGCATAAGTGTTTCCAATGTTAAAAGGCACTGCAGATGCATTTGTATTGGCAATGTTGAGTTGAATGAAGTGTTATAATATTGGAATGAAGAGGTGATCATAGTGTGCACCGGAGCATTTAAAAAGCTGCCGTTTTATGCACTAAACCGCTTAGAGCATGCGTGTATATCCAGGATTTTACCTCTGAATGAGTGTTTCTTTGTCTCTTTGCAGAAATCTTTCCGAGAGACCTCCGAAAGAAAGAGAAGATAATAAAAAACTTAACAGGTGAGGATGTGTGAGACCTCAAAACACATTTTCTTTTGTTTGTTTTTGCTTCTGTAGCTTAACTGGTAGATCATAGCACTAGCAACACAAGATCAAGGGTTTAAATCACAGGGAACACAGATACTGAAGGTCCCAGCACACTTACGGAGAAGACCTTCATTCAGAAGTAAAACGAAGTTCAAAACAGCTGAGCAACGACATGCTGTTTGCGAGCATTCAGACACTGGCCACACCACTGGGGGTGGTGTTTAGAGGAGCATTTATATGTCTTGAGCATCCTCACGATTTTACTTAGGGCAGATGTGTGAATGGCTTTCGGCTGCAGATGGCATATGACTGAATGGGCACTTAAAAGTATTTGAGTAGATTTGATTCCTTCTGTAGACAAATACAGCAAAAAAAAAATGCATGAAATATTCTTGGAAAATTCTCTACACGAACGAGTGTACAGATGCCGGCATGTTTGCACCAGTTCACTAATAACCGCACGCTGGTGTTCATGTTGACTGATCTTAACTGACCTAACAGGAATTAGTTGTTGGCCACAAAGTAGGTGGAGCTCCAGGTCACACTTACTGATGATGTGGACTAATGGTAGTAAGAAGGTGTTAAGCAGCCGGTACAAAGCTTTCCTGAAAGTTCGCCCAGGACAGCTGTTCCAAACCACTGCAACAATCTCAAAAGCATCTCGTTTTTGGCCATATTTTGTTCTAAATGACGTCACACCCGTTTGCTCTTCGATTTCATATGAAGTGTGCAGGGACATTTATTCAATGTATACCTTCAACACTCAATAAGTTGCTTTGGATAAAAGTGCCTGCCAAATTAATAACTGTAAAGGAAAACCAAAATAACGAGATTTCTGACCTGTTTTTTTCTTTTGCTTTTAGGTCCTCTTTATTTCAGTCCGAAATGCAGAAAGCATGTCTACAGGCTTTACCACAACACAAGAGACTGCACAATCCCTGCATGTGAGTATAGCCAAACATATCCATCTATTCAGACCCCTCAACTAGGTTATATCTCTATGAACATAGCCTACACACGCCACGACCCTCTACATACTGGCTTTATGTTCATGACAGTCTCATGTCGGCTAGGTGCCCCAGATATACCCCTGCACATGGACTTTTAACACAGAAAAAGTATTGCCCACAAATTCAGGACTCATCCAGCTTTACTCCTGTCCTCAGACTACAAAAGGTGTGCACGGCTCCTGACGCGACTGGCAGGGAGTCCGAGGTGTCAAGAAGGTTAACTTTACCAGGTAAGGCATTTGATTTTTTTCCCCAATACATTTTTAAGAGATCTTTGCATTTGAATGTACGAAATTCGAAAGCAATTGGGGGCTAGGACAGGACACGCACAACAGCCTACTGACAACTCGTAATATTCCAAACGAGATGGCAAAATCATGAGATACCATTCGACTTGTCTTGTACGAAAAGGAGCAAGACAGTACAATACGACTTTATTTCTATAGCACACGTAAAACAACAGCAGTTGACCAAAAATAGAAAGATAATAAAACATAAACATTCTCACAACACATTATCAACAACTATATTTGCTAAACCTCAAAAGCAAGATTAAAAAAATGCGTCTTTAAATGAGATTTAAAAGCCCCCACTGTTGGGGAGAGTCTAATGTTTAAAAGAAGAGTGTTCAGAGTCAGGGAATAACAACTGAGAATGGACAGTCACCCTTAGATTTTAACCTAATCTGAGGAACGGACAGAAGCATCTGATTAGAAGACATTATCGTTCTAGCAGTTAGATGGGGATGTAACAGATCAGCAATGTATTGAGGGGCTACATCATGAAAACCCTTGAATACAAACAAAAGGATCTTAAACTGTATCCTGAACTTAACTGGTAGCCAATGTAGAGGCAAGAACAGGGGCTATATTTTCCCTTTTTTTGCGGCTGCATTATGAACAAGCTGAAGTTGGGATAACAACTTTGGTTACTCGTAGCATTTTTCTATATGCAATTCAAATTACTGACGTATGTCAATAATCTGTTATACGCTTCCCTCATCTCGTTCCAAGCTCCGATGTTTTCTTTCTTCTGTGGGAAATGAAAGTTATTTTCCTGTTAAAATCATGGTTAGGTTTAGGGTTTGGGTAAGGGGTTAGACTTGATGGTTAGGTTTAGGTTCGGTTAAACATATGACAAGCCTTAAAGGAACATTCCAGGTTCAATACAAGTTAAGATCAATCGACAGCATTTGTAGCATAATGTTGATTACCACAAAATTAATTTCGCCCTACTTTTCTTCAAAAAAAATAAATAAATAAAAAGCACAAACCTGGGTTACAGTGAGGCACTTACAATGGATGTTAATGAGATCAGTCTGTAAAGCATTAAAATACTGTTTCAAAATTATAGCCACAAGATATCTACAAAATGTATGTTAACATGATTTTAATGTGATAATATCCCTTAACAACCATTTTTGTGTGAAGTTATATACAATTTATACTCCGTTGCCATGACAACTTAATGCCATAAACCCTAAAACCTTGATTTACAGCTCAAATAATCCACAAGTTATAACAGAAGAATTAATGTGCTAAAGTGCTTTTATAAAATTATAAGTGTCTCATTTCTGCCTTTAAACCTTCCAAAAATGGGCCCCCCCCCATTGGCTTTTCTGTAACATACATTTTTGCTTTTTTAAAGGAAAGGAGAGCGTCAAAATTTTTCATGCAATTTCACCATCTCGTACTATTTATTACGACTTGTACTCCCGAGACCTGGTTGAAACATTCCAGATTCGATCTTGCGTCCACATAAGCACATATTCACTCAGGTGAATCCCTAGTTATGTAAGGTGCAACATGGGTGCAAGAAAATGACAAACTAAATAAAATAAAAGTGGAAGGGCAGACAGATTTAAATTGTAAAGTATAAAGTATATAATGGGTTTTACAGCATAACGGTTACACGTATAAACACATCAACATATGTTTTACACTCATTCAATAACATCGAGACAAATTGCTGCTTACCGCAAAATTTTGTGACTTATGCCTCCAACAGCAGAAATCGAGGTTACAGTGAGGCACTTACAATGGAAGTGAATGGGGTACATTTTTGGAGGGTTTAGAGGCAGAAATGTAGTTTTATATAAGCATATAAAAGCTGAAAAAAAGAATGAAACAATTTTCATATTTGGGTGAACTATCCTGTTAAGGTGGATAAAGCATTGCATGATAGTATGTTGCCCAGTTACAAAAGTACAATAAATAGTGAGTTATTCTCCATATTCAGGAGGACACAAGTTGAAGTTTTTATGACTGAGAATGCATTCCAGGATAAGAGCTTTTACAGGGGATAAGAGTTTAATCTCCGGTATGTGATTTAAGCAGGTGTATGAAAACACTGGGGATTTAAATATGAGCTTTTCTTTAGCACTTTTTTGTAAGATCCCTGTAAAGTGGGTACTATGTAACAAATCCTGTTTCTCAATTGTTTCACAGCATTTTTGAGGGGAAGAATTTTCAGATGCATCCAATGCACACATGTATACAAACACAGCCAAGACTGACACAGCACTAAATTTCACTTCTTTATCAAGCAGGTTGAAGCCAAACCAGAGTGACCCAGAGAAGAAAAAATCAGTCAACGTGCCTTTTGGATAAGATAATTCATACCAACACGCAACATTCCATTTAATCGGCACACGGCGTCTAGAACACTGTTCTGCCTCTCCAGAGAACAGCTATAGAAAAGAATTGACAGAGCGGTAAATGGAGAAAAAATAATGGGATGCACTTGCCTGAGGATGGACTGCTGGACTCAGCTTTGAGCCAACGTTAAAATGCATATTAAGGACATCTGAGAACGAACAATAAAAACCATCTGGCTCATTGAGTTCTAGACCCTTCTGCCAAATAAGAAAAACAATTTTCCAGAAATTTCACTATGGAAAAAAGGGATTGCCTTGGTTTTGAATTTTGTTTCTCATCAGATAACGAGACCTGTACTGATGTTTTTGTGCGACATGCCTCAATGGGGTTTACAAGTGCAACATGCCACAAAGGGGTTTACAAGTTGTGATGTGAAATAGTCATTTAGTCCACTTCAGTGCTCAAATTTTGTCCCAAAATCCATTAACTGCATGAACGTTTATTTTTCTTCTGTTTGCCAGCAGATGTTTATGAGACAGGTAAATCTTTGCGGTAAATCTGTGATCAAAACATTTTCATTTTAGTGCAAGACTGTGAAATATATTCAGTATATTTTTACAAATATGATGAATAGGGACGAACAAAGTTATGTAAATATTGTAAAAATGAGACCTAAAATCCCTCAACAAACATATAAGCATCTAATGTACGACTGAATCCTTGGGATATGTATTTTTAAAAGAAAATATATTTAAATAAATTATGATTGTTTAAACATTGTTGTCCTTAATCAGTATCGCTGAAAACACCCCCATTTTCTGCAGTATATTTCATTGTGTCTCTCACTTTATCTTAGCATCAGAAAATATATTTTCATGGGAGTTAATGTTGTTTTATCGCTCATGGTGGATGCTTTGAATGTTTGTGCATTGCTGAATTTTTGTCTTTAGCCACACCAAAGATAACAGTACTATATTGTTGCTAGTATCTTTGTAATAGTAGTAAAAAATGATCATAGCCTTAAAAAGGGTTATGTAGATAAAGCTATGGAGTGAGAGAGGAAATGATTGGAGAAGAGAAGGAAAAGTAGAGGAAATAAGACAATGGCACAGGAGGAAGTGTGTCTCGTCTAGATCCTAATTAATCCAAACCACTGGCACAACTATAATCATATTCAAAGAAATCAGAAAAAAAGATGTTTGAAGAGTTTATATATATTTATTTAACAGTTTTTTTGTTGCCAAATTCTACAGTATAAATATAAAACAAATTCTAAAAAGTTTTATGAGGAATATGTTTGTGTTAGTAAGGAGAGAAAATCATTTTCATATTCAGGTGTGTTTGAGCATTTATTTGGGGGAATTCCCTCTCCTCATTTCAGAATCAAATCAATTTATATCTGCTTAAGCAAGCATCCTAATACCATATTAAAAAAATTATTTTACTAGTAAGACCTATTATTTGGTGTGCATGTTTTGCTTATAGAGAAACTTGATCACTGGGTGTGTATTTGCATTTGTGACAGATTCAACTAGATATCAATTATTCTATGATGAGGTGAGATCGGTGTTTGAGGGTCCAGGAGAGGGTCGATAAATGTGTTTGTTATGAGTGCTGCTCCAGAAAGGCTTTGCAGCACCTAACACACTGTTCATACACCGTCTGAAAGTCTTTATCACTCCCCTGCAAACAAAAACAAAAACAAAATTAAAAATTAAACTATAGTTGCAAGCAGCAATTGTGAGTCCAATCATGGCAGTAACAGACACATTGTAACTTGAACATTTCCAAATGCAACAGGATGTTCAACCAGCTCTGATGTGAATCACAACTTTACAAACACTGATTTGAAGCAAAAAAGTATTTGAAAATCAGACAAAATGACAACGCTACAAGGCTTAATGTCTTTAAAGAGGGAATGAACTAGAGTTGGGGTACTCGAGTTCGGACTCGAGTCTGAGTCACAAGTTCAGTTTTAATAGATACTTTTTTACTTGGACTTGACTCGGACTCGAGCCTTTCGGACTTGGGATTTTTTTTCCTGAGTCTGCCCGAGTCAATGGCATTTGTGATGCATTGAAAAACAAACAAACAAAAAAATAACACAACATAGGATGACCATACTTCCTCTTTTCTGCATGACATGTCTTTTCCCCTGTCCGGGATTTCAAAATTGCCTCTAAATGTCCAGGATTTTGGCTTTGTCTTCATATTGTTGTGCTCTCTACAGTTAGTACTATTATACATTCTGATTATCAGATGCTGCACATCAGGGATTATTCTAGCTGAGAGCAGCAGCACACATTCTTTCAAAGTACTTTAACTCTCTCATCCGCGCACCCGTGCAGTACGTGCGGAAAAGTGAACGCCAGACGTGCTCTGCCACTCTCGTCCAGAAATATCAATAATGTAAGTACATTTTAAAAAGTAAGTATGGGCAAATCCTTAAATAGAACAAATGTTTTATCAGACTCACGCTTACTACACAAAGTCATTTCTAACTGAAAATGTTGACTATATCGAGACAAAATCAAATATGCTATGTATCATGGACATTTAAACTAATATGACGGATGAAATCGACCATGATGGAAATTGCATTACTCAGTCCAATACATATTTGTAGTGCAACCTCTGTGTGTTACCTGTAAAGCTGGCACTTGCATTTCACTGGCAAAAAAGTCCAAAAATACAAAGAACAGAAGTTATGGGAGGAGTCTCTATACACCTGTTATCCATACTAAATATAATGTTATGGGAGGAGTCTCTATACACCTGTTATCCATACTAAATATAATGTTATAGGAGGAGTCTCTATACACCTGTTATCCATACTAAATATAATGTTATATGATGAGTCTCTATTCACCTGTTATCCATACTAAATATAATGTTATGGGCGGAGTCTCTATACACCTGTTATCCACACTAAATATAATGTTATAGGAGGAGTCTCTATACACCTGTTATCCATACTAAATATAATGTTATGGGCGGAGTCTCTATACACCTGTTATCCACACTAAATATAATGTTATAGGAGGAGTCTCTATTCACCTGTTATCTATACTAAATATAATGTTATGGGAGGAGTCTCTATACACCTGTTATCCACACTAAATATAATGTTATGGGAGGAGTCTCTATACACCTGTTATCCATACTAAATATAATGTTATAGGAGGAGTCTCTATTCACCTGTTATCTATACTAAATATAATGTTATAGGAGGAGTCTCTATTCACCTGTTATCCATACTAAATATAATGTTATGGGAGGAGTCTCTATACACCTGTTATCCATACTAAATATAATGTTATGGGAGGAGTCTCTATTCACCTTTTATCCATACTAAATATAATGTAAAAAGAATGAAACGTCAGCTCAAGGTGTTTATCAAAAATGTGATCTTGTCTTTAAGGAAGTAGGCTACACCTGGACAGCAGGAGGACTGAAAAGTGTGAGGATTAGTACTATAGTATATAAATATTTTTTTTAATGGCATTTCGTCTTTTCTGTTTTTATTTTATGTTGTTGTATTTCATTTTATGGGCAATATTAAATGTTTTAATATTACCATTTATTAAATGTATTGAACACATTAAATGCATTTAATTAATTACATTAAATATATTTCACCCCATAATTTTAGATAAAACTAAACTAAATTGAAATTAAAAATTAAATTAAAATACGAAATAATAATAACTCTGGTTGTAATGACTAACACAGCATTCACTTTCTTTGGTTTATGTTTGAGTGGAGGGGAAAACTAAACAAATCATTGAACTGTCAACAGAACACAATAAGAAGTGTGTTGAAGGACAGTTTTGTCCTTTCATTCTGAAACCACTTTGAAATTTGTTCAGCAGGATACTAATCATTTGTTTTTTGCATTCATATTGACAAATTGTTTTTCTTAGTTGTGAATGTTAAACTAAGCTTAAAATATTGATGTTGATTTTACAGTTACAATTTCAATTCAGATTCTTGAACAGATTCATTCGGTGTCGACTCGGACTTGGCTTGTCATGGACTCTGTCTTGAGTCCGACTCGGCCCCTTTTGGACTCAGACTCGATGGTTTAAAGACTCTGACTTGACACGGACTCGACTAAGGTGGGCACGAACCCAATACTAGAATGAACTATAATCCTGTTAAGCATAACTTAAGACATAAACATAATTAAAAACAATGACAAAACATAAAACTATTTGCTTTAAGCCATTGATTACACTGATGATCCAAAACATTGACCACTCACACGTGAAGCGAATAATGTTAATCATCTCCTAACAAGGCCAAATGTCAAGGTCTGGATAGATTAGATGGTAAGCAAACAATCAGTTCTGCAAACAATCAGTAAACATGTTGGATGCAGGAGAAATGGGCAGGAGTAAAGACCTGAGCGTCTTTGACATTGGCCAAATTGTTATGGCCAGATGACTGGGTCAGAGCATCTCTGAAATGGCAGGGCTCATGGTGTGCTCACGGTCAGCAGTGGTGAGAACCTAACAACAGTGGTCCGCGGAGGGACAAACCTGCAACAGGGTGTTGGGTGCCTAAGGCCCATCAATGCAAGAGGACAACTAAGGTTATCCCATCTGGTCCGAACTGAAAGAAGGCACAAGTCACAGAAAATTTCAATGATGGTTAAAGGAGAAAAATGTCACAACACAGCGCATCACAACCTGCTGTGTATGGGGCTGCGTAGCCACAGACCGGACAGAGTGCCCATGATGACCCCTGTCCACCGTCAAAAGCACCTACAATGGCCACGTGACCTTGGAACAGTGGAAGAAGGTGGCCTGGTCCGATGAGTCCCTTTTACTTTTATATCACGTGGACTGTTGTGTAACTGTGCGCCAGTGATGCACTGGGGGAAGAAGACAAGCCGGTGGAAGGAGTGTGATGCTCTGGGCAAATGTTCTGCTGGGAAAACACTGGGTCTGGCCATTAATGTGGATGTCAATTTGACATGTGCCACTTACCTAAACATTGTTGCAGACCAGGTGCACCCCTTCATGGCAATGGTATTTCCTGATGGCAGTGGCCTCTTTCAGCAGGAAAATGTGCCCTGCCACATGATGGAAATGATGAAGAGTTCAATGTGTTGCTCCAAATTCCCCAGATCTCAATACGATTGACCATCAGTTGGAAGTGCTGGACCAACAAATCCGATCAATGGTGGCTTCACCTTACAAATGACAGGCCTTGAAGGATCTGCTGCTAATGTCTTGGTGCCAGATACCACAGGATACCTTCTGGGGTCTTGTAGAATCCATACATCGGCGGGTAGGCGCTATTTTGGTGGCATGCGGAAAACCAACTGCATATTAGGGGGGTGGTCATATTGTTTTGGCTCATCAGTTTATTAAGTATAGAAACAATACATTTTAAGTTTAATGCAAAATATTCCGATATATACTAATATTTAAGTAATTTGAAAATGTAAGGAGACCGTCTCGTTTAGGTCAATAAGTTGGCGGTTGCTGCAGAGGTCTTCTGCTGCGGTTTGTTTGCTCCAGTACTCTGAGATCTGATAGGCTGATAGGAGTTTTGCATTTTCCATCCTTGAGCCCAACAACAAGTTCTGTTAGCTCAGTTTCAACAGTTAAAACAATATAAATGCCAGTGGATCTCATCTTTGGACACCTTCAATACCCTCTGCCTCAGCAAACGCTTGATCACTGCACTTCCTTTCAGACTGGAATCCTGGGGGACAAAACAGGAAATCACAGCTGTCTGGAGCGTGACGACCGCTGTGAGTGTGTGTGTGACCGGCACACGCTAAATGGTGTCTGAACGCACGCAATGGCACTTATACGTTTTTGTCCAGTGTAGAGGCCAATTTCCTGCTATTCTGCAATAGCAGAAACACCTTCCCCTATCAGCCAGCTGGCTCTCAACCGCTCAATTAGCCAATGATGGATAGAAATATTTAAGGAAAAGAGAGAAAACATCCAACTTTCCTCCGCTTTTGGCATTACACTTTGCAGCATGTGAAGTATTATTATCTTCTCAGTACACAGCATGATGTTGGTCCACATGTGTTGGAAGCCTATACCCCATGGAGACATCTTCAAAATGTGTCCTTAATCAACCTCCAGACTTCATCTTGTACCAAAAACTAAGTTTGTTGACTTCCACAGATGTCTCTCAAAGAGTTGTAAGGGATGATCTGATGTTTTCTAGGTTGTTTGGAGGAGGATTTATCATTATTTCATTTAGGGTGGCCCATCAGGTTCTTTCCGATTTCTGTTTCTGTTTCTCAAGAAATAAAACCTTATCCCTCCCTATCATCTCTCATTATATGTTGTCTATTGCTCCCTTCCAAACATGAGCATTGTGCTTTTATTTGTAGGCTAATCAAAAGGAAACAGTGAGACATAATTGTGTACCCTTAAACTTGGCTTCATTTTTTGACCAAACTGCTAAGACTTCCTCACCATTAATATCGAGAGATGGTTGATAACTGAGTAATGTAATAGACTATGCCTTAAACACAGACAGATACCCACAGTGGAGTCCTTGTCCACAAGAGTAATCAGGATCCATGACAACACAATGCATTAGATTGTCTCTGGACAGAGGACATGATGAAGTTTTTATCCAAGCACATGAAACCAAACAAGAAGCTCACAGCATTCCAAAAAATACGTTCTCTAGTCTCCCTTCTGTCCACAATCAACGAATCTCAACCAACCACAACACACACAGTCAAACGTCCTATACATAACCTCTCTAAACTTTGCTCTCTGCTTCTGAATTCACATACAGTCGGAGTATGTACTCTTTGATGAAGAACGAACTAAAAAAAGTAAATTTTTTAGTGCAGGTGAGAAGTATGAATACATTTCTGGACAAACCTCATCCGGGAACATGGGCATTGTTCTGTGACCGAATATATGACAACCGTGAAAATAAATTGCTCTGGTTTTACTAAACAAGTACAATTTAACCACAAGGAACAACTTTCTTGGTATACACAACACTAATAGTTGATAAGAGCCGCCCAACACATGGTTTTCACCATTTTGGCAAACGAATGGCATACTGCAGTATTACGATGGAATAGTAGAAAGTATTTCAACAGCAAAAAATCAAGTAATTTCCCTAACATACACAACACAAAATTTCTAAATATGTCATATAAAAAAATAATACTTCAAAACAATGATCAGGTTTGAAGATACATTAACATATTAAAGGAAGAAATCACCCAAAAATAAAAAATTTGAGTGAACTATGCCATTAAAAGGGAGTTATGAAAAACAACTAAATCAAATGATCTAATGGTGCTCTTTGTGTAATAATTATACATTAAGTTGATCTGAAACAGTAACCATACTAGATCCAGATGTAGTCAGACTCAAATGAACAGATGTAGTCAGACTTGTATGGAATAGTGAGTGTGAGCTGAATCCGAAGACATTTCATAATCTCAACTTCACAAGGAGTGATTTGTTCTTTTATGGTGTTTAGACAGCTCAATGGATCTAAGGATTAGGATTCACTGGACTGGATATTCCATAGCCTCTGTGATGTCTTTAGTGTTTAGCTCAAAAGGATTCTGTATTTTTTGGGGAATTTATGGACTTTTGCAAATATTATTGGGAGGAGGGTGGAGATAAGAGGAAATATTAAGGAGAGGGGAAGGGAATGGGATTGTGAAACCAGTGTTAACAGCATGAGCTCCATAACTAAATGAGTGCATTTACATGGACACCAGAACGCAGCGTATTGCGAGAGACACCAGTTACTGAGAGAAATCTACGTTCCTGTTTACATGTACTGTATAAGCAGCATACTCTAAACTTGTGTTTGCATGTGGCTTGGTGAGAAAGCTGCGTTCTCCATAGTAGCGTATTATCCCCGCGACGTGTTTGTAAATAACAAACACAGCATCCGCAAAAGACTTTGCTATTTTACTCTCTGTTGCTTCACTTTATTTACATATAATCCACAGTTGCTGCTGTGTTTGTTTCCTTAACTGTCTGTTGCATCCTGCAGCGGAATTGCGCAGCAATAGTGGGGTTTTCTCTCTTATATAAAACACCGGTATTCCCCCAATGTATGAGGCATATGCGGAGGTAAGGGACAGTCAATAATTTACACAGTTGTTTATAAATGAGTAGTTTATTGCAGGGGTCAGCACACTTTTTGACATGGAGTGCCATTTTTTATTTTCCTGGTCAATGGCTGTACCAATGCCAGTTTATTTTTCATTACGAATGATTTATCAGCATAATAGTTTGAGTGAAAATTTTGTGCAAAACCCGATGATTATGATATAATCATGATCCTGCACGTGAATTTTCACAGAGCATCTTAAGTGCTTTAATGAAAGAAAACCCGTCCTTTTGTACAAAATGAGTTAACACAGATAATGTCACAAATTAGCTTTTTTGATTGCTGATCACAAAATTGTGTGGAATCTTAAATATTTCTTATATTATTGTAATCATGTAATCATTAGCACAAAAGCAACAGCGAGAGAGGAGCAGGCTATTTTATTTATATGGCATTTTTCGCACCTGCATACTAATCTACATCAAGGTGTAATCCTTCCTCATGATCACGCAGCGTGTTGTCATCAGCTGAATGATTAGTCACAATTAAAGTGTGATGAGACTCGCACTGTGCGTGCAAGCCATTCGTGCATCACTTACCGATCAACTAATGAACCCTTTTCAGTGAATCTCACCTGCAAAATCCTAAAACTTTATTTCCAGGTTTAATTTAAATTTTTAATAGATTGAAAAGATTTTTGAACCCCACGATGTGGGTTTATGTTTAATCGTTTAATGTAATTTTCAGTGTGACCATGGTTTAAGGAGTGTGTACCTGTATGCTGGGTTGAAAATCTCAAGGATTAATAATGGAGTTTTTCTTAATACACCACGTGTTGTTCTGAAAGCAATAAGAAACTTAAGAAACACGCAATGTAGGCTGTCATCCGTGCAGACTGACCGTGAGTAAAATAGTCTATTACTCTCTTGCCGTTGTTGGCGTGCCATTAATTACCCCTTGGCATGCCAATGCTGGTATAGGTTTCCGACCCCTGGATTATTGTGTATGTGCTTTCCCTACTGTACTCCCGGAAATGTTGAAGTATTTCTGCTTTGTTTACTTCTTGTTCGGCTCCATCCGATGACGGGTGTTACCCCGGTCTGTTCACGCACATGCGCACTCTTCAAACACCTGTGAGAATGCCGCTTATTGTATGTGTTCACATGGCCAGATAAGCTGCGTTCTCCGGGAGACACCTAGGTGCGTTAAACCGCTTTCTCATAATCCCTTAAGTGGCATAAGTAAATCCGTATTTTCATTTACATGCCATTCCGGAAAGCCACATTCTGCAAAACCCCACAAATAAACGGGTGTATGTAAACGGGGTCAATGTGTTTTAATTTGCACATGCGATTCAATATTTAAAAACGGTTCCATTTGGAGTATCTACAAACATACAATGCGCAATTCACTGTTTTTACATTTGCCAATAAATGATCAGTGTTTGGGGCTGAACCTGCTGTGTGTGTGTGTGTGTGTGTACTTACATAGTAAGGGTCTTGGATAATCAGCTGTTTTTCAGGGTCGTAAATGCCAAGCAGCTCAATCTTGGCATTACACTTTTTCACGCTGCTTACCTTCTTGTTCAAATCTCTGCGAAAAATATACACATACATTAGATATTGTGCAGCCAGTGGACTGATGCATAATCATATCAATGAAAGGCTTTCTACACTTCACTCAATTCTTGCAGTCTAATTCAAGAATGTGACGAGCTTGAACACCAATGAAACCTGACAGGGTCAGTCTGTTCTTTCTCTAAAAGCCCTCCAAGACCAAGACACACATTCCAATGCACACAACATTGAAAAAAAAAAAATTGAAAAAAAAAAGCAACACACCAACCCCTGGGAACTGATAAAGGTTGTGGCCGGTCATGAATAACTAAAATATACTGCAGCTCATAACTACAAATGGTACGATGTAATGCGCTCCTTTTCCATTGGGGGTTTCCAGCATAGCGGAGGCCTGAAAGGGAACACAACCAGACTTCACTCTATGAAAATCACTAATTTTACCAGATGTCCAGTAGGCTAAGGGATCTTTTAACCATTTATTCAAGTTTAGTGAGACTTTGTAAAAAATTATGCAAGAATAAATGCATCTTTGGGCCTTTTGCCTACTTTTTAGGGTGCCCGAGATTAACCTACAGTATGCACCTACAACCTATTTCCACAAGATCGATTCTTAAATCCTGAAATCAATATTATACTCGACCCTCTACGATTCAAAATAACTACTCACATATGTGATCCAATTTTGTGCTATGCAACCAAACATACAAACAACACTTAGAGAAATCAGAGAGTAGATGGGGCAATCCTATTTCAAAATTAGCATCACTATGCCCAACTTAAGCCAGGTTCACACTGTACAGTATTTGTAGTTTTGACCAAGATTTTGCCATATGCAACAAATTTCAGGGGATCGTCAAAGATACGTCATAGGGCAAAACTGTCAGTCTTTGATTGACATGTGATTAACTGCCTTTGAATCTTAGCATCCGACAAAGATTTGGCACCATCAGAAATTTTGCAATGGAGTCGTGCAGTGTGACTGCTCCAACGACAGCTAAAACACAAGCCAACACATTCAATCGGGATGATTAGGACCAAACTCTTGGCTACAATGTGTGCAGTCTGACATAACTGAACAGTGTGTCATGGCCTTTATCCAATATCTCATTGGGATCATATGGTGCTGTCTGACAAGCAATAATCATAAAGATCTAACCCAAATCAACTCCTCCATAAGCACTAATGCTCAACGGTCTGGACCACAAGCACTCACTGCTAGGCCATGGCTCCAACACAGAGATCATTTTGATTAGTCACTTATCACATGCTTTCATTTTCAATGAGACTTGCGGTACCACTTACGGTAACAAAGGGGTTAAGCGTCTTGCTCAAGAGCACATTTGCAATGGAGGGTCTCATTAACTATACAGTTCAGGGATCACCCCTTCCCGGTTTGAACCAATGACCTTTTGGATTACCAGCTCAGGTCTCTAAGCATTTAGCCAAACACCCCTATACACAAACTCCTAATACAGATGCAGCCATAGGGAATGGGGAATATACAAAAATTGATGACATCAGTTGTATATTTTTGATTAATCCAAGAAAGATATCCATCGCTTAACTCAATGGCCAGTTGTTGTAATTGCAAGATGGCTAGGTGTCAGTCCATTGTGCTGAGCATCAGGAGAAAAGAAAAGCAGAGACCAAGGACCACAGAGCAAAGACGAGGAATCTAAAGAACTCAGTAATCTTCTTAATAAGCACTAGATCTAGCATGAACATGTGACTTCGACAATATCCCCTTACACCCCACCCGACAGAAAAGCGGCCATCCTGTCCTGTCTACTTAATTAAAAAGCTCTATATTCACTTTCTTCCTTGCCTTTTCTTCCCCCTTTCACCAATAAAAGAAACTTACAGCCACCGCTACTTTTAGTGCTGACTTTGACCTACTCTCAGCCTTGGGACTGTATACCCATGAACCATTTCATGCATGTTGCACACAAAGGCAAGGGCTGATACTGTTCATGTGTCGATTTTAACTGTTCAAGTTGATTTTTGTAGTTGTTAGCATATTGATGTGCATGTAAATGTACTTACAACATTTTTAAAATATATTCAAGAGTTAAGTTTAAGACTTAACTCTTGATTTTTTTCAAGAGTTTTCTTGTGTAGCTCCTATGCCGTGCTCTCAAGTTTATATCTGATTTCAGATTTACCCGACCCAAAGTTAGATGTAACAAACAGAACAGAACACAGGTGTCTTGAGGTGCGTTTTTACAATGTCTTAAAAACATGGCATTACAGTATGAAACATTAAAAATAAAACAGCAAGACATGGCACTCTACCACATGCGTAAATAGATAAACAATAGAAAAACAGCACAGACAAGTGTGTAAACGTGTGTGCAAGGGCTGTTCAGACCGAATATGTTCTTGCCTTTAAAAAAGCTAGACACAGCACAATGAATGGAACAGAATGCAGGTGTCTCAGGGTGTGTTTTAAGAAAGTTGACGTTATTTTAACTTGACACGTCATCTTAAAAACCGGGCACCAAAGCTCTTAGGGCACCAGCGAAAGCTTTGTTGGAGAGTTTGATGGATAAAAATGCATAAGCTACATATGAGTGTCTGGAAAGTGCTGGGTCAGCTTGAAATCAAGAGAAATCATTTTGCAAACACTTGTTCATTCATCGCAGTTTTCTCTAATGTAGTGAACACTACAATAATAAGTAAAAAGTATACCCTAGCCCTAAGTGTGTAAGCGCCATTGGCCGTATGGCTTCCTTTTTTTTTTAAGAATGTAAAACCTCTTCAATTTCATCCTGTGCTTTAAGACTCACTCTGCTCTTGAAAGATCTATGATATATTTCTTTCAATCGGTTTCTTTCTTGCATAGTTTCAGCACATCAGTCAGCATTCAGAGAGGCAGAGTAAGGTCGTGAGTTGGTAGTTTGAATCTGTTCCCACATTTGGCAAAAGCAATAATTAAGAGTAATTATTACGAATCCGACCCCAAGGGGCTCATTGCTGCCCAATATATTGTTACTTGTAAACTCAACAAGACACAGGGGAACCCCAGTCCAAATGTTTGGCAGATGTTTCTTTGAAGTTCTCCCTGTGAGATAGCATAAAACTAGCAATAAATAAAAATAAATGCTACTTCTAAAATTACAGTTAAGTCAAACAGACACACATACCTTAAGTTGCTTTCGTCCATGCAGAGGATGTGATCAAACGTCATAAAGTCATCTTTGGTGACCTAAGAAATAAGGAGACTGTATGAGATAAACAAACCTGCAAGACTTGACTTTTGTTGTCCAGATGTGACCCATTGGGCACCGGCCAATGGTCCAGCCTGCATCCACTCCTCCCTGTTATTTTTCTCTAATTCTTCCAGTCGCTCAACAAAAGAGGAAATTCAGCATCATGAAGAGCACGTCGCTGGTTTGGACAAGCTCCATGGAACTTGAGCAAAGGGCTGGACTGTGGGTCGACATGCTTTCCTTCTAAGTTCGAACATTCACTGCTCTCAATAATACAGGAAATTATGAAATGAATCAAAGCACATCTGTGGATGTGTGTACATATCTTGAGCAACAACAGGCATGATTCTTCTGGGACGACATTGCACAAAGTCATGATAGAAATATATCTTTTCAAATATGGATAAGGATAGTACGCCCAAAAATGAACATTCTGTCATTATTTAGGCTACTCACCCATGTGTTGTTACAAACCCTTAAGACGTTTTTTTTCTTCTGTAGAACACAATTTTCACTTTCATAACACTGGCAAAAAAGATGCAATGAAAGACTAACATCTCCTTTTGTGTTCCATATGAAAGTCATATGGGTTTGCCTGTTTGGCTTGAGTTGGACCATTGAAAATCACATTTGTTTTCTTGTATACTCTAAACGTGGTTGTGGGATCTGTTGATTTTTGTGAGGTCAACATAACAAACATGTCTTTAGGGTGAGCTCAGCTATGTATATCCTCATATGAACCTGACCTCTAAAGGCGAAGCTAAAGCCTGCCACATGACTAGAATATTTAACTGACAGCTTGAGTAAGTGGGAGGAAGGAACGCTAAGAGTTTCACTCAATCTGAGAATATGTCAATAAAGGCAAAGGTGATGCAGCGGCCAAATAATTGTTTTGCAAGTTTCAATGATGTTGCAATATTCTTGTAACACCAATTAAGTTCTGTTTTGTTTACCATCTCAATTGTCCCTTTTCACCATCACAGTGTCAGAACAGTTTTTTTTCAGTTTACACCAAAGAAGAGGTTCTGAGCAAAACAATCTTATTTGGCCCATTAAAACTGTAGGTGACCCGGGACCAGTAAGGTCACAGGCCAAGGGGCGGATAATGTCACCAAATTGATTTTAAAACAACGTAAATGCAAAACAAATCTAGATGGTACAAAACTGCATTATAACAGATACAGTTTAGCAGTGTTTATCAACTGATATTAAAATGAATGGAGGACTGGAACCCACAACGCCCAACTGATGTAGAAAAGGAAGTCCTGCATTTCAGGTAAGAGTGTCATATCATATTTTAGATACAGATATCATCTGTCAGTCAACTCAAGAACACACATGCGTGGGGACCTTGGAAGCTTAGCAAGTAAAGACGCTGACTACCCTGGAGTCGTGAGTTCAAATCCAGGGCATGCTGAGTAACTCCAGTTGCTTTCTAAGCAACCAATTGGCCTGGTTGCTAGGGTGGGTAGAGTCACATTGGGTTAACCTCCTCGCGGTCGCCATAATGTGGTTCTCGCTCTCAGTGGGGCACGTGGCGAGTTGTGCGTGGATGCCTCCGAGAATAGTGTGAAGCCACCACACATGCTACGTCTCCGTGGTAACGCGTTCAACAAGACACGTGATAAGATGCTCAGACTAACGGTCTCAGATGCAGAGGCAACTGAGATTTGTCCTCCACCACCCAGATTGAGGCGAGTCACTACGCCACCATGAGGACTTGGACATTGGGCATTCCAAATTGGGGAGAAAAGGAGAGAAAATCCCCCCCAATTGTAAAATCAATTGTAAAGCACAATCTATGACACCAGTGTTGTCAGATTTTACTGCTGATTTGAAATATGTTCTTTGATCGTGATATTGACCAACAACTTTCTCCATTCAAGTAGATAGGAGCTGTACATTTATGTTGTTTGATTACTTTGAAAATAGTGGCCCAGCCAGCCCAGAAGCTTTATAGCTTTTATAGCCGCCGAGTGGACTGACTTGCCCTGAAATGAACTTTGATTATAATCATCAAATCTGTTAACACTTCAAGTGGCCAATGCAATGCCCGTTTACTTGACAGGCACCCTGCTCCTATTTTTGTTGTGCTGCACAGCTACTCAAACCACATTTTTTTCCCATTTGAACTAAAATGATAATATGTTCTGTAAAAATACATACACAAAGATCGTATTGATTTTACCTATATATCGGTGCCAATATTTGTTAAAATCTGTGCCGATAGTGGCTTCATCATTTCTTCATTTCAAAATAAGGGTCTGCGGTATATTTCGGGCTAGTTTATACTTAAAAGTCCTGCATTATGCACCAAATCGTAATTTTTTTCGGGTTATTTTGGTTATTTATAAATGATAAACTGCATCTGAGATTTTATTTATTTAGGACTCTTTGTCTGTGCCCGTCATAGTAAGGAAGAAAAATACTTTTTTTTTTTTACATTCTAAAAATCGATTTTAAAACTATCAGCTGATTAATTGGTTATTGGCCTATCCCACCACATTAGTTATCGGCAAAATCCACCATCGGTCGACCTCTATACTGTATATTACATTATAGCTAGCTCATGAACGTTGCTTAATTAAATTAGTTATAGTAAAAGTTCTCAAAACTCTTAAAAAAAGACTTGTGAACAAAAGGCCATGATTCACTCTGTTTGTTTGTGGGAAGTTTATGTAGTAATGTAGTCAGTTACGTCATGGTTAAGATCGCAAGTCAGTGAGAGAATTTACACACTGATAACATGTGTGGTCATGCAGACATTTACCCGTCTTTCCTTGATTGGGGTAAGGTCTTTTTTTTTTTTAATAAGCAGATTTTTTTTTGTATGTGTATTATGATGCATGTAAACACACTCCGTTTCTGGGAGAGATCGTAGTGGCCCCCTCCATCCCCATCCCCTTCCAAGAACAATCAACATTTTGGTGAAAAAGAGGTATTGTCTTAACAATAGAACAGATGATGTCTTTATGATTTATGTGCTATGAATGATGTTTTACTGACATATTACAGAGAAACTTTGCTCTATAAAAACACACACCAAACATCATTTGGAAGGCAATTCAAAACAAACTCTGTCCAGAATTTTTTGGAATGTGCATGAGAAAAATGGCTAAAAGCACACGGGGAGATGGAGAAGAGGGAGAGGGTCAGAGGTCAAAGGCAGCAAGACAGTGGATGCCTGTCGAAATCAATTATAGGCAAGTAAAAAAAAAAATAAGAAAGATTAAGTAACTTTTATATGTTCAGTGTATGATAAAGATAAAAAAAAAACTTTGTATCGTAATCATGCAGCCCTAGTTTATAGGTTTATTTACTTTTTTCCATCAATCTGTAACTCACACACACAAAGGCAGGCCAGACCATGGGCTTCAGGAGCGCTGCCAATATTCCAATCAGAGTTTGCACCAGGATCTATAACCCACTGTAACACACACAGAGAACACGGTTCTAGCGTTGAGTGCTAATGACACTCAGGACTCCACCGTACCTGCCGAGCCACGTGCCTCATGGACACGCCTTGTCTCTTCATGCAGGCCAGGCCACGGTGATCCGGGGGGTTTCCGATCTCATAGGTGGATGTGGCAGCACTGTCTATTCTCCACTGAAGACACATACACATTAACACAGCATTGATAATACCAGCAGCTCAGTATACAATGGCAGATTATATGCATAAACATGCACAAATGCACACAAATTAAAGCATATATAAAAACTGGGTTAGTTAGTAGCGATGCAAGTGTTTGCAGCTTCTGAATTCAGCATTAAGTGCAAAACATAATCTAGGCAAGTATGTGAATGGAAACACTTCTAGCAATACAAGCTTGTTTTCATGTGTCAATGCTGTTCGAAATGTCCCAGAATCCAATTTGAAACGTAATGCAAGTATGTGCTGGATTCTCAGTGTTGCCACGTGAGGCACTATACCAGGCATTGGCATAAATGTCTTCTATGGTTTATTTTCTGTGTCAGGTCAATAACTGTCAAGGTGAAGCAACAGTGTAAAGAGAATATTTATGCACAAGTTAGTTTAACATTTGGCATGTTATTATTCTAATAGGCAGCAATAAACATTCGGTTTAATGCACAGAAAAAAAACAAGTACTGAGATTTGCTACCACCACAGTAATGCAACAATGTATGATAAAATGTATAACAGGACTGTGCACTGGGCTGGTAGTGCATCAGCCAAGCACTCGTAACTATGTTGACAAACTTGCATAGAATCTCTTTCTAGCTTTAAATTTACTGTCTGGAATTCATTTGAGACCATTACTTTGTACTTTGGCTGACAAGGCTTACGTTTTGTCAGACTCTCATAAGTGAAGTCAAACTAATACAAAAATACTCTTTTGCTAGAGTAGCTGTCAAAGATGATTTGATTCTTAAAGAGAGCATTAAAAAGTTACTGCTGACCCCTACGATCTTGCCAGCTTCCTTTTCCAGCCTTCTCCTACAGGGATGAGGTTCTGGGCAATCAAGACAAAACCAACAAAACTTCTTTCCAAAACTGTAAAGGTCAATATTACCTGGCCAATAAAACTGATAATTGTGATGTTGACAGTCTCAATCAAGAGCCAAGATGCTGCTAGGCTAAATGTACTTCAAAATACTTTCCTTTGCAAAGTTCTTGCCAATGTCAGTATGTTACATACCTACGACTAATATATATATATTGATCAATTTATCATTCCATACGCAAAGCACTACATGTCATGACTTGCCTTATCCACCACCCCGCCATCTGTCGCCATCTTCCTGAAAACAGCCTCAGCGATTGGGGATCTACAGATATTCCCTGTGTTATGATAGAATAGAATTCATTAGTTTTGTTTCTGCATGTTACTGAGTCTTAGTTACTGGACAATTAACGTGTTTATTGGTGAAAACAAATTAATAAATAAAGGTGGGGGGTGGGGTCATTAATGTGTCAAATGGATGAAATCGGCGAGGGTTTTATGCATTTGCCGGTAGAAAAACTAGTGCCAGCTTTCATTCACTGAATGCAGCCAGTGAAACGGTGATTAATGGTAATAGTTTGGCTGTTGTCCCTGCCACATGTGTATGATACTTTTCGTAATGCCCATTTAAACATCAGATTAAAGTTAAAGATGATCTCTCGATAGTTTATAAACGTTCTTACCCAAGCACACAAACAACACCGACTTTCCACTGGGAGCCGCCATATTGGTGTGTCTAAAGTCCCCGCGTCACCGCTGCGGGCTGCCCGCCATTCCGCCTGATTCAAATACACCATAAAACTAACAGCTTTAATTTTCATATAATTTTCGGATATAAATGGACTTTTCGAGTGAAAGTGGTTTAGTTTCTGTTATTAATTTATAAGTTTAGTTTGTGTGGGGTTTCATTTGTATGTAAAATATAAGGGTAGTGTTTCATGACACAAATAGTGTGGTCCATTCTAACATCCTGCAGCTCCATACCTCATTGCATATATTTCAAATTAATATTTTATAGTTGTCTTTTACAACAAACACATACTCGGCCCATTAATTAAACCTGCTGGTGACCCGTAACCATTAAGGTCACAGGCCAAGGGGCGTATGTCACCAAATAGATTTTTTTTTTTTTTTTTTTAAAAGTGTACATGCAAAACAAAACTAGATGGTACAAGACTGCATTATAACATACAGTTTAGCAGAGATGATCCACTGGTATTAAAATGAATGGAAGGATTGGAACACACAACGGCCAACTGATTTAGAAAACTGTATCTTTTAGATACAGATATCTCCTGTCAGTCAACTCAAGAACACACATGCACATTAGCTGAACCAGCCTGAAAAACAGCCATTTTTATGTGATCTAAACTAAAAGAAGCACAATTTATGACACCAGTGTTGTCAGATTTTAATGCTGATTTGAAAAATGCTCATTGATTGTGATTTTGACCAACCGTTTTGGAGATTTCGGTCTTTCTCCATTCAAGTAGATAGGAGCTGTACATTTATGTTGTTTGATTACTTTGAAAATAGTGGCCCAGCCAGCCCAGAAGCTTTATAGCTTTTATAGCCGCCGAGTGGACTGACTTGCCCTGAAATGAACTTTGATTATAATCAACAAATGTGATAACACTTCAAGAGGCTAATGCAATGCCCGTTTACTTGACAGGCACCCTGCTCCTATTTTTGTTGTGCTGCACAGCTACTGAAGCCATATTTTCTTCCCATTTGAATTATAATGATTTTTTTTTTATAAATATCATCTGTTCCTTCCAGAACATAAAATCCCAATATAATTTACCAGGTACCTCTTTTTTTATGTTTTTGCATATTAGAATGTCCCTGCGGGCATATGGGGTGCCTTGGGACTCCCAATTACCTACTCATCCTTTGCACAAACAAATTATTTCTTCTGAGGGATCTCCCTCTTCTGTTTCAGTTATACATCTATACCTTGAACATTCCTACAAACCCTTGTCTGTTATAACTGTTTGGGCTAATGATCTTAATGTTCAAGTATGGGAGATGTTAAAGCTGTCCTCAAAGGACCCTAATCACCAAATAATATATTGGAAATTATTACATAGGGTTTTACTTGACTCTGTTGAAACATTTCTATATTAATCTGTTCTATATTAAAATTTTCAAGGATCTCAGGGCTTGTATTTACACTCTTTTGGGGAGTGTGCCTCTCTCTCACCTTTTTGGACCCAGCACTCACAGGACTTATCATATCTGCTGGACACTAATTTATGTTTGACTCCACGCCTTTTCTTCTTGAATGACTTTTGGGATTTTATCTTATCTGTTCAACAGAGAAGTTTACTGTTGGCTGCCCTCACAGCAGCAAAAAAAAAAAACGCTAGTCAACCACTGGAATCCTCCTCACACAATGGACAGATGAACGTGGACTGTGTCCTTACTAGATATTATATTGATGGAACTCTCAACCTCTCGTATACATGGGTCCCACGCTAAGACTGTGAAAATGTGGTATGCTGCTTTTGATACTGTCAACATTTTATCAACTTTGTAAACCCTTATCTTCTTTTTATTAATACATTTATTTATTATTGTTTATTCATTTTGTATCTAGATTCTGTGTATTTTATTTCTATATCCTCTATCAGGGGTGGGATAGGTTTGGGGTGGGTTCTAGATTGTAGGGTTGCTCTTTGTTTCGTATTCTTGTTTTTCTGTATGTCAAAATGAAAACTCAATAAAACAGTTGTTAACAAAAAAAGTGTGAAAACTGATTACTAGGAATTGTAGTCATACTGTATTAGAGGCAGACCGATGTATCGGTTTTACCGATTAACCGATTGTTGCTTTTTGGAACTATCTTTTAAAAATCTGTGCCGATAGTGGCTTCATCATTTCTTAATTTCAAAATAAGTATCCCCGGTGTATTTGTCCTGTAATTTGGCTTGTTTGTCCTTAAAAGTCCTGCATTATGCACCAAATCTTGATATTATTATTAACAATAGAACAGATGATGTCTTTATGATTTATGTGCTATGAATGATGTTTTACTGACATATTACAGAGCAGCTGTGCTCTATCAAAACACACACCAAACATCATTTGGAAGGCAATTCAAAATAACAAAGTCTGTGGAGAATTTATTGCATGAAGGAAAATGCATGAGAAAGACGAAAAATGTCTAAAAGCACAGGGGGGAGTTAGAGAAGAGGGTCAGAGGTCAAAGACAGAGAGATAGTGGATGTCTGTCAAAATCAATTTATAAGCAAGTAAAAAAAAGGTAAAGGAAGAAAGATAAAGTATCTTTTATATGGTTAGTGTATGAGAAAGATATAACACTTTTGGCTGTAAATAAAGATTAGACAATGCCCACATGAGCTCTCATGACAAAACTTGTTTTATCTGTGTATGTGTGGATGTTGGTGCAGGAGTGAGAGTGATCAAAGTCAATGTGGTCCTTTAGGTTATTAATGAAGAGATAATTGTGCATTTGTAATGTAGTGTACAGTGAGAAGAGTGTTGAAATAGGGCTGCACAATGAATCCAATAAATAATTGTGACTACAATTACAGCTGAATGAAAAATGGCAATTTCAGCATTCTATTTTAATCTACTTCCATTCTACCAAAATGTACAATTTACAGCATGTTGGTTTTTTTTAAAGTGGTTGAGCATTGTAGCCAATTCAAGACATGTCAGTTGCTCCCTCTGTGCATAATATATATAAAAAATTATACCAGTTTTGTTTATTATGCTGATAAGAGTGTTATTGTGAAGTTGCTACAATAAAGTAATACAAGAACAGTTTTCAGCTTGTTTTGGATGTGTAGCCTACACAACACAACCCATGCTCAACACAAAATAAGAATTGAACTGTAAATGCTATTGATCGAAATTAATCACAATTACAATATCCAAGCAAACAATCAACAATTTTGATTTTTATCATAATCATGCAACCCTAGTTTATAGGTTCTTCTACTTCTTCCCATCAAGCTGTAACTCACACACACAAAATCCCACATCTGCACTACCTGTTGTGCCCTGTGATCTGTCTCTATGCCATGTTTCCTGAGGCAGGCCAGACCACGGGAATCAGGAGCGCTGCCACTATTCCAATCAGAGGTGTCACCAGAATCTATAACCCACTGTAACACACACAGAGAACACGGTTCTAGCGTTGAGTGCTAATGAGAGTTTGTTAATAAAGGTTTGATAATGCTTTTTACGGACATATGGACTTTTTGAATGAAAGTGGTTTAGTTCAATCATATGTTGAATTTGAACACCTCTTTCTGCTTTATTATCATCTTTATTTTCAATATATTTATCATATTATCATCTTTAGTATCATAACTGGGATATTATTTTATTATGTTGGAGCTTTGACAAGGATATTATTTAATAAAAGTGAATGTTTATCATTAACTTACAACTGTTCATCTCCCTGACATGTTTGCGTGACTTCATGCAACCACATTTAGGCGAAATCAGAGATCATCTTCAAGTGGCTTTCCATTGCACTTTTCCTAATGCGAAGCAGGAAATTCCAAATTTCAGAGTTTAATGGAACTCTGTTAGTCCTCCAAGGACTCACAAAACCAGAGATGTAAATAGTTCATTGAAATGTTTTTTTAATGATATTAATGTACTTTATGAAGAAAAAGTTGTGTGGTTGGGTTTGTGCTATTGTCTACTCAGGCCCAGGCCCTGTGAATTCAAGCAATGGCTCTGCCTATGTCCCGATTATTATCTATAAAGTACCATCTTTTGCCAGTAATAAGAAGGAAGCATTTTCCTGGTGTCCTTTCTGGCTTTCATAAGACTAATCCTGATACTATTATTGGTAGCACTATCGCCTTTAAAAGGGGAATTGCATGTATACAGAGGTGCTCAAGTTGTGGGAAAGTCCTGTTTTCCAGACCATATTTAGAATAAGATTAGAATGTATTTTTCCACTCAGCTGCCCAGCCTGCTTAGCCATGCTTTCTCTGTTATGAAACCAGATTATATTTCAGTGTATTGATCATGTAGAGTCACCGCCAGATAAGTGAATTTAATACACACCACATAAGTGCACACTCATGCACAAATTCTGACAGGCATGATAAGGATTTAGGCCAGTGAAAATACAACATAAATCAATGATGTTGTGAGCATATGACATGACTTTATTGCAAGAACATTCTACATTTATTCATGATGGAATAGACTAAACCATAATACTGAATCGTATTGTACTTGCACAAAAGGAAATGTGCTTCACAGGACTCCTAAATTCTGTTCTAATTAGTCAAGGCCAACAACTGGACTATCCATCATCCATCTTCTATAGCCGCTTGTCCTATTCAGGGTGGCGGGAAGAGCTGAAGCCTATTCCAGCTGTCTCGGGCAAAAGGCAGGGAAACACACTGGATAGGTGGCCAGTCCATCACAGGACAACACACACTCTCACTAACACCAACAGGCAATTTTGGACTGTCTGCGAAACCAGAGAACTCGGAGGAAACCCACACGAACATGAGGAGAAAATGCAAACATCTTGATGTGAGGCAGCAGTGCTACCCACTGAGCCACAATGCTGCCAGAAACCAAATGTCTATGTCAAAGGATATCAGTTTTGTTGTTGTACAGAGAAACTTTGTTGGATCTCTGTAAGTTGGATTCACACATCACCTCCCTTAAAGTTTGGCACTGTTTGAGTCAGTAACCCTGCAATATGGTTTTCATTATATCACTCACTGGTTCAATCTCTGTGAAATTTATGAATTAAAGCCAAAAAGAAAGCTGAAAAACTATCTACTAGGGGAATCACTAACTACTAAACTACTTAACTAGTAGAACTACTACATAGGAATTTTGTTATTATTTAAAAACTGAAATTAATTTGAATCGTAGCTGCTCCACATACAAATCTGGAAAACAATTGTAGTGTTTACATCTTGTATGATCAAATTATTTACATTAATGTCTTCAGACTCACATATAAGTGCAATACGAAGTCCCCTGCAAAATGTCCATCGGATTTGACTGGATAGGAAACTTCTATTCCAAGATGACTAAACATTGCTGCCATGACAGTTTAGTCAAACAACACGATTCCTCCTAAGTAGCAGCTTCATTGAATGACATCAGTTGAAATGGATTTGGGGTTCAAATCTGTCTCGTTTTGCAATACCCAAGCTGAAACAATGGACATGAATGTCTTAATAATATGTTAACAATTTAACTGCAATTTCAGCAGCTGACATCCTCGAAAATTTCAAAGACCTGCATCAAGATCTTTTAAAAAGTTTTACAAACCTGATCGGATCAGTTCATTTGATCATGTGCACTTCAAGGGTCACCAACACTACTGTAGACGGAAAGGGAAAAAAAGTTACCATTATATTTATGAGTATAACAGATCTCAGTTCTTAAATGTGTTATGCAATTTCCTAGACCTAAAAACCCCTTGCCAATCGAGTAAAGTTGTTTGCTGAGGGTCTGACATAATCATTCTCATTCTAGACCTACATGATTAACCTTGGAAGTCAAACAATAGCATTGAGTTGCTGGAGATTTTGAATGTTATGCAGTGGGAACAACTGGGTTTACTGTTTCTTATCAAATATCATGAGATCTCTGGAATCGTTCAGAAAGACCCTTAGTGATGATTGTAAGGTGTGGAATTGTTCTGATGCAACCTTTACTTGTGGGATTTGTCACGTTGTGCATTTTATTGGGTTACGAAGGCTCTGCATTTTAGGGAAGTGCTCATTGTGGCCTGCAAGCTTTGGATCGAACAATCCACTATACGATACAAGTATCAGTCCATTTATACATTCTTTTTGTAATTATAGTTATTAAGGGTTAAATGATACAGTGTGGGATCTTAACATATATGTGTGTGTGTGTGTGTGTGTGTGTGTGTGAGTGTGTGTGTGTGTGTGTGTGACTGTATTTCTCTTCTACAGGGCTGACATGATAATGAGTCTCACCCCATCTCATCTTGATCCACAATTGTGGTAGCACTGAGGTCAGAAAAGCCATATATTGGTTTTAGTGTAGCCCACCGCTATTGCCTTGGGTGTTTCCCAGATAACACATTTGAGGCTTTAGATATTTTGTACAGCAGCATGCCTCTTATAACACATAAATTACATCGGCATAAATTCCTCTGGTTCTGTTCTGGGCTTCATAAGTGGACAGTCGCTCCCTGAAGTCAACTGCTTGGTGCATTGTGTAATGCAAAGACACAGGAATCTAGGGAAAGTCTGAAATAAAATTGTATAAAACAATGTCATGATTATAGAGAATATAGAGTTTTACATTTTTTAAGAAAATGAGAGTGGTGTGCAAAACTCACCTCCACAGTGACATCATCTGGTATCATGGAGCTCCTGCATTTATCTAGATATAATGTCTTTCAGGTTTCAAGTTTTATTTGTCACATACGTAACCATACACAGTACGACATGTGGTGAAATTCTTGATATTACTTTTCTACCCACAGTTTACAGTTTTTATCTTTATCGTAAACTTTGGGGAGAATAGTCGTGTATAAATATATATAATCTTTATTGCAAACTGTGGGGAGAAAAGTCGTATATATAACTATATATATAACTATATATATATATATATATATATATATATATATATATATATATATATATATATATATATATCTATATGTATATATATATATATATGTATATGTATATGAATATGAAATAGTGCATTGTGACAGATGTAGAGTAGCAGCAACAGAGTGCAGCTGCAGTGTAGAGTGACTGGCAATATATATATATATATATATATATTGCATAAATATGATGAATATTGCTTCAAGTGTGAGGTGTTGAATAGTGAACCTTGTCCTGGTGCTGTCCTTGGTTCAGGAACGGATGGCCTGGGGAAAGAATCTCCTCCTCATTCTCTCCATTTTGGCCATCAGGGAGCGGAAGCATTTCCCTGACCGCAACAAAGAGAAGAGTCCAATATTTTTGGTATTTCTGCTATATATTTTTGGTAAGTTTGTTTTATTCACAGTGGGAGTGTAAAACAATTAGATTTTATGTGTGGTATATCTATGTTGCTTTCTTTTAAGATAACACACATATAAAAGCACTTACGATAATAAATCTCAAATCTGCACAAGGGTCCAACAATCATAAAATGTTTCTCAATTTTTTTGCCTGACAACAAAGTAAACTCTACATCCCTTAAAGGAATATTTTGGGTTCATTACAAGTTGAGCTCAATTGACACAATGTGTGGCATAATGTTGATTACCACAAAAAAATAGTTTTGACTTGTTCCTCCTTTTCTAAAAAAAAAAAAAAACACAAATCTGGGTTACAGTGAATGGGGCCAATCCATTAACGTTCAAATATTAACTTTATCAAAGACATAAACAACATTTGTGTTAACATCATTTTAATGCAATAAAATAGTTTATTAAACTGTTCTATGTCTGTTAAGCTATTGCCAATTTTACAACTTCCTTGCCATGATAATGTTATGTCAACAAACTCTAAAACCCTAGACAAATTTACAGCTCAAATAATACATGTTTTAACAGAAGAATTCAATTAAGTGATTTTATTCAATTATAAGCTTCACATTTCTGCCTTTTAATCCCTCCAAAAAATGGTCCCCATTCACTTCCATTGTAAGTGTCTTAATGTAATGTAAGTGTACACAAAGCATAAATGGAGGTTACAGTGAGGCACTTACAATGGAAGTGAATGTTTGGAAGGTTTAAAGGTGTAAATATGAAGCTTATCATTTTATAAAAGCACTTACATTCATTTTTCTGTTAAAACTCATGTATTATTTGAGCTGAAGTTGTTTAAATCATAATTTTTACAGTAATTCTTGTGTTTTAGGGATTGCTTACATTACATCTTTCCGACTATGAAGTTGTAAAATTGGCTATAACTTTACACAGCACAGGTTAGTATGTGATTTCATCACACTTCTGTTAATATGCGTATTATTTATGTCTTAAGGCTATATTTTTAAAAAGTATTTTCAAGGGATAGTTAACCCAAAAATGACAATTATCTCATTATTTACTCACTCTCATCGCAGGTAAGTTTGACTTTCTTTCACATTTGAAGAAATATAGAAAAATATCTTGGCACGGTGGTGCAGTGGTTAGCACTGTCACCTCACAGCAAGAAGGTCATGGGTTCAAACCCTGGTTGCCCCGGCCTTTCTGTGTGGAGTTTGCATGTTCTCCCCGTGTCTGCGTGGGTTCTCTCCGGGTGCTCCGGCTTCCTCCCACCATCCAAAGACATGCAGGCTAGGTTAATTGATGTCTCCAGAAAAATTGCCCTAGGTGTGGATGTGAGTGTGAGTAGTTGTCTGTATATGTGTGGCCCTGCGATGGACTGGCAACCTGCCCAGCGTGTACCCCGCCTTTCGCCCAATGTTAGCTGGGATAGGCTCCTGCGACCCTGTACACAGGATAAGCAGTTGACGGTGTATGGATCTTAGCTCAGCAGGTCCTTAAAAGGCAAGTGAATGGAGATTTCTCTTTTGAAGCTCCAAAAATCACAGACAGTCAACATAAACGGCATCCATATGACGCCAGTGGTTAAATTAATGTCTTCTAAAGCAATATGATCCCTTTTGGTGCGAAAAAGATCAATTTTTAAGTACTTTTTAACAATAATTCCAACACTTCACGAAAGAGTGGAGTCCAAGCGGTCTCTTATGTGATGTCATGGATACAGAGGTAATCTCACGATCTTCACTCGGTTGAGACATCCAAGATGAGCACACAAATGCACCATTGTGAGTAAAGATGCATACAGATATAAACCAAAACCAACCAATCTACTGTACAGAGTTCCTCCTACTCACTTGTAAACAGCGCTGCTCTTCCGTCTGTGAAGCCCATGCCTCAGTTCTTGCATGTTTTAAATGCCAATGCGATGACGTCACATGTGCATACAGCTGCTCACCAGTAGCACGATTTAGAGTTAAAAAAAAGTACTTAAATATTGATCTTTTTCGCACCAAAAGCTATGCTGTCTGTGATTTTTGGAGCTTCAAAAGAGAAATCTCCATTCACTTGCATTTTAAGGACCTACTGAGCCAATTTTTTTCAAATGTGTTCTGGTGAAGAAAGAAAGTCACACATCTGAGATATCATGAGAGTGAGTATATAATGAGAACATTTTAATTTTTGAGTGAACTATCCCTTTAATACTTCCCACTAAGTTTGACACTTCTGCAAGTTCTGATGGCTTCTGACGACCTTTAATTTGAAAGTCTCCAAATGCTTTTCATCTTAACACTGGCAAACTTCTTTTTGTGAAATATTTAGCTTGTAAAACAATGGTTTTCATACTTTATGGGCCACTGAATGCTCTCTAAATGTATAGTATGGGACTGTTATTCTTCTTCACCCTTTACCTAGAGCTTGTTGCCTTGACCTGTAAGTGGGTGGAGTAGAAGTGAGTAATATGAACAGGTAAGTTGTGACAGTTGTGTCAGTACTGTGTGTTCTCACCTACTATCAGGTCTCACGCGTCAAACCTTTCTACACTATCTGAAGTGCTTTTTTAAACAGAGCACCTGGATCTAACACGGAATACTGCTCTGTTTGACGCTTGACTGGATAAATGCTGAAGAAAACGCAAGGCTCGACCGACGTGGACGCGTCGCGCATTCTTGTGAAGGGGCCCGAATTCTTGAGGAGACAGCTGGAGCGGGAGAGCGAGGCGACTAAAGGGCGCGTCAGTGCGGTGGAGAGGTTGGCGGCCACTAAACCTCAATATGTAAAAAGCCAACAGGCGGTCGGTTCCCCTCAAGAGCCCGTCATCAGTCAAGGGTCCTCTAACGGGTTCGGATCCGTTAAGAATGCTGCCAGTGTTGATGTTGGGGATGATAACTTGTCGCCTCTAGAATATTCCAATGTAGTTAGACGAACCAGCTCGAAAAAACGACCTGACTCGATTTTATTATATAGACAGAGGTGTGAACTCCTGAGAGGGTCACCACCTGTCGGGAGCAGGAAACTGATTAAAAAGGCGTTATTCTCCACACAAAACAAGACTAACGCGTTTTCTGAGGAGCATGGTGCCGCATTTGATTCTGAGGTGTATGATAAAAATGACCACGCGCTTGGAGCCACGCGTAAATATTGCGATAAAGAGACTCCTCGGGTAATTTTACCAATCTCAAATGGGTCAACAAAGTTCGTCCTGCAGCCAGGTGAGACAGTCGCTGTGACGACGAGTGCACCTCTTCACAAGAGAGTCGAAGACACGCGTGCGCACGAGCGCAAGAGTCGGAGTGGAGTGGCGCGCTCGAGCTCTGATATCAGCTCGCGCTACTCGAAGAACTTCGCGGACTTCGACGCGTTCTTCAAATACTGCGGCCTCGGTGGTGATGCCATCGAGTCCCTGGGCAAAGAGAACTTCTACGCGCGCTCGGACGACCTCAGCATGAAAATAGGAAGCGACAGCGTTTCGACGTCAGATAATGGATTCTCGAGGAGCAGCGGCGGCCTTCTGGAGGAAGAACTCCAAGTACAAGAGAAGGTCCGGCAAGGTCAAGGGTCGTCAGTAGTTGAGCGCAACGCTCGGATCATCAAGTGGCTTTACAGCTGCAGAAATGCAGCGGAGTCAGGAAAGACTCTTCGAGACCTTGATTAACTTGTTTTGGGTCATGTTAAAGGGTCATCACGCATAAAGTTCCCTTCTACCTGACATATAGCAATGACAAGATAGGCGCATTAATCTGTGTCTGTAAATCAGTTTGCACGTTCAGGGATACTTATGAGTGTTGTGTTGAACCCTGTTTCCACCAGCAGACCTGTATGGGGGGAACAGCATCTGATGGTAACATTCTTCGCTGTCAGAATGCGTTCCTCCATGCAAAACCTAAGCCTAACCCTTCCCTACCCTGTCATACCATACCTACCCTTACCCTTACCATAACCCCAACCCCATACCCTATCAGGCCAATTTAATTAATATCATGTTTACATGATTTAGATGTTTTTATATGATGTGAATTTCCTCAGGCAAGCACTGCTTCCTTTGTTTGAACGAGAAAATATTGGCTAACATAATTCTTTGACTAGCATTTTCTACATTCCAGTGTCATGTTTTTGTACCTGACAGTTTTAATTATTATTATTATTCTACTTTATCCTCCTGGAATACATGTTACTTGATTTCTAATATATTAAAAGGCCAGGCTTTACTCCGCTGCATTGTATTTCCATTGTGTTATGTGAAAACTGGCCTTGCACATGTATTTTTGCATAAATTTAGTCTACAAAAACATTAAAAAGTCAGCTGTGGAATGCAGAATATAGCACCTGGCCTTGAGATATGAATGTATATGGCCTCAAACCAAAAGTTTCATCCATTGTTGTGTAATAGAGGAAACAGTGACGTAAAAGCTTGTAAATTCACACCCAGTGTGGGGGTGTAAATATGTGCCACTGTCACAAGTTCTAAAAAATAGGTGGCTGTTTACCCTGACTCACTGACTGACTACTTTTTTGTAATGACACACTGTATGAAAATGCTATGCACATATAAAAATAGTTATCGGTCAATAAAATCTTGCACTGAACACAAACTACTGTTACTTAAGTGTGTTTTTGTTGTATGCTTTGTAAATCTTTATAGATCTTGTAAAGTGTGCTCTAAAACATGTCAAAAACTCCTAATATTGTTTAAATGTCCACCGGTATTTAAGTGACCATAAATGCATGTTTATTCATATTTAAGAATGGGTTAGGTTGTTTTTTAATTATTATTATTATTATTTTTTTTCATTTTTATATTAATGTGCTTAAGTCATCATTTGCACTAAATTGAAGATTTGGCAATAGGTAGATTTTGACCATGCTTGTATGCAGTAGTTTCACACAAAAAGATCCCCCTCTGGCCCCTAGAATAAAGACTTTCAGGCAGGTATTATCTTGCAGCACAAGTCTTCGTGGCCTTTAAACTACTTTGAATGAATTTGGTACCTCCAGCATATTTGGCTTCCAGCATTAGATGCATGTCAGAATAATCCTCATATTTTTATCAGGTCCTAACAGTGATCCAAACTGACAGATCATTTTCCAAAACCTCCCTGAAACATAAAGAGCATGTATCAGGATTGGATTGTGTTCATATTAAGAAAATACTGTAATTATTTACATAAGAAAAACTGCAGAAAGTTGTTAATCTGTAGATGCTGTTCTGTACAGAGTCCTGTAAAAATGATTCAAGAAGCCTTATTGGCCGGATAGAAAAGGTCCTCATTCTTCATTTATTGGTCATGCAAAGGATTTAAATGGTCATGGCAGAAATAGAGATTATATAAATACACATATACAAATAATATGTTTAAAGTTAAATGCCATTATAAGCGCTTATAAGTTTATGTGCAAAATAGTAGGCAACTTGTAACCCCCCCAATTATCAAAACAAGCAATTACAACCCCTCCAATATTTATACCATGATCAATGGAAAAAATTCTTGAAATTCTTCAAACTGTAACCCCCAATGTTCAAGCCCAATCTACGCCCTTGCTTGCATGTATGTAATGCCGTTTTTCCTGCTGTCTTTCCATTTTATTGTGTTTCGCTCATAAGTAATATTACACTTGAACTTCGATTATTTAAATTCTACCATACAAAATTACTACATAAAAATACTTTATCCATCAACGGTCTTTCTAAATCACTCGTGGACATAATATCAATAATATAAATAGATAATGACATTTTTCCGCCTCTTTTTCTTCCCAATTTGGAATGCCCAATTTCCATTTCCCAAAGCACATTTTATGGAGGCCCATGCTATTCTCCGCGGCATCCACGGTTAGGAGTCCTGTCTGGAGTCACTCAGCACACCCTGGATTCAAACTCGCGACTCCAGGGGTGGTAGTCAGCATCATTACTCGCTGAGCTAGGCCCCCGGATAATTACATTTTTAATTATAACGTAATTCATTATTCATATTATAACGATGAACATGCCGGAGTTTGTGATACGTATGCTCAAGTAATGCTACACGCATGCGGTGGGTCAGTTTAGGAGTGTCGGCTGTCCAGACTGGTTCAGACCAGTGTCTGATATAGGCTACATTTAAATGTCATGTGAACAACCTAAAAAAACATTCTGATTTGAGCAAAAAAAAATCTGATCTGGGCCACATTCAGCTGCGGTGTGAATGTAAACTTATAGAATACATTCATGCTGCCCATATGTGCTTTTTAGAGCTTCAAAGTTTTGGTCATCATTCGCTTGCATTGTATGGACCTTCAGAGCTGAGGTATTCTTATAAAAACCTTCCATTTGTGTTAAGAGGAAGAAATAAAGTCATTCAGATATGGGATAAAAAAATTTTTTTTAAACAATTCCACAGTATTTATTTTTATTTATTTATTTTTTTAATAATTTGATTTCCTCTAGCTGAGTTTTAATCATGGTTTTTGATAAATGCTTCTGGACCAACTGGTTGAAGGGACTATAAGTAACAACCTTTTTATTACTTCAAAGCAAACCTACGTACTGGAAATGTTTACTTGCTGAGGTTAGTATCCATTATGCTTGGCCAGCCTATTCCATCATTCATTCTCTCCATTCCCCTTCCCCCATCGCAAAATCAAAACACGACAACATGTGCAAGGGTCAGAGTCACGTGTAAGAAGCTGCCGCGACAGGGAACTCACGATAAAACAGAGGATGATCGACGGGTCAGCGAACCAATCAGCTTTGGAATTCCGGGTAGCAACAAAATGAATGCAAACACGACGACCAATCACAAACGCCTGTGGGCGTGTCTTACATTCCGCTGTTCTGACTGTTTACTTCCGTCAATATTCAAAGAAAAGCAGAAAATTATCAGCACAACAAAGGAACCGCTGTAAGTAAATTTGAAGATACGTCGTTTATCAATGCAAATACATGAATATGCTTTTTAAACAAATATTGACGTTGAGGAATGGGCTGTCATTAGTGTTTTGCCGACGTTTGGATAGATAAGGCGTTTGGCAGGAATTTTTTTGAGCAAATGTTTTGGCTGTTGTTGCTCAGCAAGCCAAAATACAATGGAGTTTATCTACAGAAAACAAAGAAACATCAAAACTGCATAACAATTGTTTTTGAAAGAGATAATATGTCAAATGTTTAGTTTAAGGAGCCTTTTAAAACTGTAATGATAGATATTGTGACTTATTTGATGTTATCATAGTGATATTGTTTCAGATATGTTAAGCCATTGATGTGTCATTATGTTTTTTATAAGATAAGAGTTTCTTGTTTTCAGATCTCTGGAACAGGTGGAAGAAGATGCCGTTCTTGGGCCAAGACTGGAGGTCACCAGGCTGGAGCTGGATCAAAACTGAGGATGGATGGAAGCGCTTTGAATACTTAGGCCACAATTTGGGAGATAATATCAATGAATTTGACTTGGAAGAGTATGAATGTTTTATTTTATTCTATTATTATTAAAAAAAATAAATGTATGAAATGACAAGCAGAAAACATCCCTACTCCCTGAAAAATATAAATGAAAAAGGGTGCAATTAAATATTTACTAGTAGCGGGCCGTGGTCACAGGGCCGTAGCTAATGGGGCGAAAGGTGATAACGATTCTAGGGGCCCACATGTCCAGGGGGACCCACAACAAATCTTTTGAATATTAAAGGGACCCAGAATTCCTTGCTACGGCCCTGCATGGTCAGTTTGGCGGTTGTCAATAAACGATCATTTTGAGAGCGCTATTTTGCTACCGTGGCTTTTTGCTGCTCTAGAACTGTTAAAATCGCTTACAGCACCTAATTATGACAATATGCTGTAATAGTTGCATATTGTTGAGGAAAGTGCCATCAGTCTCAATTGTACATTGTCATAGTATTAACTAGCCATATAACTGATGCTTTTATCTGTAGTGACTTATGGTACACTTATTAGGGACTATACTCTTGGAGTATCCTGAGTCTAATCAGGGGCACAAAGGGGAAGATCATCACTCTTTTTGAGGGCGGTTACCAGCCTTGATCGTTTACCACTAGACCACATGATATACACACCAGACATGAGCTAAAAACACCAGATTCAGACAGTGCTGTCATGGATGCTGACCGTTTTTAAATCAGGGTTGGGCATGCCTACAAGTAAATGCAAAAATACAAAGCAGTCTGGTTTCGGCTATATGAGGATGCATGTAGGTGTTAGGATAGTTTTAGACGAGACAAACATGCACAGCACGTGTGCCTGTGTGTGTTGTGTATAGGCTATTAAGGCTATTGGGCAATGGTAACTAATTTCACATTATTTTCCTCCAGGTTAGACAATGACAACAAGGAAAACATCTATGTGGGAGATGTCTCTGAAGTAGCTGCCAAGAAGAGAAAAAAGGACTTTTTCAACAACAACACAAAATCAGAATGTAAAAATGAAATTATCCTTAACTATCACTTTAAAGATGACACATTTATCAGTGGACTAGAGCTGCATGCATTAGATTAGCAAGCCAATCATAGATGAAATACCATTTTAAATATATAGCAATGCTGGACCAGCGCAGTGGTCACTAAATGATAAGTGATTCTTGATAATCTCTGATAATCAAATAAGTGTATGTATTTAATTTAAAAGAAATTGTCTAGTAATTATAAGGTATAAAACAAGTTGTCCATCCTCTAACGTTTTTTTATTTTTTATTTACTTTTTCTCACTTAGTTTTGTTCCAGGAGAGATGGATCTACGTTCAGAAGGAGAGTACTAGAGAGGTGAGAGATCGATTATATTATAATATTAACATGAAATAGACTCAGGGAGTAGCTAGTAAAAACAGTCCGATAATATTATATTCAAAGTCTATATGAAATAATAAAATAAAAAAAAAAATTGTCTTTTTTCCCCCTTCCTTTTTGACCATAACTTTGTAATTTTGTCTGCCTCTAAAACAACTTTCAGTAACACTTCACAATAAGTTTTTTATTTTTTATTTTTTTAAATTAATATATGCATTAGGTATCATGAACTAAAATGAACAAAGGTTAAATTTAGTCTATAAAAATACAATTGTTCATTGTTAATTCACGTTAGTTCATAACTAATGCAAACATATGTAACTTTTAATTAAAAAATGTATTAGTAAATGTTGATATTAACAGTAACCAAGATAAAGTCTCAATTAATGTTAACAAATACAACCTTATTGTAAAGTGTTACCTAACTTTCCTTTTACTGACGTCACAAATTTCAGACTCTTTGATATTCTGTAGAACCCCTATGCTTTTCCATCGTCACAAACATGCACATGATGGAGAACACAACGTGGGTTACTAGATTTGTGTATTTTTATTAATTTGGTAACATTATGCACACCAGATTGAATGACACGTGTGCTTCTGTGCGTTGCATGCCATAATTTAGCATGTTCAGGAAAAAGCGACTATATCTGATGCTCGCAATTGGTCTTTTTTGAGGGAAGAGCTGGTTGCGAGCAATGTATTGCAGCACTGCTTATGTTCCCCTTCCACTCATGGTGCACGTGTGTTTTTGTGCAACTGATGATGTTGTCATCCTAAATCGGCAAAAAATCTTGAACAAGTACGGACCCGAGTACAGGTTGCTTTCTCACTTATGTGAACCAACGTGCCACAGTTCCATGCTGTCCAAGCTCAGACCACCTCCTACAGGTAGTCTCAAGTTCAGTACGACGGTTCGCTACCCGATCAGCAAAATATCTTTATTACCCATTTTTCATGTGAACCATGCTCTTTTTCGGACTAAACTTCCAGTGTGAAAGCCCCCTTAAAGTGTTTTTTCTACTACTAAATTTGTGTTTGTTGTTGCAGAGACATGGGTACTGCACACTTGGCGAGGCCTTTAATCGTCTAGACTTTTCCAGTGCCATTCAGGATGTGCGCCGATTCAACTATGTGGTCAAAGTAAGATGTTTCAGGCTTTTCTGAACCATTGCTGTGATTCTCTTAAGGAATACTGGAGCCCATTTCTCTTTCTCTGACTCACTCTCTCTTTTTCTATCCCTCTTAGCTACTGCAGTTGATTGCTAAGACCCAGTTGACATCTTTGAGTGGAGCTGCTCAGAAAAACTATTTTAATGTCCTGGAGAAGATCGTGAGTAAAGGTGAGCAAGCGCAGAGATCAACAAGCTCTTTGACTGGATGATTTCCTCTGTTTACCATGTAGAAAACATTCTACCTAGTGACATCAGTAGTGATATATCTGCATTAATGCTTCATTTAGTAAGTGTTATATACAAATTTTCCAGTTCTGGATGACCATCAGAACCCGCGATTGATTAAGACCTTGCTGGACGATCTTAGCTCCACCCTCTGCATCCTCATGCGAGAGGTCGGGAAGTCTGTGCTGGTTGGCAATATCAACATTTGGGTCTGCCGTTTAGAAACTATCCTAAACTGGCAGCAGCAGCTCAACAATTTACAAATTCCAAAGGTAGTTTTTTCAGTGTGTTTATATAGGTTTGTGTTCTCTGTGTGCGATTTAAAAAAATAAAATAAATACAAAAATAATAATTTTAGTACAAAATTAAAAATGTACATCTGTGTTTCCACATAGCATTTGTCAATACACTGGAAAAAAGCTCATTAAAGGAATTATCCAGTTTCAGCATTTGTGGCATGTTTTTACTACAGAAAATGATTTCCACTCATCCCTGATTTATTAAATAAAGCTGTTTCAGTAGGGCACTTATAGGGGAAGTGAATGTGGCCAGATCATAAACACTAAAGTACATACCGTTTCAAAAGTATAACCACAGGACGTAAACATTATAGATCTTTACATGATTTTTGTGAAACAATTGCTCTCTAACTTTATCTGTGCAAAGTTATATCCACTAGCTGGAGCCACAACATTAAAACCACCTGCCTAATATTGTGTAGGTCTCCCTCGTGCTGCCAAAACAGCACCAACCCACATCTCAGAATGGCATTCTGAGATTATATTCTTCTCACCACAATTGTACAGAGCAGTTAAATGAGTTTACCAAAGATTTTGTCTGTTAGAACAATTCTGGCAAATTCTGTTGACCTCTCTCATCAACAAGGCATTTCCGTCCACAGAACTGTCGCTCACTGGATGTTTTTTGTTTTTGGCACCATTTTGAGTAAATTCTAGAGTTGTGTGTGAAAATCCCAGGAGATCAGCAGTTACAGAAATACTCAAACCAGCACGTCTGGGACCAACAATGATCCATGTGATTATCTAATCAGCCAATCGTGTGGCAGCAGTGTATTGCATACAATCATGCAGATACGGGTCAGGATCTTCAGTTAATTTTCTCATCAACCATCAGAATAGGGAAACAAATGTGATCTCAGTGATTTGGACCGTGGCATGATTATTGGTGCCAGATGGAAATGCCTTGTTGCAGAGAATGGCCAGACTTGTTCGAACTGACAAAGTCTACGATACTCAGATAACCTCTTTGTGCAATTGTGGTGAGAAGAATATAATCTCAGAATGCTATTCTGAGATGCGGGTTGGTGCTGTTTTGGCGACATGAGGGGGACCTACACAATATTTAAAAATGTATAATGTTTACATTTTATGACTATACTTTTGAAGCAGTGTGCATTTTAATGTAAATGGACTGGCCTCATTCACTTACATTGTAAATCCCTTTCTGTAAACTCTATTTTTGTAATTATTAAATTAATGGAGGACTGAGTCAGTTCTTTTTTTGTGGATATCAACATTGACACAAAAACTGTTAATTGAGCTTAACTGGTATTGAACCAGCACATTGCTTTAATAGTTTATAGTAATTAAAGTGAACAAACGTCTCTTTGCAGCAAGTTTCAAATGGGATGACACTGAGCGACCTTCCTCTGCACATGCAAAGCAACATCCTGAACAAGTTTACTGATGCCTGTGATATCATTAACCTGGGACAAGCCACACCAACACTGCACATGCTCAGCGAGGACCGGCATCTGTGGAAGAAACTGTGCCAATTTCATTTTGCTGAGAAACAGGTAAGAGAAACAGGTTTAATTGCCTTAGAGAAATAATGAAAAATCAACAAATAAACTGGCAAGTGAATATTTGTCTCGACATTGTCTTAAAATCATATCGATATTGTTAAATCTTCTTAGAGAAAACATTTGCAGAAAATTCCTTCTTCTTTGGCAGAGCAAAAAATCAGTGGCTTAATCTGATCATAAGATGGCAGCACAGACCTTCAGATGTTCTTTAAACTGAGCCAAACTCAAACCAGTGTTAGCTGGGGGTGTAAGAGTGGCCTCTGTTCATCAGCAACACTCACAGAGGTCTCTGTGTTTGTTTGTATTCAGTTCTGCAGGCACTTGATTCTGTCAGAGAAGGGCCATGTGGACTGGAAGCTGATGTTCTTCACACTTCAGAAATACTACCCTCAGAAAGAACAGTATGGAGACACTCTGCAGTTTTGCAAGCACTGTAGCATCCTCTTCTGGAATGTATGCAACCCTCTATTTCTGATCTTGCACACTATATTCCAAGTATTCTTTAGCCATAAAACAGAAATCCGATTCTTGCTTCCATATATACAAATTTGGATGTTAACAGAAATTTTGGGTGAACTAAATATGAGTCGGAGTCCTCTGTAATATCAGACCACCTCTACACCTTTTAACTTTTGACCTTTGCCCTTTTATTCTGTTTCTGGTCCCCTTTCCTGTTCTCCTCCTGGTCCCTTATCTCCTAAAGGATAGACACCTGGCTTTGCTCTTTAAGGTACATGCTAAATCACATATCAATGTGCCATCCAAATTAGTTTCTGTTCAGTATCATCTTCTCTGTCGTTCCTGTCTTCTAATTTTTTGCACGAATCGTTTGTATTTGATCCCATTATGTTTGAATTACTAATCTGTGACTATCAAAATGTCTTTTTCGTTTTATGTCTTTATGATCTCCAACATTGTAACTAATGCTCCACATTAGTGTAACTCATTCTCACACTTGTGCACATATATATGATTAGTTGTGCTTGCAAGCATCCCTATTGCTCATATTAGGGTTACAAATTTAAACAAACCTCTAACCCCTGAGTAATTAATTTGTACAATAGTGTGTGCAATACTGCCATGGTTGATACCTTAAATCGACTTATTGAGTTTTGGTGTGCTATTGCTTTTCTAAGAAGTCGGATTTATGATTTTCTCCTGGCGAACATAAAACGTTAAAACCCAAGTCATATCTAGGGGCCAGAATATCATGGAGACTTGAGGATGGGCTTTCTATGACCGAGCAACGATCCAAAACACCCTAGCAATCGCATAAGAACAACCTGGCAACTACCGTAGACTGATCTTGCTGTGAATTTGACAACCGCTGAAATCAGTCTGTGCTTACTGAAATTTGAACTCCTTGTCACCAGTTGCTGAAGCTGGAAGTATTGTTGAATGTATGGGCACGTGGGAGCTTGAAATGTCCACAGAGTGGCACCAATGTGCGAGTTGTTTTTAATTGTAAATGATGTAATACAGCCAAAAGGTTCATTCATATTGTTCCTGTGTTCACATCGTTTCGGAATTAGTGTAATTACGAGATAACATCTTGGAGGTTCTACGAGCTGTTCACTTTTTGGAGCTCAAAAGTTATTTGTTTCTTTGACAGTACCCATAGTGCCAAAATGGCTTTGTTGTTGATAACAGCAAAATACTGCATTTATCGCTATTAATTCATTAATGCAATGGCAAAATGTTCATTAAACTTTTGAATTCCTTAAATATTCTTGCAAAATAATTTTAAAACAAAGAAAGGTAACAGTGGCATAATAAAATAGCATAAAATAGCATATCAAACAGAAATATGTGTTCACTACCTTTAACTTTTAACATGAATGCTGTTCCATTCTTCTCAGAAACTGGGAATTTCCAGCTTTCAACTTGGAAAAGTGCAATTAAACACCACTTAAAACCGTTCATCCAACTTAGAAACTAAGAAAAAAATCCTCTACTTCAATTTCACCGGGATGCCAGTGCATAATGTCACACAAACATGTCGGTACCCACGTAGATGTAAAAAGCTTATGATAAACATGAACTTTTAGGCAAATTAAAAGCATCAAAGTTTCTACAGCGCATGATAATACAACTTGTTTAGCCAACGTTTGCAGAGACGGGTGTGCACAGTAAATTATACTGCCTTTTGAAAATCGTACTCTCTTAGAACAAATGCCTACAGCTAGCAATCTGGTTGCTAGAAGACGTCTCTGGTGACAATTGAATACCTGCTGAACTAACGGGATAATTGCAGGTTTGTTTCCTTATACATAATCTTCTGAACAAAGGAACCATTTTTTGGTCGTAGATCAGAGATATGAACTCTGAATATCCCATATCTGACTTTGAAGGGAACACGGCATAAGTCATGACTTTCAAGACAGAGCTTTCATCGAATTAAGAGTTTAATAACTTGTTTAATTACTTCTAAGTACGAGTCCTACGAAGATGTGAACGCTTTGTACAAGTAAGAATCTCCTCAGTACAGTAATTCTGACATGATGTATATGCACCAGGTGTTAACTCTAGGCCCTAACCATAACCCTAAACCTAACCATCAGTGGAGTAAAAAATGTAATATTAGAAGTGAAAATGCAACGTCCGGATCGCGCTCTTCAATGATTATGCAGACGCGAACTTACTGGTTTCCACAGGACTAGAACCCGTGTCTGCCACGGGAAAAGTAAACACATCTGAATTGATGTAAAGATGTATGTTGCCAGTAACTCAACAGAACGGGGTCAGTGTCAGGGTACTGGAACATTCGGTGGCAACATGTCGAGTTCCCGTGTGATTGTGTTGACCATTCACCACTTGCATTATAGTGCAGAATTTTGCACAGGCAAGCACCACTCAAAAATCTTATTTTGACCTCTCTCTACTCATCACAGGACTCAGGACATCCTTGCACAGCAAACGATCCTGACAGCTGCCTCACCCCCGTCTCTCCGCAACATTTCATAGACCTCTTCAAGTTCTGAAATTCAGAATGTTCTTGGACCTCTCACGCTGTCCTTGGGAACACCTGCAAACAACACCTCTAACAAAGACTTTGAACCTGATAAAACATTCTAACTCATCTCCTTTTTTTTCTCTCTGTGCTCCAGACTAGCCTGTCGTCTCCTTTATTTTCCTCTGCCATTCTGTGATTAAAAGTTTGGAGAGTTCGGACTTTTGACATTGTAATGAATGAATGAATGAATTTTCTTTTTTCCTCTCCTAAACTTTAAGGGCTCATAGAAAAGTCATGATATTAGTGTTTCTTACGTCTTGTCCTATTTTTTTTGTTTCGTAATTTTTTTTCTCAGAGCATAAAAGAGGCAGGAGATAGGAAGGATTGTTTGTTTATAATAGACAATAGCAAAACAAACTTGCTTTCGTGAGAGATGTGGTGAAATGACAACACATGGGAAATCCTATGGAAAGGCTATCTTGTCATATATATATATAATATATATATATATACATACAGTACTGTGCAAAAGTCTTAGGCACATAAGATGTTTCACGCTTAAGATGGTTATTTATATCTTATAAATCTTATAAATATAAATGTTCCCAAACATTACTTTTGCAAATAGAAAAGATTAGAATAGAAGAACAGGGAGACCTGCAACAGATGTCACGGCCCCCACAAAGCCCCCCACTCTGAACATCGAGTCAGTCTGGGATTACATGAAGAGACAGAAGTAATTGAGACAGCCTAAAGAGATTGAAGAACTGTGGTGAATTCTTCAAGAAGCTTGGAACATCCAATCTGCCAACAACCAAGAAAAACTGTGTCCAGGAGTACCTAGGAGAATTGGGGCTGTTTTAAAGGCAAAGGTGTTCACACCGCATATTTATTTAGCTTTTTTTTGTTTAGTGGACATTGTATGACATTAAGTGATAAATGAAAACTATTGATGGCATTGTTTTTGAAGACATCCTTACTATTCCAAATGTTTCACAAGTGCCTAAATCTTTTGCACAGTGCTGTGTATATGTATTCTTGTTTCTGTAGCAATGGAATGCATGTCCAGAGTAGTTGCAGTTAAATGTTTATGTGAGTTTTCGTAATGTTTTGTTGTGCTGTGCGTACATAATGGATGTGTCAACACTAAAGTGTACATTTGCAGAAAATACTTTTTTACGATACACTTTTGTCAAATCTGAAAAATGTAATGTAAGCTTTGCTATTTATGATCAACTGTATTTTATATTCTTTTTCTGAACTTTGTAATATTTCAGTAATATAAATGTCATTGAAATGGCTGAACTGTAGGATGTGTTTGGTACTATCAAACATTTGCAAAAAAAAACATGATTGCCTAAAATAATTAAAACTTTTTGAAAAAATGTCTCATGTTTTTGTAAATAACGTGCATGATATTAGTGCTTGGTAAGAAGGCAGACACAAATCATGGCTGGGTCAAAGTGCTGCTGAATGAAAGGACCACTGAAGGACCACCGAAATCAAGGACCACTCCGCCCCCCAGTCTGGCAGCAAAACATTCATCATTACCACCCCCTCCTTTTAGGTATTCAAACATGAATACATTTCATAACAGGTTATTTTACCAACAATAAGTGCAGGGAAAAACAACAACAACAAGGAGTGAGTATTGGGTGTAGATCTTTTTATTCAGATTCACAAGGGGAACTAATCTACACCCCCTAAAATCATAACAGCTTACTCTGTGATAAAATCTTGATACGGTGAAAAATCACTCAGTAGTATTATAATAAAAATCAAAACCTAAGAAACACTCTCGCAAAGCCCCAAATGAAAAAAGCTAAAATCTTAAACTAAGAACATGTAATCACTTTTCAAAGTTAAACATTTGTAGACAAGTACAAATGTAATAATGCTATGAGCAATCCCAGTTACTCACTCAAAATCTGATTATAAATCATCTCTAAAAATCAGCAATAAGGCACTTATAAAACCAAATATTTAATATGCAATTTAATGGCATTTAGCCCAAAGATTTATATATAAAATAGATTCCAATTTTAGTAAATGGTGATTGTTTATTTTTCTAGTGTTGCATGTGTTTGTGGTTACAGCAAGGAGATTATTGCATAGAATAATTACAGTACATTATGATTGTGACAGCTAATGATTGTGACATCACTTGCACTGAATCAGCAGGCAGTGGTGACTGTACACGTATACTCTAATCACAGTTAAAGGAATGTTCTGGGATTAATATATGCTCAAACAATGCTCATTACCAAAAAACTTTTTTTTTTTTTAAATTTTCCTCATTACTTTTTTGTTATAAAGCAAAAAAGTGGTTTATTTAAGTTGCTTACAATGGAAGTGAATGGGACCATTCCATAAACACTAAAATACACGCAGTCTTAAAAGTATGGCCACAAGATGTAAACATTAGCATATATGTGTTAACATGATTTTAGCCTGTTAAAATAGTATATATATATATATATATATATATACTTATCTGTGTAAAGTTACAGTTTTCATTGCCATGACAACATAACTAAAATCATGCTAATGTGCAATGTTTAGGTCTTGTTGCTTTACTTTGGAAACAGTGTATGTTAATGGACTTGCCCTATTCACCAGGGGCAGATTAATGCACGGCTAAAGCCCAGGGGCCCAAAATTCCCAGGGGGCACCATTTGCAGAGTCCACCACCACATTATCCCCATCCATGTTCCAGGGAGGAGATTATTGAAACAGTGATATAAACAAGGAGACAACGAAAGCCATCCATCTAGCGCATGTTCTTATAATAACAGTCTGTAAATTTTTTTAACAAACAAGTGACGAGTCAAAATAATTTTATGTGGTATTATTCAACAGTATGCTACAAATGCTGTTGATTGAGCTTAATTTGTATTGAACCTGGAACATTCCTTTAAGTGAAAGGCATTTCTACATAATTTCACGTTCACTCATTAACAACATAACAGAATAAATTAACATACATAACACAACTGAATTTAAGGCTTAAAACCTTTATATACAAACCAAAAATATTGCATAAGGAGTTATAATGGAGATCGTGACACAATACCCCCTCTGTCTGTGACTGTGTGTAGTGCGGCCTAAAATATTGGCACTTGAAATGGCATTATATTGAAGTGATAAGGCTAATTGGCTGCTGGCATAAAATGTGGATTTAAGTGTCCAAAGACCAAAGGTGTCATTTAAAAATGATCTATAATAGATCATGGTCATGGTCAAAACAATTGGTCACCAATAGGGTGCAATTGTCTGTAGTACATCCAGTGATTTACTTGAAGGAGCTTCATTGAAATGTAAAAATTAAGACTAATCAATCAGGCTCTTAAAAGCAGGCATTCTCGGTCTGAGGGTCCTACTCTTCATCTTCTTCACATCGGTGGGCAGTGGGTGCAAATTAAGGAGTTGTCTTCCATGGGTGGTGGGTTCAATCTTCACAAACACATTTCTTCCATACACTAAGGAATGCCCAATAATTAAATCACTTAAGCCCCTCCCAAGAACTCTCTGATAAGTTGGCTGGACTTCGGCGACGGACGGCGGCCAACTTGTCGCGGGCACGAGCCGCCCACTGGGCGGGGCCTCCCGTCTGTGACTCAGTCAGACTAGAATAGCGAGATGAGTCCTCCTCCAAACCCAACCCGACCCAGGACGGCAAACCCAGAGATTGTGGTAAAGACAGAGACAGAGGGGAGGAAAGAGGTGAGGAGTCACTTTTTTTTCTCTCCAACTCACTCTTTTCCTCCTGTGTTTTGTCGTTTAGCTGGGGAGGTTCCCAGCCCTCAATTTTATCGATCTTCCTCGTAGGTGTGATTTGCTTCATCGTCATGGTGATGCTGTCCCACAGACAGTGCGCTTTGTCTTTTTCTGTGTGTGGTTTACTCTTTTCGTCCTCCCAGCTTTTCTTAGCAGACCTGAGAGAGAAAGGCCAGGCATGATTCATCAGCCAAAATAAATGGTTCTAGCAAAACAATGCCTTGGCACAGTGGCATTTTGTAATTAAAATGTGTAAGCTTGGCGCCACTAAACGGAATTGCAAAAATAATGACTGTCAAACATATTTCCTGAACTACACACACATGCCTTGGTCGAAAACAGATCCCGCCCTAAGCTCACACCATTGATCGAGCCACTATTGCTGTGTCAGGCTAGCTGGGATCCTCAAACAAACAGAGCAATGTTTACACTTATCGGGGAAATTAACCTTCAAATGGCTTGTTTATAGTCAGAAGCAGGAATGATGTTCCAAAGAGGTTGTTTAATTAGCAAGAGGGGCAAAATGTGCAAATAAATAATGTTTTGAGAGCAAATAAAAACCAAGATCACTGAAAAAACAGTCTAAGAGTTAGAAACAATTTTGGTACTTAAAGCAGTACCTACTCCCCTAAAACAACATCAGAGGCTGGAGTATATCGTGCTCAAGCAGTGCCAAGCGACATTGTTCATGAGCTCAAAATCAACCCTTCATTTAGTCTAGTGCCTTTAGTGGCGGCAGACCTAAAAATAGAAATGTTTCCTGTCTCTGTATATGGGAACATACCATTTATTGTCCAATAAAATTAACTCTTGCTTTTACATTTATATACAATTTTAAAGATATAAATAATGATTAAATAAAAGAGTTAAAACGAAAATATACAATAAATAGAATGGATAAAAACATGTGCACAAGAAAACCCCAATAAATACTGAAAACAATTATCCAAAAATAATTCATGTCCATTGAGCACTTTAAATTCCGTGATGGAGACGGATTCACAGGCTCTCGATCACAATAACATATAATAAAATATAAAAATATAATCAAAATATTGAAATAATTTTTTATAATTATATACAAATAATATATTATATAAAATTTTAGCAATATTAATATGAATGTATTATACATATACTAAGAATAATATTTAAAAATAAATAAATAACATACTGTAAATAAATTGATTGGTATTAGAATAATATTATATATATATATATATATATATATATATACACATAACAAAAAAATCTGAAGTGTGCAGTGTAGACATTAAATGTATTTTGCTGTCTGCATGACGCTGGGCATCCACAGACAATTCCGGCTTTCCAGCTTATTATATAGGAAAGAAAAGGCAGCCACACACACTTTAGCAGGAAGGACAGAGGCTGAGGCACAGGATGTGGTTTCCATTTCTGTAAACTACTTGATGGTTGGGTGCCTTTTTTAGAGTTACTCTATTTTTATATACAAAACCACATATACAAAGTTTTACCAATGCTACATAAAGATATATTTAACTTTTTTGAATGGAAATCTCCTTTTCTCGGGACTCTAAGCTGATGAGTAGAATCTTACATTTTTTGCCTCAAGCAATGCCGTGAGTTTGAACAATGGTGTTTTGTTAAACCTGTTTGGAAATAGTCATTATTTTCGTCCAAAATTACATTTGGTGCCGCTAACCGTGCATAAATGACACACTTCACACCTTGAAATTATATGACATTTCTGAGGACCAAATGTATTTTTGGATCGTTGAAAGAAGCCATGAAATATTTGACAATGGAGTTACAAAAGTTCCCTCTAGGGCCACGTATTAAAGCTTATATTGGCTGTCAAGCTTTATTGAATTACTTGAGGATATTGTGTTTACTGATCATGATATCTTTAATAGGTTACGTTTTCTAGTGAATTTATTGTAATATGTTTACTAATATTCATGACATCTGGGTATTTTAATGGGTATATTTTACATTGCTGAGTTTCAAGGTTGTCTAAGTGTGTGTGTGTGTGTATGTGTGTGTGTGTGCCGCTGTTTTCTCATTACTTTTACCCCAGTCACAGTAATACACAGGTCATTGTCTCACTTTCCATCATTTCTCTTTAGCAGATGGTCTGTTTAAAAGCCATAATACAAGGTACTACAGTGTTGTTCCCTGTTAATGTATACTCATCCCGGGACCTGAGTAGTTCAGCGAGTATTGACGCTGTCTACCAAACCTGGAGTTGCGAGTTTGAATCCAGGGCATGCTGAGTGACTCCAGCCAGGTCTCCTAAGCAACCAGATTGGCCCGGTTGCTAGGGAGGGTAGAGTCACAGGGTGTAACCACCTCGTGGTCACTATAATGTGGTTCTTGTTCTCAGTGGGGCACGTGGCGAGTTGTGCGTGGATGCCGCGGACAATAGCGTGGGCCTCCACTTGCGCTTCATCTCCCTGGTAAAGCGCTCAACAAGCCACGTGATAAGATGTGCGGATTGACTGTCTCAGATGGTCTTTCAGTATCTTGTGCAAGATCGCCACATTTTTAGACACTAAGTAAAGTTAAAAAGAACTTTAATTTTTATATACGAATCACACAACACCTGGGTTGTTTTATTCGCTGCGCTGCGTTGTGCTGCTTTCTGAAGAAGTTCAGGTTGCAGAGGCTTCCTGTGACTTTTTTTCATCAAGGACAGTTTCAGCTCTTTATAAACGGTAAGACAGTGTTTTTTCCCTTTTACTCTGGTGTGCATTTTTACATACAATAATTATACAAGTTCAATGCCATTTGATTGCGGGGGGGCTTCCAAGTAGGATTGGGTATGGGTGTTGCTCTAAATGGTTGCTAAGCAGTTGCCAGGGTAATACCTAAAGTCTGTTTGTTAGCACGAGTCAATAAAACCCACCCCCATGTCTCTACAATGTCCAGGAGCGGAGACATGGTTGTATATATATGGTTGCTTGGGTGTTCTGTTTGGTTGCTAGGGCGTGGCTAAACAGTTGACAAGGCTTGCTCGAGTGACGCAAGCCAACCCACATGTCTCCAAAGATATCCCACTTAGCCATTTTGAAAGGAAATCTGTGGGCTTCAGTTGTTAGGGTGCTCTGGATGGTTGCTAGGATGTGGCAACGTAGTTTCCATGGTGATACTTAAAAAAATCAATAGAACCAATAGAACCCCCCCCACTGTCTCTATAACATTACGATCTGGAAATATGATCCCTAGCATTTCCTATCAATGTGAAGTCCATGGATTTTTTTAGTTTTTTTCACCTGTCGTGCAAAAATCGTACTTTTGCCTTTTAAAAGACATCTTGACAACATATGTGCGCTTGCTTACTGGGTAATGTCTTATTATAATCATTTTAAATTGAGACAGAAATTCTGATGCACATGAAACATTCACTATATCCTTCAATGATCAAGTAAACAAAACTCAACTTACCCTCTTCTGTGAGAGACAGTGACTCCCGTTAGCAAGATCTCTTCATCATCTTGTGAAGGATATAACTTCTTGTCTCCTTTTTCTCGCTTTGATTTAACCTTCTTTAACTTAGAATCCTGCAAAAAGTCAAAAACGGAGTCACGAACCACAGTAACACGGTTTATACTTTATCAGTGTACTTCAATGACTACTGCTTATGTCTTATGTGACAAAAGCTCAGCTTTGGTTTCTCAGTGAGACGGAAATACAGATGGTGAAGCGTGATTGCAGGTTTAGGCCTGGCACAAAGACAACTAATCACAAAGACATGCTTCATCATGAATCCAAAAGCAGAAAGATGTATCTGACAGACAGAGGGCATCACACAGTGAAAACAGGAAAGGCCTATGGTGATTATAGTGGGCTGTAGGGATGGAAATCTGAGCAGACATTGTGTGTGTGTGTGTGTGTGTGTGTGTGTGGCGATGGGGGGGTCATTTGGCTGGCTGATACATTCCTTCAGACTCTCTCCTGCCTGCGTTCAGTATGACCCCATGGGATTTGAAATACCGGCCCGGCTTTGCAGCTTATTATATAGGAAAGAAAAGAAACCTTTGGCACAAATTCTTTCACCCTTTCATAGGCTGTTGACCTGCCTTGTACAGAATGTCCTTCCCTTGATTCTTTGCTTGACTGAAAATGAACTGTAAACAATCGAGAAATGTATAATAGAAAATGAAGTATCTTTTTAGGACTATTAATACTTTTTGCATTGTGAATTTTTTTTCATGACAATAAAGCACATTTTAGCATACTGTAATGCAGGAATCATTTTTTTAAATATTTTTTTATTGACTATAATAAAAATGACACTTAATTTTATAATGTACATTTTCAATATTTAGTTATTAATAATATATTGAAATATACAGTATTATACAATTATATATCTATTATTAAATCTGTAAAAACGTTGTGAATATACATCATGGTAGATATTCGTTGTTATGCTTTAAATTTATGCTGATTTTAATAAAAAAAAAAAATCACCATTCTACTCCTAAATTCTCAGTATCTTACTGTAATGCAGAAAAAAAATATTAAAATACACATTTTATTTATCAATCTTTATTTATTCATATGTATTCATCTTTTTTGATCATATGTAGCCTATTATAAAAAAAAATTTAAGTACAAGTGTTAATATACATCATGGTTGTATGTTTTTGTATTTTATTTTTATTTTATTATTATTATAATAAGCAATACATAATTCTATCCCCAAATTCTCCGAAAAAAATCAATTCTCATCACCGTAAGAAGCAAAAAAAAAAAATATTTGTATTCAATATTTATTATAAATATTATAAATTTTTTCTATTTATTTCCAATTGATTTCTATCCCCTTTTCTCCCAATTTGGAATGCCCAATTCCCCACTACATACTAGGTCCTCGTGGTGGCTCGGTTACACGCCTCAATTCGGGTGGCGGAGGACAAGTCTCAGTTGCCTCCACTTCTGAGACCGTCAATCCGCGCATCTTATCACGTGGCTCGCTGTGCATGACACCACAGAGATTCTGCATGTGGAGGCTCACGCTACTCTCCGCGATCCACGCACAACTTTCCACACGCCCCATTGAAAGCGAGAACTACTAATCCTGACCACGAGGAGGTTACCCCATGTGACTCTACCCTCCCTAGCAACCGGGCCAATTTGGTTGCTTAGGAGACCTGGCTGGAGTCACTCAGCACACCCTGGATTCGATCTCGCGACTCCAGGGGTGGTAGACAGCGTCAATACTCTCTGAGCGACCCAGACCCCCCTAATAAATATTTTATTAATATTTATTAATAATCATTAGCCTATTATTACAATTGTAAATAACATTTGCAAATGTACATCATCGTATTATCGTAACATTGTATTGCTTTTCATTTGCACTGTTTTTTATAAATATAAATAACTAAAATCCTTGTGTCCATACAGGATGTAATAATAATTAAATATTTTATATACCACTCCCTGCCTTGTTTCAAACCAAAGACCTTTGTGCTCCATCGCTCTGCGGCACTAAACACGTCATCTCATTATGCACACTTAAACATAAACGCTTGTTTTGTTGTGGCTTGTGCTTATTTCGAGATCCAGCACATTATTGATGAGCATTAAGAGTATTAGGCCAAATTAATCAGACGTTAGTTTTGAACTCATATTTGACCCCAAATAAAGACCAAAATGCTTTACAGCACTCTTGTGTGCTCTACTTCAGCTTCTGCCTATCATTTCACCTGTCTTGTCCTCGCCCTCTCAACTTGGTTAGGTAAAACACGCAGTAGAAATAAACAGCTGTCGTTATAACTTCAGGCTTGATGCTCTCGCCATTGCTGGATGACACCGCAGAATTCTCTGGAAGTCAAGCAGTGACATTCCCTTTCTTTTAGCTTAAAGAAAAGGGGTCATATCATGAGAAAGCGGATTTTTACATTTTCTGAAAATGTGAGAGATGCTTCATCCATCCATCGTCAACCGCTTATCCTGCGTACAGGGTCGCGGGGGGCTGGAGCCTATCCCAGCTAACATTGGGCAAAAGGCAGGGTACACCCTGGACAGGTCGCCAGTCCATCGCAGGGCCACACATATACAGACACACACTCACATTCACACCTAGGGCAATTTTTTGGAGACACCAATTAACCTAACCTGCATGTCTTTGGATGGTGGGAGGAAGCCGGAGAACCCGGAGAGAACCCATGCAGACACGGGGAGAACATGCAAACTCCACACAGAATGGCCGGGGCAGCCGGGGTTTGAACCCACAACCTTCTTGCTGTGAGGCGACAGTGCTAACCACTGCACCACCGTGCCGGTGAGAGATGCTTGCACATGCAAAATGTTCTGCCACAATAGGTTTGTTCTGGTAGGCTGCCAGGTCATTGCTAAACGTTGCTCTTTTCTATTTCGGTCCCTTTCTTCAATGGACGTCTATGAGATTTTTTTCGGCAGTTTTATTGTCCGCTAGAAGAAAATCGGAAGTCTGGTCACTGGAAAATTAACAGCACACAGAAACACTTGATTAGAGGTACGCTTTACATTCGTGGCACAAACTGCATTTTGTGCAGCAAAATACGGCCAATTTCATTTACCTTCAAAAGTCTGTGCCATTAAAGTGGATGTGTTATTATCCAGATAATACTGTATAACTATATTGACTTTACCTGACTTGCTCAGCAATATTCTCTTCAAACTGTTGCTCCGCCATGACAGTAGTTAACTTAAAAGAGAAAACTCACTGTAAAGAGGACGATTTACACTAATGCCCACTCCAGCACCCCTTGTGGCAACGTACAGAATGCAACGCGTACTTTGCGTTACGGAAACACCCAGAGTATGTTTCGGCCTTAAGAGAGGGAACAAAATGGTCATGGAATACTATAGACCGTTTATAACCATTTTTGGGCTTTGGATTAATATTATAACTACACCTCACCAGAAAAAAAACATACTATGATAGTATTATTGAATTTAACAGTAGTCGGTGTAAGTAAAACATGCCACTGAATGTTTGCAATCATCAGGACTGTTTTGCTTGTGTTTAGATTGTTTCTGTGTCAAACAGCTTATGTACAACTCACACAACCATCCCACAACATTGGATAATCAAACTATAAATCTTGCCTTCCAATGCATCCATCAACAAAGGATTTCCAAAAATGACTATGAAAACACAGCAATACACTGTTTTATATCAGGATTTGCATCACATCCCGTTGATATTGCTATGGCATTGTTTGGGACTTTGTCAACAATTTTTAGCCATTCGTTTCAAAGCTAAAAAGGCAGTGTGCGGGTGTGTGTGTATGTGTGTGTGTGTGTGTGTGTGTGTATGTATGTGTTTACCTTTGCTGAGGGGCTCAGTACTTCCTTTGTTCCATCAGAGTCTTTATCCTGAAAAGCAAAAGCCAAGGAGGACAAAACAATGAGAACATGCACACACACACACACACACACACACACACACACACACACACACACACACTTAAACTCATGCTAATGCATAACACACATGCACAAAAATGTGAGGAATAATTTTAGCTCAACAATGTAAACACAGTCTTACAGATTTGCCGAAGGCCTTGAAAATGATTGCATGGTCTTTGTTTCAGTATTACGCATAATGCTGTTTTATGACCGTTTCAGTCTATATTACAGCTTTGGAAAGGAGAAGTAGATGTCACATATGAATATTTGTACCCATCAGTCCCGATTAAAACTGTGAAAGTTTATAATCAATACTCCTGCTTTGAGGTTTGCAAACAAAGAAAATGAAGACATTGACATTGAAGGCATTGTGAAACTCATGACACTGCGAGCTAAAGCCTTTACCAGCCAAACAGTGGGGTCGCTGCATCTACCTGCACTTCAGTCCGTTCGGGATGAAATTCAAGACACTATAGGGGCAGAATCACTAATAGTTGCGCCACTTTTTGCTTTTCAACGCAAAAACCTGCGTCTTATTCACCAACAACCTCCAATCTATTTTAGCAGGCGCAATCAGTACTGAGATTGCACTGTGTCTTGAGTATTTACATGAAGTCATTGTCATTCCTTTACGTGCAAACACGGCTCCTTTCTAGTACATTAGGCTCATTGTAGATTGCGCTTCATTCACAAAAATTGCCCACCGCGTTTTAGATCGCACTATTGCCACCAAAAGAAAGTCTATTTTATTAAAAGAGATGTTTGTAAACATTTTCAACCGATCATATCAGCATCATTATTCAAATAATCATCAAACGATGGAGAAGAGCGTTTTAACCTGGCATTTATCCAGATGTGGGGTGTCATCAAGCGCATGTTGAAAAGATGATCCAGGTGTCTGGATCAAAGTGATGCTGTACAGTCTCGGCAGGGTGTCAGATATGGTGGTCTGTTGCATCCTCTATATTGCGCTCAGAATCGGACCGGATTTGTGGGCACGTTTGCCACAGAGAGCGGTGCTTTTACCTGCCGCAATTCATTCTTAGTGAATTTGGCCCTCAATCATTATTTTTAAAGTTTAATCAATTAAATTTTTTTTAAAACATTACATACCACAAAATCTACTCCATTTACTCAATACTACATGACTTGTATTACACATGGCTAACTGATAAACTGATATTGGCATTATGTTCATGGTGTCTCTCCATTAAATTCCCATCTTATGGAGTTTTTGTTCCTTGCACAGTGGCTGTTGGCTTGCTTGCTGGGGACCAAAAGATAAAAGAATTTAAGGCATGTTTTTTAATTAAACTGCTCAGTGGGGACTTTAAGACATTACAGACACTACAGCATGATTTTCTGTAAAGCTGCTTTTAAGTGTTGAAAAAATGAAGACCTATATTGTAATGCAAAAATTACTGTAAGAATACAGTTTGTAGATTTAAACACATTTACCAACGTTCTTGGCTTATCCAATGTGTGCAAGTGTTGTGCGCATGCCGGTTTATGTTTTGATATCAAAACTATCATGCAATAAAGAAATAAGAATTGTCATGAAAATAATGTCACAAAAAAACTTACATTATTGTTCATTTGTTATTGTTTGTTTGTTGGGTGATTTACCCGGTGGAGTGGCGGTGGCATAGTGGACTAAAGCACATAACTGGTAATCAGAGGGTTGCTGGTTCGATCCCCACAGCCACCACCATTGTGTCCTTGAGTAAGGCACTTAACTCCAGGTTGCTCCTGGGGGGATTGTCCCTGTATAAGTGCACTGTAAGTCGCTTTGGATAAAAGCGTCTGGCAAATGCATAAATGTAAATGTAAATGTACCCCAATATTAACCCAATCATTATTGACTTCTCATATGGGGAAGCCAATCGCGGTTGTTCTGACATTTAATACACCTCAAGGGCCTGACCTCTTCCCCTTCCTTCCTGCCCCACCTGGACTATGAATTCAGAAAAAGTGAGAGACATTTGTTCTTCAATGTCCATGTCTTTTTTTATCTCACTCGTTCTATTATGGACATGCACCTCCGACCCATCATACCAAACCGCTTGGCCTGATTACAAGTACACTTTAAAAATAAATCTTAATTTTAACAGTAAAAAAACTGTAAAAAATGCTACATTAAAAAAAGCCTTAATTAAATAACGGGTAGTTACCTTAAATTATACAGTACTTATATATATATATATATAAATAAAACAATACATGTAGTTTTACTGTAATTTTATTTTAAATATATATTTTTTAATGTAAAAAGTATGATTTTCTGTATAATTAACAGTTAAAATGTATATTATGTTAATATATTAATATTAATATTAATACAAGAAAGTACATGTACTTTTTACGGTAAATTATTGTTAAAATTACAGTTAAAACAATAATCGTGCTTTCCCAGAATTCCTTGCATGACCCAGTTCATTTCATTATATTTTATGTGAATAGTTATGTTTCTTCTTAATTTTAATACCAGTTATGTACATTAGGGTGTTCTGTTTTATATTTAATGTAGTTTAGTTAATGTTTACCGCATTATTTTAATTTCCCACATCTTACCCTGTGTTTAGTGTTTGTGCGAGTGACACTGAGCACTGTCTCTACATGTTTATTGCTCCAGGAAGGGCCTCTATGTATGAACTTCATGTCATCATGTGCTCTTCTGTAATTACTACGGTGATTAACAACACATAATAATGTGAAAAGCAGATTTTTACAGTTTCAGAAGGTTAATATATCAAGTCTGTTATTTAATAATATAAACGGCGGTAATGCACCGTAAAAAAGTATACAAGCATCAAAATTACATCCCGTAAAGCCTGAAACTTTGTTACTGTATTTTTTTACAGTGAATTTCTGGAAAACACAGCTGACAGTTTTTCCGTAAATGTAACACGATTTTTTTTTTTTTTTTTTTTTTTTTTACAGTGTACTCATTTATAAATGAAGGAGTAAAGCTCAAAATGCAAGAGAAATAGATTTTTATTTCTAGATATTTTAAGTGCCGTACTATATGGACTCTTATCATTATGCATATTAGGGACAGTTCAGGGCCTGATTTTCCCAAAAAGAGGTTGTGATTGAAGAATTTGGAGTCATAGGAGCCCATTTACTCAACATTTTGCCTTCATTGATTTATGGTGGAAAATGAACCACAGTGTCAACAAGACTGTACCTCAAATACATTATAATAAAATAATTTAAATGCTCTTAAAATAGCATGTTATAAACCACAGGAACTAATGTTTGGACAAAGAGGACATTCATCTTGAGGAAAACCTATTGATCTGACATTGGATGTGGTATTATGACATTAAAATGCCTTTTGCACACAGTATCATGGAAATGGCAAGCTTTTTTGGGCACAGTACCATGGAAATGACATGTTTTTGGACATGTACCATAGTAGTACCTAAACTGGTAAACTTTGAAGTACCTTAGAGTAGCTTTTGATTACCAATGACAAACATTCAGTGCATCGTATTTCTATGTTCTATGTTTTTGGAAATGCTTGTTTGGACACCATGTATTACCATCTGATACCAACAGTGTACAGTACCTACCACCACAGTGCTTTTTGAATGGGTTTCCTGCTTGCGTTCAACAAACAGGAATTGTTTGTCACATAAACACACACCCAAAATAAATTCTCTGTTCCACTTTAAAACAAGCAGTTACCTGATTTTTGGTGTTCATTGATTTAGTTGAAAACCTGGTCATTTTTTGGTATAGTTCTTAGTAGCCCTGCATATATTTTCAAAGCAGCTTTACAGAAAAGTGTACATTAATTCCCTCATTGAGCAAGCAATTGGCAACTGTAGCCAGGGGGGGAAAAAACACAATAAGGCAAAACATGTGAAGGGGCAAACTTCACAAAGACCTACCAGGTCACCAAATAGTCCGACAGTTTGATCCAGCAGCTAGGCTATATCAGAGCTTTTGACTACTGTCCCAACTATCTCAAAGACCAAAAACATGTTTGTTGAACATATTATACCGGGTAGAATATGAATGTGACCTAGTCAAGGCCATCTATGTGACACATTTTCATATTCACCCCAGAACGCAATGAAAATCTTTCACATTTCTGAGTAAGCTTATAAATGAACCATAAAAAAGTGTGAGGGGGAGAGAAATAAACTTATCTGCAGCTAACAGTCTCCTGCTGTTACGCTGAAGGGACTTTATCTGACTCTTTCAGTCTATCAGCTGACAGAAGAGGAGAAAGTGGCGAATGGCATGAAGTGTAGCCTATTTAATCCACAGCAGAACATGTTTAATTGGTATACATTTCTGATCTCATCTATGAAAACGATAACTACATAATGTCTCATACGTCCCAGAACTGGATCAAACAGTCAGAACTTGTAAAAATGCAGTACACCACCAAAATCTGTTTGAATTACATGGAAATACTGTACGTTTATTGATAAAGTCAACCCTTGAACTCTCAACAGCATGACAGTGTGCATATACTGTACATATCACACATGCTGGATGAAGATACATATGCCCTCAAGGCTGCTCACGACTGATCCGAACTGTCTGACTGATGTCTGTTTTCAAATGCTCACATGCTCATTTGAGTGCATGTCCCGTGACTCCATTTGGACCGATATGGATGGACAATTAATCATATTAAAATTGTGATATGTCCTTGTGTGATTATTAAACTGCAAATGGATGTGATTTAATTAAATAAATATACAGTCTGCGTGTGCTGAGTGCTGCAAAGTGACTGTGTGAAGCCCTCACATGCTGAAAGCTCCACATTTTATGAGCATCACACCCTCTGATTAAGATTGGGGTTACCAAATGTAATAACTTGGACGATAAACAACAGGAAACCATTAATGGTAATCTAATAATCTGAATTTCTTTGATGGTTACAGCCCTGCTTCCAAATACTCTCATGATCATGTTCCCATCTCCTCTTATCCTCCCATTCTATCATCATTACAGGGCTAAAGCGGGCTACATTTTCCTCATGCCCCCTCCCAGAAACCATTGATGGCCCAGACTGTCAATCTCCTATACTTTGATACTCCAAACTCTTGTCCTCCTATTTTCTAATTGTCCCAAACTGTCAAACTCACATTCTTTTATATTCTCATTACACTTATACTCATATACTCTCATTATTATCCTATAATCTCATACTCCAATTACCATATTCTCCTATTTTTCCATTTCCACTTATCCCCATACGATGTCTCATTTTCCCACATACTCTCATTCTGCAAATGTCTTACAATTGCTAACTCTTGATACGCTCAATGGCCTCATTCTAATACTTTCACACACTCTCATTTTCAAATATACTTTCATTCACTGTTGTCCCACTCTCCTATATGCTCTTCTAATATCAATGTCCCTTATTCTTTCATCAGTCTCATACTGTACCCTCATATAGGGCAGAGAACCATTTAAAAAATAGTGGTGGGACACAAAGAGGCAGGAGCATTGGTTATCATTGACATTTGTGTCCCATCTCAATATTGCATCTAACAATGCCAGTACTATAAAAGCTGATGTGTGACACTAAGATACAGTGCAGCATCCCACCACTAACCTTTCTGGCGTGCCCATGATGCCACGACACGTCGTCCTCCTCTGACGCCTCATCCACCAGAACTTTGCTCTTGCTCTTCTTGAACATTATAGACTGTTACAAATGGATTTCAAAGACACACTATTTCTGAGCCCATGGGATGCGAGTAAAGACTGTTGGTGGAGAAATCACTGAAATGCACCGGTTAAATGCCAGGTTACCGGACCCGAACAATAAAGTGACTGTGCTCGCGTGCCCTGCCCTTCACTCCCGGGGAATCACAATACCCCCTCACGCGCACTTTCCTCTAGCGGCCGGCCCACTATATCTTCTTTTTTATTCTCTCTCCCGAACGTCTGAGGACACGGTTGGCTGCTCCCATCACAGATCAGATTGCTGCTGATCAGTTAGTTGTCATGGCAATATGGGCGGGGCGATCTCTCCCTCAGGCCCTCCCACCTGGAAAAGAGGTCTTATCAGGATCGTAGTCAATTCGTAGTCTAAATGTAAGTTAGTCAGTGTAAATGTTTTCATTGATCTTAAGCATTGGTTTTGCTGATTGACTGGCCCAGATTGGTCAGGCTGGTTGGTGAGCTGGCTTATTTTATAAGAGGGATTTTGGGCACCTTAAAGGGATAGTTCACCCAAAAATGAAAATTCTGTCATTGTTTACTTACCCCATGTCACTCCAAACCTGCATGCATTTATTTATTCTGCAGATCAATGAGAAGGTATTTTAAAAAAAATTTAATGGTTGTTTGTCCATAAAATAAAAGACTTTCATTGAATGGCAAAAACAGTTTAAACATCTTCTTTTGTGTTCTGTAGAAGGAAGAAAGTCATGTAGGATTGGACCCGAGGGTAAACTTATTTTTGGGTGTACTATTTGACTTTCTTTCTTCTCCAGAACACATTTGAAGAAAAATAGAAAAAATCTTAGCTCAGTAGGTCCTTAAAATGCAAGTGAATGGAGATTTCTCTTATGAAGCTCCAAAAATCACAGACAGTCAACATAAACGGCATCAAAAAGCCTCCTGCTGTTAAATTAATGTCTACTAAAGATACACGATCACTTTTGGTGTAAAAAAAGATCAACATTTAAGTACTTTTTAACTATAAACCATCGCTTCCGTTAGGATTCACTAAAGGGTGGAGTCCAAGCTTTCTCTCGTGTGATGTAATCGTGCTACCATGGATAATCTCACGTTCTTCACTCGGTTGAGACATCCAGGATGAGCACACAAATGCACCATTGTGAGTAAAGATGCATACAGATATAAACCAAAACCAACCAAGCTACTGTACAGAGTTCCTCCTACTCACTTGTAAACAGCGCTGATCTTCCGTCTATGATGTCAGTTCTTGCGTGTTTTAAATGCCAATGTGATGACGTCACATCACAGAACAAAACAGACGCATGAATTAGTAAAAAAGATCCTTGATCGTGTCGCTTTAGAAGACATTAATTTAACAGCTGGTGTTGTATGGATGACGTTTATTTTGACTGTCTGTGATTTTTGGAGCTTCAAAAGTGAAATCTCCATTCACTTGCATTTTAAGGACCTGCTGAGCCAAGATATTTTTCTATTTTTCTTCAAATGTGTTCTGGTGAAGAAAGAAATTCACACATCTGGGATATCATGAGGGTGAGTTTATAATGAGAGAATTTACATTTATAGGTGAACTATCTCTTTAAGGTGTATTAACACTGCATAGTTTAGCCTGCACTGTGCTACTCAAAATTCTGTGTATAGGCACAAAAGCCGGACTTTGTAAGTATTCAGCGGGTTATGTAGTTCTAACATGGCCGCCCCCATGAGGGTACCCTTCCATGTAAAATAAAACAGGTTTTATAAGGTTACTGATATGATCAGAGATTTCATCTCAATGGAGGGCTCATTGTCTGTTGGGCAGATTATTTGTGAATTGTAATCCTGTACTGATTACAAATTACATATCCAAAAAAATGCAATCTAGTGGATTACATGGGGTAATATAATCTTATTACTTTTGGATTACTTTCAACCTAATCCTATTTTCTTTTATGTCACAAAATGTGCAAAAGAGGAAGAAAATGTATTCCATTCTTTACCACTAACAAAAGAGGCTCACAAAAAGAGCTACTTATGACATTTTTAAAATGTGCATTAAACATTACATACATGAAAAAAAACGTGCCGAATGGGCCGCGATAAGCAACAATGAGCTGCCGCGTTATGCAGAAAAGGACAGCGAACACCCACCACCCCTTTTAAATATAATGTAATCCAATTACAAGTACTTTAATTTTGTAATCCGATTACGTAATGCAGATTACATGTAATCCGTTACTACCCAGCACTTCTCAAAATAACACTTAATTTCTTTAGAAGTAAAATGTATTTTATAAGGTTACCAAGCTGAACAGTTGCTTACAGTAAAAGTAATCCATGTATTTGATGTTTATAAGTGTCCAAATACTTTTGGGGACCACTATATAAATGTGTTAATCTGTTGTGCTTAGACAGATAGGCCTACTTTAAATGAATACACTCTGTGTATGTCTAAGTAGCATTTCTTGGATTTTCAGTGTAAAAGTTTCCATTTAATTAATCAATTTGATCAGCATTAGTCTTGCTTTTCAAACTTTACTGGGCTATAAGATATGAATAATGTAGCCTATACATGTGTTTATCTGCTGTAAATATTGCCACTCATTTAATGTGAAGAATATACTCTTTGTTAACTGCTTACACATTGTAACCACGTGCCAGGCACATGTATGATCTCCTCAGAACCTTCAATAATAAGGAGCTTAAGAACTTGACATTTACATAAATATTGCTCATAAAGCTGCAATAGTGATGGGTCCTTATGGGTTGCTGGAGGTGCACACAGTTATCTTTCCTCCATTAGGCCAGCCTGCACAACACAAACAAGAAAATACAGACTGCACCTTTAATAGACTGTCAATAGTTCTTTGGTCCATTGCTGTTTCCCTGTGTAGGTTTTGGTGGACATCATGAATGCTAGCTTGGAAATATGCTTTAATATAACCGTTTACACACAACAAAGAATGCTGACCTGGTATGATCCATTGTATGAGAAACCCAGAAAACGACAGATCAGAGGGGTCATCAAACAGCGTGTGTTTACAGTAAATACTGTACGTAAGCACAGAATATGTGCTATCAGTAGAAGTAGTGAATGCTGTTTATGTGTAAACACAACTGTCACACAGGTCATGTTGTATTTGCGTTTTTGTGTTACTTGAATTGACCTCCTTTGTATGTGAAATAATATATGGAATTTAACTAGAGGTATTGATATGTAGTTGACAGTCTAAATATTTCAAGTGACTTTTTTGACGAATGTAGCGGTTTATATTTAGCGGTGTTTGAAATGTCCCACATGGTTACAAGTATGTCTTACCTTCCAAAAAATATTTGAGCCTATATTGAACATTTATGCATTACAATTTCATAGCAATTCCATTAAATTGAACTGTGTAATTTATAACAAAATTAAATGAATAAATCTTAAAATATTTGCGTTTTTTAATTATATTTTATTACAGTAAAGAATGCTCAATTCAATTTGATGGAATTTTGTGATGACATTGAAATGCTTAAATCTTAAAATGAAAAAGGAATTATATTTTGGTCTGTTCTCACCCAAAACCAATTAGATCACTTAAGAAGACATGAATTTAACCACTAGAGTCATTTTATGCTGCCTTTATGTGCTTTTTGGAGCTTCAAAGTTTTGGTCACCATTCACTTGTGATATATGGACCTACAGAGCTGAGATTGTTTTTTATTAGTTTTTTTATTTTGTGTTACCACAGTAAAAAAAGTAATATTTTCAAATTGCCATTGAATTTTATTTAAAATTTAAACTTTAAATGGGCAAAAATGCAATATTTAACCACATCTCACATTTTGTGCGAAACCCAGTGAGTGCATGATTTCCCCCCTATTACTGTAAAAAAACATTCCATAAAATTGTGATACCAAGGAAGTAACATTTTGACACGTAAATAATTTAATTCTATTTTCTCTATTTTTACATAAATTTGTGGTGATCATCAGTTAAGATGGCATTCCAGGGACCAGTTTATGACAGGGCCCCTCTCTAACTGCGGTGTGGAAGAAGATGTGCCACACTGTGAATGGATCCTTGATGAATGAACGTAAACAAATGTTCAGCAACATCAGATAAGATGCTAAGACAAATGCCAATCAGAAGGTCGCTGGTTCGAACCCTACGGCCACCACCATTGTGCCCTTGAGCAAGGCACTTAACTCCACGTTGCTCCGGGGGGGATTGTCCCTGTAATAAGTGCACTGTAAGTTGCTCTGGATAAAAGCATCTGCCAAATGCATAAATGTAAATGTTTGGAGGCCTTAAATTAATATAAACTGCAACACATCCACTCCATCTTTATGCAAAGCACAGTTTATGTTCATGATTATGCACTGTTAACACAACAATTCAAGGGACAGACCTAACTACTGCGTGGACGGTGACTTAACCATTTCTTATCGTGTTTGGTCTCTATCTGTTCCATACAATGCCTTTAATAATTTGAAAGAGGTTTGGTAAAGAAATAATGCATGGGTAAAACTTTAAAGACACTGTTTTATCACTGTACTTGATGCTATGCAAATGAGTTCCACACTAGCTACTTCAGACACCAGTGGCCTATCACACTCCAGGGTCGGAAAGGCGCCAGATATCAATCTCCACCTCATCAGAAAGGCATAAATACGTCATCAGGGTAGACACACCCTTGTTCTGTGTTTCCAACTTGACGGGGAAGGAGACATTAACAGACACACCACGTCCTGAGTTTCCGATCTAACAAGGAAAGAGACTACAAGATAGTTGATTTTAGGCTTTTGCAATCAAAAATTTTTATATTGCTTTTGGCTGCACTCTAGCTGAAAAAGGGCCCCAGCATTGAGGGACCTTATCTGACCCTTACGGCTCCTCCAGCAGTGCACCCCAGTCCACAAAGGACCTCTGCATCGGCAGACATTGCCTGTCCCACACGGCTCCTCAGTGATGCAGCAAGCCTGCAAAGGACCCTGTGAAGATTCAACTGACCCAGCTGCCCGGTCCACTCTTTAAGAACCCTCTTGGCACAAACAAAGTTCAGCATCCTCCAGACCAGCGTGGTATCGACTACTGGATCACAACTCTGCGCCCTTCCCACTGCATGCTAACGCATCACCAGTGGAAGACGTCTCTACTGCCGGACTGATCACCCGACAGTGTGATAGATAACAGTTACCTGGGGTCAGCTTGTAACAAATAATAGGTATATTATTTTGTAAAGTGGTATAAGGGAAAGGAAGAGGCGAGAACTGGCTTGACAATATAAATAATATTTTAATGAAGAAATAAACCAAAAGACACAAACACACACATAGGATGGACAGCAGCCTGTAAACGCTCTCTCTGTCGCACCACCATCCGCAGTCGGCCTTTATCTCTCTTGGAGGCTTGATTAGCCTGATAAGGGACCGGGTGTGTAAAATCACGACCCTGCCCCGCCCTTTGCCCTGTCACATTCCTCCCTCGTTCTCTCAGGCCGGGTAGACCCTTACTCGCCGGTTCTCTGATACGCTTTAGCTTGGTCCTCAGTCACTCCTCCATGCTATAACGGATAACAGCTGCACCTCCCCGGGCGGATCGGAGGCAGTCCTTCAGCCCCTGGCGGACGGATCGCCCTGCTGCATTCTCGAGGAACAGAAGGGGTCTCCCCCGCCCCTGTCAGCAGTTCTCACGCTCCAGGCGGTTGGCAGGGTGCCCTTCCCTGCTCGCAGTCGGCGGTCTCAGACCCCACCGCGTTTCAGCAGCTGGTAGGGGACTCCTCCACCCCTGGCAGCGGCCCTGACCGCTCCAGCCAGTCAGTTAGGAGCCCCTTCTCCCCTCGCGGTCGACGGCCGTTCCTCCGCTTCCAGACGGCCGGGCTCCTCCGTACCCCGGAAGATGACTACGGCTGCTCCGTTGGGGTGGATGGTTGCGCCGAGAAATCTACTACGGCGTATCCCTCCTCATTCCCGCGTTTCGTCACCAGTGTAAAGCGGTATAAGGGAAAGGAGGAGGCGAGAACCGGCTTGATGATATAAATGATATTTAATTAAGAAACCAAAAGACACAAACAAACACACAGGACGGACAGCAGCCCGTAAACGTTCTCTCTCGGTCACACCACCATCCGCAGTCGGACTTTATCTCAACCAAAAGCTCAACCATTCAACACTGTTACTGTAAGAAAAATAACAAATATATTTCTTAAGTTTATAGGAAATAAAATATATCAATAACTACAAATAATTTTGCATAGACTGTATATATGTACAGTATATATAATATTTAGTTTGACCTCCTGAGGTGGATGAACATCATTTTCTGAAAGCTACCCAATTATTTAGTGCTTGACTGTGTTTGTAATTCAGGTTGATTCTGGTTAGGATTTGAAGAGCTTAGTTGCTTAACTGGGTCAGTGCATTTGCAACAAACTAAACACCACAGGTGACTGTCTGGTCAGGGAGATCAGATAATCCAAAACAATTTCACTCAGTCTCTTTCTTTCCACCTTACGTAAACAAAAACATATGCAGCTTTTAGGTTGTAATCAGATTTCAATGGGGGAAAAAAGTTTCATGTATGCTTCTAAAGTTCAACTTCTTACCATTGTCAGATGTTTTGTTGCAGAGCTGCCCTCTGCTGGGAGATGTTAAAGGTGCACTCAGTCATTTTTTGCAAATGTCATCTTGGATTTAAACTGACACACTTTGGTGTGGATGCAGCATAATTCAAATGCAATAGATTTCGGATACTGGTGCAACCATAGAAATCCTCTATTCACAGTCAGCCATGATTCATTTAATCCCTGAGTGAAAGTGTCCAGTAACAGGGTGGGTTCTGAGATTAAGTGAGTAGTATTTGGCTGGTCATGTGATCATAACATGGTAGACCCCATTAGAGGACCCATATCCATGTTGAACAAAACCACTTTTATAAAGTTACTGATATGACTGGAGTCTATATCTAATGTGAGTGCTATACATATGTTTAAAAATCACAGGATATTTTTAGAAGACTTTTTATATGAGGAAAATATATGAGTGCACCTTTAAAACCACAATCAATTATGAATGTCAACAGTCTTAATACAACTCGTAATAATTTGTATAAGCTATAAGGCGACTTCGTACGAAAAGGTATGACTTTTATTCACATAGACACTAACCAAACAACAAACTTTGAATTTCAGTTTGAATTGATACAATACAGGCAACACATTTGAGCTAATTCCCATCCGACACTTTATATGTAGAAAGGAAATGTCTGTGGACAAATTTGTCCATAAAATAGTTTCCTTTAATACTTATTGATTTTGGTGACAAATTATCCCTCAGAAGTAAGTTAAATCTGACAAAACCTCCCTCCTTCCTTTTTTGGAAATAAGTGTGTTCTTAAAATTATTATAATAATAATTATTGCTAGCTTTATATGAAAATTAGTATTAAAGTCTATGTCTTCATTTAAATAGTTGCTTAATGTGTGTGCATGCCAGACTTTTTGATTGTTTAAAATAAATACACAATTCTGTTATATTCATCTCTCTCTTCATTCACAAAGTGCTTTGAAAAACTATAATTTCTGCATTAGTCTGTAAAAAAATAAATAATAAAAAAAAATTAAATCACCAAATCAATTAGACAGCATCCACAATTAATCAAAACAGTGCAACCTCCCAATTTGATTGTTTAAATCAAGACATCATCAGTATAACTGTAAAACTGGATATTTCCACGTAAATACGGATACACTTGCTCATACACTTGCTCGTTTGTTGAAGAGGTTTTTAAATAAAGGTCTTTGATTAGCAGCCTGCTCTAATTGTATGAGGAGGAGGAACAGATTAAGCCATTTTATGAACATTAACTCCTCTTCATCGGCTGAAATGTCATGACACCATTATATGACTCAGCGCTCAAGTCCACATCAATCCCGTCCCATTCATTAAAAAGTAAAGGCATTTTGCTGTTGGTGAGACATTTACATTCATTACATACTATATATCAATGCCAAAACAACACCAATTTTCCATAAAGCAACAGACTTTAAGAGATCGTATTGATCAGGTATCTAGTTAAGAGAGAGTTTCTGATAGGTCAGTGTTCTGAATGGGCATTTGGATATTCTGCATGCTGATATCTGTTGGGTGGCACTGAGGTTGGCAGTCCAGAGTGCCAAGCTCAGATTTTCCCTGTGTGGCAAAGCAAGGGCTTTAGGCGCCCATCACAGAAACACTGTCCTGCTCTCAAAACTAAAGAAATAAATATAGTGCAATCATATATTCACATATGAATGCATTACAGTTTGCGATTTATACAAATCTGCATATGATTATTGTGCAAAATGGCAATTTTTACATTCCCTGGGAGAACTCTGATACAACAACCACATTAAAGAAATGTTCCGGGTTCAATACGAGTTAAGCTTAATCAACAGCAATTGTTGCGATGTTGATCACCAGGCAGGACTCCTAAGCAACCAAATTGGCCGGTTGCTAGGGAGGGTAGAGTCATATGGGGTAACCTCCTCGTGGCCACTATAATGTGTGGTTTTCGCTCTTGGTGGGGTGTGTGATGAGTTGTGCGTAGAGAACAGCGTGGGCCTCCACACACGCTACACCTCCGCGGTAACTCGCTCAACAAGCCACATGATAAGATGTGCGGATTGACGGTCTCAGACTTGGAGGCAACTGAGATTCGTCCTCCGCCATGAGGCAAGTCACTACGCCGCCACAAGGACTTAGAGCGCATTGGGAATTGGGCATTCAATTACTCAAAGTAACTTTCTGACAGCCATATTTAAAGAGACATTGCTTGCCTTCACCAAATACAATGTTAAATACTGAGTGTATTTAAACTTTAAACGATAGCCCTGGCCTGTAAATAGTGACTCATGAAGGTGACCTACTAAAACTGCTTTAGTCATTATAAAAGTAACCCAGCAGAATTACTTTAAAGTAATCAATAATAGGTGAAGTCATACTTCAATGTGTTTGCACTTTGATTTAGTTGTGTTAATGTTGCCTGAGCTGCTGGCTTTCGGCCAAAGCGCCTGTTAAAGACTCTTCTTAACGCTCAACTTATGGTAACCCAAACACCAAAATTGGCTGCTCAACTTATATAATATTTAAATAGGTAATGCTGACCTTCTTTAGTAGATACCAAGAATTATGTGTATAAACAGTGTACATAAGCAATAGTTTATACAGTATATTTGAATAGATAAAACCTTCACAACACATTATGTGAAAAAATTATTTTAGTGCAAGATGGACCCAATTTTCACCCTGTCCCAAATGGTGTACTTGATGTGGACTTATGGTCTTGTGGCCTTTGCTTGGACATGTCTGTGAAGTGCATTAGACTTCTGGTTTTCTCATTTGTCATTTAATGGTTCAGAATTTTATTCCCCAACGGACTACTTCCAAACAGCCCAAAGTGTGGACTTGGATGAAGACCATTTGAGTTTTACATTTAATTCATTGAGTTGGGTTAATTCAATGGTTAATTCATTAACCATTTGAGTTTTACATTCAATACATTTAATTCAACCAGTTGATGCTGCCCGCTATTACACCCAATCAAAGAACAAGTTTGGCAGAGCTTGGTTAAGGATCGGCCATACTCATAACCAAACCAAGATTATGAGCTTCAGCATGGTGTGTTGAACTTTGGTGAGTCGAAATAAAAACAGATGCAGCAATGTATGCACACTCTCTGAATTCTATTCAAGGAGAGGAACACCTCAAAACAATACAGACGGGGAATGCCTTCTACATTCAAACCACTTTACTCATCTTTCTACTTTGTACATTCACCACAGGAGGTGTGGCGAGGGCTTGTGGTACAGGGTTAGTTGGCGAGAGCTGCATCCCGACATTCCGATGCCAACAAGGCCCAACAGCATGGCAAAGCGGGGTCCAAAGGCCCCCTCCTTCTGCAGTCCGGTTCGCACTGCCTGGGTCTAAATGTAAAAATTAAAAGTTTTAGTGTGCATGATTCTTTTCCTGATTTTGTGTTCAAATTTTCAGAACTTACCATGTAGTCCAACTTTCTCGCTTACTTTCCTCCAAGCGATGTCTTTTTTCGTTCTGTCTCTGTACATGTACGAAGTTGTGTCATACAATTCTGGGTGCCCACACACCGCTACAACAATTTTTTCATCCATTTTTCCAGATTTCTTCTGCTACTACACCAGTATGTCAGGGACATCCGGACAATCTCAATGCTGATAGGCTTTCGCGACAACGTGTCAAGCGTATTTCATGCTGGAGTTGAAAAATTTAAACTCGCGCGAAAATGCGAATGAAGCGATTTTGTGTGTTCGAGTTGTGCCATTTGCTTCATTCGCTCCGCCTGGTGCGAATTTGCGTTGCCCGGCACTTTATTCACGTCTGTTTGCATCTTTGCATTGACTTTGTATGAAATCGCTGGCTTCACGTTGTGTGAACGCACCAGACTCTATTATTTGGGTCAATATCACAAAGAAGTGAATGAATGAACAAAGTGAATAAATAAAAAATATATTAAATTTTTTTTAATTCATAAATTATAATTTTTTAGTATTTGTATTATTAATATTTTTATTCAGAAAGTACACAAATAAATAAATATTTTTGATCAATTCTTCTCATTACTGAATTACATTACAATCTAGATATTATAAAATCTGCATTAAATCAAGGCAATCCAACAAATACTTCCATTATTATCATTTAAAAAATATATTATTGTATTCTCAATACAGAAAATCTAACGAGAAATTGTAAAAGGAAAAAAGTTGCTGGAAATGCTAATGTAATAAATGAATAACAAACAAATGCTTTAGCTTCTCCATTGACAAGATACAGGACACTCACCTGCAGGTATCGAATGTATCCAGGTGTCAAGAGAGGAATGCGGAAGAACATCTAAGCAGCATGTCTCTTGGACCAGATCAATCCCTCCGGTCATACAACCAAAAAGATCCCATCCACACACACAACCTCGCACCAGCCCTGGCCTATCACGTCCCTACAAACACTTGACTGTTATAAAGCTTTGGGTGCTTATATAACAGGTCACATGTCTATGTGAAATCTGTCTTTTTGTGAAGGGACAGTCTCTCTCTCTCTCTCTCTCTCTCTCTCTCTCTCTCTCTCTCTCTCTCTCTCTCTCTGTTACATGGCATTTAAAGAAGTTAAATTTTTATGAGGCAGTATGAAATAACATAACAATGCTTCCATGCAAATTTTCTGATCTTATCATGTCAAATGATGTTCCTGTATGTACTGTAAACCATATCCACCAATTAAGTTTTCTGATGGGTATGATATTAAAATGCAGAACATTGGATTAGGTGATAATCTTTTTTGTTTCCTTACTTGTAATTGATGACACCAATTGGTCAGCTGAACTGGGTTCCTAAAGCTTCTTAACACTAACTCAAGAGGAGAGCGTTCGTAATGCTTGTTTAAAGCTTCTGCTGCTTCTACTAATGAGTTCAGGTCAAATCTGCTCCTAATGAGAGGTATAATGTAACCTTAATAAGGGTTAAGAAGAGCTCAAACGATCTAAAGTCTACAGGATACTCAAACACATCTCAGAGAGAGAGAGAGAGAGAGAGCGAGAGAGCTTAGAGACCACTAGTGAGATGTTCCTGCCTAGTGGATTGCAAAACAATGCTGGAGACGTCATCAAGGCCTGACCCAGTTGCAGGAAACTTTGGAAAGGAAGTTAAGAAAACTTTAAGTGACAATTCACTTACAATTATAACTTAACTTAAGCGGATTCTTGTTACTGGACCCTGAGCTACTGTACCATTTGAGTATTTTAAAAACATCATAGATCCTATAGACCATACAATTATATACACACTAAACATAAAATATGCATTCTGGTCATGGTCAGGGCCAAATGAAAGTCAAAATCAAATTGGTGTAAAATAGTATTTACCTCTTACAAACAAGAATACTGTGGTGGTATGGTAGGCCGTCTACTTAGTATGGCATACCATAATAGAATGATCAATCACCATATTATTTATACTTTTTTTACATGGTAGGATACTCCAAGCAGGTACTCCAAAGAAACTAATTGTCAATATAATCAACCAACCAACCAACCAACCAACCAACCAATCAATCAATCAATCGATCAACCAACCAACCAATCAATCAATCAATCAACCAACCAACCAATCAACCAACCAACCAACCAACCAATCAATCAACCAACCAACCAATCAACCTACCAACCAATCAATCAATCAACCAACCAACCAACCAACCAAATCAACCAACCAACCAACCAATCAACCAACCAATCAACCAATCAATCAACCAATCAACCAATCAAATCAACCAACCAACCAACCAATCAACCAACCAATCAACCAATCAATCAACCAATCAACCAACCAAACAAACCAACCAACCAACCAACCAATCAAATCAATCAATCAACCAACCAACCAATCAATCAACCATTAATTTATTTATAAATCACAATAAAAACAACACTGGTTGACCACTATGCTGTGTACATCAATAATCAAAAGGACATAACCTAATGCAATTACAAATCCACCGATGTACAACCCCAAAGTACAAAAAGGAAAGTCATCATAGCACATGTTAAAATTTACACCGACCAAGGACCAGTTCTGGGATTAGTTGTAGGCCAGCACGAAGGCTTTCAATCTTTGATGTAATTTTTGATGCGGTCGAAATGATTCTGAGAATTAGCGGTAGACTGTTCCACAATCTGTGTCTGCTGTAGCGAAAGCACGATCACCCCTCGACTTTAATCTGGATTTAGGGCCCATCAAGAGTCTCTGATCCGATGATCTTAGACGTCTGGCATGTGCACAAGTATTCAAAAGGTCAGAGAGTTAGATAGGTGCCAATCTGTTTAAAGCTTAAAACCAGTGTAAAGAAAGTAAAACAGGGGTGATATGTTAATATTTACCTGTGTTAGTCAGAAGGTCTAGCAGCTGCACATTTTGAACTGTTTGTAACAGATTAATGTAAAATGTTCTTATTCCTATATAAATTGAGTTGCACTAGTGGAGACGAGATTAAACAAAAGCATGTATCCCTCTCTCAAACTCTTCAAGTGCTAAAAACCTTAAAGGGAGACCGGCGGATCAACAATGCTTGTTGTTGTCATGTTGTTCATTAAAACACTTTCACGGTTTATGCAGTGAACACAATGCTCATTTATAGAGAAATGCTCCATGATAACACTGACAATGGCATCCCCCCTCCCCCACTTCATCTTTACAAGTTGTTCTTTTATTCTGTGCTGCTGATAAGATGTGACATGCAGTGCGCCCTCTAGCGGCAAATGACTTAAAATAAAAATTCTCTCATCATTTACTCACCCATTTGCTATCCCGGATGTGAATGACTTTCTTTCTGCAGCTGAAGACAAATTATTTTATAGAATAATATCTCAGCTATTTTAGTCCATACAATGCAAGTGAATTCGTGCCAAAATATTGAAGCCCCAAAAATCACATAAGTCAGCATAAAAGTACTCCATTCAACTCAAGGGCACCATGCAATCTGATAGGTGTGGGTGAGAAACAGATCACTATTTAAGACCATTTTTACTATACATTTTCCTACCTTTTCCTACCTACCTTTAACTTTCAGATTCTTCTTCTTGTGTTTTTGTGATTCATATTCTTCATGCATACCGCCCCCTACTGGGCAGGTAGGAGAATTTCTAGCAAAAAATTACTTAAATATTGATCTGTTTCTCACCCACACCAGTCATATCACTTCTGAAGACATGGATTAAACCACTGGAGTCATAAGGATTACTTTTATGCTGCCTTTATGTGCTTTTTGGAGCATAACTATTTTGGCACCCATTCACTTACACTGTATAGACCTACAGAGCTGATATATTCTTCTAAAAATCTTAATTTGTGTTCTGCTGCAGACAGAAAGTCACACACATCTAAAGGAAAGGAGCTGTCAAGCTCCAAAATGGACAAAAGAGCACAATACATACCATAAAAGTAGTTCACATGATTTGTGCACCATGTTCCAAGTCTTCTGAAGCCATATGATAGCTTTGACAACAGGGTGAAGAAAAAGATAGTTCAAGTTGGATGTCTAACATTTGTGAGCAGCCATTTTATTCTATAGCTGCTCAGTTGATGGAGATCTTGCTTTTGATTGGGCCAGTGTCCTCTGGGCTTTTTGAAATATGAGTCATTGTCCTATTGGAAGATGAATCGTCTTTCTGGTCCCAACGCTCTTGTAGATTGCATGTGCTATTTCTCAAGGATTTTTTTTTGCTCGGCACCATTTCATTCCACTCGACATTCCAATTTTTCCTTCTTCCCTCATGAACCCTTTAAATAGAGAAGTATAAGAGGCCAAAGCATAATACTGCCACCATTATCTCAATTATGTAGATCATTTCACTCTAGAGATGGTGTCCTTGAGCGTTATATGTTATTGTTAACAACAGTGTATCTTCCATCTTTGTCATGGAGTTGTAATGCATATCTTTTTTTTTCGTCCCTACTTATTATTTTCTGGCACAGATGTTGTTTTGGAGAACAACCAGTTTTTGACAGTTGTCCTACATTTTCATGTCTCTTTAATGACTTATTTCACTATGCTTCTACAACTTTGTATCTTGTAAAATGTAAAGGGGGATACATTTTTATAGACATTGTCAACATTTCTTGCATTGGAGAGGCCATATTTTAAAGTCTTTTAATGTTAGCCAAGTTTCATACACTTTTTCATGACCGTTTTTCACCCTCTTTCTGAGCCTAAACAGGGTTTTTGAGCTACTATACATTAAAATATCTTTATGTAAATGACATCTGTTCTCTGTTACTGTTTTCAGTAATTGCTCATCTTTTGCTGCCATACCTGAACACAGTGTTCAATTCTTTGTGTTTTACAGGAGGTCATTTTTGGTGTAAAACGTTTGACCTGTTTACCCCTTCAGCGTGGGCTTGATTTATCTGTTGTACCTCTGTGTAGCGTAGTTCAAGGGAAAGGAGGTCCCGTATTGGGCTAATCAAGCCTCCAAGAGGGTTAAAGGCCGACCGCGGATGATGTGCGTGAGAGAGAGATCGTTCATTCTCACGGGCAAGGAAGAGGCACAAAACCGGCTTAACGTATAAATTATAGTTTTAATGGAAAACTCAAAAGACAAACACATAGGACGACGGACATGTCTGTGAATGATCTCTCTCTCATGCACATAATCCGCGGTCGGCCTTTAACCCTCTTGGAGGCTTGATTAGCCCAATACGGGACCGGGCGTGTTGAATCACGACCCGGCACCGCCCTCCACCGTGCCACATTCACTTTATTTCCACAGAGCAGTTCATTGTGGCCACAACTCTGCAGCCCATACATCCATGATTAAAACATAAAATAATACAAAAACATGTTCACTTCGAACCATGATTTATATTTCAGTGATTTTTGGGGAATTTTACATTTATAATTGTTTTTATGTCTTCATTTGTGTAAGTCATTTTCCGCCTGCATGTTTAGACGGATTCTTGCCTGACAGTAAATGGAAAGGTGTGTGTTTGTGAGTGTGTGTGTGTGTATATATAAATATTATTATTTTATCACTTCATTATTTTAATTGCTTTTTGTTTCGTTTGGAGTGCAGGTTGAATTTAGAAAATAACTTAATTTAAATTGTCCTTCTAATTTTCAATGTAAAATCACTAAAGCAAGAATATTCACCGATCCCTCAGCCCAGGGGTTGTCTATGTAATTGGATATTGTGAGATATATACACAATGCATATATACGTATGTATCGTGATGGAGGGAACAAAACAAATGTATTCACACTCATGATGTATTTTCCCGGATAACGAAATACCCGACCGGTAGTGAATGCACAGATGAACTAGGTTCTTTGCCAGAGAGATGTTGCCCTTCACAACTGCTGCAAAGCCATCTTTCAAAAAGTTGAATAACACACATTTTAATTGCACTTCATTCAAATTAAAAAATCCAGTTTCATTTGAATTTTTAGTTAAAATAAGTAAAAAAATTAAGTTCTAAGTTTGAAATGAAGGTGTCTTGCTTTATTGTGTAGGCTTATTCCTAATCCTGCTTAACGAAAATTACCCCATAGTACAACCTAGCGTCCAACCAGCGGTAATACCTGTGTTCGAGTTTTTTCTGCGACCAACTGACCAATCAAAACTTGGTCGACCAAGACTCTTCTCATTGACTAACCTTTGGTCGAATATCAGGGGGCAGCCCTAGAAGTAATACTTCACAGTTGACTGCACAGCTGACTCACATTCAGTCTTGCTCTTACTTTTCAGTAAAAGTAGTCTAAACATCCCTAAAACAAGATGCATTTGCTTGGGAAGCAAATTGTGTGAGAAAGTAAGACTTGTTTTCAGAAAGCACCGGTACATCTTAAATATCTTGCTTTTTTCGTACTTCCTTATCAATGATAAATGTGCTCGAGTTATCGATTAGTCGAGTACTCATTCTGCAACAGCTAGTCGACTATTAAAAACACTACTCGAATATCGCAAATTGATTTTCCTTCACGCATTAATGCAAAAATATACTGTGGATATGGTCCAGTGGACAAGGATATGCTTTTATGGTGGAAAGAAACTGTGAAGCGGTACAAGAAACTGTGAATCTTATCAGAACATTATGTGAATGGGAAAAGTCCAATTTTACTACTTGTTTTGTAAATAGTAACATGTGAAATTATAAAAATGTGAGAGCATTTATGTAGACTCAGAGTTTATACATGTGCATTACCCTAATGCTGTCGATATTGGTTTTTATGTAAGGTCCAGTTGAGTGCATGAGTCCATTTCTCCCCCAAATAATAGCCTAGTTTTTTGCAAACAAAATATACATTTCACGTATGTGTCATTCTTGTTTGTTTTAATTTACAATTTAATTTACGACGAATCAATTACTAGCAACTACATTTTTACTACAAAAGTACTACAAATACTAAATGCCCATTCCTATTATAATAATTTTTTTTGGTTTGTTTTAAGCATACACATCAATAAATTTAGTTAGATTTGTGCTCAAAACAAGAACAAGAATGTTTTCCAGCAAGTTAAGAAAAATAAACTTCATTTAGGATATTCAAGAGGTCTTTACATTGTATGCTATTTTGCTAAATTTGTCTAATTTTAAGGATATTTCACTAATTTTACTAGAATACAAGACAAAAAGAATATTTTTTGCAGTGTTCTTACTCAGAAATACATCACATTACACAAGTGAAATGGGTTGTGAATGCTCCATGTTGACTTGAATGTTCTTTTATTTCAAACTTGATTTTCAGATATGTGGTCCGCAAAGGTTTAAAGCCTGGCACTGATGCTGTCAGAGACTACATGTTCACAATCAACCTGAAACTGAATCAATTCAGACACTCCGCCGGAGACGTTGCTAAAGATGTCCCTCTGGATATCATTAAAGGAGACACTGACTTCTTCCAATACATGATCAACTCCAATGAAAGGCATCTTCATCTCTTTCAGACCCTTTTTTTATCTCTCCATCTCTATTGACTCATTCATACACTCACACACACACACACACGCATACAGACACTTATGTTTTATTGAACTATGATCCCTTGTCTTGCAGCCATTGTGTGGTACAGATCAAAGCGTTGGCTAAGATCCACGTGTACGTCGGAGATGCGTGAGTCACACATTCTTTTTCTGCTGTGTTTCAGAGCTTTCATTTCAAACTCTCTTTTAGTGTTTGTGTGTGCACTTAAAGGGATTGAGTATATTATTTAAACCGACAAATGAAACAGTTTCTACAGTTCATAGAATTACATTTCAAAGATTATTGAGAATGCTGTAGTGCATGGATATCCAAATGATAAAGGGAAGCATGCAGGTGAATTAAAATTTTTAGGTGAACTATCCTTTTATAAATTATTTGAATGCACTCTTCTTAATTGTTTGTCTACTTACTGGCTGTTTATGTCTGTACACTCTTAGGGGTTGGATATGGAATGTTTTAACTCCAGACCGATTGCACTGAGCTCAGGAAATCTTGATAAACTACAGCATGTATTGACTATAGGTGCATTGTGGGAAGAGGCAACAGCTCTTTCTCCTGGGACTTGCGGTAAGGAGCATATTATGCGTTTGCAAATACACATGCAGCCAGAAATTTGGAATAATGTACAGATTTTGCTCTTATGAAAAGAAATTGGTACTTTTATTTACCTATGTGGCATTCAACTGATCTCAGTGTATAGTCGGGACATTAATAACGTGAAAAATTACAATTATAATTTGACAAATTGACAATTCAGAACTTCTTAAACTACTTCTCATCAAAAAATCCTCCACATACAGCAATGACGGCTTTACATATCCTTGATATTGTAGCTGTCAGTTTGTCCAGATACTCGGGTGACATTTCACCCCACACTTCCTGTAGCACTTGCCATAGATGTGGCTGTCTTGTCGGGCACTTCTCACTCACCTTACAGTCTAGCCAATCCAATGAATTAATCTATTTCTCACCCACACTTATCATATCGCTTCAGGGGACATTGATTTAACCACTGGACCACTATTATGCTGCCTTTATGTGCTTTTTGGAGCTTCAAAGTTCTTGCCCCCATTCACTTGCATTGTTTGGACCTACAGAGCTGAAATATTCTTCTTAAAATAAAGAAAGTCATACACATCTTGTATGGCATGATGGCGAGTAAATGATCAGAGAATGTTCATTTTTGGATTAACTATACCTTCTAGGTGAAATCAAAGATTTATCCACTGTAAATGTTTTGTGACGGCATATTATCATTGTTTTTCTGTGTTTGGTGCATAATCCAGATGGCAGAGATGTTTGTGAAAGCTGTATCCAAACCCAGTAGACCAGACGTGAACCCAATTCGGTAATATTCCTTTAGCTTTGTTCTAATTGCTCTGTTAGTGTGTCATTGAGAATCATGGGGGCCAGGAAGTCCTGTGAACACTGGAGCATGCAGTATGTAAAATTCATGAAGATACTGTGTTTTACTAGAGCCTAGACAGGAGATCTGCCATGTTTTATGATCTTATTGCAAATCGGTATGCTTGATGTTTCTGTAAGTATTAAAGACTCGTTCATTCTCTCTGTCACTTTCTCAGTGTAAAGAAGGTCTTTAGGTTAGAGGAGATGGAGAAGATCTTTGTGAGGTGTGTTTCACCATATACACTTACCGATTTCATCCTCAACACTTCTTACAAAATAGTTTTAAATTTGTATTTATTTTTTTTATTAAAAAAGTGGGCGATCAGTGTTGTGCTCCATTGTCAATTTGCCTCGTCAAGGTCTTCACTTGTCTTCTACGGTCCGTTCATTCTTACTTCTGCATCTACCACACAGACCCATGGACAATGGCATTCAGCAACAGTTCTGAAAGAAAGTTTTTCAACAATAACAACAACAACAAAGTTTTTATGTTTTGAGAGGATTCCTGCCTTTGTGCAGCATCTGACATTCAAAGAAAGGAGTAGCAAAGCCATTCAACGTGTCTTTTATAATACTGTACAGATTATTTCCTTTTAAAAGAGAATGCCATTTTCTCAGTGTCAGATATTGTTTGTTTGTTTGCTTTTTAGATTCACAAAAGGAAAGTTTCACCTTCAGAACAAGCAACATGCTGTGGCTTACCATTCTATTACCACTGAAAATACATTTCAGCTGTCCCTCAGTAAAAACAGGCAAAAATTGTGTTTACAGTAATGGACTTAGAATGGATGTCTATGGGACAAAACGTCCTTTAGGGTTCAAGCTAATGCAGAAATGTGCATGTTGTATTTTTGTTAATGCTTACTGTATATTTGTTATTCCATACAAAAATGTATGTAGCATAATTTGTGTGCCATCTCAGACTCGTATGACTTTCCTCTTTCTTTTGCACATGTCCAGAGTTGCACTTTCATTGTCGCTATACCTGACTGCTACCTCATTAGCACTATTGCATAGTATGTTATGTTTACATTCTGCATTTTTAGAAAGTGTCATCTTTTTGCACTACTCAGATTAGAAATGTGTCTCTCACTGTCTCATACTGTGCCTATTGTCCTGTTTCCCTTTTAGTAATTATTGTACTGTCCTGTACTTTTTGCACGTTTGCATGTGCACTTTATGTAGGAATGTGTAGGTCTTATTCAGTCTGTGTAGTTTCATGTGGTTCTGTGTTTGTCCTATGTTGTTTTATGTAGCACCATGGTCCTGGAGGAACATTGTCTCATTTCGCTGTGTACTGTACTAACTGTATATGGTTGAAACGACAATAAAATCCACTTGACTTGACTTCTGCGGACCACATAGATATTTTGATGGACATGTAATGTGTATTCATCCATAGTCAGTCCATACAAGTCAATGGGGTACAACACATCCAAGCTTCACAAAGCACATATAGGTAATCCACACAACTCAAGTGGTTTAATCCACGTTTTCTGAAGCAGTATGATCAGGTTTGGGTGAAAAATGGACAAAAAAAATGTAAGTGCTCTCTGCGCATGTACACATGTTGTACTTTTTGCACACGTTTGCACGTGCACTTTATATAGGTATTTTATTTAGTCTGTGTAGTCTCATGTGGTTCTGTGTTTGTCCTATGTTGTTTTATGTAGCAACACGGTCCTGGAGGAACGTTGTCTCGTTTCGCTCTTTACTGTACTAACTGTATATTGTTGAAACGACAATAAAAAACCACTTGACTTGACTTGACATTGAGCTTGGGAATGGCACAATATAAATACAATTTCTTTAATATTTCTAGATGCTGCAAGCGTTTTTTTTTTCATGGAAAAGTATGCAAAACATTTTCCTACTCCATTAAAGATGTGCCTGCAGACTGCAAAATTTACTTTGGAGGCCGGGGTTGTGAAATGAGGGGGCGTGGCTAATTCAACGGCTCAATCACGTGACAGCTTCAAAATGATAAAATCGCTGACAGCACCTTTAATTGAATAAATAAAATTGTGGGCTCTCTCATCCCATGAGAAACTGCTATTCTGCCATATTTCATAACCTTTCTGTTTCTCTTTCACAGTGTATGTCATCAGGACAGACTGTTTTGGGCTTGGGAGGAAAGGCGTCAGAGTTCACGACTCACAGACGCGGGTCAACCCAGACACACTTTCTAAAGACGACGTCCTATGCTTTGTTCATCAGCACTGTCAACAATAAAACACACATGTACACGACACATTTGCAAACTTAGCCTAAACTGTAGATTCTACTCACCACCAGGGGGCACTGTAGCGTTTCACGAGTGTCAGTTGTGAAACTCTAAATCATTCAAACTCTGTTTTTTCCACACTTCAAGGCTCTCATTGAAAATAGCCCCTGTGAGTTAGACAGCAGGGTGTCTTGGTGTTCAGCGGAGTGTATCTGTGTATGTCCATTACTTTCAGAGGCTAAAAGCTGACATTGCTTTTCCTTAAAACTTTGGTTCCTCAAAAGTGACCGTGCTCAAGTGGCAAATTGTATCGGATAACACCGAATAATGTCTTCTATAATCATTAAAAAATGTACCCATGGACAATTAAAAACAGCATTAGCATTTGGATTAGCTTTCTCCCTCTGCTGTATGCATGTGTGGGACTGTTGCCTTGTTTTCCACATTTTTATTGAATTTTGTTCAGTGGTTTAAAAATGTTCGACTGGCTTTCCATTTCTGATGATTTTGAAAAAAAATTAATAAAAAAAAAATTATTCAATTTTAAGCCTGTTCATGATGCTGATTACATTAAAGTACTGAGGAAGTTTTTTCCTTACATAATGTTGGTCAGCTCCATTATTTGTCTTCATTGGGTTGTATGTGTTTGTTATGAAGCCTCTGTGTTTAGAGGAAATTAAAATGTGTTATTTTGGCAATTTAAAATGACTTTTGTTGTTCGGTTATTATTGCATTTATTTCCATGGATGCTTTACGATAAGGAAATGTGTATTGTCAGTGCCTAATTACTTTTATAAATATCAGGAGATATAAATAGTGTTGTTTTGAGACAAAAGCTGGAAAGACAGAGGAGAACATAATGCTTGTTTTTGTGCTCCACTGTGCCAAGAGGAAGCTGTAACAGAATATCTGGAGCTGGGACCTCTGGCGATAAGACTATTGTTTTGTGTCATGTTTTTGTGCGAATTCACATAATCTGGGAGAACAATCTGTTTGATTGATGTCTTTGAGTGATGAAAACGAGATTTGTACATTTCCTGAGTTGCTGCCACAATGTTATAGTGTTTGTAGCTGTGAGGTTGTTGCTTTATGGTTGCTAGGGTGTTCTGGGTGGTTGCTAGGTAGTTTCTAAGGTGTTCTGGGTGTTTGCTTGGTGGTTGCTTACTGTCACAAGTCAAAAAAGCCCATTTTTAAGTGTCTATGATATTCTAATCCCTCGATAGCTCGGGTCTCTTTTCAGTACAAGTCTATGGGGTTTCCCTCCACTCATTTTATCATTGTAGGGTGATGTATTTTTTCCGAATCATGGTGCAATTTATTTTCTCATGCCTTAAATATTTGAAGCGATTTGATTAAGTGTAATTAGGCGAGCCCTTGTAATTTAGCTCTTATAGACCAACGTCAATACACGTGACCGTATTGTGTAACTTGCTGTCTATTTTCGTTTCCTCTACAAAGCTGTAGGGTTTCTGGCATCTCAAGGACGGCGGGACACAGGCAGTCTTTTGTATGCAGGTGTAATGAGTCTCCCACACCCTGTTTCCAGATCCATCCCTTGCTCTGAGTTTGTGACTGGAAAGCTAAGCAGAGATTCACTTTAAAGTGCAATTAAATGTCCTTGTAGATGGGTTCGCCTATAGAGGTTCCCCTCATCCAAGTGCTCGTCTGAGTAACCAGACAGGAACGTATGCAAACTCTTTTTTTTTTTCCACCTGTCCCTATTTGCTCTCTCTCTCTCTCTTTCTGGCCAAGACGTTCAATAAGAAATCTCCCGAAAGCAATTGAAGAGCTGCTGAGAAATACTGCCCATCACCAGCAGTTATGGAAAGCATCCAGTAGATATAACTATTAGGCTATTCTATTGTCCTGCAGGGCATCAGTCTGTTATTAAAATAAAGGTTAAATGTCTGGCCACTTGGAAAGATGGCTGGAAAAGAAGACAAAGACCAAAGGTTTTTATTTATTTATTTTATTAAAGTGCCAAACCATGATTTGGGAGATATGCCATTGCAGTACCATTTGTGTGTGTGTGTGTGTGTGTGTGTGTGAGTGAATGTATTATTGCAGTACCATGGTTTTTAATGTTTTAAGTATTTGGTCGGCGTAGACAGCATTTTTGAGCAATGTAGGTCTGTCAGAACATCCAAATTAAACATTTTCTGTGCAATTATGCTGTCTTGGTAGGCAGCTCACTATGTTTGCAAACACAGCCATTGTGGTATCTGATGTATCAGCATAATAACACTTTTTTTTTCATGGGGCATATTTTTTTAAAGCACACCGTGTCTCATCTGTTAAAAACATTGAATTGATTAATAGCAATTCTTAAGATTGAGAATGAATTACCTCTTACCCTAAAAATTCAAACATTAACTGATATTTAATGACAAAATATGCATATCGAGGACTATAATAAGGCATTTTTGTGACACTTTGTCCTGAGCCCCCATAATCTCTCTCTCTGTCTTTCTCACACACACACACACACACATACACACACACACACACACACACACACTATGTAGACATATTTTTGTTTATCTATCTATCTATCTATCTATCTATCTATCTATCTATCTATCTATCTATCTATCTATCTATCTATCTCTCACACACACACACACACACACTATGTAGACATATTTTTGTTTATCTATCTATCTATCTATCTCATACACACACACACACACACACACTATTTAGACATATTTTTGTCTATCTATCTATCTATCTATCTATCTATCTATCTATCTATCTCATACACACACACACACACACACACACACACACACTATTTAGACATATTTTTGTCTATGTATCTATCTATCTATCTATCTATCTATCTATCTATCTCTTGCTCTCTCTCTCTCTCACATACACACACACACACACACACACACACACACACACACACACACACACACACACACACTATTTAGACATATTTTTGTCTATCTATCTATCTATCTATCTATCTATCTATCTATCTATCTATCTATCTATCTGGTTACTATTTATATTGCGCACTATGGACGTTTACCACAGCTGCTAACCGAATTTTAAAAGCTGTGGGCATTTGGAAAACGGGATATCTGAAAAATCGAATGGATTAAACGTCCCCAAAGGTTTCAGAGCCCTAGCTGACACCACATCTCATAAATATTGGATGGCTTCTGTAATATAAAAAATTGATGTTCTCAGTTTAAGTTTTCAAAGCGGGGTCGGGGTGTCCGCTCAGAGAGGGAGGGCGAGACGAGGTCCAGTCAGACTCTACCTGCCGATCAAACGCGCATCACAACACGCGGACGCACGCGCTCTCTCCTCCAGGTGCGCGAGGGGGTCAGACTCAAACGGACCGGATGATGCTCGCGCTCTTGAAATGATAAGGAAAGAAAACATTTCTGCGCCGTGTACTGGGTTATATTACACTTGTGACTCCCGAGGCGTGTGAGTCCCAGATTTTGGAGTGATCTGAAGACTTGTGCCAAACTCCCGAGGAGCTGCAATGGCATCGATCGGGGAGTTTGATCCGTTAAACAGCAGCGTACCTGCCACTAAAATAGAGATCACCGTCTCGTGCAGGTAAGAGCGATTAATGGACGAATATTGTTCTGCGTCGACACGTAAAAAGGATTTAATTGCCTTTATTTTTCCTCGTTTGGTTAGTTTTATATAGGTTATTTATACATCTCCATATGAATAGAATTAACTATTAAAATGAACTTAAAATACGTTCACAATTGTTCTTTTTTTTCACAGCAAGCGTGTAACCGTACGGAGACAACAAAAATAAACTATTGCACGATCTTTCTGTAAAAAATAAATAAAAACAAATTTCAGTCACAATAAATATCATGGTTACTTCCAGGATAGCTGGAAACAATGAAACTGAAATAGAGGGTTTCACTATCAAAAATGTACGATATTCCATGGAAAGAGCATGTTTTTTTATCTTAATAAATGTCCCATGGCAATACTATGAATTTTGAACATGTAACATGGTCATATCTTATTTTCAAGACATGTCCCATGGCAGTATCATGTGTATTGAACATGGTAACATCAGCTAATTAGACATGTACTGTATGTACACTTTGAAGCGCATTGGAGTATCATATACCATGATTTATGAATATGGTAATCACAATCTCCAATATTAAAGTGCCATGTACACATGGCACAATCACTGTACCATGATACCACCAAAGTACATTTTTGTTGTTGTTGTTATTTTGTTTTGGGGTAACCTTGCAGCTTTTGTGAGGTTGTGGCTATTCTGATCAGAGGTGGTGTCTCAATACCTACTGAAGTGCATTTTGGGGCATCATAGTTGCATTCGAACCACTCTTGCTTGAGGGAAATGGTCATACAGTATGTATTTCCATCTAAATAGGCCAGTAGTATGTTGATCTAGAAGTGTTATTTGTGTTTAAATTCTCTAATAGACTTGGTGTGCTTCACTGGAGCATAATTTTCATTCATTTGCACAGCACAAAATATTAATTTTACGGTGAACTTAAGAGTTACATATATAAATGAATAATCGTGAGTTCCTTGAACTTCGTTAGCTTACAAATCCATAAAATTAACTGTCTAACTCAAACAATTAAGTACCTCAAAACTGAGGTTGTGGGGAACACCCAGAAGCCCTTGTGCTTGAATAATTTAAGCATGTTTGTTTTGTTCAAAAGGAACTTATGTGGTCATTTAATTAGTTTTCATGAAGAATTCGTAGAGATTGGTATTATTGATGTTGTTTTATTGCTGTTTTGTGTAAAGTCACAAGGGTGATTAGTGTACCATTAGTGGTCAAGTTGAACCAATTGAACACAACTATGTCATTTTTCCTTTATGTGAACGTTTTTTGTGAAAGCAAGTTTAATGAGCTCAGTTATTATTTTCTTTAGAGCCAAGTAAATCAAAGGGTTAGTTTACCCTAAAGTGAAAATTCTCCCATCAATACTCACCCTCATGCTATCCCAGAAGTGTATGACTTTTTTATTTGACTTAACTCAAGCAAAGATTTTTAGAAGAATATCTCAGCTCTGTTGGTCCTCACAATGCAGTTGAAAGGGTACCAAAAGTACAAAGCTCCAAAATGCTCGAAAGGCAACATAAAAGTAATCCATAAGACTCCAATGGTTAGATCTCTTAAGGAGCGAATTGATAGGTGTGGGTGAGAAACTGATCAATATTTAAGTCCTTTTGTACTTTAAATTCTCCTCCTTGACAAGTAGATGGAAGTATGCCAAAGAATGCAAATGGCCGAAAACAAAAGAAGATGTATGTGAAAGTGAAAGTGGAGATTTGTAGTAAAAACAGGCTTAGATATTGTTCTCACCCACACCCAGACCTATCATATCACTTCTTAAAATATGGATTTAACCACTGGAGTTGTATGGATTACTTTTATGCTGCCATTATGTGCATTTCTGAAGATTCAAAGTTCTGGCCACCGTTCGATTGCATTGTATGGACCAACAGAGCTGAGATATTCTTCTAAAAACCTTTATTTGAGTTCAGCAGAAGAAAGAAAGTCATACACACCTGATAGCATGAGGGTGAGTAAATGTTGAAAGAATTTTTATTTTTGGGTGAGCTATCCCTTTAAGTAGCTACAGCGATATAAATGTAAATTTACACATACATTTTTTGTTTAGTGTACTGTGTGAAAGTCTTGCTTGAAAAGAAGAGGCGTGTTCAGGTGCCTAGGAACTTGGAAAAGGAAATCAATCAAGCATTGCTATAATCCAAGTCACAGTTTTATCTGTGTTTATAAAGAGCAACCTTTTTTAATGCCTGGCTGACCTCTTCCCTTGCCGTGTCCCTCTGGACTGTTCTTTCCTTGTTGGACAGACACCACTGGCAACAAACAACGGCACAGACTCTGTTCTGAATAATGAATGTGTTGACTGCTGATGCTGTCTGTGTGTTTGCATAAAGCCTTCACTTCAGACATGGCTTGCCCAGATTTCTAAGGGAGGTGTCTTTATACATGAGACACATCTGTGGCCGCCAGGCTCTGCCTGCTGAGCCTTCAGCTGTAATTTGGATGAGGTGGAAGACGGGGCAAGAAAATGGAGCAAGTTGTACCTCATGGTACATATTGAGCCTGCTGGGAGATGAATGCGATAGATGAGAATGAATGAAAAATGAAAGAGCAAAAAAAAAAAAAAAATGAGCGCCTGGGTGTTTTGCTTCTAGATACCCAATGAATTTTTGCTACACTTTTGACATGACACAGTTCCTTGCGGGATTTTAAAAGGCAACAGACATCTCAGCGCTGCAGAAAACCTGAGCTAATGGTCACAGCAATACAACGTGCAAATAGGCAAGAGTTTGTGGCCTTAAGGCTAGATAACATTTAAATGATGTCCCTTTATACCATGATACTTTGAATACCATTTTCATTTACCATGGGATTTTAAGATAGATTTTTGTGATTTTTATGTTAGTGTAAAACATATATTTTTGAAGAACATGTGCCTTGACGGCCAATAATGCTATCGAAGTAGGCCACTCTTGGTTTTAAAACACAGCCATCATAGTATCTGGTTTATCAATATAATAATAACTAATGTATCAATATATTTGTAATGTTGGGAAGAAGTCAAGAGAGCTGGATGTAGGTGCAGCTAAGGACTTTAATTAAAAGATAAACAAGTATGAAATAATACATCCAGAACGGGGCATTATATACACACAGACTAATGAGTAAATGAAACACAGGTGAGGACAATGGAAGACAGCTGGCAGTGATGAGGGCAGGGAATTATGGGAAGTGTAGTCCAGGAGGAACAGATGACAGGGGAGGAAAAACAGGGCAGACAAGAGTTAATCATGACAATATTGTTATATGCTGGGGAATTTTTGGGACATTTGTATACTGTGCAATATGTATGTGTAACTCAGCCGATGAACATATTTTTTTATACAGTGGGCATTCGGAAAACTCAACTCGATCTCATGACAAATTGCAATAAGTAGTAGAAGAGGCGAAAATGGAAGAAAGCGTGGAACTTTTACTCCGATAGAGAAATATGTATGGAATACATTTTGGGTTAAAACAAGTTAAGCTCAATCGACAGCATTTGTGCTGTTTTTATATTATATAATGGCATAATGTTGATTATCACAAAAACTAATATAGTCTCGTCCCTCCTTTTCTTTAAAAAAAAAAAAAAAAGCAAAAATCTGGGTTAAGATAACATTATGAGGCACTTACAATAGATCTGGATGTGGAAAATCAGTAAACATTAAATACTCACTTATTCAAAAGTATATCCACAAGATGCAAACAATATGTGTCTTAACAAGACAAAAATTAGCTTACTGTGCTTTTCTGTGTAAATATATTTCAAATGTTAAAATGTTATTGCCATGACTACGCAATGCATTGCAAACCCTAAAAATTACGGTAAACAACTATACAGATCAAATAACACACACACATTTTAACAGAAGAATTAATGTGAGTACTGCCTGTTATAAAATTATGAGTTTGCCATTTCTGCCTTTAAACCCTCCAAAAAGTGGCCCCATTCATTTCTATTGTAATTTCCTCACTGTAATCTCGATTTTTGCTTCTTTTCTAAACAAAAGGAGGGATACGTCGAAATTACATTATGCAAGAAATGCTGTTGATTGAGCTTAAAGGGATAGTTCACCCAAAAATGAAAATTCTTTCATCATTTACTCATTCTTATGTCACCCCAGATGTGTATGACTTTCTTTCATCGGCCGAACTCTGTTATTTTGCTCTGTAGGTCCAAACAATGCAAGTGAATGGGTGCCACAATTTTGAAGCTTCAAAAACCACCATAAACGTAATCATAACTCCAGAGGTTAAATCAATGTCTCCTGAAGCGAAGTGGGTGAGAAACAGATCAATATTTAAGTCATTAAGTCTTCTTATTATAAATTCTCCTCCCTGCTCAGTCAATCTCCACTTTCATATTCTTCTTCTTGTGTTTTTGGTTATTCACATTCTTCATGCATATCACCCCCTACTGGGCAGGGAGAAGAATTTCTAGCATAAAATAACTTAATTATTGGTCTGTTTCTCACTCAAACCTATCATATCACTTCTGAAGATATGGATTAAAACTCTGGGGTCATATGGATTACATTTATGATGCCTTTATGTGCTTTTTGAGTGTCACAATTTTTGCACCCATTCATTACATTGTATGAACCTACAGAGCTGAAATATTCTTCTAAAAATCAAAATTGACAGAAAGAAGACAGAAAGTCATACACATTTGGTATGGTATGAGAGTGAGTAAATGATGAGAGAGTATTTATTTTTGGGTGAACTATCCCTTTAAATTGTATTGAGCCCGAAATGTTCCTTTTATTTATTTATATATTTATTTTTACCCCAGGTTTAACCCCAAATCCTAACCTAAACCTAACCATAAAGTCTAACCCCTTACCCAAACCCTAACCTAAAATAAAGTATTGGATAGGATTCTTGCTTAAATTTGATGCCTGTATTGTATTGATTTGAAATTGAGTTTGTTGATTGGTTGGTCTTTATGAGAATAAAAGTGGTACCTTTTTATACAAGTCAAGTCATTTGATAGCTTACGATTTCGTCATCTCTGACCAATTATTATGAGTTGTCATGAGACTACAGTGTTGGAATACCCAGGACAAGGTGCAAATATACATGAGTTTTTGTAATTTACAGCATAGATAACAGTTAAATTAAATCCAAAAAAGAATATTTGTATATTCAGACTGTGAGTTCATGACTTTCGGCAAGAATTCAAATCGAAAAAACAAGCAATTACAGTTTTGATGTCAATGAAAAATGAAACTCCAAAGCAAAACTTTTATCTATAATGAAATTGCATACAGACATTCTTAACAGATACCACTTTGAAAGGTAACAAGTTAGTAAAAGATTTTCTTTCTGTCTGTGCATTATGCTGGCAAATTGTGGAAGCTGTTCACAGGGGAAGCCAATTCATCAAGGTTGTTTGTCACTGTCAACACAGATTGCACCAGATGCTGTTATGTCACTCGATAAGGGACAGTCTGGAGGGAAACCAGAACGGGGGAATGTGCTGAAGACTCCCAGACCTGGAGATCTCAGGGATCTGTTGTGTTTGTCAGGGAAAGCTTGTATATTCATATACATATCAGATCGTGCCCATATTTTGAGAAGCAAAGGAAAACATTTCCCCGGCATGTTTATTGAACATATGACTCAAACTTGGCAGCACGATGATGAAATTGCTGTACTGTCAGTCTGCTTCCCTTTGAGCACAGATCTCTCCCCGTCTTGTTAAAAAATAGAAAAGGACACAGATATGAAGGTCTGCTGTGTTCCTTTTGTGTGCATCAATGTTTGAATGATGTATTACCTGATTTTCATAACTTAATTGGAGGTTACGGCATACAGAAATAATATTCAGCGGTTGGACTAATTTGCCCAACCATAATGGAGATGATTACATAAATGAAAAAGTATTAGGGTCTATACTGCAAAACATCATTTTCTTAATCAGTATTTTTTGTCTCGTTTTCCAGTAAAAATATCGAAATATCCTTAAAAACCCTGTGAACTTGCTTAGTGAGTTCAGTTTTCTTTCTTGTGTTGAGGAGCTTCCTAAATATATATATATAAGGGTTTGCCTTAATGCATTAGAATGGCCAATAAAATAGGAATTTAATGCATCAATTACAGTCCTAATGCACATCTTTGCTATTCGTTTTGTTGCACTGGTGCTAAAATAGCTCATTGTCTTTGTCAGTATGTGAAAAAGAAAGAAAGAAAGAAAGAAATGTAAAATAGCAAAACAGGTACATTCTTTCTGACTAAAATCTCTTGACGCTCATCACATCATAAGTACAAACTTCCTAAGAGGACTGGTCTGTTGCAGATAGAGGGACATTCTTATTTTGGAAATCAATCTGTGCAGTGCAGACTGAGTCATCAATAATTTTGGTCCATTTTTCTGGAAGAGACTACATTTTAAAAGCAGATGTCTGCTAATAGTGACTTTGTTAAGGAGTACATAAGCAAATGACCTCAGTGTAACACATGTGGGCTTCATAGGAAGCATTTTGAATTCATAGGATCTGAACTATGCCTTTAATGCTGATGTGACACTTTTACAGTGTTAAATCTCCTATAAAATATATGATGTATTTGGAAAGCCTGTTTGAATCATTGTTTATTTTGCAATCCCGTTCGGTGGCGTTACTGACATAGAAATAACACGCATTGGTTTTAGACCAAGAAAAAAACTGCTATTTTTTCCCCAAAGCAGAATATATGATCTGAAAACGAGTCTTATTATTTGTACATTAGTTTCTTATCTTGGTCTTTATCTCTAGTCTTTTTACCTAACAATTTCGCCTTTCAAGTAGATTTATCATGTTTTAAGAATGTTTTGATTATTTTACTGGAAAACAAGAAAAACTGATTTGGATTTATTTTTTCAATGTAACAACCACTCCTTGCCGTTATTATTCTGAAGGTCATAACCTAAAGCCCAACAGTTAATGCCAGGTGTTATGTCAAGGGATCCCCCTCAGTATGGTGCACGTGAAAGCACTCCCTGTTGAGATGCCAGAGCTTCAGGACCCGATTTATTCGGATTGGAAACGTCACAGTTGGCGTCACACCAGATGTCAGGCAATACCTCCTGTTGCTCAGAGCCGTATCCTGCACACTAGAGATGGAATCGATTGTTTGCTCAGTTGGATGGATTAATGTGCTCTCTGCTGTATTTCTCTAACCTTTCTTCTATTCCTCTTAATATTTTTATATATATATAAAAAATAATAATTATATATATATATACAGTATCTATATATATAGGTTTGTTGTTCATGGCCAAAAGTTGTTGAGTGGGGGGGCAGGGTTCATTGTTCATGCCCAAAAGGGTTTTCAAGTGGAGGGGGGACCACCAAACTAGATTGTGCAGCCTTAAAGCCCAGCGCACCCCCGGGCAGTCATGGGCCCCCTGGCAGTCAAGGGCCCCCTGGTAGTCAAGGGTCCCCTGGCAGTCAAGGGTCCCCTGGCAGTCAAGGGTCCCCTGGTAGTCAAGGGTCCCTGGTCACTGGCCCCATTGGCCCGGTCAGTAATCCGTGCCTGCTGCTCTTCCATCATGTCCGTCTTGCAGCCATCTGGCCTTCTTTAAATGCATTGTCAGAGACCAATAACAGACTGATGGATCATGACAACATAAGTTGTTTGCTGCAGCTGTAGCAGTTGTGAATGTTTAACAGTTTTTGGGTTTCAAGCCAGCAATTCCCTCATCTAAGCTTGAAATATTATTTTATTGTCAGAGGTAATGACAAAGTATAAAGTATAAGGGTGTACGACTGTGCGTAATGCGGATAAACAAAGTATACCCTAGCCTTTAAAGTCAACAACGCAGTTTGCAACCTTTTTTACTTCTGTAATGTGATGTATTTCTGAGTGAATCAAAATGTTGGGCGGGGCTTGATTTTATCCATTGGGAATTGATTGGTTCGTGAAAAATGGGCGGAGCATACCAGAAGGGAGTCAGCTGGTTGGAAGGAAGGGGTTAAAATAGCAAGCAGGATTGGTGATATCAGTAAAAAACAAATGAAAAATGATCATGTCATGTTTTCCCAAACTGTTTTTCATGAAATGAACATAAGGAAGCATAATATTTGATCATGGAATGGCACGCAGCAATGAATCATTCACAAAGTGCATTATGAAAGGAAATAGAGTACATTTTGATTTCATGTTGGCTTTAAATGTTCATGACCTTTATTATGGATGTTTGGTGAGAGAAAGCTCAAACTTGCTCGTTGAACAACAGACTCTTTGTTTAGATAAGGCACAATTACTTTTGTAATTCCTGGGATGTTAGCAATCTTTTCATTGTGAAATAAAGACAGTGCTAGGTAGGTAGGCAGTTATGTGTTCTTTATTCCTGTAGAGGTAATTTGGTTTAATTGAGCATTTCTGTTTTCTTCCAGGAGTTTGCTGGATGTTGATACATTTTCAAGGTCAGCACCGGGTAAGTTCATAACTGTTTTTATTTCCAATATTATAACTGGACCGGAGATGAAATTTGACATGCATGATGAAGTCACATGAGGACAATAATGCATTGGATTTCACAGACTATTTTTTTAATATACTCTATATGTGAAACATACAGTATAGCACTGTGCAAAAGTTTTAGGTACTTGTGCAAAATGTTGAATAGTGAGGATGTAAGTGGTGTGCAGTGAAGCCATAATCTGCATCTGCATCTGTATTTGTTTAGAACCGAATGTGGGCGGGGCTTAAACCGGAAGTGCGTCAAAACTAAATGAAAGGCCCATTTTAAAATGTTACTCTATAACATTTATAGTTGCTATAAATAAAATATGTGTTGTATATGCTTATTCATAATAATAGCCTAATAATAATAACAACAATAATGCTATTATTATTATTATTTATTTTTTTCCTTACCAAATGAAGCTGTATTTGTAGGCTAAATTAACTGTGGAATATGTTGTTAACTGTGGTTTCTCCTGGTATTTCTGACTTTAATGTCTGCCGAAACAGAAATGTAGTTTATGTCTGTGCATGTATAATAACATTATTCTGGAGGCATGAGGTGTCAAGCAATTTTGAAATGTCAAGCACAGATTTTGCAGCGAATATTAAATACAAACATTTAAAGAAATGAGAATAAATCAGTATAGCCTACAAACAAGTGAAAGTCCCATAAGTCTTTCAGGCATTTTTATGATACTCTCAAGGCTGATTTGTGTGCAAATATTTGAATTCTTATGTGGAGGACATAATTATTTAGACACATTACATGTGCAGAATTACTGTAGCAAAATTCACTAAAATAATTGGTAAGAGCTAGACTCTCTAGGTTTTTCAGAAGGGAATAACGGGACAAGAATAATAATAATAATTCATTTAAATTGTATTGCACCTTTCCAGAGCTCAAGGACACTTTACACTCACCATTTTGAAATCATCACTTTAGGTCAGGAATTTAACATCACGCTCAGGTTGGATTATAAATGAATACATGGGAATCATTATGTGTGAATCGTGTGAATACATTAACATAGACATTTCAAGAAGTGGAAAATGTATATGATGTGTAGTAATATAAGCCCCAATATATACCCAATATTCACTAATGAGCATATCATCATTCTGAAAGAGTTTTATTTACTCTTCTTAAGGGTAACAAAATGGTCATCTTGCATGATAATATAAATGTTGTAATATTATAATATTGCATTATTCTGTGGGTCAACCACTGAGCATAAGCAAATCATCTATCCCTCTCAACAGATGTCAACGGTTCAGCTATGAATGCAATTCACATGCATTATTCTGTTGTTGCCTTGAAAACAAATAGGGAGTTTTTGGAGGAGTTATTCATGGCTTTTTGGTATGTGAGGCCATTGCTAAAAGTGTTGTACCCTTAGGACAGATATTTTTTTCTCTCTCACTCTGCTTTGTCTTGAAGTATCAAAGGACCACTTGCCTTTCAAAGTAAAAAAAAAAAGAAAAAGATTTAAACTGCCTTAGTCAGAGAAGCCTAAATTATAACATTTATTAATCCTCCCCCAAATGCTCACAGCAATCAAACGCTTGAATGACATCTGAGTTGCCATAATTGGTGCCAAGATTTTTACGAAATCAGTTCCTCGGTTGATCTAGCAAAGGTCATACCTGAATAGGTGACTTTACTCTTCCTGAAATGCTTTTCGCGCTCCGATGAATGTGCTGTCTAATTTATGTGAAATCACTTAATATTAGCCCAGTGTAGTTGCAGTACTACATATTTCTTGAGGGGTTGAAAATAATGAATCTGGTCAGTCTCATCCTGTTCAGTGCCAAACCATTGTTGCCTTGCTTCGAATAACATTTGCATTATAAGGAACAAGATCAGCTGTGTTTCTGGCTCATTTTAGAGAGACTTTTTTTCACTAGTTATGTCTTCACGGGTCATTCTAAGAAAATGTGCCATTTGTGTGCAATATGTATCGCCATGATTTAAAACTGCAAGGATACTGAATTTAGTAACATTACTTGAGCAATTTGTCTCACTTTAGTATGTAATGCAAACGTATTTTAAAATATATAATTAATTTAGTTTTCTTTTCATATATCTAAATTTATACATTTAAAGATAATTTATCTTTCATGCTTTCACATATAATCTTGTCATAAAACTAACATTTGCTAGTTAAGGTCAGAAATTGACATTTTCACATTAAGCTTAAACCAAGGGCATAGCCAGGAAATTACTTTTGGGTGGGCCAAGTTTTCGCCCAATTTTTTTCTTCTTACCATTTCCTTAAAGGAGCAATATGTAATCTATTTACTGTACTCAACTATCATAACATATTATCAGAGACTTCGGAAAGATGCTAAGTTAAAATACTAGCTTCTCCGAAAACTATGCTACAGACAGTATATTCTACTTTGAAATGCCCATTCCGGGCCGGAATTTCTATTTGTGTTCCCGCCTGTGTGATCCCACCCACTGCCCATTTCATAAAAGTGTTTCAACACCCAGGGTTGCCAGATTTGAAACAAGTTAGCAGGCAAACACAGCATGCTGCAGCCATGGAAGCCAGCAATACATCTAGCTAACACTGACAAGAGTTATATAAATCCACATGAGCTGGTTTGTAATTTGCAAACAATAAAAACATTGCAAACATATACATTCGCTGATCAACTTACAGTGTAAGTTTGCCATTGTCAGTTTGCTCGTTTTCACACTTTCAGAAATGATTATTTATGCATTTTTAAAACAGTTTTTATAAATAAATATTCGAAGTCAAAGAATAACATCTTGGTTACTGTCGTAACCTCCGTTCCCTGATGGAGGGAACGAGACGTTTTGTTGATGTAGTGACACTAGGGGTCGCTTTTGAGAGCTCCGAACACCTCCAGTCTTTTAAGAAAAGGCTAATGAGAATTGGCGAGTGGAATTTGCATGCCACTCCCCCGGGCATACGGGTATAAAAGTAGAAGGAATGCCCACTCCGGCCATTTCAGCGGCTGGTACAGCGTTGTGGCAAGAGGGACACAACGTCTCATTCCCTCCTTTAGGGAACAGAGGTTACGACAGTAACCAAGACATTCCCCTTCTGTCACTCACTTGACTTTGTGTCAATGTAGTGACACTAGGGTTCCTTATAGAAAAACGCCACAACAGCTGAACCCATGTTATATGAACTGCTGATGGAGTCAGGTAAGAAAGCACTGACCCGACTGCGCATATATGGGAGTCTTCGACTCGGGAAGAACACCAATTCATGAACAAGCGCCACTTCAGGGCATAAAGCTGCCTCGTATGGCTCTGTGTATCCAGCATAGGGCAGGTTAGCTTCAGTTCGTCATGCACCTCTGGGAAGAAAGGAACCAAGGGGGGAGGGTTCCAGTCCAAAACGATACTTGCGGCGGCCCAGGAAAGCATGGCGTTCAGCTCTGCGTCAGCCTCAGACTGGGCGGGCAGACACAAAGGTGGCAGCTCAGTCGAGTTTCAGCATCTGACATCGCCAGTGCACTCTACGATGCAACAATTGAAGACTCATGCTGCTTGCAGGCCCTCAAAAGATACGAAAAGCTGGCCATGAGGCGGGCTGGTCTCATTTCAGAACCAGACAGGAGCGTGCTGGGGAATGGGAGGTCCACTTGGAATTACCCGGCAAGACCGCGCACATTGAACTCCCCAAATCGGCTCCAGCACCAGCCGTGCCGGCCTCATACCTGTGGTTAGAAGGCACAGTGTGGGGGGCAGCTAGATTGGCTTTCCTGCTTCGGAAGAAGGAATATTGCCATGGTCATATTCTCACAATGAGAACATGAATCATCCACAAACGCTGCCTTAGTGTGATCGCAGCCCAGACACGTGGCCATCAGAGGCAGAGAGATAATGACCGCATCCAGGAATCACAAGGCATCTTTATAAAGAAGCGTCTTTAAAAAGACTTTCAACGTCAATGTGTGTGCTGTGCTCTAATAGAGAAAATATACTCTTTAGCAGGAATATACAAACTTTTAGTGCTGTTGAAGTGCACAGGGGTGAAATCTGCACTCGTCTTGCGAGAAGGTGAGAAAGCAGCTGGAAATGCGACCAATATCCAAGAGCATACGCTTCTTAAGAGGTGAATGGATCAGCAGTAGTATTCAGCTCACTGATAACAGGAAAAATCTGAATGAGAGTGGGCATTCCTTCTCCTTTTATACCCTTATGTCCGGGGGAGTGGCATGCTAATTCCACTCGCCAATTCTCATTGGCCTTTTCCCTTTTGTTCGGGCAACGCCTGGTGTCACTATATAGACACAACGTCGAGTGGGTGACAGAAGGGTAATCTCTAATATGGTGAGTTGGTGAGTGGTGGTGGTGTAGTGGCTAAAGCACATAACTGGTAATCAGAAGGTCACTGGTTTGATCCCCACAGCCACCACCATTGTGTCCTTGAGTATGGCACTTAACTCCAGGTTGCTCCGGGGGGATTGTCCCTGTAATAAGTGCACTGTAATTCGCTTTGGATAAAACCGTCTGCCAAATGCATAAATGTAAATGTAAATGTAATATTCTGGGTGGGCCTGGGTCTAATTTGGGTAGGCCCACCCTTGGCTACACCACTGGTTTAAACACTGGGGTAAGCACACAAGATCAAAACAGATCAATGTTTTGAAAGAGAAATTTGATTAGATTTTAATATTTTTTAGTCATAATGTGTGATTTATTAGAATCACTGAAACTGATTGCAAGCTGACATGAGCTGAACAACCTCGACTGCACTGTCCATGCGCTACTACTCAAATTACCCCCAATTTTTATGAGAGTGCCAAATATAAACAAAATTTTCATGTCAGCGCAAAGCGCAAGAGGCCATGGGTGGGAGTGTTTGCACTATTTGTGGGTGTTTACACACAAACTGTGGGTGTATTATATGTTGATGAAGTGGCGCAAAAGGCAATTTGATATTTCCTGAGAAATAGGTCATTTTGCTAAGACATTTGAGAACTACATCTAATCTCACCACAAAGTCTAATTCATCTGAGGCGCTAGCGTGAAAAATATCTATACAGTCACAGAGCAGGGCCTATTTATATCTATAAAGCCTATTTACCAAGTGTGTAGCCAGGAAATTATATTTGGGTGGGCCTAAACAAAAATGGATGTAAAAAATTACATTAATCCGTTATGGATATCATGAACATGGCTTTCTTGTTCATACAAAAAAGCATGTTGATGCTGCTAAAAGTAAGTGTGCCACACCAAGCGTTAGCGTTTTTTTCGAATCTGACAATGTGCATGCAAGTGAAGGACTTTGCTTATCATTTGCTTATCATTCTGTTGTGCACAGCCTAGATTTTATTATATGTATGTTCCTTCCTTTTCATTTTGTTGGATGTTGGTAATATTAGTTCCGCTTTTACTTGTTTCCACAGGGAGTGTAATAAGGGCGACACGCTCTCTCGTGAGGTAAACAAATGACAGGAGAAAGAAGAGCGCATGTTTCTTTCTACAGGTGTTACTGTTAATGCTGTTTGCTCAGCAATCATTTAATAAAGATGTTTGAATTATACCCCATCTTGTATTCTGTGATATTATTATGATACATGTGCCTTGCGGAGACTGAGATGCTGCATCCGCTGAGATAATAATAAAAACACTTCACGCAGGATGCGCCAGTTTAGTGTAAATAAAGCGCTTAGCGCACGAACGCAGCATGGACACTGGATAAATCTCGACTCAGTGTAACAGTCATGAAGGCAATGCTACTTTTGGACTGGACTGCTCTGTATTTTATGATAAACTCTTGAAAGACAAGCGCACACTGAGAAAAATTGCTGCCAGTGAAAAGTACAAGGTGACAACAGTTACAGATGTGGATGCACCCTCTACTTCGCATTGGTCTGCGCCTAGGTAAAGATACATCAATTTAATTTTTGCTGGTAGGGGGCTGTCCCGTTATCCACAAGCAGGAATCTGATCACCCTATTTGCTAGCCAACACCACTTTCCACTGCATCAACAGATGCAAGTTAGGACTTTACTCTGTAAAGCAGAAGCCCTACATCAACACTGTCCAGAAGCGCTGCCAACTTCTCTAGGCTCGGTCTCATCTTAGATGGAAAGTAGAACAGTGGAACCATGTTTTTTGGTCCGATTAGTCCACATTTCAAATCATTTTTGAAAAACACAGCTGTCGTGTTCTCCAGGCCAAAGAGGAAAAGGACCATCCAAGCTGTTATCAGCATCAGGTCCTAAAGCCAGTGTCTGTATGGGCCAGGGGTGTGTTAGTGCCCATAGTATGGGTAACTCACACATCTGTGAGGGCAACATTAATGCAAACAGATATGTACAAATTTTGGAGCAGCATATACTGTCATCCAGCACCGTCTTTTCCAGGGATGTCCAAGAATTTTCAGCAGGACAACTTCAAACAACATACTGGCTGAATAAGCAGAGAGTACGGGTGCTACATTAGCCTGCCTGTAGTCCTGACCTCTCTCCAATTGAAAATGTGTGGCGCATTATTTAGGACACCATCTGGCAACAAAGACCGGTACAATTGTGCAGCTGAAGACCTGTGTACTGGATGTATTGGGGAAAATTCCACTTTTAAACTTAACAAACTTGTGTCTTCAGTCACTAAATGCTTAATAAGTGTTATTAGAAGAAATGGTGATGTTTCACAGTGGTAAACACTCGACAGTCCCAACGTTTTTGGAGCGTGTTGCAATCATCTGATTTGAAATGACTGTAAATTAAAGAAACAATGAAATACACAAGGTAAAACATAATATAATGTGTAGTTGAAGTGTTTTCAATATAGCAAAGTATGAATGTAATTCGCAAATCACTCCTTTTTGTTTTTATTAGCATCTTTCATACTGTCCCATCTTTTTGGGAATTGGGGTTGTATTATTATTATTATTATTATTATTATTATTATTATTATTATTACTATTATTCATTAAGCTTAGCACTTATTCCAAAGTGATTAGCTTGCGTGGCAGCTCACCTGAAAGAGAGTTGGACTTTGGACTATCGTGCACAGCCAAACACACAAGTTTACACGTGATACAAAAGTGTCATAGAAGCAACACAAAATGCCATGGCTGCTTCAGAAAATTGACTTTTCATGTCACATAATGATGGCTGTTTTGTTCACCCCTCATTTGATTTCAAGACACTTTTGTTTAGGTTTAGGTTAAAGTTTTAGGTTAGGTAGGTACGTTTTATTCATTAAAACCTCCATCTAACATTCACCTTAAAAACCTTGTTTGATCACGACACAATTTCACTTGCTTTTTGCGCCTCCCGGTGGACATTTCACTGGGAAACTGCAGTTCAGTGTAATTTTGTTTTGTAAAAATGTCGCAACAGTCACGTTATTTCCGTGCGATCAGGCTGGAGCTGAAAATGTCATAGAAGTACTAAGAAATTATGTGATTGCTTCAGCGATTGCGTTTTTCATCTCAGGTTTTCAGGTTGGTTTTGTTGATTTAAAACTCAATAGAGAAAGCTCTTTTTTAAACTGTTTGGGAGAAAATTTTTCACGCTTTAACTAGCTAAAATCATTTAGCAAAAAATTATGCAACAGTCAGGTCAGTTTCATGAGATCAGGATGACAAATTTAGGATTGGGGGAAATAGTTTAGAACCGGACATTGAAATACCCAAATGTATTGACCAACTGAATGTTGGGAGGGACAGATCCACTTGTGGTAGTCTGCCAATGTCTTCAAGGACAAGGAACTGTTTCTTGAGAATGATCTTCCTGTTGCATTTCAATAAGATTCATGACAGTTGGCTCTTCTACAAACCTTATTGTGATCAGATATTTAAAAGCAAACGTTCAAGTCCCAAGTTCTTTATTTCCAATTTTAGTATTCCCCAAGACCTTGTCGGACCAAATGGTTTCTTGTTAAAAAACGATTCTGGAATCTACCTACACTACCCACCCTTGGAGCTGCAGTCAATTTTTTAACTAGGGCATTTCCTGTTTGGACTCTTTTTAAATGATTCAGTGGAGTAATTGATGAGGTAGATTCCCACACCTACTCTTCCACACTTAGTCTTAAAGTGGGCTGGAGTTGCAACTAATACTCCATACACATCCCATGAAGCAGGCACTTTTCCAAGCAATATCTTAAATTAGATGGTAAGATGTTCCTCTCAGTTCAGCTGCATCATCTCCATTAGCTTCATTTAAGGAAGCGGACTGTGTGCGCAGGTTGCGGAATCCACTGTTATGAGTGTTTCTGGTTCTTTTGTCTATTTTGTTCAGTCTCTATTTCTGTTTTTCTCTCTGTGCCTGACCATTATGTTTTCCATTTCTCTTCACAGTTGTTGTGTTGTACGTTCAAGGGATTGGTACTAAAGAGTGGAGAGAGGTTAGTACACTTTTTATGAAAGCCCCAATGAACAGAATACTGTGTATGGTGCTCAGAAATGTTTGTGTTGCCATTGTTTGCTTTTCTTTTTTAGCCTTTTGTAAAACTGCAATATCAATTTACACGGTCCATTTGTCACAGCTTTAGAAGCAATTGTCATTAAGCAGTTATATTGATGTGAGACATTGTTGTGCTTTTGTGATCCACCATGAAGTTCTTAGATTTCTTTCAGTTTATTGTCAGATTGCTGGATCTTTCAGTCGATATTCCCATCCATCAAAAGTCCTAAGGAATGCAAATTACATTTCTATCAAAATATGTAACCAATCTTAATGGGATTAAAGCCCTCAAAGAATAAAATATGATCTTACTGGAAACATTAAAATTCATATTTTTCAGAACCGTAGGCCCCACATATACATTTAAGTTTAAAACCTCAGTTTTCAGTTTCCTAACGTCATAATTGTCCAAAGTATGTTTTAACGCAATATCAATATCAATTAAATTACGAAAGCATAATAATTTAATAACATACAGGAATACAACATTCATTATTACTATCAATTTGTTGGTAGCTATAATGCGATTTTAAAAGGGCAGTTCGCTGTACACACATATGAACCTTTTGATGTTCAGCTCAGAATTATGAACATGATTAGTTGAAGTTACAGATCCCAATACTTCGGTACTTTCAGTATTCAGAAACTTTTACTCGCTCTCTTGTTTAACCATATTAGCCTGTATCTATTTATGACAACATGGGTGTGAAATAAGCACGTTATGTCAACCACTCAAGTGTAGTTTCTTCTTTCAAGGACTTATGTAATATTTTGTGTCCTCTTTTCTATTCAATGCCTTTGAAGAAGTCTTTTATTTAGCAAAACAATTCTGTATTATTCAGGTGTTGTTTGACTGAAATACTGAAGATAACTTTTTTTTTACTGTGGGTTCTGTCCTTAAATGACCTTGTCGGCAGAATTGTAAATTTGTACTAATTGTGTCAAACCATCTTGTCGTTTTTTTCGAAACAACACTTGGAGAACGTTTTATTTTGAGTATTGAAAAAAAACACTAGGTGAAATTAGAGGAAAGCAGTGCGCACTCCAGACTTCTCTAGAGATATCTCGCTTTCCAGATGGCATCATGAAATATTCACTGTACTTTTATATTGCCACTGTGTATCTGGACCAGTGGCTTTCTCTGCATGCATATCAACACTCGAGTGCCCACTCACATTACAAGTACCTCCTAAACCATGCATAGCAACTGCATTATAAACAGCCCGCTGCCCTAAACAGATAATATAGCAACCAGTCAGCAGTCACTGAACCTTTAGTCAAGGAGGACCGATTGGCTCCAGTAAGTTCTCGAGGAGCTGATAATGTAAAGCGTGGATACTAAGTTGATAGGTGGGATTATGTGTCTGGGGTGCTAAGAACATGATCTTGGCTCTAAATCTGAGTTCGGAATCAATAGTTCATTACTCCGTGCTGTCAATGAGCTCCAGCGAGGTCTCCTGCCCATTGGGAATTACTGTCTGATTGCTTCAGGGATATGTGTGTTGGCAGGAAGCTGTACGAGCGCGGAGTCACACTGCGAGCTGTTATTCCTGCCCCACATTTAGGCAGAGCTCAGGCTGCTTTTGAGCCTGCAGAGAAAAGGGAAGTTTATGGGGTAATTTCACTTGTGATCATGAAAATATGATCATAGCAACTGTAATGAACATGGCAACATTCTTTGGCGCAATCAGCGATTGCTTCTGTGAAATAAAACTTTGTGCATTTTTAAGGAAAAGTTCACCCAGAAATGGAAATTCTTTCATCATTTACTCACCCTCATGTTGCTCCTGTAAGACATTCTTTCTTCTGTGGAACATAAAAGGAGAAATGAGACTGAAGATTGTTCAAGATGCTTTATTCCATAAAAACTAGCAGATGCAGTTACCAGAAATTCACCTTAAATAATAGTGACCATGTTTTAGGAATTACGGGTGCCATTTTGGTGCTTGTATATTTTACAGTTTGCTATCGTATATATAATTCAATCATATACGTATCATGATATACCAACCTACTGGAACTACAAAAATCTGCTCTGTGCACTTTTAAATGTACTGTTAACCAACGGTTGGTATTACAAAGGCCACATGATGACTTAAGTAAAAAAAAAAAAGAAAAAAGAGTGACACTTCCTGTGGCAATGTAGACAGTACACAAATGCAAAACAGGTTATCAGGGTAACAACGTGACACTAAAATATTGTAATAAACTTTCAGTATTTTATCATGAAAGCATCTAATCTTTCATTTTTGTTTAGTTTGGACGAACAGAAGTGATTGACAACACTCTCAACCCGGACTTTGTGAGGAAATTTGTCTTGGATTACTTCTTCGAAGAAAAGCAGAACCTTCGGTTTGACGTGTAGGTGGTCGACCACACTTTTTTTTTAGGAGCATTGAGATTTTTAGGAGCATTTTGATTTTGTTTTCATGATAATTGAGTACATTTCCCCCTGGAAATTCTCATAATGTTATCATTTTAATGTAACACTACAAAACATGAATCTCAATGGTCCTAAAATTAGTTGTAATTTTTGTAATAAAAATAGAATTTCTTATTTCTTGTTCTGTTATTCTGTCATGTTTTGTATCGCGAGATTCCCTATTATGCCTTTTTGACGCAATGGTCCATTGACTTTATGTGGTATACTGTATGTGCAAACCACAGAGACGTGCAAGTATATTTAAAATTCTCTTTTTGCTTATTTGACCCAGATACAATGTGGACTCTAGAAGTTCAAACATCTCGAAACATGTAAGCAATGTTTTTTTCACATGCTGATACCTGTGTGCTAATGAATAGACCATGGTGCAATGACTTGTAGTTTTACTAGTGTCTCGACAAATTAACAGTTTGATTTGATGTCTTTGATTACTCTGCTTCAATGGATGTGGATGACAGAAGGTAAAAGTTTTAAATTAATGTAATTCATCCTTTGCTTGTTTTCTGTCTTGCCAAAATGAGTTACAAAGAGAATGCTATTTGTTTTTTTGTTCTTATGCTTTAAAAAAAAAAAAAAGTGATTGTGTCACATTCAAAGCACAAACCCTCTGTGTCCTTTAAAACTGCATGAAATTGTCTGTTGTGCTTTTCAAAGTCAGTTCTTTGTCGTCTTTTTTTGATTTTTTTTTTTTGGCTTGCTTTTAGTATGCATTGCCTTGTCATTGATTCACCCCTTCCATTGCGTAGAGTTTCATCAGCCAGTCCTCACCTCTCTTTATACTCAGTGACATAAAGTATCCAAGGTGAGTCCTCATATCATCTATCTGAGATTTTCCAGACAGGTCTGTCACTGCTGATTTAAGGCTTTGGAGGAATTAACCCACAGAACTATGTGATTTACCTACATTGTTTTGTCTACTACTACTACAGTCCTTCCTCGGCCAGACCTTCTGCACTCTTGGAGAGATTATTGGGTCCTCTGGGGCAAGGCTGGAGCGGGTGCTATCGTAAGTCTTTGATTATTATTCACTCTCGATATGACGTTAAAGATGTATCAGTACCATGGAAACTGTTCTTTAAAAATTCTTCTCCAAATCCTATGGGCTTTCTATTCAGGCCACAGACTTAACCACATCTAAGACATAAGTTCATCATGCCCACATGGCCCAGCTAAGCTAATTTATTTAGTAAGAGCTCTCACAATAATTATGAGATAAAAGGTTTGACAAATTGGGCTTTTTCGTACAGATTGTGTTTCAAATGTCTTTCACAGTCTCCAGCTCTTTGACTCCACTGCTGAAATACATGCTTTTAACCACAGTCGAGGTGCTTGTTAGAGCTTTCTCAGTAACAGACCTTCTATGCCCTTATCAATTCAGAGCAGCTATTGATATGAGCTGATGCCAAAGCTCTGGCTGGGGTTAAAAAGATAAATGTATTAATCTTTGGATTGAACTGTGTAAGGATGGCAATCTAGATCTAGTGACTGTGGCATTTTAATTCTAAGATACAGGCTGCCACTGTCCTCTGAGTCACATCAGTGATCTATTTCAGGAGAACAAAATAGGATGACTGGGAAGGTGATGCCTTCATGGGGATTTTTTGCTAGCATTTGACCTATCGAGAAAAAAAACAAAAAAAACACTGGAATTACATACGTAATTTTCACAATTTTTGTGTGATTTTTGAAATGATAGTTTCCAATGCGATCTCCCCTTGTATACAATATGTAAGTATTCTTATGTAAAGTGTGGTTCCAGCAGATGTACAATTACTTATTTTTGACACTGAAACGGACTAGATTGACTTATTGACAGGATCTAAAATGTAAATAATTTTAAGTATGAACAACTTTAGATTCATACAAATGTTTACAAATCTTTATTGAATCCATTAATATTTAATTTGTGAATTTAATCAGTTGATTTTATTGTAGGGGTACAACGCTGCTTAAGGCACACCTTAAAGAAAATGTGCTTTTTTTTCCTGCTCACAAAGTATATCACGATTCAAGAAATACATTTCTATCGGGAAGACACGCAGGCTTGAGTGAAGTTTAAGATGCCATTTATATGATGAATGTAGAACAGAAAAGTAATGTCTTTCTTTGGCGTAGGCCCCGTCTGGCGGTCCGAGGGAGTTGTACTCGGAAACATCATATCCTGCCGGGGATAGGAGGCAGGGGCGAGGAGCCTACCCCCGTGCGGGACGGGGTTCAACTGGTGGTGGTGGGGTGGTGGTGGTTGCCGTGTTATCGCACTGAAACAGCAATGTGATAGATTGGGAGCAGACTTATAAAGCAATGGCTTACCTGCGATTGGCTAGGAATTACCCAGCTAATAGTGTGATGATGTACAGCTGCTAGTCTTCCCGCTAGAACTACGCTGCGCTCACATTTAAAATTATATTTAAAAAACATTTTGCGATTTGGCCTTTATATTGATATAGTGTAGATAATGGGGCAATAGTTATAGGGTGCAATTTTTCAACTTATGCAAATAATATTAACAAATTAAGGTAATGCTTATTCAAAATAATCACTTCAGTAAAGGGTGCATCATTTCTTGTTAATTTCAACCACATTTGACCTTAAATTACAACAATTATCTCAAGGATTCTATAAACAAATACATCTTCATAGTGACTGGATCAGTCACTGTGAGTCCACTGAATTCTTTTCATAACAAATCCATTCGCCGCACTTAAGAAATATAACATGTTTATGGGGGGGCCTTTAGCCCCTGCAACAGTGGGGCTTTTTTACCTCAAATATTATCCTTTCATGTATTGCACAGTTATTGATTTTTTTATTTATTTAATCACCTTGAACAAAATTAAAAATGACAAAGAAGTGTTTTTTTTTTTTCAAAATAAATGTGATCATTTCCAGGATATTCATTATCTACTTAATTTTACATTTTAAAAATGGAACAGGAACATTTTGGAATGTATAGTGACAAACGGGTGTTTTAGAAAGTCCTGTGGTAGTTTTTGATGCTATTTAGTGTTTTGGGAAAAAATCAAATCAAAGGTGCATTTTACGGGGAGACTTTAGCCCTGTTGTACCCTATTTATAAGCAGAGTTGGGTGGAATCAGATTACAAATTATTAACTATATCTAATCACTTTGTCAAAAAGTAGTTTAACAAATTTCTGTACATTTTAAACTATTGTAATCAGATTACATTTACAAACTTTTAATTAAGGTAATTACTTTTAAGTACAGTATATTACTTGAGACATATATTTCTAACATAATTATATTAATTATGTTAGAGATATTATTTTGAATCCGTTAAGCGAATCATAAACATTTCAGTTAAAGTTGTTTTAGGAATTCCTGGCAGAGTGCTCAGAGGATGTGCAGACCAGCTGGCAGATGTTCTTACCGACATCTTCAACATCTCTCTGAGCAGCGCCGTCATTCCAACTTGCTTCAAGGCCACCACCATCATCCCCATGCCAAAGAAGTCTTCGGTGTCCTGCCTCAATGACTACCGTCCCGTCGCACTCACACCCATCATCATGAAGTGCTTCGAGAGACTCGTCATGGGGCACATTAAGACCCAGCTGCCCCCCTCACTAGACCCACTGCAGTTTGCGTATCGTCCAAACCGTTCAACAAACGATGCCATCACCACCACCCTCCATCTGGCCCTCACCCACCTAGACAAAAAGGACTCATACGTTTGAATGGTGTTCATAGATTTCAGCTCAGCATTCAACACAATCATTCCACAGCACCTGATTGGAAAGCTAAACCTGCTGGGCCTGGACACCTCCCTCTGCAACTGGATCCTGGACTTCCTGACTGGGAGACCTCAGTCAGTCCGGATCGGGAACAGCATCTCCACTACCACCACACTGAGCACTGGGGCCCCCAGAGCTGTGTGCTCAGTCCACTGCTGTTCACTCTGCTGACTCACGACTGTGCAGCAATGCACAGCTCGAATCACATCATCAAGTTTGCCGATGACACGACCGTGGTGGGTCTCATCAGCAAGAACGACGTGTCAGCATACAGAGAGGAGGTGCAGCGGCTAATGGACTGGTATAGAGCCAACAACCTGTCTCTGAATGTGGACAAAACAAAAGAGATGGTTGTTGACTTTAGTAGAGCACAGAGTGACCACTCTCCTCTGAACATCGACGGTTCCTCTGAATTCCTCTGCCGCCTCCATTCATCTCTCTACGCTGTTGGATCTACTGCACATTCCAGTGGTCCTCCCCCTCACACACCACGGTTGTGCTGAGCAAATACCCCTGGGCACTTCAGCAGCAGAAAACTACAGAGTGAATAACTTTGTTTATATATATATATGTTTAATTTCCTCTAAAAGAGTGGCGCAAATGAAAAATGTAGTGGTTGATATTTCGTTTACAGCATCGGAGAGTGGGTTGGTTCAGTCTGTTGCCATGCCCAGCTGACGGCTATGCTTGCCCGGGTGGCTGCGAGCATCGGGATGGAGTGGAATCCTCTGCTCCCCCCTCGCGGACCGGTGATTGGTCCCGGGGCTCCGAGGGCCGCTTACGGCCACGCCCCTCCCCGTACCTTTCTTCCCGGAAGTGCATGATGAACTCACACGTTCACGGCGGGCAACTTTTACTGCCTGGACCCGGTTCGGTAAGGCGATTGCGGTGCACTTGTGCCTGCAGAGCACCGCCACCTGGCAGAAGGGGTTTTACAGCCCCTACTTCATCATACCTAAAAAAGGCAGCGGGTTGCGGCCAGTCCTGCGAGTTCAGCAGGAGTTCCCCTAGGCCAGGTCCCCAGGCACGTCGTGGTTATGACAAATGCCTCCCAACGGGGCTGGGGCACCGTATGCAATGGGCACTCAGTCATCGGCCCTTGGACCGGCCCGCGACTGTGTTGGCACGTCAACTGCCTTGAGTTGCTGACAGTACTACTTGCCCTGGGGAGGCTATTGCTGTTGATCCGGGGCAAGCATGTGTTGATCCGGACAGACAACACAGTGACGATTGCGTACATCAGCCGCAAAGGTGACCTACATTCTCATCGAATGTCACAACTCGCCCGTCGTCTCCTCCTTTGGAGTACGCAGTGGCTCAAGTTACTGCGAGCCACCCACATCCCGGGCCACCTCAACAGCTCAGCGGACGCACTGTTGTGACAGGAGATAGTGGAGACTCCACCCTCAGGTGATCTGGAGCCGATTCGGCAAGCACAGGTAGACCTGTTCGCTTCCCCAGAATCCTCCCACTGCCCACTTTGGTACTCTCTGACCGAGGCTCCCCTCGGCACAGATGCCCTGGCACACAGCTTGCCCCTGGGGCTGCACAAGTGTGCGTTCCCCCAGTGAGCCTACTTGCACAGACATTGTGCAAGGTCAGGGAGGACGAGGAGCTGATCCTCTTAGTGGCCCCTTATTGTCCCTCCTGGATTTGGATCTCAGACCTTATGCTCCTCGCGACAGCCCCCCCTAGCGAATTCCCCTGAGGAAGGATCTTCTTCCTCAGGGACGAGGCACCATCTGGCACCCGCGGCCGGACCTCAAGGTTACTGACGTAACCTCCATACCCTGATGAAGGGAACGAGACGTTGTGTCCCTCCTGCCACAAAACTGAACCAACCGCTGAAATGGCCGGGTCTTTGGCTCGGCTCCTCAGTGTGTTTGCAGAGTCACTCCTTTTATACCCATATGTCCGGGGGTGTGGCATGCAAATTACACATGCCAATTTCCATTGGTCTTTTCTCAAAATCAGAGATGTCTGGGCTCTGCAGGAGCGACCCCTAGTGTCAACTCATCGACACAACGTCTCGTTCCCTCGATCAGGGAACAGAGGTTACGTTGTTTGCCCTTTCCACTCTTTGCCATTCTTTTAAAAAAGATTGTGATAAAATGTAAGGCCATGGCAGCCACGAGAGATGTTGGAGACACGTCCCCCGCACTCTTTAAAAAGGTGATTTTTGACCCCCGCACTTTTCCAAGCTAAACCCATACTAAGTCCATATGGTGGATTTGTATACAGTATTATTTGCGTTTTGTTACCTTATGCTGGTTGTGCGACCATCCAGCCAATCACAGGTTGAGTTTCATGAGTCGAAATAACCTTTGCGTAATAGGCCGTCAATCAGACAGTCTAATCAACACGGCTCTGTTCATTTCTACAAAGTTGCTTTCAACAATGCTCATTTATCCTTGTTTTGATTCATCTAATTTAATAATGTAGAGATGAGGAACACAAAAATTTGAGTTATTTATCGGCATATCGTTCTTGATTGGCAGCATTGCGTGAAATGCACTGCAGAAAAAAGCAAAGGACAATCCTTCATTTAAGCAGACATTGTAAGTGGAGTTTATATCAGTGCATGAGTCTTCATTAAGTTCTGCTTTTTACATTATGTTTGTGAGGTAATAGTGTGGTCGGCTGTTTTTGCCAATTTAAGCAGATTAAAAGATCTGTGTTAAATATGAAAAGCTATTTTTAATATCAGCACCTGTTTTTTACCTCTATGTTGGTGTGCAGTCGACAAATTGTAGGAAATAGATAGATCTGCTGTGTTCTTAGAACACATCTCACTGAAGTGAATAGATATGTAGACATGCTTTTTTTTTACATGAAAATATAAAGATGTTATTGAAACTCATTATAATTATTTAAAGACTATTATTGTTGTCTTTTGATAAAAGTCATGCCCAGCAGCTCACAAACTGTAGGGAAATGATAGATTTGCTTTGTTCTTATAATGCATAAAACCTCTAGTAAAGTCTCTTTGTAGGACTGTAGACGTACAAGTTTTAAAGGATTAAAAATGTATTTTGATCGTTGATTCAGTGACTAACTAATTTCACACAAGACTCTCATTTGACACCACCTTCTGGCATCACCAGAAATGGTCACTGAATCATTCAATGGATCTGAATGAATTTTGGTGAATGTAGATGAATTTAAATTCCACAATGCACAAGCACAGAGTAAAAAAAATGCACAATTGTCATTATCGTAATTGACCAGCTTGTGCGCCATCTTTTATTGTCATTTGTGAAACAGAAGCAAGTGCTCCACAAGATGCCCTTTATTTTTTCAGATAATTTAGCAAATTTTTGCAATTATTTTGTAATACTAGAATCTTTAAAATATTACAAATATTAAAAATAAATAATACTTATATATTAATATTATACTTATAGCATACTTCTATATGAATATACACTGATCAATCACAACAATAAAAGCACCTGCCTAATATCATGTAGCTCCCCCTCGTGCTGCCATAACAGCTCTGACCCAAGCTCTGAAGTCATGGACTCCACAAGACCTCTGAAGGTATCCTGTGGTATCTGGCACAAAAGACTCCACCGGCCACTGCCACTCCCTTCTTCCTGTAATGCATCCTGCTGCCATCTCTTCCCCAGCTAAACGATGCACATGCATCTGGCCGTCCACATGATCTAAAAGAAAACGTGATTCATCAGACCAGGCCGTCATCTTACATTGCTCCATGGCCCAGTTCTGACGCTCACATGCCCGTTGTAGGCGCTTTTGGCGGTGGACAGGGGTCAGCATGGGCACTCAGCTACGAAGCTCCATCCACAGCAAGCTGCGATGCTCTGTGTGTTCTGACACCATTCCATCATGGCCAGCATTAAGTTTTTCAGCTATTTGTGCTACAATAGCTCCTCTATGGGATCGGACCAGATGGGCTAGCCTTTGCTCCCCACGTGAATCAATGAGCCTTGGGCACCCTTGACCCTGTCGCCTGTTCACTGGTTGGCCTTCCTTGGATCACTTTTGGTAGGTACTAACCACTGCATACCGGGAACACCCCACAAGACCTGCTGTTTTGGAGATTCTCTGATGCAGTCGTCTAGCCATCACAATTTGGCCCTTGTCAAAGTCACTCAGATCCTTACGCTTGCCCATTTTTCCTGCTTCCAACACATGAAATTCAAGAACTGACTCTTTAATTGCTGAATATATCAGCAAGCTGTTAATTTGCCTAATATATCCCACCCCTTGACAGGTGCCATTGTAACGAGATAATAAATGTTATTCACTTAACCTGACAGTGGTTTTAATGCTGTGGCTGATCAGTGTATACTGTAATATATTAATACTGCACTGTAAGTGTTAGGTCTGTTGGGTCTACACCCATGATACAGTTGAAGACAAAATTATTAACCCCCCTATTCAATTCCTTTTCAAATATTTCCCAAGTGATGTTTAACAGCGCAAGGGGATTTTAACACAGTATTTTTTATTATATTTTTCCTCTGGAGAAAGCCTTATTTATTTCAGTTTGCCTGGAATAAAATAATTATAAAAAAAAAAAATGCTAATGTCAATATTATTAGCCCCCTTAAGAAATTATCTGTTTGGTTGGCTACAGAACCAACCACTGTTTTCCAATGACTCGCCTAATTAACCTAATTAATCCCCCAAGCCTTTAAGTTGCACTTCAAACTGAGGTTTAGTATCTTGTGAAGTAGTGAAGTAATATTAAACTGTCATCATGGCAAAAACAAATTAAATTTGTTTAGACTGATTTGTTAATGCTCACAAAGCAGGAGAAGAATATACACGTTTATCAAAGCATTTTCAGGTGTCAAGAACTGCCGTGAGATGTATTATCCAGAAGTTTGAAGAGAACCACACAGTTGAGAACAAGCCTGGCAGAGGCAGGAAGCAAAAGATTTCAAAATCCTTGGAATGAAAACTGGTGAGAGAGGTTTCTAAAGACCCAAGAACAACTGCCAAGACACTAGTGAAGGATTTAGCCAAGTCTGGGATTGATGTCTCAACGAAGACAGTCACTAGAGCCCCACACAGGAATGGACTGCGAGGATGTAGACCAAGAAAAACTCCACTTCTGAAGAAGAGACACCTCCAAGCTAGAATGAAGTTTGCCAAGGAGAGCCTAGAGAAAAATTATGCATACTGAAAATGTGTCCTTTGGTCAGATGAGACTAAACTAGAGCTCTTTGGCCATAGAGATGTTGCCTATGTTTGGAGAAAGAAGGGAGAGGCGCTCAACCCAAAGAACACCGTTCCCACAGTGAAACATGGCGGTGGGAGTATAATGATGTGGGGATGTTTCAGTGCGTCTGGAACTGGGAATCTCATCAGGGTCGAAGGTATCATGAAAAAGGAAGACTACGAGTAGATTTTGAAAGACAACCTCAGGCAATCTGCAACAAAACTTGGTTTGGGTCGACATTTCGCCTTTCAGCATGATAACGACCCAAAGCAAATCTCACTTCTGGTGAAGAACTACCTCCAAACGAGCAAAGTGAACGTCCTTGACTGGCCTGCACAAAGCCCAGACTTGAATCCCATAGAAAATCTGTGGGCCACACTGAAGACTAGAGTCCATGCCAGGAGACCAACAAATCTGGAGGAGCTTGAGAGATTTGTTGAGGAGGAATGGGCTGCGACTCAGGAGAAATACCTAAAAACTTATTGAGAACTACAACAAACGACTAAAGGCTTTTATCAAGCAAAAGGGACTATTGACTATTAATATCGGAGGGCTAATAATTTTGACCTGTATATTTTTTTATTCTTGGTTATAGTTTTGTTTCTATTTGTATTATAAACAGTCTAAGTTGCCTAAATAAACTATTATGTTTAGAAATGCTAGGTTGGAAAAAAATATCTGCTCCATTAAACAGCACTTGGGAATTATACTTTAGAAAAATAACTAAATATTCATAGGGGGCTAATAATTTTGTCTTCAACTGTAAAATATATCTACCTGTTAAGTTTTTTATATTGTTAAGAAGTTGTTGGGTTTAAGTGTGGTCTGAGACTAGTGGCTCAAAAAAGTGGTTACGTTTAGGGGTAGGATTAAAGTACCTAAAATATCTATAGAATGTACAAATGTAATTACACAATTGTATGTATAATATGAAGGATTTCTAAAGCTGTAAATACGTAAAAGCAGTTACATTTTAGATGCTGTTAATACTTGCATATTGTACTTTTCAATATCTATCCAATTGTACAACAATGTATATGAAAATGTTATGTATGAATACATACAAATAATAATGAGATTTGGCTATGATTTCACATGTGCAGGGTCACATTAAGGTACCGCGAGACCCTTGGGCTTACCCCTTCTCTGACCCGCAAGTCATCTGAGCTGGGAGGGTATCATTTTTACTCTGTTACCATGTACAACACAGAACCCTATCTCTGTTGCGCACCATCTGCGTGTTTACATTTTCGACTCCCGCTGCAAGCATTTACACATGCTTGTTCCCGCGAATGTTTATGGGGGTGAATAGCGTGATGGATGCTGCGACTGCCCCCCCTGGGAGTTGGGGGGCACCCTGCAACCAGTGCCATGGGGCTTCAGCCCAGGCAAGCCAATGCGTCAATGCACCCTGCTTCCATGTGATCACACGTGATTAAAAACTGTGTGATCACATCGCAATGTATTCAGTAAAACTGTGAAATCACATGTATTTTCACATGTGATTTTTGTGTGGCTTGTAACTAGAACTCAGGTCGCCCATGAGGCTATGGCTCGGACAAGAGATCGCAATGTTTCAGATGTAATGACACAGTTTTTCATGCTCAAATGCCAAGCCTTAAACACTGTTTTCATGTGATTACATGTTAGTTAATAAAAATACAATTGATCATTGTTAGTTCATGTTAGCTCATAAATACAGTTTTTTTTGTGTGTGTGTGTGTGTGTGTGTGTGTGATGTCGGCACATTTCACATGTGCTCCCAGTGTTTCTAATGTTATTACATGTTTTCACATGTGTCTAACATGCTTTCAAACATGCACACATGTGATTATTGTGTTCAAATGTAAAATGAATGTGTTTGTCCAAAAGGGTGCTCAGTGTTTGGAATTTAAACGCTTGTAAGACACTATAATTAGAAAGAAAAATGAGAAATATTGATGATATGGCTAGACTGCATGACTAAACCTCTTAGCAACATGAAATAAATTCTCATTAAGTCCTCTCTAATAGCTCATATTCTTTCCAGAAAAACACGGTGATCACTGTGCATGCACACTGTATCGCAGCATGGCATATGCTGAACATTTAGCAAATAAATCCGATCGTGACACAGCATAGGGAAAAAAAATAAATAAATGAAATAGGCCATCTCACTTTGGCCTTTGTGTCATGCTTTGAGCTGCGCTGTGCAAGTGGAGAGAGCTGGATTAAGAGAAAGGTTGGCGGCAATAGGCATATTTTAGTAGGTTAGTTTGTCTCTCTAAAGAGCTAGTGGGCAGAGACTGTAACACACTGGGGTGGAAATGTGGAGGAAGAGGTACTACTCTATTACCTGCTGGTTTCTATGGCAACCCACCAAGACTAGTGGCTTTTCAATTACAAAGCGCTGCATTTGGGCAAATACATCTAATTCCTTCTGTTTTTGCAAGATAAGGCCAGGGAGTCCTGAGGACAAGAGATGCCACAGGATGCTCGGAGAAGGGGATTTGTGGTTCCACGCCACATTCTGGGGCCCTTTGGGCTTGTTTTTTTCCCCCCTCTGGTATCATTTCCACTTGTGAGCATGGTGGATTTCAGTAGGAAATGTGCGTGGATAGACGAGAGCCATACTGTATACTGTCAGGCTCAATGCTGCAAAAGGCAGTCAGAGCAAAATATTTTTAGACAACCTGGTTTCAGTCCAGGAATGTTTGAGATAAGAGAATGCATAAAATGCTGTCAAATAACAGAACAGGGTGTCAGTGTTTTGGCTTAAGGTTTTAAATGGTTGCAGAACACAATCTATATGGCATAGTTTTGTGGGCAATTTATATGGGGGTGAAATGTCCCCCCCTTGTAACCCATTTTATACCCATAATGATTGTTACTTGAAGGGGCGTCTGCAGGATTTAATCTCAGGTTACACACATAAATTTGCCTAATAAACCTTATATCTATGGGGGTACAGGGGCATGCTCCCCTGCGATGACTTGACACATGGTCTAAAAATGCAGCGCTCCTGTGAGAGATGCTAAAAACACAGTGAAACATGACACAGTTGTCAAAGGTCATCTATCTAGCGAATGTTTAAATGGAAAACGATTGACAAACAGCGTGAGTGGACACAAAAACATGTTCAGTTTGAACAGCCCCTTGTTCACATGACACAGCACTAGCTGAAGCTCCTCAAAGTTACTCCTCAAAAAGACAGACTTTTGTTTCAGTTGATTGTAGGTAAATTTACACTCTATCCAGCGCTGTTTGTTCTCTGTATTCGTAAATATCCTGACACTGTTTTACTCTGTGAGAATCTTCTCCAAATGATTCAGTGAGAGGGCAGACCGAACGAATTCTACTGAATCACAAGTCGATTCAGACCGTTTTACGTGCCTGTTTGGCCAATTCACTGAAAAGAACCGACTCAAAAGAATTATTCATTTGCAAATTGGGCATTGCTTGTTCTTTTAAACAGCCAACAGAAATACGGGACACATTTCATGATTGGTGAAATATTCTGAGAGTCATTTCTCAGGTCAGTTGGAGCGTTCATGGGACAGCCGTACAGCTGCACTCGCCCCTGGTTACCTGCTATAGTTAAAAAATTAGTAAATGCTTTTTCATGGTGGTGGGGATGGAGACATGTCCAAAAACACTGCAGTCTGAGCAGTGCCGGTCTACCCAATCAGTGACATAGGCAAACACCTAGGGCAGCATCGGTTCGAGGGCGCCGATCTACCAAGCCAATAAGTATGTGTTCAATTTGTGTTGAACAAAATCCGCCCTATATGTTCTGATGACGTGTTGTGGTGCCCACAAAGGAACAAATAGACTATGTACTAAATGTCTTACTACCATACTACTCTTACTCTTTCTGTTATACCTGTGTTTGGCAAAAAACAGTGAGAGTGGTATGGATAGTATGCCATTGTGAACACGGCCATAGACTTACGAGCGCGGGGCTCGAGAATCGAAGTGATGCCCGATGCATGAATTAATCAGTCTTTTGAGTCGGTTCTTCTCATTGAATTTGTCATTTGGCCAATTTTTGAGATTATTGTAAAGGCTGATATCTGTGGTTGCTTGGTAGATTAACGGAAGTGTTTTAGTTCAAAAAGCTATGGACAAATTTGACAATGAGCTCATTTAAATACAAATTCTTACACCTTAAAGGCCTTTTCTTTAAAACAAGCAAAAATCTGGGTTGCATTTGGGAGGCACCTGAGGAAGTGAATTAGGGCCAATTTTTGAATATGCTCACTTTTTCAAAAGTACGATATATGAAAAGACATTACGTATATGTGTGATAATATGATTTTAGTGTGATAAAATCACATACTAACCTTTTCTATGTAAAGTTATAGCCAATTTGACAACTTCGTTGCCATGTCGATGTAATGACAACAAACCCTAAAATCCTAAAATGTCTGTAAAAATGAAAATTTAAACAACTTTACAGCTCAAAAAATGTTGTGCGCATTACAAATGTAGAGAATAACGTCTTGAATTCAAATCTCATGAAAATGTGGTTTTCTTGTGTTGTCTGATTTTTTTGAATAAGCTGATTTTATACCATAAAAGTACCATGAGAGTAGTCTGTACAACTTGCACTGTATTTCAAGTCTTCTGAAAGCTTTGATAGCTTTCAGTAAAGAGCAGACCGGAATAATTAAGTCATCACTCACGGAAAACCTTCCCTTCCACTGTAGCTTCCAAATCTTATCCGCACTCCCTCATATTCAATCTTGGTGCATTGCGATCGATGACAAAACGTGTACACCAATTGTGTTTGGCTTAAATGAAATCAAACTTGGCGTCACATATCTTAAGCAAAAAGTACAAACAAAAGAATAATTTGTTTCTATATTCATGTTTAATAGATCACAAAAAGGAAATATGGTGGCCCAGCAGGCTGCTACCTAAAAATTAAAATTCTCTTATCATTTACTCTGTCAAGACAAATTTCCAGTTACATTTGCTCTAAAGTTGTATTCTGGTGAGGATGAGGTTATTTCAGCGGGCCAGTATATAAGGTTAAGTGTATCTCAAGATCTTTTATCTGTAGATACAGCTGTTGCGTTTGACCTTCAAATGAGTCTTGGGCTTATTAAGAGTGCTCAGTCGGGGAACCATGGGCTCACAAGTTAAGCAAAGTTCTTGATTCATGCCCCAGATGTATGTGCACCAAATCCATGAGCCGAGAGTCCTGTCAACACAGAGGCGCCTTTAAAATTCATTATACATAACTGAATAAATGGTCACATGGTCACTGCGCTTATGTGGTTCACGCACTTCAGATGCATTTTGCATTTCTCTACATAGGCGTCCTCTTCGGCAGACATTTATCTGCTTGTTAATTTCTCTGATTTGTACCTGTGCAATATGTGCGTTAGTGTTTTGAGTCATGTACTTGCAGAGGAATTTTGACATCGATTAACCTGATCTGACCGAACGCCATCTCTCCTACAGTGAGATCAGTAATGCATGCTCACTAAAATCCACACCATCATCATCTAATTGGCCGATTTACTCATCCTCTAGTCTATTCCCATGGCTGTACCTGCAGAGTTCTTCAACAGCAGCTGATTAAACACTGCGCTGGTTTTAATGCTGTCTCTCAAACTGTATTTTTAGCAGCTTGCAATACTTTAAAATTCATGTAATTCACCTTTATGAGGCACCATTATACTGATGAACCCATTCTATCTACAATAACAGCAGTTTCGCTACATGATTTTGTCACATCTACGTGCCAGTTGAAGAGCTCAAATGGCTTTGTGACAAATTAAAGCAATAAGCCATAAGAGGCCATGCATTGCAGTGATTTTAATGTGGTTAAGGGGCGTTGTTATGCATGACATGAAGCGGCAACAGCGTTATGATGAAGGACACCAATGTTCATTAAATAATTAGTGGCGCTTGCTAGTGGTGGCTGGTGCTTTTCAAAAGTGGGGAAGTACAAACTATGTGTTTTTGGTGTCTGCAATTTTGTTCCCAAAAGCTATTCAAATCTCTCCAAATTTCTAAAATGTTTTCACAAAAATAATGAACTCTATAAAGCCTGAGTTATAAATAATATAAATAACCTGGTCCAATCAACATTGATATTTTGTGTCATTGATATGAATTGTAAAGGTATCTGCCACAAACTTTCACTGAATAGCACTCGTTGCACCATGTGGAATATGATCACACGGGAAGTCGGCATGTTGTTTCTGAAAGTTCCAGTACCTTAGGATCGGCTATATTATACTGACATTGACAAGCATCATCTCCCAACAGACATTTTTGCATTGGCTAGAGCATGTTTACTTACCCTTGTGGTGCGTTGTATCAGCAGCATGGGAGACCCAGGTTTGAATCCCGCATTGAAACCAGGAAGTGATCGAGTTCGTATAATCAGTGACTTTTCCACCTGACAATACATTTTTATACCACTGATGGTTAGGTTTGGGTTTGGGGAACAGCTTATAAAATATACATTCTTATTCATTGTATTACATCCTGTACAATTGAAAATAGCTCAATTTACAACTCACTTTTGGTGCACCTCTGTGGACATTCCCCAAAAAATAGAGCTCACACCAGGGGTGGTTCTTGGGTCAGTGAATATTCATGGCTTAGCCCAGACCTATATATATATATATATATATCAAATATAGTAAAACATATTTAGTATCAACTTGTTATGAAGCACTTCAACTTTTGTCATCACTACATGATCATCTGTGGCTTCAGCCCTGGTTCCCCCCGATATTAGCTAAATAATATTCAACCTACTGTTTATGATTTCACTGTGTGATCAGTCCACCGTGTCGCCCCTCATTAATATGGAAATATTAATGTGGAATAAAGCATGTTGGTTTGAATATCGAAATCCACATATTGTTTTTGTATAGATTATTTGTTCGTTTACTGTCATTTACTGTATTAAAGTCGTTATTGATGCATTTCTTATGAAATTTTAGTGGAAGCCATGTTTTCCGTGTCTTAAAGCAATTAAGGGGCGTACTATTACTATGTACTATTACTTGTTGTGAAAGGGCAGAGGGCAGGGCCGGGTTGTGATGCTACACACCCGGCCCCTAATCAGGCTAATCAAGCCTCCGAGAGGGATAAAGGCCGACTGGAGATTGCAGTGGAACAGAGAGAGAGAGATTTACGGGCAGCTGTCCGACACCTTTGTGTGTTTGTCTTTTTGGTTTCAGTTCTTCATTAAAGTATTATTTATATTGTCAAGCCGGTTCTCGCCTCCTCCTTTCCCTTAATCCCTTTACACTTGTCTAAACAGTCAAATTAAATTTGTTTGACCTGGCGGACGATAAATTGGGCTAAAAATCTTTTAGACTTACATTGAAAGAGGGACCCGAGCTACATCTAGACGCCAAAATATATCATAGACACCATAGGGAGGGCTCTTTTGGCTTGGGCCAGTAAGCGAGCATCTAGCAATCACTCAGGAAACCACCCTGAACACCCTGGCAAGGTGGTGGCAGATTTTGCATGGTTAAGCACCGGTCATATTTTCTTCAGAAAAAAATCAAGTATACTAATACTAAACATGATAAACAATTCTTCCTGTTTATGGTTGCCAAACAATGTTACTTAGTACATTGATATGAATGTAATTAATATGTGGTCACTGGTTTGTATTTATTGGCTACTGTTATTTAACTTTACAGATACAGTTTTATGTTAAAATTCAACTAATTATACTGTTTTAAACTGTGGTATTAGGGCAACTAAATAAACTGTACAGTCACATTTCTGAGAATGAGAGCTTTCATTTGATATATGATTGTTCATTTAAGTGCCATGTGAAAGACTCTTAAATTAAAATTAATATTTCTACCCCATTACTTCTAGGGGGTGCTAATTTGCGACGAAAATTTTTCAGGACTTATGTTGTTATTTTGTGTAAAATAGATGCAAAAGCGATGGTGTTTTCAATTGATACCACATGTGCCTGACCTATGTATATACGGGGACTTTAACATTTTAAGTGGGAAAAACAAATCACTATGTTGCGTTCAATTCTGAATATTTACTTTTTATTTACAGTTGAAGTCAGAAGTTTACATACATCTTAGCCAAATACAATTAAACTCAGTTTTTCACAATTCCTGATATTTAATCAGTCTTAGGCCAGTTCGGATCAATACTTTATTTCAAGAATGTGAAATGTCAGAATATTAGTAGAGGGAATGATTTATTTCAGCTTTTATTACTTTCATCACATTCCCAGTGGGTCAGAAGTTTACATTGTTTAACTTGGGTCAAACATTTTGGGTAGCCTTCTACAAGTTTCTCACAATAAGCTGCTGGAATTTTGGCTAATTTCTCCAGACAGAACTGGTGTAACTGAGTCAGGTTTGTAGGCCTCCTTGCTCACACATGCTTTTTTAGTTCTGCCCACAAATTTTCTATCAGATTGAGGTCGGGGCTTTGTGATGGCCACTCCAATACCTTGCCCTTTTTGTCCTTAAGCCACTTTACCACAACTTTGGAGGTATGCTTGGGGTCATTGTCCATTTGGAAGACCCATTTGCAACCGAGCTTTAACTTCCTGGCTGATGTCTTGAGATGTTGCTTCAATATAGCCACATAATTTTCCTTCCTCATGATGACATCTATTTTGTGATGTGCACCAGTCCCTCCTGCAGCAAAGCATCACCACAACATGATGCTGCCACCCCCATGCTTCACGGTTGGGATGGTGTTCTTCGGCTTGCAAGCCTCACCCTTTTTCCTCCAAACATAATAATGGTCATTATGATCAAAACGTTTCATTTTTATTTCATCAGACCAGAGGAAATTTCTCCAAAAAGGAAGATCTTTGTTCCCATGTGCACTTGCAAACTGTAATCTGGCTTTTTTATGGTGGTTTTGGAGCATTGGCTTCTTCCTTGCTGAGCAGTCTTTCAGGTTATATCGATATAGTACTTGTTTTACTGTGGATATAGATACTTGTCTACCTGCTTCCTCCAGCATCTTCACAAGGTCCTTTGCTGTTGTTCTGGGATGGATTTGCACTTTTTGCATCAAACTACGTTCATCTCTAGGAGACAGATTGCGGCTCCTTCCTGAGTGGTACGATGGCTGCGTGGTTCCATGGTGTTTATACTTGGGTACTATTTTTTTTTTTGTATAGATGAACGTAGTACCTTCATGCATTTGGAAATTGATCCCAAGGATGAACCAGACTGTAAAGATCATTTTCATGGGCAAGGAAGAGGCGAGAAACCGGCTTGTCAATATAAATAATATTTTAATGAAGAACTTAAAACAAACACATAGGACAACAGACATGTCTGCTGATTAAGCTCTCTCTCCCGATCGCCGTCTGCGAGTGGCCTTTATCCCTCTTGACGGCTCAATTAGCCTGATACGGGACCGGGCGTGCGTAATCACGCGCCGGTCCCGCCCTCCACCGTGCCACACAGACATATGGAGGTCCAATGTTTACAGTACACCTCCTATCAGAAGCCTATCCTCCTAAAAGAATTGTTTAAAGGCTTGACATAATTGTCCAGAATTTTCCAAGCTGCTTAATGGCACAGTTAACTTTGTAAACTTCTGACCCACTTGAATTGTGATATAGTTAATTAAACAATCTGTCTGTAAACAATTGTTGGAAAAAATACTTGTGTCATGGACAAAGTAGATGTCCTAAACTACAACCTAAGTGTATGTAAACTTCTGACTTCAACTGTATTTATTTTGTATTTTTTGCTTTGAACAGATCTCTTGGGACATCAGTGACACACATACAGTGGTATTTGATGTTCTGCGTCCAGTAAGGGGGACTCTGCTTCTGAGATATAATGCTGCCCAGATTTATCCCTGCTGCCTGAGACTCTGATTAAACATGCAAGGAGGATGTTTTTTGGCAGTGACACAAAAACTGAGGGTTTTGAAGCTCTCAGATAAAATCTTGAGATGCTTTTGTTCTGTCTGTCAGATATGCTGTGTTAGAGAGGTGACGGCTTACCTGGAAAGCAATGCATTCTTTGCCAGTCTAAACATTAATAGTGAGTTTTAAGCCAGAGCATGATTTGAAAGGAATAGTTCTCCCAAAAATGAAAATTATGTCATCATTTGCTTACCCTCGTGTACTTCCATATCTGTATGACTTTCTATCTTCAGTGGAACACAAAAGGAGATGTTAAGCAGAATATTAGGTATCGATATGCTGTTATACAGGTTTGGCTTGCCAATAAATTTTCAGCAACATTTTCATTTTGGGTAAACTATCCCATCAGTGTTTTTTATTTATTTTTTTATCTCTCCTTCCATTCCTTTCTTTGGACTAACACTACTGGAACTTCCTGTTCTTTTTTGTGTGCTAGGAGTGATAGAGCCTTCATATACAGCACAAGCTGGAATTGAAAACCTTCTCGGCTCACCTTTATAAGTTGTTTCCATAGCAGCAGGAAAGTGAATGCAGAGAGTTAGTGACACTGACAGCTGTCTCGAGTTACACAGTCACTAGTACTGAGTAATGAGAAAGTCTTCGGTTATGATGAGCAATGTGTGATATTCAGCATAATGAGCTGGTGCCTGAGGCCAGATGTGGACCTTTTCGTACATGCCCAAATCTCTCCTGCTTGGTCTTTTAATACAGCACACTAGTGGGACGTCTTTGGACTCCCGAAGTCAGTAGCTTGGTTAATTCTTTGCAGTATTGTTTCTTGTAAATTCTGATGCTGCATTTGTGATCTTTAATCATTCTAGGCAACATATGCCCTTTTTAAAGTAATTTTTTGTAAGATTGGTAACATTCTATCATGCAAAGAATGTCTTTAGGTGTTAATAAATTGCATTGTGCGATCTCACACTACATTAATATAAAAAAAGTATAAGCTTCACATTTCTGCCTTTAAATTCTCCAAAAAATGGCCTCATTCACTTCCATTGTAAGTGCCTCACTGTAACGTTGATTTGCACTTTTTTAAAGAAAAGGAGGGACCAGTCGAAATTAACTTTTGTGGTAATCAAGTCGTGCCACAAATGCTGTCAATTGAGATTTACTTGTATTGAACCTGGAATATTCCTTTAATGCCGATATTTCAAATATCCATTTTTTAATCACCAGTTGTTTACAATACAAAATCTTGGCAACAGAGACATTCTGACAAACATTACGCAACAAATATGAAATATTATTAGCTGAAATATTATTCTAAAAATGTTTATGTTCTGCTGAAGACAGAAAGTCATCATTTGAATGACCCTCTCACAATTTGATTTATTTTTTCACAATGCCTAGTCAAATTGGGAAGAAGACATTGCAACCATGTCTTTTTCAAAAGTGCTTTATAATAACATGCATTACAACTCAGTCAACTGTACATAACCTGATAAAATACTTTTGCAGCAGCGAGTCAGTTTCAGCCTCTGTGCCACCTCTTGACTTCTCTATGGGAGGTCTGTCTCACTGAATTGTACCTGCATGTCTGGATCTGACATGTAACTCAGGAGGGGGAGTTGTGAAGCATGGTGGGATGATTGTCAGTTTTAGAGATATCCTTCCGTCCAAATTTTTGCATAATTGCGCTTTAACTGGATTTATGCCCTGCAGGTGGCCAGTGTGTGAATGTGCAGAGTTGTAAGTGTATGCACATTTCTGTGTGTGTATGGATGTATTGGGGGGGGGTCAAAGGATGTTCTAAAGTATCAGGAACGCTGCCATTCAATAGTTGTGGTGATATCCGTTCCTGTGGAAATTCCATTTTAGCTTGTCACAGCACAGATGAAACACTAAGTACTGTATGTGCTTTAAAAATGATGAAAAAGAGTCTGTGACCATGGAGACGGACCTCTGGAGCTGGAATTAATTATCTTATTTGAATATTTCTACATTTTATGACTAATATCTTGGACTACCCAAGTATAACACTACTGGATATTTTTGCATGAACCTCATGTTCTTGAGTCAACATGAAATCAAAATGAACACTTTCATTTCTAAAAGGTGAAGTGTGTAATTTCTGTTCCACTAACAATGCCGAACGGAATTGCAAAAATAATGATTGTTTTCAAACAGGTTTACCAATTACTCCCCTTGTCTGTCATTGGTGGAACAAAAGAATAGTCCTGCCCCAAACTCATGCAAACTCAAGTTGAGACTATGTTGTGGTTTTGGGCTGGTTAGAACGATCAAACACACTGGAATGATCTGATGGTGCCACAGAGACTTTTTGAGGAAAACAACCTTCAAATGGCTTACTAATAGAAAGCGCTGCATATTAAGCTTGAATAGAAGAACATCTTTTAGCATCTAAAACATTACACACCTCAGATTTATTGATCATGTGCATGTTATACTGTGCATGTTGTCTTCACAATACATACAAATGTAACTAGGTTGGCAAAGTTTGATGCTGGCTTGACAAAGCCTTGTCTGAAAGTTGATAACACAAAGAAAGACGAGAGCGCATTTTAAAGGCGTTGTGTGTTTTTGTTACATTTGAATTTTTGACAGTTTTAATAGTCTTGGCCCGTTTGATTGTATTTTTTGAGTTTTGATCGACTGCTGTGAGAAAACCACAGTTAGAAACAGTTTAAACAATCTGAAGTTCAGTGCCAAATTCGATGGATGTAGATTGAAAGCTCTAGGAGGAGCTACAATTCGAAATTCTGGTCTTGGTTTTGGTTTTTAAAAAAAAAAAAAAAGAATCAACTTAAAGGAATATTCCAGGTTTAATACAAGTTAAGCTCAATCGCCAGCATTTGTGGCATAATGATTATTACCACAAAAAAAATTCTTATCTGGGTTACAGTGAGGCACTTACAATGGAACTGAATGGGGCCAATCCATAAAAATTTTAAAACTCACTGTTTCAAAAGTATAGCCACAGGATGTAAACAGTAGTCCTTTTTCCACTATCGGGCCAGTTTGAGTGAGGACTATCAACTGGCCTGCCAGGGCCAAAAGCCTCGGACCTCGAGCCGCGAGACCAAAAACAATCAGCATTCCCACCATTGGGCCAAAAGCCCTGCAGCGTTGCACTAAAACCTGCCCTGAAAGAAATGTTCTGGGTTCAATACAAATTAAGCTCCATTGACTGCATTTGTGGCATAATATTGATTTCAATAGAAAATTAGTTTCTAATTTTCTAGTTTCTAATTTTCTCGGTGCTCTTTTATTTAAAAATCGATGTTACAGTAAGGCACTTGAATTGGGGCCAATTTCTGAACAGTAAAATACACACTGTTTCAAAAGTGTAGCCACAAGACATAAAGGATATGCCTGTAAACATGATTTTAGTGTGATTAAAATCACTTACAACCCTTTTCTGTGTAAAGTTATAGCCAATTTCCCAACTTTGTTTTCATGACTATGTCAACAAACCTTAAACCCTAAAATGACTTTAAAAATGACAAATTAAACAAATTATGCACAAGTTATAACATAAGAGTGCTAAAAGTGCTTTTGTAAAATTATAAACTTCACATTTTTGTGTTTAAACCCTCCAAAAATTGGCCATATTAACTTTCACTGTCCCTATTTACTTCCATTGTAAGTGCCTCACTGTAACCTTGATTTTTTTCTTTTCTTTCTTTATTTCTTTTTTTTTGAAAATTTGGTATGAGTTTAAATACATTTTTGTGGTAATCAGTATTATGCCACAAATGCTGTCGATTGACCTTAACTTGAACTTGAACCCAGAACATTCCTTTAATACGGTTAGCATTGTTAGCGTTGACAACTCACCGACTGTAACTGATATGGTGTCCTGAGCGGTCTCTCCACTAACACCGGGATGATGACCCAGCACATCGTCCATGATCTCGAACCATAGAAAGTTCTTTCTTTGGGTACCGCTTATTTCCATTGTGCATTTTAACAGATTTATACTGTGCCTGCCTAGGATGTTTGACGAAACTCTTCTTTTGATATTGACACCACCTCAATCCCTAGTTGGCTTTGTTTGGCCCAAGGGTAATTGAAGGCCATTGACCCAGAGAAAGCCCCAAGGAGGCACAATGAGGAAGTGACAGTGGGAATACAACTGGCTCTGGCACGCACTAGCACACCCTCATTTGGCCCGATAGTGGAAACGTGGCTAATATGAGAGTTAGCCTGATTTAGTGTGATAGAATCTCTTACTAGCCTTTTCTGTGTAGTTGTATCCAATTTTACAACTTTGTTGCGATGACGACGTAAAGCTGTAAAACGACCTAAAAACAATTATTTTAAACAACTTTACAGGTCAAATAACCAATTATTTAACAGAAATGATTGGTGGTGCTATTATCAAATTGCAAGATTCATATTTCTACATTTAATCCCTCCAAAAAATTGGCACCATTCACTTCCACTGTGGAGACCCAAGTGCAGAGCCAAAACATCACAAAGTTTAATAACATGATTAAATCACATGCTTTTTAGTCCAAATAAAGCAGACACAAACAAGTCCAAAAATACAGGCAACGATCAAAACTGGCAATGGCAAAGCAAGCCATATACTGGTTCAGTATGGTGCTTGCATTCAATTGTCAATTAATCTTAATTTGTATCGAACCCGGAATATTTCATTAAAGTGTAGAACAGTGTGTTGTCTTGCTCCGCCTATGAAACAACTTTTGTTTTCGGCTGGCTACACCAAGTCATTTTATTTTTCAATGCTTCTCTTCTAACCACCTGGCTCCATTTTGGTATGTAACGCCCACTTTTCACAATCCAATAATTTCCCGATTGATTTCATGCAAGTACTCTGTAACTCAGAATTATGTCTGATTATGGAAGTTAAAAGGGTTTGCCAACATCAGTTCATGTCGACTTTAACCTCATTCATCCATTAACCTCAGTAGTCACACTTTCCTTGTGCTTATACAGTTCTATGACTTAATTTTTGCCGATTCCTCTCTTTCCCTGAAAGAATATATCTCTCTTTTCCCTCAAACAGACTTTCAGTGCTCTCCCACTGCCCACTGGACTGTTTTTCTCCTCCTAGCTAAACCTCACCCCTTCTCCCCTCATTCACTACACTTTTCCTCTTTTCAGGTGAATCATGTTTTTTCAGAGGTTCCATGTGGGCTATTCAGCACCTGAAGTGCTCCGCCATTACCGCCAGTGCAATCAAATTGTTCCGCAGAAAGCTCTTAGCAGAAAAAAGAGCTTGGAAATCTCAGTGAACAGCAAAAAAAAATTGAGTTGTCTTATTTGTCCTGAATTTGAGTGGGCTTGCAGTGTGCTTAGAACTGTAGCAGCTATTACAAGGGTTTGATTTGAACTCTTGTCTTTAAACTGTTACCCCACATTTTTCAAAAGATTAAAAGCATTTATCTGTCTTTTCTCAAGGGGCATTCCAGGGAAAAAATGTGGGAACATTATCTTCACAGCCGAGGAACTCAGCAATTGCCGGGTCAGTATGAGACCATGCTAACACACACACACACACACACACACACACACACACACACACACACACACACACAGTCTGACTCTAAAATGTCTTTCATCATGCTGAATGCTTTAGGCATTGTATTTAAATATTAGAGGTGAAGTATATTTCTTTTTTTTTTCCCTTTTTTGTGTGCTAAGATTAGGTACAGAGAGACGGATAAAGAAAATCTACCTTTATCAGTTTATCCACTGTGGATATGTCCTCTAAAAATGTAGTCCTTTTTTTAACCCGTGTTTTTTTTTATTATTATAATTTTTTGTAATTAACATTTGTTTTATTGATTCATATATACACCACGACTAAAAACCCAACACATATACAATGAATCAACATTTCACATTCAAACCCCACTAATATCCCTCCCCATTCACCAACCCCACCCTGACCCCCAACGAACACCCCTGTGGTCCCACATGATAAAACAAGTAGCCTACACAACCAAAACAAGAAACTAAATGCAAAACAAAACAAAAAAAAATATAATGAACAAATAATTGAACTAAACTACACTCTCCACATCCCCTCCCAGAGAGTTCCCCCATTTTTTTAACAAATAAATCCCAAAACCCCAGCCTTCTACTTACCACATCCTCAAAAGCAGCCACCTTTCCCATTTCCACACATCACTCCGCAAAAGTGGGCGCTCCATCTGACATCCATCCCCTTAAAATAATTTGCCTGCCTATCATGAGACTGGTCAGAACCCAGTTTTTTTGTGATTACCCCCAAAGTAATGACCGCCACATCACCCAAAATACAGAGTCTGGGACAAAGTAAAATTTGAGTGCTCAAAACATCACACATACAACTCCAAAATTCCAAAATTCTTGAATCTTAGCACACCCCTCAAAAATATGGATTGTGTCTCCATCTTGTTATTTGCATCACCAACAGGTGGGTGTGTCTTTAAGACCAAGCCTATGTAATCTAGAGGGGGTCTGTATATGTTTGTATAATATATATGTATAATATATTATGTATAATATATTTATATTCAATTCCATCACTCTGTGAACCTGTAATTGCATGTAGCAACAGGAAGTATTAGACAGAAAGCCCTGTATAAGGATTGACAGTTCACCTCAAACACAGCTTTAGCCTCCCCAAGTGGGACCGGATGTTTTTAAAAGGCAGATGAGCTTTCTGTCCTGAGTCACCCAGACCGTAGTTTCTTGAGAGTTCCCTAGATATCGTCTCTCTACCAAGTTCCAAGTAAATCTGTTGCATGTGTGACTTCCTTGTTGCTATCGTTGGAGTCCCTAGAGAACTGTTATTCTCAGGAGAACAACACCAATAAATAGCTAAACACGAGAGACCTTCACTCATCATTAATATGTATGAAAAATTTGCCGTTCTCCTCCAACGCATTAGAGTGTCCTCTCCATGGAATTGATTTCTTGTCCTACTATTTTACCTTTGTTGTGTCCTGAACTCCTCCTGTGGAGCGATGTTAACTGAGAACAGCGATTAAAATGCATTGTCGGACGTAATCGAGGTGGAATTGGTATTGAGTCAAGGGTGCTGTGTTTTGTCTGGTTGCTTGTACACCTTGTATGGTATCACTTTGAATTTGTTGTTCCCATTCATCCAAAGTAACCAAAATGTCTTATAACAGGACATTGCAACCATGCAACTCTGTGCTAACAAGTTGGATAAGAAGGATTTCTTCGGGAAGTCTGATCCCTTCTTGGTGTTTTACCGAAGCAATGAAGATGGCACGTGAGTTTCATCAAAAGTGATACTGTACTCCCTATTAATCATTTTCCTTAAAGGGGAAGTGTGGAATTTCTAGGCACTATCATAACCAATTTTTTCCGTAATTCAGTAAATATAGCAAAATTAGCTGCTGTTCACACTATCCATTATTGCATCCATTTGAACAGTTTTTCTATGAATAAATTGCTTTTATTACAATGTGTTTGAAGCTTAAAGAAATTAAATAATAAAAAAAATATTTCCTTCTTTGAGAATGCACGAATGAGTTCAGTCTGAACGGCCCCTGACAGTACTGACAATCTAATGAGAATCACCTTTTTAGAAAAATTATGGGAATTATAACTTAAAAGTTAAATGTCCAGATGTATGACTGAATTGAGAATTTGGGGAAAAATATGCTTAATTGTCATGAAAATAATGTTTCTATATGAAAAAAGTCTGTATATTAAATGTAAATGTTAAATTACACAATAACAATTCTGTCATTATTTTCTCACCATAATGCTGTTCCAAATCTATATGACTTTTTTTCTTCCTTGAAACCCAAAAGGACATGTTAGTTAAGCAGATTAGTAATGTTAAGCACTGAGAATGAACATTCTGCTTAACATCTCATTTTTGCTCCACAGAAGAAAGTCAATCATACGGGTTTGGAACAACATGAGGATGATTCAATTATGACAGAATCCATTTTTGGCTGAACTAGTCCTTTAATAGAAATAGATCTCATAACAGCTGTCATAACCCTTTAACTAAAGATTTCCTTTTTGATTTTCCTTACAAGGTTCACTATCTGTCACAAAACAGAGGTGATAAAGAATACACTAAATCCTGTATGGCAGCCCTTCACCATCCCAGTGCGAGCTCTCTGTAATGGAGACTATGATAGGTAAGGCTCCTTTACCAGTAATATAATCCTGCTACATGGCACCCTAAAGTCAACATGTATATTTGTTTCTTCTGAAATATGTCGTAGAAAGGTAAAGGTGGCGAACACCATGAACAACCATTTCATGTTGACTAACTTGACTTTTTAATATGAGTGACAGTATTAAAGTACAGTGGACCCAAAAAGGTTTACTTAAGGTGTAAATGTTATTGCATTACAAATGAACAAACTGCTTTTTGTGAAAAGTGTCCTTATGCAATCTTGGTTTGACATTGTGTTTACTAATGCAGTGACATTATTACATTTTTATTACGGCTTGTTTCAAATACTTTTGGGGCCTCTGTGTAAAATATACGAATATGAGATACAGCACTGGATTCCTGGTGTGTTTTCAGAGCCAGTATCTTTGTATTTATATTGCAAACATTTAAATAATGTTTGACATTTCTGATAGGAGTCATATTTTTGACAGGAAAAGGTTTTTTGACGTACCTTTAAAGCGTCCCTCAGGCTTATGAGTTGTGAGGTGTTCAAACGAGACGCCGCTGGTGCCGTGAGCTGTGGAAACGGGCAGCTGTGTCTCTGCGGCTGTCAGTATAATCCCAGCTGGAGTGAGGGAGCGCCTGACTGTTATTTTGGTGTTATTCTGGTGTTATTTTAGATTGGCTCTGTGGACTCACCAGGCCGGTGTCATACTCTGACCTTCTGAGAAAACTCAGGCTTTCTGCATTTAATTTTAGACAATGACTTGCTGTGAGGTTTGATTTGTTTGTAATCTTTCCAGAACAGTGAAGATTGATGTTTATGACTGGGATCGAGATGGAAGGTACACTGTTTTTTGTGGCTTGCGTTCCCCTTGTGGGTGGTAAATATTGTGTTTATGATGACATAAATTAACTTCTATAATGAGAAAAACTCCAGCCAAATATTCATTAGCTAAAATAAGTTTCTCTCAGCATGCTCAGACCTTGTTTATGAAGTTTTTTTTGGTCAAGTAAACTGTTTAATGTTTCTTTAGTCATGACTTCATCGGCGAATTTACCACCAGCTACAGGGAACTGTCTCGCGGACAGAGTCAATTCAATGTCTATGAGGTAAAATAAAAACATTTTGCGGACATAAATCTTCTAATGAATATTTCTGAACTGGTGCATCTCAATTTTAAAGCACTTCTAGCATTTTGACTTGTTGGGAAATGTACTATACGAGAAAGAAAACATAAGATGTTGTTTCTTTTGTAGGCACTTTTGACTTTTGACTGAAATTTCCGTAAAACGAAATGTTTACACTCTCACTAGTTAATTTTTCCAAAGTCCAGCAGAGGATATGCTCATGTATCCTTGAAAAAAAAAACGTATTTATTTATTTATTTTTCAGACATTCCCGCCAAAGTGTCATTTCCACCACATCTCAAATTCTGTATTGTGTTTAATAGAAATTTGTGGTTGAAAGGACAGTGATGGAAATTACATTTTTAATGTTTTTTATTTATTTTATTATTTTATATGTAAAATGCCCGAGATTTGTCTTTCTAAGGCTAATTTCATTTATAGACTCAATTAAGTTATATTTGTACACTTTTTATATAATTTGGCAAAAATAATTTTTCTCTGTTTTCTTCAAACATCACTTGTCTCAAGTATTTCATCTCAAGCAAGCTCTTCACTGACACTTTTGCTGACTTGGTTAACAAGTACACTTAATTTAGAAAACAATTTAACTTTATCAGGGGTAAAATTGTTTGGTGTGGTGGAAATGATGCCACAACTGTGGGATAGTTGTAACTTTTGAATGATTGATATTAAAATGGTTCACTCTTTGTTTAGATTATCATATGTTTAAATATGTAATAATTACTATTTTTTTTATAATGGATTTTCATTGGTTAACATTGAACGTCTGGTGCGAGGCTAAAACAATACAATTTAATTGTAAAAAAGGTACGTTTTTATTATTAGAAGTACCAGAAATAAATGATGAAAAACTTGTAAAAAGTTGCCAAGTCAGTTCTAATGTGACCTGCATATAAAAAAAGAAATAAGTTTAAATCTTTTAGTTTTGATTAAAAAAAAAAAAATTAAAAAACAAAATCAACACCTGGGACATAAAAAAGCCCATAGTTGAGGAAACACTTTAATATGCTAAAACACAGAATGGGTAAGCATAAGGTTGCTGGTTCTATCCCCTATAACTAGTGTGTCCTTGAGCAAGGTACTCAACTCCAGATTGCTCCAGGGGGATTGTCCCTGTAATATTTGCACTGTAAGTCACTTTGGATAAAAGTGTCTGCCAAATGCATAAATGTAAACATTTGATATTAAAATACTTTCAGCATTTAAAGTTACTTTGATTGGTTAGAGCATATTTCATGAACCAGCTATAATAATATCTATACAAAACAAACCAAAAAAAAAAAATAAAAAAGCAGAATAATATTTTTAAGATGGTTTTTCATATTTTATTATTGATATTCTGGGTGTGGAACAGGAGACAAAAAAATCTAATCTATACATTAAAGGCATTTGTAATGTAATATTAATCAATAAAGAAAGAATTGTAAAAATTGTCCAAGCCCGTTTGAAAATAATCTGAATATATAAAAAAAGAAAGTTTAAATAGTTTACCTTTACTAAACATCTACCTCTTAGATATAAAAGTGCTGGAAGTTGAAGAAACACCCATTATGATATCTGAATTCTGAACTGGCACAACTAAATATTAAAAACACACTTTTTGTTGTGTATTGACTTCGAGCATGTCTCATAAAAACCATTGCAGTCAAAAAAACATATGAGTGCAATTCAGTAATACTGTATGTCCTATTCCTTTCATCCATGCTTGATGGGTGTTTTTTTTATCTCTTTCAGGTCTTGAATCCTAAGAAGAAGGGAAGGAAAAAGAAATATGTCAACTCTGGCACGGTACGTGTGAATGAATTGCCTGTCAAGGGCTCTCCTCCCCTGATTTATTTTCATAATGACTTCCATTATCTCTCCTCTCTTTCTCTTTCACTCTCTCTAGGTAACACTTTTGTCCTTCAAAGTGGAATCCGAGTACACATTTGTGGACTTCATTCGGGGCGGGTGAGTGCCCCTTAAAAGTCCCTGGATAAATTAGGCAGCACAAACAGGCAGATGTACTAGTTAAAAAGCAGCTGGGACAGGCATGCATGAAAACGGTTTTGTGGAATTATGGTTTGTCAATCTGAATATCTTGCATTTGAGACAACACCAATAAACCAGAGTGGAACCTTTTGTCATGGAGCCTTTGCATCTGTATTGAATACTGATAGATAGACAGACATACAGACAGTCAAAATGTCACAAAATTTTAATGAATAATAATTAAACCCAAAGAAGGAGTACCTACCCATAAAAAATGTTGTCCTGGGCCCTGTTAATTGAAACGATGGCCCTGTATGTAGGATGTAGGCAGGGCTGAACTGGACTGGTAATCTGGCATACTGGGAATTTTCCTGGTGGAATCAGGGGCAGACTGGCCTTTGGGAGAACCAAGCAGGCCGGTGGGTTGGCCGTGAAATGAGCCAAATGGGCCGCAATAAGCTAAAATGTGCCGCCTCGTTATGCAGAACGGACCACAAAACGGCGCCGTGATATGCAGAAAAGGACAGCGAAAATGTCCTTTAGTTTCAACATACTCTACTAATACAATGTTGGAGTACTGTATAAATATATATGTGGATTTATAGTCAATTCTTTAATTTTATCTATGTCTTACACACTAGACCTGTAAAATAGCATGCCATGTCAAGTACGAAACAACTTTTGACTGTGACTCTTTTCAATCTTGAAAACAGAACACAGCTCAACTTCACTGTAGCCATAGACTTCACTGCGTCTAATGGTAAGATCATCTACATCAAATGAATTACACAATCAGCAGCAGCCATTTGTGTGTGTGTGCGGCATGCAATTGTCACATCACCATATTAGACTTAGAATCTAGCACTGATGTAAGCAACCACAGTCTCTTGACCTTTTCTGTATTTGTGTCTAAACATGTGTTGATTGATATTTGAACACAGGTAACCCATCACAGCCAACATCACTCCATTACATGAACCCGTATCAGCTGAACGCATATGCCATGGCCCTTAAAGCTGTGGGGGAAATTGTCCAGGATTATGACAGTGACAAACTCTTCCCTGCCTACGGCTTTGGGGCTAAACTCCCTCCTGATGGCAAGATCTCTCATGCTTTTCCCCTCGTGAGTAACAGCTCAAAAACAGCCATTAAAAAAACACACGAAAGTGTTGTTGGATGCCTAAATCTTTAACAGTAAAGACGTGATGTTCATTATTGATATTGAAATAGAGTGCCTTGAATTTTTAGCAATAGGCATAGCATGTAACAACATGAGAAATCTCTTAGTACAATGTAAATAAGTAAAAATACATGGGAATTGTTCTTCATGCATTATAAATTCAATATATATAACAGGGCTAGGCAAAATTCACAATGTAAGAATTGGCTTCCATTCAATTGAGCAACACAGGATGTTGAACTGGAATGAGAGAAAGAGGAATTAACAGAATTGCAATTAAAAGAAATTCAACACAGTTACACAACAGATGGATTTGATTAGTCCATCACAACATCAAAATGGGCAATAAGATATTGTGTTTAAGGTTTCCATATTGTAAGTTAACTTCATGTAGTTTTGGCTCCATTTTGAAGAAATTGGGTTAAATTAGACCATTCTAGGACATTATGTTCTTCCACCATGGTCCATAAAATGAAAGTCAATTTATTAAATATATATAAAGGGGTGAATACAAGTAAAGTGGAACTCTTTTCTGATTTGTGTCATGGGTGTTACTTTTGAAGTATGTTAAAAATGGCTACATAAATATCCTTTCATTCTATTTAGGAATTCTAATTTAGTAATGTCACACTGTTAGACCTTACCAGGCTATTTTTTTACACTAACAAACTATCGTCTAACTATCGTCTAGGTTACGTATGTAACCTCCGTTCCCTGATGGAGGGAATGAGACGTTGTGTCGAAGAAGCGACACTAGGGGTCTCTCTGGAGCGCCAAATATGTCTCTGATCTATGAAAAAAGGCCAATGAGAAGTTGGCAGACATTATTTGCATACCCCGCCCCCAGACATGCGGGTATAAAAGTGGGGAAATACGTCGAGTTCATTTAGGATTTTTCTGAGGAGCCGGAAATGGTCCGACCACAACAGTGGCTTGGCTCAGCGATGTGGCCAGAAGGACACAACGTCTCGTTCCCTCCATCAGGGAATGGAGGTTACATACGTAACCTAGACGTTCCCCGTCTGTCGCTCACTTCAACGTTGTGTTGAAGAAGCGACACTAGGGGTCCAGTTTAAATAACGCCATGTGCTGAGCCGCGCGTGTACTGCTGACACAGGAGCGGGCAGGTACTTGACGTGCCAAAACAACCAGCTGTATCAGAATGCACGTACCCTTCCCCAATGCCCCATAAAAGTCGTTGGAATCCTTCTGGTCACCCTAAACAGGGGAACAAGGCGACAATTACCAACCTGGGAATGGGCCGAGCCTAGCCAGGCCTCTTTTCTCTCTATGTTTCGCAGCACAGAGTACTTACACGCATCGAGGGAAGGGGGTCTTACCCAGTTTCCTATTTTTTCAGGGGGAAAAGACCCTGCGGAGGCCACACCTGCCCAAAAGGGGGAGGTAAGGGTGGCGAATACATCACATGGGTTGTTAAGCAACATGTGGAAAGTGGCGCGGTGGTAGAGCCAGCCTCAAGGAGGGGGGAGTTTTACGGCGACTGGAGGGCAGATGGAACTGCTTAAGGGAGACGCGGGTCCACTCGTAAGGGGACCCTACCATGGAAAATACACACAGGAGGAAGTCCACGCAGGAGTCCTGACCTGTGGAGCACCTATTCCAGTGCAGGGTAGATTTGAGTACCCGCAGTGGATTGGGTCGGCGAGTCCCTCCACTGAACTGCGGAGCCACAGGGCTAGGGAGAAGTCATCCAGGGAGCCGAGTTAGGGGGATCTCCTGGGAGAAAAAGCACACGATTTTACCTTGGCCGAGGGAAAGTGCGCTAGGCGCAAGCGGTCCATCCGGTCAATCCGTCAGCATTTTTCTGAGTTCTACCGGCTCAGATCTGAGAAAACATGGGACAAAACTGACTCTACCCTGAGAGTGTAAAATCTCACAAGGGTGTTAGGTGTTGCCCAACCCGCTGCTCTGCATATGTCTGCCAGGAAGATGCCTCTGGCCAGTGCCAGTGAGGCTGCAGCACTCCTTGTCGAGTGTGCTTGGACCCGCAAGGGGAGGGGCACAGCCTGGGTGTGATAAGCCAATGTAATGGTGTCAACTACCCAGTGGGAAGGCCTCTGTTTGGAGACAGCGTTCCCTTTCCGCTGTCCACCAAGGCAGACAAAGAGCTCCTCAGAACATCTAGAGCTCTGCGTGCGGTCCAAGTAGGTACGAAAAGACACAGCAATGAAGGGCTGGGCCTGCATCCTCCCGGGGGAGCTTCACTTGTAGGTTCACAACCTGGCCCCTGAGGGGAGTCGTAGGAACCTTGAGCACGTAGCCCAGTCGTGGTCTTAGGATCACATGAGTGTCTGCCGGACTGAACTCCAGGCAAGTGTTGCTGACAGAGGACGCTTGCAGGTCCCAGACCCTCTTGATGGAGGTGAGTGCGATCAGGAGGGCCGTCTTCAGGGAGAGGGCTTTGTCCGACTGATTCTAGCGGCTTGAAGGGGGTATTTGAAGGCCCGAGAGGACCACTGAGAGAACCCAGGAGGGGAATAGGCTTGGCAGGGAAGGATTTAACCTCCAGGCGCCTCATAGGAACCTGATGATTAAGTCGTGCTTACCCAAAAACTTGCCGTCTACTGCGTCGTGGTGGGCTGCGATAGCAGCCACATACACCTTCAAGGTGGAAGGGGACAGCCTCCCCTCCCGCCTCTCCTGCAGAAATAAGAGCACTAACCTAACTGCGCACCTCTGTGAGTCTTCAGCCCGGGAAGAACACCAATCTGCGAACAAGCGCCACTTCAGGGCGTAAAGTTGCCTGGTAGAGGGGGCTCTGGCTTGGTTGATCGTGTCTACGATGGCAGGTGGTAGACCAGCTAGACCTTCCGTGTCCCAACTAGGGGTCAGATGTGGAGGTTCCAGAGGTCTAGGTGCGGATGCCAGAGCGTGCCCCGTCCCTGAGAAAGAAGGTCTTTCCTCAGGGGAATTCGCCAGGGAGGGTCGGTGTCGAGGCAGAATTGAGACGTGAAAGTACACGTCCTTCAGGTCTACCGCTGCGAACCAATCTAGATGCCGGACGCAAGCTAAGATGTGTTTTTGCATGACCATTTTGGACAGGAGTTTGAGCAGAGCCTGGTTGAAAACTCGCCAGTCCAAGATCGGTTGTAAGCCGCCTCTTTCTTAGGTACAATGAAGTAAGGGCTGTAGAAACCCTTCTTCATTTCGGTTGGAGGGACAGGCTCTATCGCGTCTATAAGTAAGAGATGATTTCCACACGCAGCGATTTGGCGTATTTGCCGTGCACTGCGGTAAAGCGGACGCCCGCGAAGGGGGTAGAGGCCTGTCAAACTGAACTGCATAACCAAATTGGATGGTCCTGGCCTGCCAGCGTGACGGATTGGGAAGTGAAAGACACGCATCCAAGCTCTGTGCTAGGGGCACAAAGGGGACGAATATTTTCGCAGTGGGGCGGAGCAGGTAATGCGGCATCAGGAGGCAAAGGAGCGTCCGGAGGCTCTGGTGCTGAGAAAAGACTCTAAGCAATTACCTTGCTCCGCACACCCGGCAGGAGGTGGGTTAGTGACTGAGGAGGAGGTCCGGTAGAGGCGTCCTCTGGACTCATCAGAATCGGCTGGCCGGGGAACAGTCGTGGGGTGGAGGGACTGTGTCCAGCATTCCAGGACTGTTGAGGTGTGGCGGCAGAGTGCCGTGAGAATGGCATTTGTGGGCCAGGTGACCTAGAAAGAGGAAATTGCTCTATTATTGAAAAATGTGCAAAAAATACCTTTAACTGAAGGTTCTCTTCCTGGCCCTCCACCGGGGGACGGAGTGGTCTGTTTGATCTCGATCTCTGGGTCATCCGTCTCAGGAGCGCTTGGGAGCATTCCGGGTCCTTGAAGGGTTCCGTGAGACGGGGGGCGTACGCTTCCTGCGGGGTGCTTGCCGCTGGGGCTGAGAGCTGGGACCACTCTTGGTTGAGGCAGAGCAGCACTTTTTTTTTTCTGGAAGCCGCAGGAGGACGCCCTCGGCGAGCAGACGGGGCATGGCCCATGGCGGCAGGTTTGCGGCGGGGCAGGATGTGTGAAATGGCCTCCGTCTGCTTCTTCACCACTGAGGACTGCTGGGCAGAGTCGTCAACGGTGCCGCCGAATGTACGGAGCTGGGAGACGGGGTGTTTGAGAAGGTGTGCCTTGTCTACCTCCCGCATTTTGACCAGGTCCAGTCCATATATTACGTTTCTGGACCACAAGGGTGGCCATCGCCCGTTCGAATGCCGGCGCTTCTGAAGGGGGGCATGATCGGTCATTGAGCGCAGTTCTTGCAGCACATCAAGAACCGGTCTACCCAAGTGCAAGTTTTGAAGTGCCTTGGCCTGGTGTTGGTTGCAGGAGAGGCCATGGAATGCAGGGCGGAAGCGGTCTGGGACCACTCTACTCTCGAGGGTAGTGAGAGCGGAGGAGCGAGGAAGCCGGTTTCGGGCAGTAAAAGGTGCCCTTTACGGCTTACTCAACTCGTCATGCACGTCCGGGAAGAAAGGAATCGGGGGTGGGGGAGGGGCGTGGCTGTGAGCGGCGCACATGCCCACGGAACCAATCAAGTAGCCCGGGAAAGCATAGCAGATCTCTGTGCGTCAGGCTCAGATTGGGCGAGCAGACCCGAAGGTGGCGGCCCAGGCGAGTCATCAGCATCAGACACCGCTGTAACGAGCTCAAGGGACCGGCCGGCCGGCCGTGAAGCTGGCCGCACTCATCCCCAGCTCACCTTCATCACCTGCCCCAATCCCGTAGGAAGGATGCGAGGCGCGGGGGGCGGCTGAAGTGGCTTTCTCTCATGGAAAAAGAAAGCCGCGACCGCAATGCTGCCATGGCTATGTTCTCGACCTGAGAACATGAATCATTCATAAAACGCTGCCTGCGTGTGATCGCAGCCCAGGCATGCGAGGCAGCTTTTATGACCGTCAGAGTTGGGGAGAAATCAACTGCATCCAGAAACTACAGTACTACTTTGGTAAGGTTAAATAGTGCACAGAATAAAACTAAAAAAAAAAAAAAACTAAAAGAAGAGGGATTCAATAATGATGGGGATTAAATACATTTTATTAAACAAGAATTTTGCATGACTGTGCAATGTAACAACAATTAGGACTACAATCTTAAGCAGCTTTTATTACTGTTTCTTCTTAAAATACTTTGTTTGACTAGTGCTAATGGAGTATACATTCATATCCAGTATTGACTGCCTAAACATTTAACTGAATGGTAAACACAATATCCCCTGAGAAGTTGAATTCATTAAAGCATAAAAACAGTATAAGCAGCACTCAACTCCGATCATGTCAAGATTTATTTTTATTTTTCATTAATATTGTCTTGTTCTTTGGTGTTAACTCATCATTATGTCTCTGCTGGATCCGCTGTTAATAATATAATGACAGTATATCCAGCATATGGTCGATTGCAGCTGCAAAATCAAAAATAGGTTCAGTTTTTTTTTTGGGGCTCTGTCTGAAGTGCCAAAAATTACACAACAGCTTTTCATCATGTTTTGGACTATATTTCTCATAGTAATTAATGAGTAACTATTGTAACAGGGAATTGATTTCCCCCATGTTAAACCACACCCCCAGAGAATGACACGTATGACACATGACAAGGTACGAGAACAATTTTTTAAATATAAAATATCAAATATGCATGGATGAATCGTTCATAATAAGACCAGTAACATGCAGTAATAAAATAAATAGGGTCAATTTTAATTTCCTAACTTTAACTTAAAATTCACAGAAAATTCAAATTGAAGAATTACATTTCATTTGAATTTAAAAGGCATTCTCAGCTCAATTCTGAATGGTGCACAACCCCAATATATATTTACAACTCTGGAAACAATTATGTGACCACTGAATAATTATCAGTTTCCCGGGATTTAATATTCATAGGTATGTGTTTGAGTAAAAAAAAAAAAAAAAAAAGAATTCTATAAAGTACTGACAACCTTTCTTCCAAATAAAATTAGTCATCAAGCCACAAGCCATCAAACAAAGCCGAGCTGCTTGAATATTTGCACCAGGAGTGGCATAAAGTCACTCAACAGCAATCTAAAGACTGCTAGAGAGTATGCCAACATGCACGAAAGCTGTGATTGAAAATCAGGGTTATTCTACCAAATATTGATTTCTGATCTCTTTCCAATTTAAAACATTAGTATTGTCTTGTTTAAAAATGAATATGAACTTGTTTTCTTTGCATTATTCGAGGTCTAAAAACACTGCATCTCTTTTGTTATTTTGACCAGTTATCATTTTCTGCAAATAAATGCTCTCTCTTTGTATACAGTATATATTAATAATGCAAACTGCTAAATTATCAGTTTCTCTGGATTTACTATTTATTGGTATGTGTTTGAGTAAAAATTGTATTCTGTGTTCTATAAATTACTGACAACATTTCTCCCAAATTCCAAATAAAAATACTGTTATTTAAAGCATTTATTTGCATTTATTCTGGAGATGTTCTAAATGCATGTGTATTCTGATATTGTAGAACTCGGACTGTGAGAATGCAAACTGTGTTGGCATCGAAGGCGTGCTGGAGGCATATTATGACTGTCTCCGGAAAGTTCAGCTCTACGGACCAACCAACTTTGCCCCTGTCATCAACCAGGTGGCACAGTAAGCTAAACACTTCTCCTGCAATTGACACGAAGTTCAGCTGCAGTCCATAACTCGACCCCCCAACCCTCTCTGCCCTCGTTTCTTTCTCTGTCTCCCCTGCAAGCTGAACTCATTCCTGTCACTATCTACTTGTTATTCACTCAAAAGCCTGTCCTCTTTCCACACACAAATGCACTTTTACAGACACACACACACACACACACACACACACACACACACACACACACACACACCTCCTCCAGAATTCTGTACTTGACTAATACTTTACCTGCTGCTCAGATGCAGTCAAGGTCTAATATTTTCCAAGCAACTAAAACCTTTTTCTCAAGTGATATATCATGGAAAAAAAGATTTTTGAAATTAAATGGTTTGATGTACTATGTAGACATACTGTACATAGTACATCTATCATTATATCTATAGAATATTTAAGCCATGAACCAAATAAACCAGCTCCAAGGTGGATTTCAGCATTACAAATGTTTATTTAACGTCATAAATAGTCATTTAATGAGGGAATGAACTGCAAAAAATGTAATTAAAAAATTAAACTGATGATTTAAAGTTGTTCATTATAAGGATATTGCAAAATAATTATATAATTAGTTTGAGAGTGTAGGGAGACCGACTCATGGAGAGGGCGATCACTGCAGAGCTCTTTTGCTCTTTTGTTTCAATCAGTTCAATCAAACAATATGTCAAGATAAAGGTGTTATGGATCGCAGCATTACTTATGGTTCATTGGTAAAATCCCATTGCATTGTGGATTACAGTATCTCAGTCTGCTCTGGTGTATACTGCACATTACTGCAGAAGTAGAATTCTGCTGGTCATGTGATTCTAACATGGCAGCCCCCATGTGCGGACCCTCTCCATGTAGAATAAAACAGCTTTGATAAGGTAACTGATATGACTGGAGTCTTCATTTTAATGTGTGTTCATGATTTCCTACATATACTGCAAAATTACACTTCATATCTTTTTGAGCTAATCTTTTTTTAATGAGGAAAAACTTACTGAGTGCACCTTTTATTAACATTAGATAATGCATTGGCTATTATGAACTTACCATGAACAATATATTTTTACAATATATATTAATCTTTGTCAATGTTAATTACTAAAGAAATACTTTAAATAGTTAATTATTAGTTCATAGTGCATTAACTAATGTTTACATATACAACATTTGGGGCCTGGGTAGAATATTGCCCTGTATTTTAGACTGCAGAAAAACATCCCATATTGAAGTACAAAAATGCTCATAGGGGACGGAGGGTGAAATGTTTAAAGGGGACCCCTGTCCTGTATTAAAATTCTTAAAACTCTGAAGTGTCCTGTTTTGCATGAGACATTCAGTACCTTATCACGTTGTGGTGGCTTGCAACCAAGTGGGTTATCTATTTGGGTGGGTAAAACCAATGTCTGTATTATTGTAAAGAGGCTTGCACCGCTTTGTTTTAGAGGTAATGCCAATCAGATTACTTGCAGTGTGGGATTACATTTCAGATTAAGGTGGTAAAAAATGGTATGTCCATGAATTGTGTGCTTGTGTACATTCATAATGTATAAATGCAAAAAAAAAACCAATGCTTATAATTTAAAAAAAAATTCTTTCTGATAACAATAAACAAAAAATCTTACGTTAAAATATGCACACAACACATGAATCAAATAATCCAATATTTAGAGCAGGCAATAGTCAATGGCAGGGCCGTAGCAAGGTAATCTGGACCCTCTGACTGTACATTGCTCTGGACCCCTTTACAATTAAAAAATACAGTTTAGAATTTGTTGTGGGGACCCCTGGATCTTTGGACCCCTAGAATCGTTACCACCAATCGTGCCCACTAGCTACTGCCCTGGTCAATGGTGCTTTACAAGAATGGCAGAGCAAAGCATGGACAGTGTCATCAAAGGATGTGAAACTGGGACTGGAAAAGGGTCACTTTAAGTGTTAAGAAACCAACCTCATTTAAGTCAGATGAGCATCAAGTTACGTGTCATCCGATAATAGCAATAACAGAAAAATAAAACGTTATTTGTGTACACTTGTTGTCTATTTGTATGACTTTTGCCCAATACGGAAAACAAATGCGGGTTGAGGGAACGGGAGCGGTCGGGAAGAAAATCCCTGTGGGCAGAGAGCGGATGAAAATTGAGTAAAATTCATCGGGTGCGTGATAGAAACTTGCAGGAGAGGGATGGAAAAAAATAGTTCTGTGCAGACCTCTACTTTGGCTGCCCTTTAACATATATATGCCATATAGATGTGTTACATTCAGAAGTGATCATCCCTATGTTCTGTTCCCCTTAAAGACTTTACCATCCACTGTCAGAGTTGCAAAGTGCTGAAAGGTGTAATAAAAGGGTCATTTTAATTGAAAATTGAGTTTGTAATGATCCTACAGCTTCACTATCATTACTGTCTGTGCAACACCTGAGAAGCCATTCTTTATGCCGCTAGGAATTCAGTATTTTATGTAGAAGGGTTCGTTTTTGCCCTGTTCAGACTTCTAAAACCTAAATTGTTTTGAGACAGATTGGCTGCTTGTGTGAACCTAAGTATCACATTTCTCTGCATAACTCCTCCTGCACTCTTTATGAATGCAAAACACCACTCACATTGTTACATCATAATGTGGAGGGATTACAGAATGAGTCGTTTTGGCAGCTTGGTTTCGACAAATGTTCTTTTTGCAGTGAAGAATTTTTGAGCTCTGAAACTAACAGTGTGTTTTTATTGTACAATGACCTCATTTGTGTTAAAAGATCTAGGAAGATTTTATTTCTCATGTCATGACTCCCTTAAATCTAAGATGGTACTTTAAATCCGCAGGTGTGCAGCAGAGGTGACAGATGGCTCTCAGTACTTTGTGTTGCTGATCATCACAGACGGAGTCATTTCCGATATGGTGCAGACTCGAGAAGCCGTGGTCACCGTGAGTCATTTTCACTCGCTAGACCTTCGTGGTGTTCAGTAAACACAATAATCTTTTCAGCAGGGCACTGATCACACACTGCCACCGCTTCCCTCTTCTCTGATTACAGGCTGCGTCCCTGCCCATGTCCATCATAATTGTGGGAGTTGGCCCTGCTGAATTTGATGGTGAGATTATGGACTTTATAGGATGAATTGACTAAACAGTGGTGTATTTCACCACAAAAAACTTTGTCATTTTCACTAACCACCCACAGTGTAGTTTAACTACAAGTTAAATGCACTGAAATAGCACTGTGCAGTAATTCTATCACATGATGACCAAATGATGGAGAAGAGCATTATAACTGGCATCCAGATGCCAAAAAGAGTCAAGCTCACTTTCAACATTTTAAAGAGTCATTCAAGTGTCTGGACTAGAGTGGTGGACTAGACGGTAGTCCACTACAGTCTCCACAATTTAGCACTGAACCAGCCTGCAAGATGGGGAATTGCGCTGTGCAAGTTGCGTTCAGCACACATTTTGTGGACGCAGTTGTGCCGTTTCCTTATTTGCATAATTCCTTTATTGAATCTGGCGCTAAAACAATGCAGACAGCGCGTGCAAATAAACCCTCAATTCATTCTTATGAGTTCCCCCCTATGAATTTTCACTGCTAGAAATGGTCTCAGAACATGCATAAGATATCAGGTGATGTAACTATTCTGTCTTTTATGTAATAGCTATGGAAGAGCTGGATGGAGACGAGGTCAGAGTGTCCTCAAGGGGACGTGTTGCAGAGAGAGACATTGTCCAGGTACAATCTACATAATGTTACCCATCTTACGAAGCAATTTTGGCCATTTTCGAAGTTTCAATGAGTTTCAGGATATTGTGAATGTCATTGCCAGAAATGAACATTTCCATAAAAGGGAAACATTTTCACAATGGAGTAAAAATTTAAGGGGATTTTTTGACCTTTGGGAGGACATATGTTGTCATAACTATATAAAAAAGTATTGTGACACCCTTGAATTGAATCAATTCAATAACACAATTTCTCAAATAGATTAAGAGTTTGTTTGGCTCATCTTTTACCTAAGAAATAAACATGAACTCATATATTATGCTTTAATATGAAGGCCTAGAATTGAATACTAAGAACTACTGGATATCAAATGTTAATAATAATAATTAGAATAAAAAAATAAGAACTCATTATGTGGGCTTTTTTTGCCCAACATTTTGTATTTTAGAGGCATTTATGTCTCTTTCCGTAGCATTTATTGCCTAAGCCCCCTTTCATTTCTAAACCTGGTTAAGGGCATGAAGAAGCAGATGTAAAAAATAAAATAAAATAAAAATGCTATCTGCTCTATTTCCTTATTCTATTTCTTGCGTCTTTGATTCAGTTTGTGCCGTTCCGTGACTACATCGACCGATCTGGGAATCAGGTGCTCAGTATGGCCCGACTAGCCAAGGATGTACTGGCTGAGATTCCTGACCAGCTGCTGTCGTTCATGAAGAGCAGAGGCATTGAACCCAGACCAGCCCTCTCATCCTCTCCCACACCACAGATAAACGTCCACCTCTGATCAGTTTTTACCTAATACCGCAATCACAGCTATATGTCCATGTCTTTCCTCCAGTCAGTCACTGGGGATGCACATCACATTAGTTAGCAGTAGCACATTATGTAGTTACACAACAATAAATGAAAATCAGGAACATGGTATTGTAAGTGTGTGATGTTACACTTAATAGTCAGCCAGTGATCACTTAATTAACATAATAGTTTTTGTTTGAGTGAAACGTAAGTTGTGGAGGTACTGGGAAGGTGAATCACATGAAAACTGCAGAGAAATGTCCAGGTAATATTTCACCCAAATTTCGGGAAAAAAAGTAAAAATAAATTATTAGGGCTGTCAATTAGGGCTGAGAAACGAAATGTAATTATTATTCAAATTCAATTTATATTCAAATTTTAAACATACATGTATATCAGGTAGGGGAAGAAAGCTGCAAGACATCTGATTTTTAAATTAAAGTAAAGAGGGCACAACAAATCAATATAACACGTAAAATGCTACAATTTATAGTACTACCATGGACTCAAGCTTTATAATAGCATCAGTACACAGAATTTTAATTTTACAGACTTACTGTAGATTTAACATGTTAATTTAGTGCTATTAATTATATAAAAAAATATTGAGTAAAAAAAACCGTTATTAATCATGCTCCCTGACCCGTATGTAAATTCTATAAGTAAAGTATGTATTTTACTACCATTGGAGCAATTCAAGCTTGAAGTACATGTAACTTTCTGTTTAATGAGACACGTCAGCAAGGGGCAGTCAGCGCACCTCAACAAACCTCACAGGCAGTGCTGCTATAGGTGCTGGGGTCACAATTTACCAAACTACTTTTAACTTGACACAGCATCCTAAAATGTGCGATTATGATGCTGAAAACAGGTGATACACTGTAGAAACATCTGACACGTTAAAAATGATAAACAATTAATTGATTAACAAACTCAACAACAACAGACAACAATTAACAGAATGATTGCTATGGAGTGTAGACTTATGTTTAATGAGATGGGAATAAACAAACAATATATTCACTTCTAAAGACATTTGTAATATTGTGTAATCAATAGTTTACTCGCCTGCCGCAACGTACTACTGAATCTGAATTATTATACTTATAACGATTTGTATTATTATTTAGACAATTTCAAATGATCTTTATTTGGGGCATTTCTCAGCAATTATCATACATGTCATGTAATTAATTTAGAAAATATTTTGAATCGATTGACAGCCCTAGAAATAATATTTTGCATAAATATAATGCAGCCTATTTTAGAACCATTAAGGTTTTTTTTCATTTGATATTTTTGGGAGCAATTCGCATTTCTGTAATGTTAAAAAACTAAATCAAACGTATTCGAATGTCTTTAATGTGATTTGTTTTTAATTATAACACAGTAATGAAAATCATCTTGTTCGAACACAACGAGCTCTAAAAGAACAAATTTCTATGCAAATTTTAATGCAAAACAAAAAATCGTCACATTCAGCTTTGTAACAATGGATTTATGAACGATTTTCACAGAAATGTGTTAAACTCACATTTTATGAAAAAGACCTAATGGTTTTCTTTTCAAATCAGAATACATCTTTCATTACTATAAAAAGCTATAACAAAAATGCGTAAAATGCTACAGTCAAAATATTTAGCCAGTTCATATTCTCAAATATTAAGTAAAAAAAATTTAAACGAGAAAAGAAACTTCTCAATTGACGGTTCTATGTTAACGTGGTGTTGCACAGTAATCTACACCGGTGCAATGGTACTACCATGGACTCAACCTTTATAATAGCAGCAGTACACTGTGTTTTTCATTAAATATAGTTGCATGTACTTACTTATTACTCTTTGTGAACAAAAAACATCTTAATGGGCATACATTTTCGATTAGCAAAATTTAATTGAATACTTTTTCCTTTGGATTGTAGGGTGAAATATGACCCAGACATTTCTTTGTGAAATTAACCCAGGAACACAAGAAGCACGGCTCTCTCACCCCCTGCTGAGACAGACAGTAAGCGAGTGAAAGCACAGGCTGTGTCATTCGCCGCAATACCCAAGCACACCTTGCATGCACGCGTCACCTTTAATGGCATCTTTGTAATTCACATGGTTTCTAAGGCCAAGACATTTTCTTTCTCTCACTGGCTGAATGAGTTGTGCTTGCATACTTTTGAGTGTGTAAATATCTAATTTGTGCATGATATTGAAAGGAGATAATAAGTAGCCTTGCCTGGCACAAAAACAGATGCCAACGCAGGCGGATTCTTCTGAACACCTCAAGTGGATGCAGATAATTACCTGCTGAAACAGAGGTGCCATTCCAATCAGTGCAATTCATCGGGGTGGGTGGGGGGGGGGTATCCAGGGTGTAATCAGGGAGAGGTTAATGGGCGAAGGAAGTAGGTAGAGGTATGCGGTGACAAAGATAAATAAGTTGATCAGCAAAATGATGAGCGAGAGCGGTCGATTCTTTGGAAGAGGTGGATTTTTGCGCACACTGCCATGCTTCAAATTCTGATTGCGGATCCAAAAATGATTGTACACTCTTTGAATGTTTGCTGAGATCAGAACATTCCAGTGAAATCTTTCATTTTTCATTCCTTACAGTGCTTGCAAGGCAAGCATACTGCACATATTAAACTTCAGCTAGTAATTCAGCCTGAACCACTTAACATAGAGACTCCAATACTAACTTTGTCTTGTTAATAATTTCAGGCTCAGATGTGCTATCTGTTTTTTGTTTTTATACTTTTTAAAGAGCCCAGGAAGTGATAATTAGAGGCTTTTGTGGCTTACAGTATACAGTACGCTAGTGTATCCTACACTGCCAAAAAGTCATACTCTTATTGAGTATTTTTGTCTTATAATTTGACTTTACTCAACTGATTGATTTCTCTTAAAAAAGGGCATTTTCAAAACTTGTTTAATAACCCTAACCCTGAGTTCACTTAACTTGGTGTTCATATAGCATGAACAACTATTTAAGTTAAGTAGATGCAAGTAGAATCTCAGATTTGCTATTCAAATAAAGTTGCTTGTACTTAATAATTTTAAATGAATTGACTCAAATATAGAATATGCAATAACACACATAAAAATAAAAAACTGATTCTAGGTCAGCCTTTAAAATAACTTAATTCTCCACAGACATGCAAAACAAAAACAAACATTTTTATTCTTCCTTACTCCATTGGCAAATAGTATTTATTTATTTATTATTAAAAAGTTCCTTATATATCTCCCCTGCAACAGTCCAGCAAATAGCAAATCATGGTTACTGTCTAAACTAAAACTAAAGCCCATTTGGTTATTTACTGTAAACCAAAGGCCAGATTTCAGAATTAAACCATGACAGTGTCACATTACAATGATACAGTTTGCCATTTCAAATCTAAATCAACAGTGAAGACGCCATTGTAATATTTGCATACTGAATACCGATTGGTCTTTTCTTTCTTGCATCTATTTAGTCATATATACATACGATTTACACTGAAAAGTAGTTTCATGTTTTGTGTTGATATTCACACACGGTGTTAAGTCAGATAAAACCAACTTTAAGATGACCTAAAACTTTAGAACTGTCATTTTGCTGCCTTGCAAGCTCTGGTGTAAATCCTAATTTTGCTGTATATAATGAATAGTGCAATAACATTTTACATGCGTTATTACATTGCACCACAATGTATGGCTGTATCATTCATAACCCTTGTTGCTGTAATCAAAATGTTGCTCGGATACTTTCATGTTCAATACCATTTTGAAAGTGATCTCCATATTTATATACAGTACATCATATTCCAAGTGTTCTAACTGTTGCTATAATGTAGATTTAATTAATATTTGTTTCATAGTAAAGACAGCTAGAGTAAACACAGCTGCTTGTTCCAAAGTGCTACAATGTCCGTCATTCCTGCCAAGGTTGTGTATCGATATGTTTGAGGCCAAGATGTTCCTTTTATATCTCCTTGTCGTGTTTTTAATAAAGCATGAATGTCTTGTGTTGACATCTGAAGAGTTTGACATGTTTTACAAAGGATTTGATAGGTATGTTTTACAAGGGTTATGATTATAGTTGTATTGATAGACTTTTAAGCTCTATCAACCGTGACAAAACAAAACAACATGTTTACAGCAATACAGCTACAATGGAGGTATATGAGGCAACACATGAATTCACTGGAACTTTCACATCTTTATAGCTCAAATAATACACTTTTCTGTACAGAAGAATTAATAAAAGCTCTATAAGACAAAAAACAAGATGTACATATCTACTTTAAACCCTCCAGAATGCCTAGCCCCATAGACTTCCATTGTAAATGCATTTGTGCACCACAGGTTTTGTTACTTTTAACAAAATGAGGGATACATTGAAATGCATTTAATGTGGTAACATTTAAACAGACCAAAAACATTGTTAACATTTGTCTAATTGAATTGAAATGGAATGGAAAATGTGTCCCCAACAATGTTCAGACCAAACCCGAACACTTGGATGAATGGATGACAAAAAAGGTAAACATGTAGTCGATGTCTACAGTATACCTAGTGTTCAATTTTCTTTTGACATCTGTCCTTGTTTTGTGTTTTACAGTAGCTCTTTGGCTCTTGCCTGGCATCTTCTGATGAATATATCGTATGCTGATGAATGTGTCACATGGTTTGTTTCACATGAAAGTTACTCTCAGTACAATAATTCTTGTGTGACAGTACAGAAATACCAATGCATATATAGCATTAACAAGCACCATTGAACATTATAGAATAGTTGCACGATGCAGTGTTGCAAACCATGTCTGGGACCTTTGGGAAACAGAGGATGTCACTATTAAAGTTAGAGAGCTATAAGGAAGTGCCTCCCGTGGTGATCAGTGTGAAGTGTTAATTGTGTGTGACTCTTGAGGATCTCTTGACATCTGCTGGAGATCACTCAAGAACTCAACCGTCTGTCCTTTCCTCCAGATCCTGTTTATTCATGTTTCATTCTTCTGCATGATAGAGACAGAAAGAGGAGAGAATTTAAAGTCAACATAAACCATAATCCATAAACCATATTCACCTGTTTACTTTCATTTCACTGGTTATTCCATGGGGGGAAAAAATGTTTGTCTTTGTAATGTTTTCATCAAAACGTAATTTTTGCTTCGCCTCTAAACGGGGCTGGGCGATATGGCTACAAAAATAAGCACATATCTTTATATTTGCCAGCGTATTGACGACAGGCTATTCAATGTACTGTATATCTCAATAAATATTATTGTGGAACCCAGTCAAGTTATTGTAATAGAAAACTGAATAATAATTATCATTGTTTTGAGGATTAGATTTATTTGATACAATAGTAAAATATTTCTGTCATATTTACTTGACCCGGGACTTTTATTTTGACGGGAAACTGAAATTGTGTATTTGACAGTTTACAGCATTCCTGATTACAAATATGGTGAAATGCTGTCATCTCCTTTTTGTGATAATACTATGTTGCATTTTTAGATTTTTATAATAGCTTGTAAACCTTGTGAACCGGCAGCACTCTGCTTTCACAGTCAGTGGGGGAGTTTGGGGGTGGCCAGGGGTGGCATTGGCCACCCCACTCGCAATTGCTGTTTTAGCAATTTTTTTTGTCATTGGTTCCGCCCCTGTTTACAGTGCACGCAAACCGCTCTAAGACCTTTGAAACACTCAGCTCACTCCATATGATGTGCATTTTCTAGAAGTTGCAAGTCTCTGTATTTGCTCTGCAGCAGCAGTGTAGGAGATTTGGTCCTCCAAGAGCAATATTTGATCAACACTTCATACCCACATTAACATGCTAAATCTTTAGTTTTTCATGACTGAAATTACCTAAATTCAGCCATGAATCTCTATGTGGTGCAAGCTGATAGGTTCTTTGTCTTGTTATCTGTTAGCCAATCAGTTTACTCTCAGTGACATGATAAGCCAATCTTCTTGCACGGTGTAAGCTGATTGGTCCTTTGACTTGTAACCGTGTAGCCAATCAACTTGCGTCTCTCTTTGTCTAACATTTAAATGGCTCAGTTTTGCAGAGCGCTATGAGAGTTTTTCTCTGAAACCCACCTCCACCCCAGCATCACCTGTCTAGTTCTGATACATGGGGATTGTTTGTAATGTCTGTTTGTGCAACAGTTTGTCAGACATGCTTGATGCAGCATGTCTTGAATTTTGTCTAATTGTGCACCAGCATCAGCATTATCCACATGCTCACACCGATGTATGTGTATTGTCTAGAAGTAGCAACTCTCTGTACTTGCTCTGCAGCAGCAGCATTAGCATATTATGCCAAAACCAATATCCTATCAATATGTCATACCATAATAACATGCCAAATCTTTCAGAGTTACCATGACTGAGATCCAAAAATCCAATAAAATTGTACTTTCCCTTGGGCACTGTCCCATGACCCAAAAATATGATGTAATAGCAACAACTGCAAAAATAATTTACTCTGGTTTTGGTAAAAAAAAAAAAAGAAACTTGGTACATATTATTGGTTCGAATATGTCATCTCCTCAGCTCCCGTGACATTATATGATGGCAGAGTATCTAGTGGATGCATACTTCAGAATTTCGCTGGATGTAGTAGGTCATCCAAGTATACTTAGCCCAGTTTTTTTTACGAATACTGAGGATTTGGACACCTTATTACTGTTTTTAGCATATAGTAGGAAAGTATGCATATTCAAATGCAGCCCATATATTAACTGAATTAAATCACAGCATTTTGCAGTTTAATAATCACATTTGACAGTATGAAATTCTGATGTTATTTTGATTAATTGTGCAGCCCTGAAGGATTGTGAAATCAATCTAATGACGGGATCTTTAGGAAATGTGGTGGCCAAATACATAGCAAAATACATTTTCATGATATTGCTTCATTTGATATCACCAGCAAAACAATCGCGATTATACCGTTGATATTTGATATATTGGCTAGCCTTAACTCAGAACTAACCTTCCTCCAAACACTTTTTATGATGCAACCAATCCCTGATGGATAAACAGCCTGCCCTACATTTTTTTTCCTCATGGAAATATGTGACATTACTGAAGTAAAATGGGTTGCAAGTGCCGTTTCGTGTTGACTTTAAAGAGCTGCAGTCACTATAGCCTAAACTTTGATATGATTCACAGCTTAGCTGTGTTATTAAAATCACAACTATTGAACTTTTGTTTTCCACATCTCAGGAACACACTTTCTGGCAACACGTTGGCCATTCTCGTGTTTATTTCATGTACCCTGAGGGCAGATACCCCGTGTCTATGTGTGTATGTTCTATTCCAGGTCGCCTCTCTTTCCCATGGGTCTTGACAGCCAGAAGGATTCATGTCCTGCAGCTCTTCTCCCACATGGATCTCGATATGAGTAAACATGTCCGGAAGGCTGAGTTTACCCTCACACCTCTCCCACACTCGGTTCCTCAGAACCTATGCAGTATTCTCACCAATCCTCCTCAGAGACAGACATACAGATATGGAGGTGTGGTGAAGTGGGTATTGCCTGTACTTGGTAAGGGAACATTTTGTTCAATTACCGTCCTCTAGTGGTCAAAAAACTTCCTGAATATGAAAATTGTTAAATTTGTGTTGCTTTGTTTTGCTCTTACTTAGGGTTTATTAAACTTCAGCATCTAAATGGCCTCAGACTGTTGTGCTACATATTGTAGCCTACAGGAATGATGCCTCAGATCATGCGGCTTGTGTTGAGGAATGGCGTGCTATTAGTTTTCCAAACTAATCAGATTTATAAAATGTTCCCATATCTAGGTTATAAAAACTTGGGGGTGGGCTTTTTTTAAAAAAAATACTCATATCCTTAAGTAACCAGCTCTCTAGAGTGCCTTTGCAACCACCCACTCCTACTGTAGAACACCCTAGCAACCGTATTGCAATGTGCTAAAACACTCAGAACACTTAAGCAACCATATACCAATACCGGAACCACCCACAACACCCTAGCAACATGGCAGCAAGTTTTGCAAGGTCAAGCACAAATCTAGTTAGACAACTGGTATTGAGATATAAATGTATGAACACGAAGATGTATTTGTCTAAAGCCATGTCCAGACAAATCCGGTTTATTCCCATTTCAATAGAAGATAAAGGGATCGTTCCCCCCAAAATGAAAATTCTCTCATCATTTACTCACCCTCATGCCGTTCCAGATGTGTATGACTTTCTTTCTTCTGTTAAAAACAAACAAAGATTTTTAGAAGAATATTTCAGCTCTGTAGGTCCATTCAATGTAAGTGAATTGTGGCTAGAACTTTGAAGATCTAAAAAGCACATAAAGGCAGCATAAAAGTAATCCATACCACTGGAGTCCAGTGGTTAAAATTATCAATATTTAAGTCCTTTTTGTGGCACAATGTTGATAACCACAAAAATTATTTTGGCTCGTCCCTATTTTTCTCAAAAGCAAAAATCGAGGTTACAGTGTGCAATTGCAATAATAGTGAATGGGGCTATTTTTAGAGGATTTAAGGCAGAAATGCGAAGCTCGTATTTTGATAAAAGCACTTACAGTGCATTAAATCTTCTGTTAAAACTCATGTATCATTTGCACTGTAAAGTTGTTTAAATTATCGGTAGCCTATCTGTATTTACAGTAATAATGGTCTCAATCAAAACTGTTAGGTAACGAACATAACTGCAAAAGATGTTTAGAGAGCGCGTCAAGAGGCAGATTTACAGCTATGAAAGCGTTTGCAAGGAGAAGCTCTTCCTGCTTCTCGTGAGAGCTGAGAACTTTGCAGTGCTGTCTAGGAACATCTTATGCAACTCTGCTTCAAAACCACAAAAGAACCCTTAGTGGTCTGGATCAGCATCCACACACACTGCAATAAAACGGAAATGAAAAAATCTGCTTCATGGGAGTGCAGTCAGCAAATCAACTACACAACATAACTCCTTCATTACTGGGAGGACCTTTCAGTTGTTGTTGTTTTTTATGGGGTGCAATATAAATTTACAGCTGTATTTTAAACCGTTGAAAGTGCAATTTTTTCAAAATTACCATTTTAATTAATTTTGTGTAAAGTAAATATTTTAAATATAAAAATTAAATATAATGCCATATCTAAAAGAAATAGTTCACCCAAAAAAATCATTCCCATTGGGAGGCTAGTATGCAAGTGAGATGCACAGAGGCTGTGGTGACGGCCCAGGGTTTAAGGGTACCAGAGTTTCCTCATAAACTTGAATTCTTGTTAAACGACCCCTCGTTATGCAGGAGGCGCCTGTGCTTCTGAGAAATGTTGTCTCCTGTGCATGAAGGAGGTGCAGGGGTTGCAACAGAAGAAATACTGTGTCTTTTAGCGATGCTGATCAAACTAGCTATTTCTCATCTTAACCTGGTTCTCATTACCAGGAACAAAACAAAGCTTGTATCACAGTGGCATGTGGTGGACTGCTCTGGGTTTGAGTTTTTTAGTCCAATGTGAATTTGTATTCCAATTCCATTTGATGTTTAAACAGTTTCCAGGTTACAAGCATATGGAACAGCATTTAGTTTACACTATAATACCTATCCATGAAGACGCAATGAATACCATATTAATTTGGTATTTTTATATTATCATACTATAGCACTATTTACATGTATTAAAGGGACAGTTACCTAATAATGAAAATTCTATTATCATTTACTCACCCTCATGTCATCCCAGATGTGTATGACTTTCTTTATTCAGCAAGCAAAGATTTTTAGAAGAATATCTCAGCTCTGTAGGTCCATACACATACAAGTGACTGGTGGCCAGAACTCGGAAGCACCAAAAAGCACATAAAGGCAGCCCAAAAGTAATTAATACGACTATTCATACATAATTAATACATGGTTTAATCCATATCTCCAAAAGCAATATGATAGGTGTGGTTAAGAACATCAGTATTTAAGTCCCTTTTTTATTATAAATCTACTTCCACATAGCCCTCCAATGCAATCCAGTCCTTCTTCTTATGTTGTTTGCATATATACTGTATATATATATATATATATATATATATATATATATACACACACATTATTTGTGCATACCGCCATCTACTGGGCTGTTGTGCAAATATGATTTATTTATTATTTTCCTTTGCTTTATCCCTAATTTTTTTTCTCTCCCCTCCCTGACCAGTAAGTGGCAATTTGCTAAAAAAATAGAACTCAGAGAAGAACTCTGACCTCACTTGAATGCGCATCGGAGGGCTTGTGAAAGTAGAGATTTATAGTAAAAGGACTTAAACATTGAACTGTTTCTAACCAACACCTATCATATCTCTACTGAAGTCATGGATTAAACCACTGGCATTTCATTGATTACTTTTATGCTGCCTTTATATGCTTTTTGGAGCTTCAAAGTTCTGATAATTCGCTTGCATTGTGAGGAACTACAAAGTTGAGATATTCTTCTAAAAATCTTAATTTGTGTTCTGCAGAAGAAAGAAAGTCATACACATCTGGGATGGCATGAGGGTGAGTAAATGATGAGAGAATTTTTGGGTGAACTTTCCCATTTCATTGAATAATCTCTGTTTTAATTTCTGTTCTTTGAAGTCTGATGTTGATCAAAAACAACAAGAAAAAAACAAGATGAATTCTAATCACACAACACGGATGCTCATTAAAATGTACTCAACCAAAACAATTCTGTGGGACACTTGCCAACTGCCTGTATTCTTAAAGAAACAGTACTGCTTTATCAGTTTTCTACATATCATCATCAGTACTTGTAAATAGTACAAATTTAGCATTTAAATGATAAATATTGAACAAAAAAATATATTAGCAATTTACTATATGCAGTTTCAAGACATTTTATTTATCAAATGAATAAACTGTATTTATACATTTAAAAAAAGCTCAAATGTGACCAAAAAAAAACCGAATGATGTCAAATTGCCAAATTCATATTTTCACAATGTAACAAGTCAGAAGATCTCTTGTATAACTAACAGCATTAGCTGAGAGAGAATGTATATAATATGTATATAATATGAAAGCAATGTGGACATTATAACTGAAATATCCCCAAATGAATCGCAATCAGATCAGAATCGAATTGGGAGATCTGTATCAACACCCAGTTCAAACTAATCTTCATTTTGATTCGGATAAGATCAAAAGTGGTGATGTCCGAGCAACCAGTTCAAGCCAATCTGTGTAGCAATTGTTAATGTGATAGGTGGGCATTATCTCTTTGACAGCACAACAAGCTCAAGGGAAGCAAAACTTTACCCACTGGTGTCGCTGCTGGAAAGGGTTGCTTTAGGGAAACGAGTGATTTACACTGTATTTGATCTCATATTTTGAAATATTGAATTACTTTGATTTTTCCATCTAAGACTCCTCGGACAAAATGCTCATCATGTCTTGAGAAAGTGATTAGACAATAAGGACCAGAAATAGTTAAATCATGTAATGTGAGGTCATAATAATTACAAGCACTCAGCTTGTAAAGTGAGTCTTGCAAATTCACGAAAAAAGATGTTTGTGGATTTTAAGCAACACCTCCTGTCAGACTGATTACACGCGCCACTAAGTTGCCTGTGGATTGATGGCTTTCGTGTGTTTATAAATTCTTCACTTGTTTATTTTCACTGGAAAAGTAACAGCAGGACAGCATCTTTCAGACGCTGCTGTAGCCGTGATGCTTCGCCAGTTTTTTTACGAGAGAGGGGAAAGAAGTAAGGCGAACGTGTTGAAAATGGAACTTTTTAGAGAAAGAGGTTTAAACAAAAACTGTTTTGTCAGAATGTAGTTGTAGGTCAAATGCAGGCATAGCTCAGGGAAACTGGGCAAGTATCAACAGAGGCTCAGATGGTGGGAGAGGGACGTGTGTAGGCTACTTAGCTTCTGGTGAAGTGCGTTGTTCCCTGTTAAAAACAACACTATTGCCTGCATGTTTCCACTTACCTCATCTCCAAATGGTTTTATGTAACAATAAGTTTGAAGTTGATATTTAATGTTCCACAGGAGAAAGACTTGAGTTTGGAATGACATCAGGGCTTTTATTTTTTGGGGTGATCTATACCTTTAATGGCACCTATGTTTATGTCATCAAATTGTATTTTTTTTTTTTTATTGTATTTTTTTTTTTTTTTTTGCTGGTTTTCAGGATGCAGAAATGTCTTTAGCTATGTTCATGTTATGATTAGTAGAAAAAGGATTAAGTAAGTATTATGTGTAAATGTTTAATTTTAGCCAGTTAACATTACATTTAAAAGGTCTAAACTGCAAATTATCACACATCTATTTTTGTTTATCATTTATTAACAGCAGGACATTTTCAATTGATTAACAGATTTTAAATTTTAAATTTCAATGTTAATAAAATGAAAAAAAAAAAAACATTTATTTATCAATATTGATCTGTTTCCTGCCCACACCAATCATATCACTTCTGAAGACATGGATTAAACCATCAGATTCATCCGGAGTTGCCCTTGGATTTAGAATTTTGGAGTTTGGAGAACAAATATAAGTTGGGACACTAACAAAAAAGTATAAACAGTACACATACAACAAAACAAGGGAATTTTTTGCTGCAGTGTATGTAATAAATGTGCAACTTACAGCTCATGTGTATTGCAGGGAAATTAGGTGTTGCACTAGTTACGTATTATTTACATAACTGGATTTGATGGGAAAAATGTGTTCAGTGAAGATGCAAATGGCCACAGGAAATTTAGTTTTCCCTCTCTGAGCAAAATGATACTGTGGCTTTATAGCCTACTACATGTACAAACAGTGACAAGCATAAATCGTCAGCCAAAGGAGCATTTGCCATTAAAATCGGATCTTCAGGGATGTGTTTGGGCAACACAGGAGAACTGAAAATTGTGAAGTGTACGTATAAAAATGATTTTTAATGGCATCTGATTTTCTTTTTTAATTTATGGCCATTATTAAACATATTAATGTTACTATGAATGATATATATTAAATAAATATAATTGATGACATTGCCTCAAAGAAGTCCAGGCATGTGTAGCCTTGATTTTTGTTTCTTGCACAAAAAAACGACAGCAAAACATCTTCCCAAACGTGGATGGCACTAACCTCCAAATGTACCAATAGTTTATTGCACTTTTTTGCCTATTTGTATTTGTTTTTTTGGTAATTTGGAACAGGTTGTTTGTTGTTGGTCACATTTATTATTTGTTATTTATTATAAATAAATGTTAATATTATATATATATATATATATATAAAAAAAAAAAAGCTTGAGTAAATTGGAGTTCAAGTGAAGAAAAAAAAATATTGACTTTTTTTCCACATTGACCATTCCATTTATCCAGTAATAATAGTGATTTGTCCTAAATAAAGTTTAGAAAGGCTTCCTACTCTACCTGTCAGGGGAAGAGGAAATGAACATGCCCAAATGATCTATTAATAGGGAAGTGAAACACTTAAACATTCTATTTTCATGCAGAATTCTACCACACAAAACATTTTCTCCATTCTTAATGATACCTTGTTAGTGACATATACATAATTAGTAGCCTACATTTTGGAGTCAGTTCCACCCACCAAATTGTGCCTTTTTAATTACACTCTGTTTTTTATGGACTGTTGAAAACAGAGAAAAATGCATGAGCAATTTGACACATACGCGTGTACGAACGTGTAATGTCTTTATCGAAAAGATGTTTCAAATGTTGGCTTGTTTTTGTTGCTGATATGCTCAGTTTGATGTAATAGAAGCTCGACCAGATGACACGTGATTGGCAGTTCAAGGGTTACTAAGGGTTGACTAAAATAATATAACCATTATTATTATGTTATTTTAATGATGAAAGTAGAATAATATTAATATTAAATATTAATTTCTGAACTAAGTAACTTGTCTACTGATATGGTAGATATCAGAAGATTGGATAGGGAGGTTAAATGGCTGGCTCACTGGTGAAGTCATAACAGCCTGGAGCTCAACATCCTCAAAACAGTGGAGATGTTTGTGGACTTTAGGAGGAACAACCCCAACATCAACCCGCTCACCATTCTGAACAGCACTGCGGCAGCTGTGCAGTCATTCAGGTTCCTGGGCTCAACCGTCTCGCTGGACCTGAAGTGGGAGACCCACATTGACTCCTTTGTGAAAAAGGCCCAGCATTAACATTTATTAATAACTGTGATGATGATAACAGTTCATATAATGATATTTATTTACCATTTCCATTCAGTGTAAGTCTGCTTGCTGACCACACTGTGAACAAAAATGACCTTGAGGACAATCACAGTGAATGTGCCCTTTGAACTCTGGGTGTGTTGTTTTTCTGGGATAAACCAACTGAGAAAAGAAAGGGACAGGATTTATCTCTCCTGGGAGATAGTATTTCTGTCCTGCGGTGAACTGTGGTGAAATTTCTAGCCTCAATCCCCCTTTGTGGGCTGTGGTGCATATGCACATTTATCAACAACAGTCATAATATAAATTATTTCCTCTGTTTTACTCATTTAAATTTGTGAGGGGTGATAAACACCAGTTAACTTTACAGAGACTTTTCATACAAAGATGTCCTACAGTCACTTCGGGATTCATTGCAGAGAGACGTTTTAGATGTCTAAGGGCGCCTTCGCGCTTTCGCGGGTTCATTTCACATGAAAGTTCAATTTGTTTAGATGATTCTTCCTAAATCGTGGAAGTGAACCGCTGTTCGGAAGCTTTGCATGCTTCCGAATGCAATTATTTAGTAACGTACAACCTCGCATTTCCTCCTTATGCGTGTACATTATGTTTTGTCTTCGCTATACTCTATGCATAATTTCATTTCATTTAAACGGACTCAGTTCAGGAGACTCTGGGCTGTCATTAAAGGGTTAATCTTTCGACGTACTGAGTCATGTGAAAAACAACATGGTGCAAATCACAGCGGAGATTGTCTTTTGGAGAAACGCCAACAAAACTACATCTGGTTTGAAACCTTGTGAATTTTTTTTACAGTCAAACCTTTTTGAGTCAAAGGACTAGTCTCTAGTTTCATCCGATAGGCCATTTAGCAAATTTCATTGATTTATTGCGAAATGGCACGCTGTTAAACACCATGACTGCAGACAAGGACTATACGTCTGTTTTTCCTTAGAAATCCTACATTCACTGTGCATTGTCACATTGTGGATCAGTTGGTGTATTCAAAAGATGGAAAATGTTGCTTTCAAAGGCTGTATACGAAGTTAGGATGAAAATAGAAAAAAACTTTGCAACATAAGTCAAATCATTTTTATTTTTACAGTTTTTTTTATTTGTGCTTTTCCCAATACATTGTTGCAAAGCAGCTGTAATGTCTGAAAAATATGAATATCCAACACTCTTGGAAAGATAATAAACTATTTACATTTTAATTTATTTATTTTTAAAAATAAAAATGTTGACCCACATTATAGGAGGTGACCTTAACTACTATGTACTTAACCATTTGATACAATGTACTTACCGTATTATGTACTTACATGTTGTTCTATTGTAATTAAATTTAAAGTACTTACATTTAATTACATTTGTAGTTGCATTGTTAACTTCACCCCTAACCCAACTCTTACCGCAAAAATATCACTGCCAGTTTTTTTTTTTTTTTTTTTTTTTTTTTTTGTATTAATTAATATCATCCTTTACAGTAGTTACATGCGCAATGACGTTATGCACTCATGGCAAAATCTGTGAGCGGGGTAAATTTAGTTTGACGTTCGACATTCGGTTTTGCAGATGTAAGGGACCGTCTGAAATCTCCACTCACTACGCTAAAACGTAGGAGATTTCCACTCATTCATTCGAATCACGTGCAAGTTATACATGAAAAAAAAAAAAAAAAAACGTTAAAAAACTTCCCAGATGACAGACAGACATACTACAGGTTATATTATTACATTATGATCAGTTATATAAGTACAGTAATCAATTATTTTAGAATAAATTAACAATCAATTATTTTTGAAAGATATTAACTAAAATTCACCATAATTATATTTTCTAATTTTAAAGGCTGTAGTTTTTTTTAATTTTTTTAATTTTAATTTTTTTATTATTATTACTGTATCATTGATCATATTGTAATAATATCACCTGTAGTATGTCTGTCTGTACTCTGGGAATTTATAAGAACATTCTGAATGTGTTTTTTTTTTCATGTATAACTTGCACGTGAATTGAATGTATGAGTGGGCATCTACGTCTTAGCGTAGTGAGTGGAGTTTTTAGACGGTCCCTTACATCTGCAAAACCGAATGTCGAACTTCAAACTTTACCGCGCTTAATCAGTGAGGGCAAAGACATCCAGCGGGATAGTGAGTAGGTTTTTATTTGAAGTTGCATTTGACTAATTTTATTAATGGATGTATTAACATATTTATGAATGGAAAGGGTATTTATTTATTTAATAATTAATTCATTTAATATTTATTATCCTATTCAGAATCTGAAAAAAATAAAAATAAAAATAAAATACTTGAACACATAAAAGGGTTTCTGTTAACATAGGAAAAATATTATTGTTCAAGGTTAGAAATAATCAATGCATAGATATGCATTATTAGGAAAAAAACAACAACAACAACAACAAAAAAACAACAACAACAGAGTAGTGAAGGAGTGGTGTACAACACAAGAGGTCAGGGTTCTAATCCAGAAATAAACAACATGTAGTTACAGTAAATACATAGTCTTGTATGTATTTAATGTTAGTACATAGTAGTTAAGGCCACCTAATATAAAGTGTGACCAAAAATATTTCTATAGCTTGATGTTATTTAAGATATCACAACGTATTCCCCCGTCCCCATATGAGGACAACATTTTTAGGAAAAAAATTTGCTCTTCAAATATTTGCACTTTTTTCATGTTTATTGGGGGACACTAGTTACAAATCATAAAGGGAAAAGCAAAATGCTCACAGCAGTCACGCTCAGATCTCAGGAGGTTATAATGCATTTATCATACCTGCATGTCTGTCAAATAAATCACCTTCAAAGAACAGCTCACATTCTTCACGTCTTTGCACATTCAATGCATTCATTACAGACACATGCAAGCGTAGTTCTGTGCTTGGAAAGTTTAAGTGGAAAACCCGGGTTCAGACCAAGCAATCCAACCAAGTATGAAAGCAACATTTACAGTGCACGATCGCACAAGAAATCAATAAGTTGCTTCCGAATGTTCATGAACCCTAAAAATCAACCCGATTCAGTAGAACTACTGACAAGTGCCAGCCCCTATCAGACATTTTTGCATCAATCCAGTGTAAACACATGTACCTCTAGTGCAACCTAATTAACTAATCGTGTTCACTCAAATAATGGTAAGTGCGAGGTTGCATTTTGCTCTGAAATAAACATTTTACTCCACTGATGGTTAGATTTAGTGTTTGGGTTTGGGTTAGGGGGTAGAGTTAAAACAATACATAATTTACAGCAAAAAATACAACTCGCATTTGGCGCCACTCTGTGGACATTTCAGCCAGAGACTGGGGCTGATTTGCTCCCATACGTTCAATAACGCATCCAGGTTTGGACACTGGGGGGCAGTGTTTCACATTTCAGTAAGCCCAGACCGATTTCAGCAGCAACACTTTTAACCAAGGTACTGAAATTGAATTCACAGTGTGACCAGTCTAAAATAAGCCACATTGCGAGTTATGTGCGCTGTTTCATGTTGACTTTAAAACTGAAACCTATTCATGTTTTAAAAATAGATGTTTTTGGCGCACAGGGGCTCAGTAGTTAGCACTGTCACCTCACAGCAAGAAGATTCTGGGTTCGAGTCCTTACTCATACAGAGGAGCCTTTCTGAGAGGAGTTTACATATTCACCCTGCATCCGTGTCTGTTTCCTTTGGGTGCTCTGGTTTCTGCCACAGTCCAAATACATGCAGTTCAGGTCAATTGGAGACTATAAAATTGCCTGTGAGTGTGTATGTCTGTGTGTGTTCTGCCCTGTGATGGACTGGACACCTGTCCAGGGTGTTCCCCTGCCTTTGGCCCAGAGACAGCTGGTTAAACACATTATTTATTTATTTTTTAAAACTTGCATATGCAACATTACCAAATTGTTCAAGCAATACAGGAAACATGTGGAATATGGAAACTGTATCAGAAATGATGAACAGTATATGATGTACTACACAAAACCTAGGTTAAAAACCTAGATCATAACCCAATCATCCATTGGCACCATAACTTTGTCCAACTTCATCAGCCAGGTCTCCTAAGCAACCAAATTGGCCCGGTTGCTAGGGAGGGTAGAGCCGATTGGGTCACCTCCTCTTGGTCACTATAATGTGGTTCTCGCTCTTGATGGGGCCTGTGGTAATTTGTGCATGGATGCCGCAGAGAATAGCGTGAAGCCTCCACATGCGCTATGTCTCCACGGTAACACGCTCAACAAGCCACATGATAAGATGTGCGGATTGACGTCTCAGACGCAGAGGCAACTGAGATTCGTCCTCTGCCACACGGATTGAGGTGAGTCACTATGCCACCACGAGGACTTAGAGCACATTGGGTATTGGGCATTCCAAATTGGGGAGAGAAAAAAGAGAGAGCACAGGTCTCGCTAGCAGATAGATAGATAGATAGATAGATAGATAGATAGATAGATAGATAGATAGATAGATAGATAGATTATTATTATTTAATACCTCTAAGTGCCACATGGACATTCTATATTAAGAGATGGAGTGGTGGTGGTGTGGGCTAAAGCACATAACTGGTAATCAGAAGGTCTCTAGTTTGAGCCCCACAGCCACCACCATTGTATCCTTGAGCAAGGCACTTAACTCCAGGTTGCTCCGGGGGGATTGTCCCTGTAATAAGTGCACTGTAAGTCGCTTTGGATAAAAGCGTCTGCCAAATGCATAAATGTAAAAAAAAAATTCATTTGCATTGCATTAATGGTGCTCAAATGATAACACTTGTTAATTATAAGCAGCTTAGTGTTTAACTTAATACTCAGGGAGCAAGAACAGTGCCACCTATTTGCACTGATTAGACAAGTAACACTTTTCTGTCTTTTATTGTGAGTGCTTTTTTCCCCCCATGCGTTTTGGGCACAACCTGGAAGAGTTGGGAAAAGTTGAGGAAATCAGTTTAAAGCCTTTATCCCTCCCATACCTTTAAGTTAGATGGTTAAAAGTTAAGCCGGGGCACAAACAAGGGCGTGAAAATATATTTGGAATATCACATAGCCCATTTATCCATGATTGTATTTTAAGTTACCTGTATCACATTCAAATGCATGCCATATATACACTCACCTAAAGAATTATTAGGAACACCTGTTCAATTTCTCATTAATGCAATTATCTAATCAACCAATCACATGGCAGTTGCTTCAATGCATTTAGGGGTGTGGTCCTGGTCAAGACAATCTCCTGAACTCCAAACTGAATGTCAGAATGGGAAAGAAAGGTGATTTAAGCAATTCTGAGCGTGGCATGGTTGTTGGTGCCAGACGGGCCGGTCTGAGTATTTCACAATCTGCTCAGTTACTGGGATTTTCACGCACAACCATTTCTAGGGTTTACAAAGAATGGTGTGAAAAGGGAAAAACATCCAGTATGCGGCAGTCCTGTGGGCGAAAATGCCTTGTTGATGCTAGAGGTCAGAGGAGAATGGGCCGACTGATTCAAGCTGATAGAAGAGCAACTTTGACTGAAATAACCACTCGTTACAACCGAGGTATGCAGCAAAGCATTTGTGAAGCCACAACACGCACAGCCTTGAGGCAGATGGGCTACAACAGCAGAAGACCCCACCGGGTACCACTCATCTCTACTACAAATAGGAAAAAGAGGCTACAATTTGCAACAGCTCACCAAAATTGGACAGTTGAAGACTGGAAAAATGTTGCCTGGTCTGATGAGTCTCGATTTCTGTTGAGACATTCAGATGGTAGAGTCAGAATTTGGCGTAAACAGAATGAGAACATGGATCCATCATGCCTTGTTACCACTGTGCAGGCTGGTGGTGGTGGTGTAATGGTGTGGGGGATGTTTTCTTGGCACACTTTAGGCCCCTTAGTGCCAATTGGGCATCGTTTATATGCCACGGCCTACCTGAGCATTGTTTCTGACCATGTCCATCCCTTTATGGCCACCATGTACCCATCCTCTGATGGCTACTTCCAGCAGGATAATGCACCATGTCACAAAGCTCGAATCATTTCAAATTGGTTTCTTGAACATGACAATGAGTTCACTGTACTAAAATGGCCCCCACAGTCACCAGATCTCAACCCAATAGAGCATCTTTGGGATGTGGTGGAACGGGAGCTTCGTGCCCTGGATGTGCATCCCACAAATCTCCATCAACTGCAAGATGCTATCCTATCAATATGGGCCAACATTTCTAAAGAATGCTTTCAGCACCTTGTTGAATCAATGCCACGTAGAATTAAGGCAGTTCTGAAGGCGGAAGGGTCAAACACAGTATTAGTATGGTGTTCCTAATAATCCTTTAGGTGAGTGTATGTGTCTTTATGAAGTCAGTACTTTAATTCGATAAATTAACAATAGCAATATTTTTTTGTTTTCTCCTCTAACAACAGACATGACGTAAGTTTATTGTATAATAGTGACCCGAACAGCAACTTTTCCTTTTTTTTTTTTTTTTTTTTTTTTTTATCAGATTCACCAATATTACTCAGCACTATGGAAAACTAAAAAAAAAAAGATCACTTTTACATTTGAAAATACATATATTTAAAATAGATTATTATTTTAAATATATAATAACATAAATCATTTTAAAGCAAATTTTTAATTGCATTCTACAATATTAAAGAGCATTTGACAATTGTGTTATTATTATTATTATTATTATTTTTAAACAATATTCCAATTTTTGCTTTTAAGTGACACTGTTAGTGTTCCATACAGCACCAGGCAAGAGTTAAATTACCACCAGTCAGTTGACTGAAGTAACTCTGTAGTTGCAATAAAAGCTGATGTGGCTGTAGCTTCATTGATGACAACAGACATGGGAGTCCCGCCTCCTTGTTCATGTTGACCAATCCCAGCAAGTGGAGCAGACGAGCCTTCAGCAGCCTTCCCCAAAGCTACTCTTATAGACCACAAGACTGCGATCGTGTGACAGCAACGTAATACTACAGAGAGAGGAGAGAACATGCTCTTCCACGAGAGGCTTCTTGTGTCAAGGGCAAAAAAAGATTCAATTTAAAGACAAATGAAGAATTCATCAGACGAGACAGACGATCGGGCAAGAGCTTTGAATAAGAAGGATTAATACGAGTGATTTAAGAAAAGTAAGTTTGCATGGTTTTTATTTTATCTAAAAAAAAAAAAAAAAAAAAAAAAAAAAAAAAATTAATGAATAATAATATTATATATATAATATAGGGGTAATAATGGGTAAACAGGGTTGTCATTTCACCTTTTCACCTAAGCTATAATTCATTTTTAAAACAGTTTGCGGAAATAAAATTGACGTTAAAATGTCACTTTTTTAACACTTTACACAACAGTGTCAATTTTATATGAAATATTATAAGTATTTACAGTAATAATAACAACATTGCAGCTGCACAAATCACATATTAAGTAGTTACAATTATTTCTCTACCTATGTTATTTCATTGTAACATGAACATTAAAGTAAAGTGTGTGTTTTTTCTTTCAAAGAAAGAAACGAGAGATTTAAAGTGATTTTTGAAAGTGTCCAGGGGAGTTTGACAAACAATACCTCATTCTAGATTTGCTGTGGACACATGTCGTTGTTGACACTGTATGTAGAAGTCTGAGTTATTCTCGGTCACACCGCAGACAGGGGGCGCTAGTCTCACTGCCACGTTCAAAGCTCAAACGCCAATCTACAATTCCAGTACTGATTAATGAACTACTTCACCAGACCTTAACGAACGTCCTGACCGTGTGATTACAGATGTAGTGTAGACTATAGACTTAGCCCTTCAGTGTACTCTCTTAAGTGTGTCATTTAAATCACGTGTGCAGAATGCAGATCATGTTACATATTTCATGTTTTTTTTTTTACTGAGAAGGTATGTCAATATGTATTTTGTGAGTAAAATGTGTAGTCTATATTCAGTTTAATATTTTCCACATGTAAGTTTTTCATTTGCTGCTGATCAGTGCTTCATTGTGAACTATAAAGTAGTACACAGTGGACCTGTGAACCTGTTATATATATATATATATATATATATATATATATATATATATATATATATATAAAGCTCTGTTGGAGCGGTTATTAGAGTGCTGTAGTCACTTTTTTATGTGCATGAGCCAAGGAATCCTATAATGAAATTACTAGCTTCATTATTGAAGTGAGGCTTTGGTGGAAGAATTTCCCAGAAATGAACAATCTAGCCTTCATGAATGTCTACATACAGTTGATATGCTGATAGCGCAACAGTTGGGCTTTCATACTAATAAGAAGGATACCTAAAATTATGCAAAAATTATAATACAGACCAAAAAGTATAGACAACACTCAGTTATTGATCGTAGTTGATTGACTAAAAAAACGAGTTGTCTTAAACAGAACGGTGTCATTTTAAGAACCGTTTTGGCAGTTGTTTTGGATGTTCAATGATCATCTGTTTCCAATCATGCACAATATTCCAAGACTCAGTGTGCACACACAATGCTATGTTGTCTGAATGAGTTTGGCTTATAGCAAGACTCGGAGCAACTGGGTAACATGTTTACATCCTTATTTTAGCTTTGACGTACATGGCTATTACAGTAAATTGTTTCCAGTGTCTCACACTTCCACAAGAGTTAGCACCAAACTCGTGATGAGTGGAAGATGAAATCTCAAAAATCGTGACAAAATTTAAAATCGTGACTAATCTCGGTTTGTTTTTTTGCTTTTTCCAAAGACAGAGAAAGACCTGAATAGTTCATAGCAGGCAACTGTAAGAGTGACCGCCACACTTTGGAAAGGCAGTTGCCAGGAATGGTGGATCACTTGTTGCTTGGTGAAGAGACTTTTTTTCCTTACACTTGTTTGCTGCCAGCCCACAACCCATTGGATATGGTAACAGACGAGGGGGTGTACCATATGCTTCCATCTCCATTCTCAGAGGATAACCTGAGTGACACATCTAGCCCTCGTTCCTGTTCCAGCCCTGAGTCTCAGGTGCTTAGCTCCAGTTGTGGGAGCAACTCGAGTGGAGAAAGCCAAGATGACCTGCTTGACTTCCTCCACTCTCATTCCATGTTGAGCCAAAAGTCCCCCTCCTCCACCACAATGTCTCCCATGGTCCCTCCAATCCTTCCCATGGGTCTCGCTTGGGAGTCACGACGGGACCGTGCCACCAAAGAGGAGTGCTTTGAGTTCCCAGTTTTCCCTGGAGATTTGGAGGACCATGCAGGGCTACTGTTTCAGCCCACTCTGGAGGAAATTGAGGAGTTCCTGGAGGAAAATATGGACGTGGTTGCCTTGAAGGATGAAGCTGGTGAGGGTTGGATGACTGGAGCACACAGCCAGGGAGCTACATCAGAACCTTGGGCTCAAAGTTTAGACCAAACTGTGCCTGTCTCCAGTGACATAATCGCTGACAACGAACTAAAAAATGTACAATCCCCAGCTGGGCCCATCACAAATCCCCAAAGTGCGCTGAAAAAGGAGGATTCATCTGAGAATGTTATTGTGGTGGATAGTCCTGGCATGCCTGTAATCCTACAGCTCCAACCCATTCAGGTAAAACAGGAGCTGAGCCCGAAAGCAGTCCCCTCACCACCTACACCACAACCTGCCTCAGACATCAAAATAACCCAGCTCCTCGTCAACATCCAAGGTCAAACTTTCGCATTGGTTCCTCAGGTTGTCCCACCCGCCAGCCTTAGCAGTTCATCCTCAAAGTTTGTCCGTATCGCCCCGGTTCCCATTGCTGCCAAGCCTGTGGGTCTTGGGGAAAATGGAACAGGTGATGCCCAAGGGCTTATAGTTGGCTGTCACAAATTCCAGAAAAGCACCGTAGCTGATCTTATTAAAATGCACAAGTGCACTTTTCCTGGCTGTGCCAAGATGTACACCAAGAGCAGCCACCTAAAGGCCCACTTGAGGAGACACACAGGGGAGAAACCATTTGCTTGCACTTGGCCAGGCTGTGGCTGGAGGTGAGTGTTTAGGGAAGAATGGCACGCGTTGATAAGATCAATAACTAATGCAATCAGTTCAAGAATATGAAAATAATTACTGTTAAAGTAACTGTTACATATGTTTTTTCCCCCCCCACTTAAACACTGAGGTTAGATGTCAAGGTCTGTGTGTGTACAAAAAGGGCTTTCATGCCAAGTTGTAGTCATTGTGAAATCAGTGAGGTACATCACTATCTTTGTTAGCCATCCATGAATGAACTTCAAACAGGGGCCAGTAAGGGCACTAAATTGGGATTAACCAAGTTCCTAAACATATTCTTGTTACTCATATTCCAGGCTTTTGTGTATTGAGTAAAATTGAGATGTACATATTGTTGCCCAAAGAGTGGTTTGAAAGCACAGAGGTGATACTGGATAAAGACTTAGTTGTGGATGTTGTTTCATTCACATTTTGCCCTTAGATTTTGGATCTTGTTTTGCGTTATCTCTGCTGTTTAGAGATTAGATAAAATCTTTGAAGATACATACTTTGGCCTATTCACTGGCTCATTTGTTTACTCTCAGTCTGTGTCAAGCTACAGTCTTTTCAAGCAGGTCCTGTAAAGTACACAAATGCTTGTGGTAAGGTCTGGATTGACTAAATAGAGCTTTAGCAATCTTTAATGACAATCTCTTATTGATAGGAAATGGTTTAAAATCAGATTCCATTACAGTTTATGCTTTTGATCTTCTACCATTCCCATTTTGGATTCCAGAATGGTGCATGTTCCTAACAGAAGTGTAATCTTGAATTGATTGCAATAATTACTGATCTCATCATTGACAAGCAACTACATTCTTTAAGTCCTTTGGTTTAGGAAGACATAGTCCCAGATTTAGCCATTCCTGGGTTCCAAGTCCTTCTTTCAGATGACAGCTCTTGTCAATGATCCACTGGTTTGTCAAGTTTCATGTCCGACCATACAAGAGCAAAGATTACCCAGTTATTGTAAAAGAAAAACAGAATGGCAGGTCTGCACTGTCAAACGAGAGGGCCACTAGTCAAGTAGGATAAGACTTGAACTGTTGAGAGGTCTGTTTTTATCTTTGACCTTGGCTAGCTTTGCTTCTGGTTTGCAGTTGTGTCCTCTGGCAGTGAGTAGCCTTCAGCAGACTGTTAGTCTGATTGAGGTCACTGGGAAGCTCAGGAAATGGATGTAGGGAAGAAAGAAACAGAAAGAATTCCCCATTGGCTGCCTCAAGCCTGGCTGCGGCAACGTTTTGCCAGCATTTTTAGCATTCCTTTGGTGTTCCTCATATAAAAGTGTCTAAGGGACACATAATACACATGCAAACCCATGCTCACATTTTAGATTGGAAAGTTATTCAACGTAAAAGCACACTGGACTGAAAAACACAGCAGCAGACTTAGTACCAAGATGCTTGGTAAACATTACAACATCTTCACATACACATTCTGTGTTTTGCTCTTCATAACCCTGGTGATAAACATCTTAAACCAGTCTAAGCTGGTATTAGCTGCCTTTAGCCTGTCTAACTGTTCTCCTAGCCTGGCCAAGCTGAGACTCAGTTGGTTTAGCTGGTCAGCCAGCTGGTCTCCTTGCCAGGCCAAATGACAAGGGCCAAAATCCTCTTTAAAACCAGAAAACAGACAAGCTTGACCATACTGGGAGACCATTTAAGACTAGCAAACCAGTTTAGGCTGGTTTGAGCTGTTTGTTTTTTTAAACAAGGAAATGCTGATTTTCAGAATATCCATACAAATGGAAAAAGACAAGGATGTGCATAGTGTGCTTAAGAAACAACACCTAAGTTTAAAGGAGGGCAAAACCTGCATGAAATTCACGACATCCTGTATTTTAACTGATACAGTTTATGGTATCAATATGTGCATGTAACAGAGTCTATCTCTTTGAAAGACTCTCCTGTATCTCATCTTGTTTCATTTTCCAGTGGGTTTCATAATACAGAGTTGGGTAACTGATGCATAACATGTCCATAATTTGTTTTTGTTTTAAAGGGAAAGTTCACCCTAAAATGAAAATTCTGTCATCATTTAGGCACATAATTGCCTTGTTCAACACCACATAGCTTTTTGTTCTTCCTTGAAATAAAAAACGCTACGTAAGGCACAATGTTACCCTTAGTATCCATTAACTTTCATTGTTTAGAAGAAAGATGCCATGAAAACGATATTTCATGAAAAATACACATTCACAAAGTGGTAAGTCATTGTAATAAAGCTTTGTCCATTATGCACAAATGTACTGTATGTGAGTGCGAGCATGCATGTGTAGTTTTAAAATAGAAGTTTATAGCATGTGCGACAGAACGTGTTGGAACAGCTCAAGCTCGTGAGCTCTGACATCCAACTAGGAGGGGTGTCTCTTCCAATCCCACCCCACGGGGCAACAATTAGTTTACCACCATCCCATCCCAACATACTTCAAAGCCAGCCTCCCTTGCATACCAACACAATAACGCATGTGGTATTCCAGAATGTCAAGTACTTCATCAATCGAAAAGTCGTAAAAACACTAAACATCGATTCACCATTAGACTCACGTTGTTTCAAGTTCGTATGACAAAATTTTCATTTTTGTTCGTACTATCCCTTTAACCCATCCTTTTGGCACAGATCAATTCTCATGATGATGTCGTCTCTTTTGAATTTAAAATAAGAAACATCTTGTACATTTTGTCAAACTTCTTGTTGCTCCAGGGCTTTTATTTTTGGATTTATCTTGAAGTTTCTCTCACAGTAACTGTTAGAATAGCATCAACTGTACTTTTCCAGTCGTAGCTTGTTGGAAAACGGGATGAAAAGCCAAGCGGGAGATAGACTGGTTTTTATAGCCTTGCAAATACTCTACACATGTTCCTGGGATATTAGAAACAGATACTGCCTCACCTATGGCTGCATGTGAAACTGTGCTGTGGGATTGAGCAACATTTGATCTTCTGCTTTTCTTATTTTAAATACACTACCCTTCAGATGCTTATTATTGCATAACATGTCTATTGGTAGAATAAAGGCAGTGTAAAGTTGACAGTTATGTGTACACCAGACTTAATGCAGTTAATTTCCCTGGTGTCTCGAATTCTTCTGCAGGGTTTATGGCATAACTTCAGTCAGAGAGATCTCGATAGGAAAATGTTTTCCATATTTTTCTGATCAGTGCATTTTTTCTCATTCTCAGGTCTTTGGTTTGTAGACAGATAGTCGCCTTCAGAAAACATTAACAATCATGAATATGGTGTAAAGCTTCTTTTTGAAACTCAAGCGCTGGATTTAGCCCCGAGTTAAATATAGTTACTCATTAGATCTTCTCCAGGCGCAAACCATTTGGTGCTCGGTAGTTAAGACACCGAGCAATTGTTTGACGGATTAAATTGATATTGCATAAACTCTGTGTCAGCCTATTCAACTCAAAGGCCATTAAAGAGATTTCACGCTGCGACAGATTCAAGCTGTTTGCTTTTCACTGTGTTCAGTATGATTTTCAACTCTCATCCGATTTCACATTAGCAACGATGGCTCTTTCAAAACGACAAATATCAGAAGACACTGGGGCAAGTAAAAGGTGTACAATAGGGCTTATTAATGCCAAAAAAAGAGAGAAAAAAACATCTCTTGTGGAGTAAAAAATATTTTAGATTGAAAATGCATTGTCATCACATAAATAATGGTAGTAACTCAGCAGATTTCAGGCTACTTGAACTTTCGGAAGCAACGTGTCGATTTCCTGTGAGATCATGTTGTTTTATCTTGATATAATGTCTACTGATGAATCATTTAGAACAAGAGCAGAAGCTAGTATTAAGTACATTCTGTAGGGTCAAATTTGACTTGTAAGTGAGTGCAATTGAAGAAGTTGGGTCATATTCCTTTTTAACGCATAAATCATTTACAAATCATCTTTGACAAAAAAAAAAAAAAAGCACCAATTAATTGGATCAGTGCACCACCAATGATATTTGGCTTTGTCTCTGTATTCTTCCTGCAGATTCTCCCGGTCGGACGAGCTGTCACGACACCGTCGGTCTCACTCTGGAGTTAAGCCCTACCAATGCCCTGTCTGCGAGAAGAAATTTGCCCGCAGCGATCACCTGTCCAAACACATCAAAGTCCATCGCTTTCCACGAAGCAGCAGGACAGCACGCACTGTACACTGACCCCACACAACCCTCCTCCAGAGGAGTGAGAGAGATAGAGAGATCTAGAGAGTGACAGATTGACTTGTGGTACTGTCATAATTTATTACGTGAGGTTCCGATTAACTGAAGAAGAATTTGGAACTGCTACTTGACTCATCCGCCTTGCAGATATTCTAAGCTTTGTAGATTGTATTTTTATAGTCTTCATGATTGTTTTCTATGTCTCGAGAACAAATTTTGCAATGTTCAAAGTATTTTTTTTTTTTGTGCTTTGAGGTATAAATTGTTGATGTTTCGGCCAATAACTAATGCATCAACATTCCTTGTTTATTCTCATGAGAAAGTCGCTTCTCTTTGCCAACGTAAAGTGTTTAGCTCCTCTTAACCAAAAATCTCGGGTTCATTTTAACTACTACTGATCATTGGTAGGATTGTGCCATTATAAGCTATTGGCAAACTGAGATTTTTCCTCTTGACCTTCTGTTGTATGCTAGTAAATGAGCCGGATCTCATGAAAAAAGTGACTGGCAACATTTTTGCAAATTGATATTACATGGCTCCTTACAAGTATCACGACCGGTACTAGGTGCAATGCCCACTGAGTGGCGCTAAAAGCGAGTTTAAGGTTAATGTATCCATCCATCCATCCATCGTCAACCGCTTATCCTGTGTACAGGGTCGCAGGGGGCTGGAGCCTATCCCAGCTAACATTGGGCAAAAGGCGGGGTACACCCTGGACAGGTCGCCAGTTCATTGCAGGGCCACACATAGACAGACACACACTCAAACTCACATCCACACCTAGGGCAATTTTTTGGAGACACCAATTAACCTAGCCTGCATGTCTTTGGATGGTGGGAGGAAGCCGGAGCACCCAGAGAGAACCCACACAGACACGGGGAGAACATGCAAACTCCACACAGAATGGCCAGGGCAACCGGGGTTTGAACCCATGACCTTCTTGCTGTGAGGCGACAGTGCTAACCGCTGCACCACCGTGCTGCCCAGGTTAATGTATTTTTAAGATTAATGCTCTATTGAGTTTTTAATCATCAAAATGTACCTCCCATCCCTAAACCTTAAACCTAAACATAAACAAAATGACATTTTCAGAAAAAGCAAATGCGAGGTGAAAAATGCAATTGCTGAAGCAAACATATCATTTTGTGGTGCTTCTATGACACTTTCGGCTCATGTGCCAACTCACATGCTCTTTAGTACTTGTACCCCAGTCCTTTTTATCGCATTTTTTTTTTTTATGAAGTTGGGCTATAGTAAAAGTGTAGAGATGTCGTAAGTTAGCATTGTATGAGGAACTGGGCAAGAATGTCTATAAACTGATAATCTCCGGTTTTACTCGTGATTTGTGTGAGAGGAAATAAAAGTTGTTGTTTTAGTGCCTCTAATGTTCATTTCACCAGGAAAGTGCCGTGAGCAATGTAAAAATTAGGTTGCAAAAATGTAGGTATAGTAAGGTGATTCTAGGAGACCAGGTAGTAGTAAACTGTGAAACGCCTCATGGTCACACCATATATTAAACAATGAAAGTCAAAGTACACAGATTTGTTGTATGTGAACTGTCCTCCTGATCAGTATTGAAATGTTCTTCTATTTAAATTTTTTTTGTTGTTAATGCAAAACCTTTTTTTTTTCATTTCATTTGTTGCTTTCATAAAAGACTTAAGTCTAAGTCTAAAAACAAGATACCTTCTGGGCCTTTGTGTAAATGTTTGCAATTGGGGCCAAGGCATGTGTGGTTAGGTTCTTGTGGTTAGTGGATTATTTTCAGCAGCAATGGTACACATTTCATATTTGTCTCTTACCCTAAATTAGATTATATAAACTGTAAGTCAGTCATTGTTGATATGTAAGCTTGGTCAATACTCAATGTCACATAAGTATTTTACAACTCTGCTTTCCCTGATGAAAAGACCAGCTTAGACCAGCATGAATTTGAATTCCAATGTGGTTTATGCAGGTTAGTGATGGTTTGATGATGGTCCAGCTGGTTGGACCAACAATACTGGTCTTTTCAACAGATTTGCCATTTGAAATAACTCTCTCCAACCAGAACAAGACTGCATAACTCTTTATTCTGACCTACCTACCTGCCTCAACAAATCTGAATGCTGTACTGGAATACCAATCCATTTTTCTTTTTTTACTGCAAGTTTGAATTACACAAACTGGAATAGAAAGGTGCTAACCAGCCTCAAACACAAGCTTCTTTACAATGGGACAAAACCAGGTCAAACCATGCTTGAGAAATGTAGTCCTGGAAGCATCTGGATTTTAGAGAGGACATTCTTCGTGGGAACTGTAGTCATGGACACAGCTTGACTACCGATACGGCATGTTGATCATACAGTATGTTCACTTAAAGGAATGTGCTTAAAATGTAGTGGGGTGCTGATATCTTCTTCTAATGTTTAACAAAATGATATGTCTTCTCTGAGTAGAGTCGGTTAAAGGATCTGGAATTGGATTTTTATGGGTTGTTAGATGTAGGGCTTTGTAGCAACCTTGAAAATCTCTTCTCTGCAGTCTATTTTTCCCAAAACAATAGCTCAAATGGAAACATCTACAAAGTTAAACAAGTGCCTTAGGTATGCAATCGACATGCAGTTGCTCTTTACTGGGCAGACATAGCACAACAGCCAACAGGAACCTGTAGATGCATCCACGAATATACACATAAAGCATATATGATTACATATGATAGGAACGCTGCCATTCAAAGAACCAATCAGGACCGCCCTGACTCGTTCTCTAGCCACCCAAAATGCTTGTATTCATATTGAAATCTCTGACTTTTAATTACAGTGAATTTGAGCACATTTTGAGATATCATTGAGATCTCTTTTTAATCTCTAGAAAAGACATGAGATTACTAGGGTCATTTTCTTCTCAGAAGACAAATCTGAGAAGCTGGAGATTTACAGTAAATGAAAAAGAAACAATTGAGACATTAATGAGATCTCATTTATGATCTTTCCTGTAGTTAGCTCTGCATTATAGAGCATAACATCGAGAAACAATATGCTTTCCTAACTGCTGCATAGAGGAATGCTTAGAAATGATTATGGTATTGTATTTCTGCTCAGATCATTTAGCATTTCTTGTGGTCTAGAAAACTGATCTCTTGGATCAGATACCTGTATAACAGAGCAGGAAGAAACTAGAACCACTCAGGCCTCTAACAAACTAAACAGGACCAGGACAAGTTCCAGAAGATCCCTTTAAATGAAGAAAAGTGTACCACAAGTTTAAGCCAACACATATGGTGCATTAGTAGATGTTTTGCTGCTGTTTGTGCCTGTAAACTTTGAGCATACCAGTGCCATTGAGTCCTATTTAAGTATGTGAAGATGAGAGCATTTCTAAAACGTAATAATGTCCACACATTTTAAATACTATCATACTTCTTCAAACGTGTTTTGTTGTTCTCTGAATTGTCGTCCCTCTTGCATAAGAGCTAACCATGCAGAATCAATTTTGATGGGAACAGATGATTTGTTGCATTGCTCATTGCCTCACCCAACTGAAAATCAGAGTAAGAATATGCTCGACTGACACTTATTGTTGATCACGGTCTAATGTCCTATGAGCTTGATATTCCCTGTGTAAGTTCACGACCGTCGTTTGTGTAAAGAGTAACAGAAAGACACACAGGCGGAGGAGACTGCGTACTGTTAGTGATGCATTCCTTGCCGTCTACATGAATTTCTCTGTGAAATAGGTGCTTATGACCACCATTGAATGTATGTATACTGTATGTACAAACTTTGTACAAAATGTAGTTGGATCAGAGAGTACCGGATATTGTTCTACAGACGTATCTCACGTCTTTGATTGTATAAATGTCCCCTGTAAAATGTATACCAATGTACATAATAACAACAATTCAATATATATAAAAATACAAATGTTATATATTTTTCTTGATATACATAAGATGCATTTACAAATAAAGTGAAAAAAAGAACTTTGAGTTTTTTAACATTTATGATTTTTGGGCAGATCATTTATTGTCCTAGACAATGGCTAAGGCCTTAAAGAATGTTGTGTGTTCAACACAAGTTAAGCTCGAACAATTGCATGAGTGAGTAAATGATGAGAGAATTTTCATTTTTGGGTGAACTATCTCTTTAAGCCCCAGCTCTAACAAAGGAGTAAATGTGAGCCAAACAGTAAATGCTAAGCGGTATCATAAAATATATTTTAGTACATCTTATATATTATTTACAGATGTATCTTATTTGAGGGTATGGTGTATTACGGCAAGGTGGAAGTCCTCATAATTAATTACAGAAGCTTTGCCTATAAATATAACTAGTGGTGTAGAATGCATGGCATTTATCCTATATTTCCTCAAAATGTTATCACAACAGCCTATTGCTTGTTCAATTGCTGAGCTTTTGCCACTTTAAGACTCATTTACAGTGACTTTCTTCCTTGTACTTCACCCAGAGTAACGAAGAAGATCTAAACAATCTTCAATACATCTATAAAATGTTTTCTCTCGGATGTATAAGACATTCAGAAGATCTTTTTGAAACATTTACATCTTTTGCAGATGTTTAGAAGACGTTAATTGAAATGTGATGCTTTCCAGATGAAACACTCTCAAACAGACGTCTCAGAGATCTGGAATGCCTCATTTTAGAAAAACAAAAGATCAGTAAAAGAAGCTATTTCATGGCTAATGCTAAAATTAGCATGCTACATGTGGCCATAATATGCACCAGTTACCATCTGTTACTGTATTTTGTAGGCTTGATGTGCACTAGTGGCAGTATGAAGACCTTTAACAGCCGGTAAGAACGTTTCCCTGAAAGTTTGTGCTGGCAAGCTGTTTGAAACCACAGCAACAAACTCAAAAAAACCTTTTTTGGACATATTTAGTTCAAAATGACATCTCATGCATTCCTTCATTGATTTCTCTTAAAGTATATTGCCACCTTTGGACAGCAAATTACAAGAAATCAGGGGATAATGGGATGAGAACATGATACAGACCAGACATGAATCTGGATCTTCAACATAAGCATAGACTTAATATATCAGAGCTAGCTAACCACGTGCTAACAGCTAAACCACAGCGCTTGTCACAAACAACACCCATTTATTAATACACCACAGGAAGCTTATATGTTTTTTCCCTTTACACACCAGTTGTAAGTGCAAGACACCTGTACATTGTTTATGCTTATTCACTCTGCATAAGGATTATCATTGAAAAGATGCTATGCAATGCCCTGATGTTTATAGCTAAGCTCCAATTATGCTGCTCCCTTCACAAGCCCCCAACCACCTGTGGCACTCCTAAGATGAGAGGGTGGGAGGGAGTCTGGAAGATAAGAATGCAGTGAAGTGATGCTCTTTTTTTACGGCCATCTGTTGGACAGGCTCACTGATGCGAAGTCAATCCACAGACTACTGCCAATATCTATAGATGTTAGCTACCCTCAGATGGCAAATCTTGGACCTGCCTGTCCAAAAAACATCTGTCCAAGGTTTTTGTCTACTTCTTGTTTCAGATTGCAGTTATCAGTGTGTTTGGCAGTAGCTTACTGAAAGTGCAGCAATGCTGCTGACTAAACTATGTTTCAATTCATTTATTGTTAACATGATAGAATGCTATATTGTTGGATTTGCAATATTGTAAAGAGCTGTTCAGGTTGTAGTCCAAAACCCTGAAGAGAATTTGCCATGGGTTCCCTCTGGATTTTCCAATGGGTTTTTAATAATGGCAGTTTTGCATTTAAGAGTAAATTAAGGACTGTGGTAAACATTGCTTGAAGATACTTAAAAAAAAAAAAAAACCTGCAGCCTCAGAATTCATGAATGAGATATGAAAGTGTATGATTTATATTTTAGAAAAAAAAAAAAAAAAAAAACCTCCAAGTATCTTCAAGTAATGTTTACCACAGACCTTATTTACTTATAAATACAATTGGCAATTATAAAAAAACCTATAGGAAAATCCAGAGGGCACCCATGGCGAATTAGCCTTCTGTATTCGCCTACAAATTGACGTTACGGTTGAATATCTCTATTGCATGCACAGCTTAACAGCTGAGCGAACTACAGGTATGTTAATGGACAAACATGTACATGTGCTCAAATGAATCAGTGAATTGTCTTTTGTCTTTTTAGTAGCAAAATACAAATAACTATAATTATTACTACAATTGTGCTAAATAATATAATATTTTTATCAATGCTTTTGTTCATCATCACTATGCTTTCAAAGTGTTTTCTGGTTTAATTTATGGTAGTGTACATGTCATGGGTCCTACATAACCCACCCAGAGCAGGATTTGAACTAGTGATAACCAGTATGAGATTGTCACTGTTTTTGTATCAGATAAATACTTCTCCAAATGAGGTAAAAACAACACAAACAATGTTTGTTCTTAGTAGCTTGTGGAGTAGCTAACTTTTTCAAAAGGCTTGACTGTAGCTTAACCAACTACTTGACAAGCTACAGTTTCAAAGCAGCTTCCCCAAACAACATGCACTTTAAAAGTTTTATTTAAGTCAGACTCAACCAATAATTCTTCTTTTTAAAATGTCATTCATATGCTTTGGCCCAATGCTGAAAAGACCAGCATTGCTGGTCACCAACCTCTGTTGTGTTTTGGTGCTGGTTTCCCAATATGTGATGCTGGTGTGTCTAAATTAGGCTTTTACCAGCTCCATCAGAAAGACCATGCTGGTCAGTCAGCAACACCAGCTTGGTTATGCTGGGCTATGCTGGTCCATCAGCTAGACCAGCATAAACCAGCCTAGACCATCATGGGAATTGCATGCTGATTAAGCTGGTATTTTCAGTAGGGTCCAATTGGATTCCTGCAAAGTCAGACTAACAGACCTAGAAAATACGATTGTAGCTCGGCTTCTTCATGCATGTTAACATGTTAATTGGAGCACAATTGGTCTTGGTATTTTGCACATGCTTTAAAAGACACCGGTGATGCAGGATACCTTAACACTTCCTAAACAAATTCCTTTCATTCACATATTTGATTACGCATTTCATCATGTATACTTGGACACCTGCTGTAGCTCGATTTGAACTGGGCATGTAAGGATCATTCCTGGGATTTGGTAATATTTCAATTTATTCCAAACTACATTTGATTAATTGTCTGAATACACCCCAATATTAGGCACATATTAAACCTCCAACAAAACATATTTGCACACATCAGGCATCAAAGCCCTTTTTTATATTTTCTATCTTTTGTTCTCAACCCATCACAGACATAATGGAAGTGATTTGAAAACGATTCTACACAATACTTGTTAATAAATATATCCCTCATACCTATTTACTGACTACAAATATAAAATTAATGACAGTTTTCTTATTTTTATATGATGAAGCTACAAAAAGTCAAATTGTGTCTGTGGTTAACAATGAACGAAATTCTGATTTTTTATTAAAACCCCAACTTTTTTTGCTAGCCCTCATGCCACACTATACATTGATTTTTAATTGTTCACATTTTAATCATCCAATATTGTCACTCTCGTCTAAACCCTCTCACAACTCTCCAACCATTAGGATTATTTGCACCCACATATTTTTAAAGGGATAGTTCACCCAAAAATGTCAATTCTCTGATCATTTACTCACCCTCATTCAATCCCAGATGTGTATGGCTTTCTTTCTTCTGCAAAACACAAACGACGATTTTTCGAAGAATATTTCAGCTTTGTAGGTCCATTCAATGCAAGCGGATGGTGATCAGCACTTTAAAGCTCCAAAAAGCATAGACAATCGTTGTAAAAGTAATCCATATGAATCCGTTGGGTAAATTAATGTTTTCTAAACCGATACAAATGCTCTGGGTGAGAAAAAGTTTAATATGAGGGGACAGAACACTCGCAGCATGTAAGCGTGTTGGCATGTTCACGCATACAACCGGACATTGAATTTAATTAACCCCATGCAGTGTTGGGTGTAACGTGTTACAAAGTCTTTGTCTGCTGCAGAAAGATTTGATGTTCTGAAGAAGTTCAGATGTAAAAGAGGACTTCATGTGACATATTTTGTGAAATTCAGCCTTTTGCAACAAACGTAAGTGCTTGGAGAAGAAATTTTATATATATATATATATATATATATATATATATATATAATCATGCATTATATATACATCCTTTCTCAGAAAGGAATGCATACTGTATGAATGCCTACATTAATGACAAATATTACAGATACATTTTATACTTTTTCTTCTAGGTCTAAATTTAGTGAAGCACCTCAGGTACATGACAAAATGCTTTGTTTACGATAGAAAGGTGACCAAAATATCAATGATCCTTAAGTTCAATAATCTTGTCATTTAAGTTAAGATCATGTATCAGTGGAGTGGTGGTGGTGTGGTGGTCTAATGCACATAACTGGTAATCAGAAGGTTGCTGGTTTGATCCCCACAGCCACCACCATTGTATCCTTGAGCAAGGCACTTAACTCCAGGTTGCTCTGGGGGGATTGTCCCTGTAATAAGTGCACTGTAAGTTGCTTTGGATAAAAGCGTCTGCCAAATGCTAACTTAAATGGTGGTGTACGTTACTAGTACTTCAGACTTTATAAATAATGAAACTTAATCAAAATGAACACTAATTACCCTGAAGTGACTTAAAACAAAGCACAATTTTTACAGCAAAACATAATGAAAACACATAAAGAGCAAATGCTTTGACTAAATACACTTAAATAAATTCAAGAGCAGGGGATTGTCGGTAGTGTCTTCGGCCACAATGCTTCACCAGTGGGCATGCTCAGTAGATACAATTTAAATTACCATTTCATAGAGGTGCACAAACAATTAGGAGGGTGTTGGGGGGTCAGTGATCAAACTGAGCATGCTCAAAAGCCTGTATGTTCTACCTTCACCACCAAACTTGATATTGTATGTGCTCACTGTTTAAAAATGTAAGTTGAAAATTAGATAGTTCAATCAACTTTTAAAATTGAGCTTATCTGACAATATTGAAGATGTAGATATTTGACATATCTACATCTTCTATAAAGCCTTCAGCATTTATTTAAGTGAACCACCACTTTAAAAATTCTGAGGGAATTAAATCTAACCATATCCCATGCTGTGAGGAGACCATAATAACTGTTTCCTTACTGTAATGAAGGGCCTTTGAGGAGCAGGGCCCCTGAGAGGGTCAGTTGTTTCACCAATGTTGGCATATCCAGGATCATCTTGTAAGAGATCAACTTTGTGGACTTTTTGAGCGATGTGTTATTTTCTCACAGGTGTGTGGCAATAAGTAGTCAAGTTTACTTTTCTATTTACACATGGCTTTGCTTTTCCCTCTGTTTTTAAATCCAGCTGTTTCTTTGAGTGGCATGATTTATCACTGTATCTTGGAAAGCAACGTTTTATTATTTAATTTTAGATTAAAGCTATTAATCAGTCTTTCAGTGGTCGCTGCAACACCGGTTGTTTAGAGAGCTATATTTCGTGAGTAGTCTTGGTCTTGCTGCGCTTGGGGAAATGCAATGGTCTTCCAGCAATTTGACAGATTTATTTTTGGAGCGTTTACCATTGTTGGGAAGAGTAGATCCATCTGCCATGCCACTGGGGTAACTTGAGGTCAAACGTTTGTTGACTTGTTCCCTTAATGAAAAGAACCATTTACAGAACCAAATACAGTGGCCAAACAAAGTATTTGGGAAATTAAGACATATTTCAAAAGATCTGAATATCGATGCATAACTTACTAAATATCAAACTAAATAGCACCTACAAACAAATTATTGCAAAACAAATTGAACTTAAAATGTTTCTTCTGGACCATTTTTGCAAGGACTTTAAAGCTACTAAAGCTATTTAGAATTGTATTTTATTTTTTTGTATGAAGAGTAACCACAGGTGAAGTTCATCAATTTAACTATGGGTATGTTCCCTCTAACATTTTAGTCCGAATACATTTAATCTTAATTTGAACAATATACAGTACCTACGTTTTATTTTATTGATTGATATAGGCTATATATTGCTTGAAACCATGTTGTGATACAATATTTCCCCTTCTGTCACTCACTCGACGTTGTGTCGAATGAAGTGACACAAGGTGTCTTCCTGGGATGCCAAATGTACCTCTGAACCTGAGAAAAGGCCAATGTCAAGGACATATGGGTATAAAGGGAAGCGGGGCAGCGAGGGCCAGTCAAATTTTTCTTCGGAGCCGAACGGTTGCGCAACAAGCAAGCTGAAGTTCACCACTGTTTCACTCGCCTCTGTCAGCGAGAAGCACTGCTGTTGGATCTACGGACTGTCAGCGTTTTGTGCGTCATTCACACATGCGCTTCTTATTCACTGTGCTAAAAGAGTGTCACAAAACACTCTTTGCTCTTTTGTCTGGCATATGATAAAAGCGTTGAAAAAAATTCCATAGATGTTGAAGAGGGACCCGAGCCATATCAAGGGACCAAAATAGCATAGAGACTTGGGGGTGGGCTCTTTTGACTTGGGCTCATAACGAACCACCCAGACCACCCTAGCAACTGCATAGCAACACACTAAAAACCGCTCAGAACCCATTAGCAAACGCATAGCAATGCCCTAGGAACCACCCACGACACCCTAGCATTTAGTTTGCATGCCAAGCACAACTCACATTTTCACATACATTGAAATGTAACTTTTTACACTTTTTGAAGTGCATAAAGACATTTTGAACCATTTTATTTATTGACGATGTCCCCAAAATGTGCATTTTTCCCACTATTATAGCTATTGGTCAGAAATGTGGACGTACACTGAAAATATTATACCTATTTATAGGGGGAAAAAAAAGCATTTATCTTCCAAAATTTTAGTCAGGCCTCAAACCTTGGCGACCATTCCTTTCCGTGGTGAGTATGTCCAATAACAAATGTGCATTTGTTAGCTGTGAAGCCCTTTTTTTCTTCACAGGAAAGGCAAATGATTGTTGAGGAGAAAGAACAGCGCCATGATTAAAGATGTCAGCCAGCATGGGAAGACCCTGTTTTAATATCTTACATTGGTGCATTCGGTTTGTATATACTAAGTATTAATATAATTTCAGTTATTGGGTTCTAGTTTACAGCAAATACTGTATGCACTGCAAGGCTGTGATATATTTACTGCACAGAATAAATATTTATTTTTTACTGGGAATGAATAACTAACTCATAAACCCCAGGGCACCTCTGTTCCACTTAAATACTGATTTAGAAACATATTACCAGCTGACTGCAGCTGGCATGGACAGGGGTTATCATTAGACAATATGGTATTACAAGAGAGCAGGGGAGGGGGCAAACACACTCATTTTACTCTGTTGAAGGTTGTTGGCTCACAGCCCCTCTGTGTGTGTGTGTGTGTGTGTGTGTGGTTAGAGAGAAAGAGAGATTGGGAAAAGATGCAATTCGTTGTGCAAAATCCCTCATCAGGAGAGGACTTCATATTGCATAATGTGCACTATTGCAAACAGCTGAATAAAATTGACATCGTTGTGACATCTAAAGGATGCACCGTAGTCTGTAGAAATAGTGTGATTTCAGTTATCAACATGAAATCAAGCAATTTGAATCTCAGAAGCTTACTAAAAATGCTAATACCTTTTTTTTTTTACCAGATGTTGTCTTTGAGTAGCCCGTGATTGTATGACAGAGACACAATTATTCGCATCACAGATGAATAGTTCAGGCCCCTAAACGTTTTAAGGACAATCTCATACTCTAAATACATACATCTGATACTCTAAACATGGAAATGATATTTCTTACATAACAAAACACAGCTAGACTCGTAGTCTTTATGAGAAATTCACTCTTGAAACTAAAATAACTTACATGGTGGCCCTAATTCAATGGTTGCGAAATCACAAAGTCAATACTAGAATAACATACTAACTGCTCTTGAAAATATTATCCTGTGGTACAGTCTAGACAGAGGAGAAGACTATGGAGGATAAAGACACTGAACAAATAAGGACTTTGATACTACCATGGAGGGGAACATTGTTTGCAGATACTGTATAACTTATTACATTGCTTATATAATATGTTGTCTTCTACTTCATCATTAATTGTTGTTATTTATATATTTTCTTAGACATGTAAAACTTTTTCCGAGTTTAAAGTTTGAAACACTGTAAAAAATAGTTCTGTCAGGTAATATAAAAATGTTAGCACATGTGCTTTATGTTGTATCATGTAAATTAACTGGTTTTATAAAAATGGAAAATACGTTTTAATATGACCAAATCAACCTGACGATATTATATGACATCACGAATATATTTTACAAGGGTTATGTCAGGTTGAAAGTGCTCCTTAAGGTAACAACCTGACATTTTAACTTTTTACAATGCATTTTATTTGCAATATGAATGTGCTATAGTCACAGTATGTATTGAATTTATGTGTGTGTATATTAACTCTTTGTGTTGCATCTTTGCTCTTGACAAGACTCAGCGTTTCTCTCTATGCTCTGTGTTATCGATCCTGTGTTTACAGTGATGGTAAGAGCTCGGATTCATCAATATTTGTCTCTGCGAACCTTTGGTGTTCAGGTAACGGTGACGTGAGTGATTTCCAAACAGTCTGTTCTCTGCCAGATGAACTGTTCCGAGGGACATTTTCACTCTGCTGGATGATCATGACACAATTTCAGTTTGATAAAGATTTTTGTCACAAAGTGTTACATAAGGACACACTAAAAGATTTGTATGATGTTTTATTTGCATTTGGATATCAAGCTGTTCAGTCTTCATCCTTTTGAATGTATTATTGTATTTTTAAAAAGCATACATTTAGCAAAATTACGGAATTGTTTCAATATTTTTTTATTTTTATAATGAAACTAAATATGACATTTTTATACAGAGTTTTTAGTCTGAACAGAAAAGGAAAGTTTTCCCAAAATTAAAATGATATAATTTACTCTTACCAGTATGTTGTTCCAAATGTTCCAAACTTAATGTAATTTCATTCATAGAACATAAAAGGAGCATTTTTGAAGAATATCCTGGCCACACTTTTTCATGTAAAGTGAACGAGGACTGGGGCTGTCAAGTTAAAAGCATCATACGCCATAAAAGCATCATAAATCATGTGACGGCTTTGTGTTAGTAAAAGGCCAAAAACTGCCAGGATATTTTTCAGCATTTGTGTTTCATGGAAGTAAAAATGTCATATGGGTTTGGAGCAACATGAGGGATGTTAGAGAATATAATGACATTTTTATTTTTTGAGTGAACTATCCCTTAAATACTATTTAATTTTCAGCTAAATACCCCACCCCCTCAGTAATGTGAGCATATATATTCTTGGTAGCGTATATTACCCCATGAACTTTGCATCTTGAGTGACTTAAATCCCGTTATTTATGACGTCAATATTTTTTAGCTCATTAAATGCCTCTAACTTAAGTAATAAACTTGTGTAACTCATCCCTTTTTAAACAATAAAACAAGCGAAAAAGCTATCAGACTTGTGATTTTCCTGGCAAGCGATAAAACGAGTGAAGCATGTTAGTGACCTGAATATTATAGTGACTTGGGGGTGAGCTCTTTTGACTTGGGCCAGCACCCACCCAAATCCCTTCCAATGCTCTAGCAATAAAATAGCAACGTGATAAAAACCACTAAGAACACCTTAGCAGCCACATAGCAACACCCTGGCAACCACCCATAACACCCTAGCACAGGGCTGGACTGGGAAGAGAAATCGGCCCGGGATTATACATAGCAACTGGCCCAAAATCTGGCCCACCGGCCCTTTCTGCATATTGTGGCAGCATTTTGTGGTCTGCTCTGCATAATGTGGCGGCTCATTTTAGCTTATCGAGGCCATTCGGCCCGTTTTGTGGCTAAACCACCGGACCCTTCGGTTCTCCCGATGGCCAGTCTGCCCCTGATTGGTCCCAAAGTGCGTCGGCCCAATGGGAAAATGCCCGGTATGCCAGATTACCAACCCTGCCCTGCCCTAGCATCAAGTGCGGCAAGTTGCCTGGGCAATCAGCAGACATTTATGTTTTACAGAAAATGTAAAAATAACGTTCCTACGTGTTACACTCGTGAGTAACGAGCACACTTAAAGGAATAGTTCCTTTAAGTATCATTTACTCACCCTTATGCCATCCCAGATGAATATGACTTTCTCAATTCTGCTGACCACAAACAGAGATTTGTAGAAAAATATTTTAGCTCTGTTGTTACATTCAACACATTTGAATAGTGGCCTGAACTTTGAAGGTCCAAAATGCACATAAAGGCAGCATAAAAGTAACCTATATGTCTCCATTGGTTAAATCAATGTTTTCAGAAGCGATATAAGTGTGGATGAGAAACAGATCATTATTTAAGTCTGTTTTTACTATAAATTCTCCTCCCTGCGCAGTAGGTGACGATATGCACAAAGAATGTGAATCGCCAAAATCAAAATAAAGTGAAAGTGGAGATCTATAGTAAAAAAAAAAGGCTTAAATATATATCTATTTCTCACTCACACATATTTAGCTTCTGAAGACATGGATTTAACCACTGGAGCCGTATGATTACTTTTATGCTGCCTTTATGTGCTTTTGGAGCTTTAAAATGCTGGTACTCATACACTTGCATTGTATGTACCTATAGAGCTGAGGATTCTAAAAATCAAGTTCAGCAGAAGAAAGAAAGTCATATTCATCTAAGATGGCATGCATGAGGGTCAGTAAATTGTAATAGAATTTTAATTTTGGGGTGAACCTTTAACTCAATCACTATGATTATCAAAAGTCACTTTGACCTACGTAACAATCAACCAAGACATATTTGGAAAATAACAAAAATGGCTGTAAATATCTCATTAATACTCACCTAAAGTAAGAATACTGTAATTTAAGCAAGTATATGATCCTTTGCTAATAAATCACTCCTGTGAGTCAAAAAGAAGCCGATTTCAGCACAGTTATTATTAGTAAAGCATATTCCCTAAAGAAAAACTACTGATCATATAATCAGGTCTTGAACCTCCAACACAGACACACAATTTACTTAACAAGCCTGCAAAGAATTACTCAGTGTTGTGTAACATTACAAAATGGGCTCTCTTCAACAGTCCAAACCTCAAATAAAGCTTCTTTTGGTTTCTGTGTCCAAGTATACACACAGTTTCTTCACCGTTTGATGCAAATTGCTCACAAACCTGGACAGAAAAGTCTCAATCTGACAAGGGTTGCGAACTGTTACTTATTGGACGGGACGTCCCATATTTTGGCTCAAATGAAGACGTACTGTACGTGATGCCTATTGTCCTGTATTGAAGCGGCAAAGCACCCCAAAAGAGCTGTGTTCACAAATACTGGGTTGATCCGACAAGCACTTTTTGAGGGCGATCTAATAACTGAATTTGTCAAATTTGTCCAAATGAATGGCGTCAAATCTTCAAAAGAGGCTCAGGGTTTTGTTAGCTTTTAGTAGCTAGTTAGTAAAAAATCTAGAATAAGGGTTTCCAAACTTTGATCCAAAAGACAGAAGGTCTACGTCAGCAATGTATTGTGCTACAGGCGCATTGAACATGGAGTAGTTTATTGGTGCTATGTATGTGGAATCTCTTTACAGCAATATAGTCCATGATTAAGGCCTTGTGTGGCATTGGGGGGGGGGGGGGGGGGGGGGGTGGGGGCGTGGTCATGTGTCGGTCTGAGGGAGAGCAGTAAGGCTCATCACCTAGGCCATAATTATCTCCCTCCAGCAGACCAACACATGGCCACGCCCCCCTTGCGACACCTTGATTCGATGAGATAATATTTAAGGTCAAGTTCGGATGATTATTTGCCTCCCAGTGATTTTATTATGCAACAACTGAATCGACAATTTTTTTTGTTTGTTTGTCTGCTTTGTTTTTTCAGGACCAATTGAATAGACAAGAATAGGGAACAGCAATGACGGCATGTTTTGAACCGAACTATGCTCATTTGTTTAGACGTAAGATTGTTTGGTGATGATGTCATTCTGATGAAGACTTTGAGATACAGTCTATTGATATGTAATATGTTACTGAGGATATCAGCCACCGGCACTTACAGCAGCATACAATTAAGCACAGTCATTCAAGAGGGATGAAGAACTTGGTAAAAAACTGAAAAACAGAGACTTTTTTTGGATACACATATTAAAGGCTCTTTTGTATCCTGGACTTAATGAGGACATTGATTTTTCTCCATATGTACAATCATGGACTGTAGGCCTACTACATGGTGCTCTTTTATGATGTAGCCCATCTAATAAAAGCTTTTTATATTGAAAATCCACATGAGTGCCTGGATGTTGTATCCTTTTATTATTGGGAAATATCCACTAATATTTTTCATATGATCTAAATGATATTCCTTTTTTTGGTTTTGGTTTAGCCTAAAACTTTAAGGAGAAAAATTTACATTTTTGGGTGAATTATCCCTTTAAATAAAAATAATTGACAATGAAAATAGAAAGGAAGTATCCATCCATCCATCCATCCATCCATCCATCCATCCGAGTTGCCACATATGCGCCTGCCCATATATCGCCTATGCCAGGATCCGCTACTGAGCATTCCTATACCTAATTTTGCATAACTATTTCATTATGTTCTTTCCATGGTGTATATTCATTCTGAGGAGGATATCATCTGCGTTTTTATGCAAGTGAGATGAGTAAAGAGTGCTGTTGCATAAATATACATCCCCATTTGCACATGCATTTTGCTATGAGTAGGCTATATTCCAAACGGACTCCCGCAGTCAACTACTGTTTTTAAAATGTCTGGATTAATGCCTGGATAATATAACACAAGGAACTTTGATAAAATTACACGTGGAATAGTGCACATTAAGAATAACATTGTACAGAAAAATATGTTGCATTGCCTATAATTAAAATTAACCTATAATAAAACATTGTCTTTTTTTAATAACCCTGAACCCGGATCTCCAGCGTAACAACACATAACATCATTACACACAGAGCTGCTACTGCTGCACATGTTTGTCATAAAATCCTGTGTTTCTACCAGACTACTGGAGAGCAAAATAGTTATTCTCTTATCATTTACTCACCCTCATGCCATACCAGAAACATGGCTTTCTTTCTTTTGCAGAATACAAATGAATATTTTTAAAAGAATATCTCAGCTCTGTAAAATGTCCATAAAATGCAAGTGAATGTTAGCCAGAACTTTGAAGCTCCAAAAAGCACATAAAGGCAGCACAAAAGTAATCCATACGACTCCAGTGGTTAAATCTATGTCTTTAGAAGCGACATGATAGATGTGGGTGAGAAACAGATCAATATTTAAGTCCCTTTTTACTCTAAATCTCCACTTACACTTTCAGACGTGAAAGTGAAACTAAACAGGCATCAAATGTGACTTTCAGAAGTGAAAGTGGAGCTTTAAGTGTATAAAAAGGACTTCAACATTGATCTGTTTCTCATGATGTTGTTGTTGTTGTTGATATTAAGTGGGGCGGCACGTCGGATCACACTTGGGTCACCAAGTAAGCCAAAACCGCCAATGGAAATGCTTTAATAGCGTTCAGTATATTCATCTCTAGCATTGACAGCTGGGCACTGGGCAGGAGAGTATAAATGTTTGTAGAACAGCAACAGCGCCACCTATTGTACAGGGGTGAAATTTGTTTTTTAGTTTGTCTCGCAAAATCGTCACTGATTTGGTGCGAGCAGGCCTTTAGCATGGGCCAAATATTTGTCTCTCATGGGCTGTCTATTGAGGAACCCTGGTGTAGGGTGTCTGTTGGACTCCAAATAAACACAATAAAAATGCTGCAGTGATGCCACTATAGCATATGTTAGTATTCAAACAGGGGTGTAAGAGTATCTTCCACTATTCTAACACTATCTAAAGCTATTTGCACTTAGTGAAAATATCATCTGTCACTATTTGCACTTAGTGTAAAATCCTCAGCCATATTTATATATCTTGTGCAGCATTAATGTTTTTAATTGCTATTTTTTTCATAGCTGACAATATTCCAATATATTCCAATATAAATGTGTAAATTGACAAGAAGGTTATGTGTCTTTAAATCTAAATAAATGCTTCTCTTCTATTTCTATCCAGTTACACATGAGTTATATATCCTCATGTAAATATCACAATTTTATTCCTGTTCTTCCACCATTTTTCGAATGAGTTTTCCAGACACTATTTAAAATATCTGTCTTAAATAGTTCAAATAGCGCTGGCATAACAATGTCAGGTTTATGTGCTTGTTTTTGCTCTCTAAAGGAATCTAGAAATCTCTCTATGTCCCAAAATAGAATGTGAAAAAATGGCAACACTGAATAGAAAACGGTACACTTTGATTACATCCTGTTCAATTTACTCTGTCAGGACTCATCAGAAATAACCGATCTGACCAGCCAGTAACAAGCAGATTTCTAAGACCGATGAAGTAGGCCACAGGCTTTTGTTTGTGTGTGCTCCTGTATTGTTGGCACATTGGGTCAGAACTGGAACAATTAGTGATTATCTCCTATTAAAGGGCATCTGGGGTACGAGGGCACTTCATTTAAATCAAAACCCCTCTGCGCTACCAAACTGAATTGATGAAGACGTTTGCTTAAGTGTCCTGCTTCTCAGATATTTTTCCTTAGAAAAGGACCCCACTAATACTAGTCTCTCCCGTATTTCCTCTAGAGGAAATCTCAACAGTATATTTGTCAACATACCAAATTCTGCAATCAGAGGTCAGAAATGTCAATCTAACCTCAAACATTCTCCTAAAATTCTCCCAAGACCAAATTATTAGACTTATGCTATCCATAATAGCATAGCTATTATGCTATGCTATATTAATGTTATGGCTCTATATACTTACTAGGCTAAATGTCAAATTCTTTCTCCTAATTTAGGATATTTTAGAGCAAACGTCTGAAAGTGAGAAGTCTTCTGAGCCGTGAAAGCGCAATATCTGAGCAATAACTCTGTCCTCTGGTAAGAGCTAGTTCAGAGCTAGTTTTGCGAATGGTCATCTTTATAATCATATTTGGAGAGTTTGACGTTGTTGATTGATGCTGATGTGAATGCAACCCTAAACACATTTCTTGGACAAGTTAATGATTAAAATACCAGCGCGTATGTGTGTCTGTCTACTTGTGCTTTTGAATGCTACAGAGAACACTGGCACATTTTGTGCCCTGCCAAAGAGTTGAAACTAGATCAGTGTCTTTGACCACGAAAGCCATTTGTTGTTCCGTTCCCACCCGTTTTTGTATTTATTTGTTTGCTGTTCTCCCTCTCATTGCTTTTTAAAAATAAACAAGGCAATATAAAGATTGAACGTAGGAGTTAGTGGCCATTGCAACATATCTAAAAATTCAATTTTGGAAGATAGGTTACACAGCTTCATCAGTGCAGTGAACACCCTTCAATCCTGAAAGTATGGAACATTGTGGGTGTGTCTTAGAAAGCTACAGAAGCAGTGCTTTTTCTCTCCCTTCTCACATATAGTTTTAGCCCCTGTAATGTGCTGTTATAAATGTGATGTAATCGCTGAGCCATTGAGAGAGTACATTTGGGGGGTAGTCACACTTCTTTTGCTCAAAGTAGCATTGCTCACACACTGAAAGCTCCATTTGGGGCATGGATTGTCTCTCTTCAGGGGTGGGAGGGGGCTGTTGCTTGGGCCCCTCAATGCTTGGAGGGGTGTTGTGGGGCCCCTGCATCCCCATGCCCAAACACGCTCCACAACTCTTTCACTCTGCACATTTCAAAACAAGCATGTTCTGGCTCGCCCAGAGAACACACTAAAACTCTTGCTTAAACAAAGTACTGTCAAAGTGCGCGCTGAAAAACGTTTCCTGGAAAACCACTCTCATAGGAATTAAACAAAAGGAAGTTTGTTATGTTCTGCAAAAAATGGTTGTTAGAAAGAATGAAATGCAAAAGTGCATTTAGTGAAGTTCATCATTTTTAGCGGTGTTTTATTTTCTCTCTGGTTTCACCCAGGGCCCAATCGTCACCCCAGTATGGCTCAATATGTGGCCGCTGGGGCTCTTGGCACTTTGCCAAAACTCTTCACAACAGGATCCTGTTCAGCCATCTCAATGATACCCACCACTGCTTTTTCTGTATCCTCAGTTCTCTCTCGCTCTCTCGCTCTCTCTCTCTCCCTCACTTTTCCTTTTAATTTCCTATCTCATAAAACACAAACACAGTGCCCTTTCACTGAGGCCTGTTGTTAGTTTCTGTAAACATGTTGTATAGTCTGGACCCACTATGTCCTCAGAAGACTTTGAGAACAGTGAGTTCTTGCATAAATTAACATAAAGGCTGTGTTATATGTTTACATTTTTCCTAATTACATCATTACCTCGGGATCCTCTCAGACTCACCTGCTATATCTGATATTGGCAGCTCTGTAAAACTTTTACCAAGAAGTTGTCTGGGTGTGGAGAAAGACACACAAGTGACACCACAATGATTAAACTCATTCAAAATGTAAATAAACTTGCTTCGTATATAAACACACTTGAGAACAAACCCAGTTTTGTTTGCTGAAAAAAGACACCCTCTCAAAAATAGATGCTTGTCTGTAGAGTAAATGCAGCATTATGCACACTTTCTATCTTGATAAATGATCTCTGCTATGGATTGTGTATTTGTGGGTCTTGGTAAGGCAAACATCACTATTACTATTACTATTGCCCATATGTAGGGTTAGGGATTTGAACAAACTCCTAATCCTGAATATTGAACTTTGTTGTTTAACTCACCATGCATATACAACTGACATGAATGATAGCTTAAATTGTGTGGCTTGTTGAAGAGAGATGAGCAATTACTTTTCTAAGCAAATTGAATAATAATTTTCACCTGGCAGAGTATAAAATGGGTTAAAATATAAAATAGACTTACATTGAAGGATGGAATGAAAACAACCTTGAACACCCTATAAACTGTCTAGCAACTGTTTAGCAACCACCCAGAACACCCTAACAACTTGCTAGTAACCACACAGAACACCCTAACAACTTGCTAGTAACCAGCCAGAACAGCCTAACAGCCACCCAGAACAGCCTAAGAACTGCCTAGCAACCACTCAAAATACCCTAAAAACCACCCAGCAACTTCCCAGAACATCATAGCAGCCACACTGAAAACCCTAACAACCACATAGCAATTATTCAGAACACCCAAGCAGCTACTCAGAACATCCTAACAACTGCCTAGCAACCACTGAGGACAGCCTAATAACCACCAAGTAACCAATCAGTCCACTATAGCAGCCACCTAGAACAACCTAACAACCACCTAATAACCACAGAGAACAGCCTAACAGCTGCCTATATCCACCCAGAATAGACTAAGAACCACCTAACAAACACCCTGATTAGCCTTGCCACCACCAAGAACAGCCTAGCAGCCACGCAGAACACCCTAACAACTAGCTAGCAAAAATCCAGAACAACCAAAGAGCCACCCAGAACACCCTATGAACTGCCTAGCAACAAAACACCATACCATCCACTTAGCAACAACCCAGAACAGACTAGCAGCCACCCTGAACCCCCTAACAGCCAAACAGAACATCATAACAACTGTCTAGCAGTCATTGAGATCACCCTAACAGCCACCTAGCAACCAACCAGTCCACTATAGCAGCCACCCAGAACATTTTTGGTGTTCTTGGTGGTTGCTAATTGGTTTTTAGTGTGAGAGGGTTCTGGGCTGTTCTTGGTGGTTGCTAGGTGGTCGTTGAGGTGAGTTGCGGAAGTTATGGTGTTCTGGGTGGCTGCTAGGCTGTTCTCGGTGGTTGCTATGCAGTTCTTAGGGTGTTATGCATGGCTGCGAGGCTGTTCTTGACGGTTGCTTGGTGGTTGTTAGGATGTTCTGAGTGGTTGCTAGGCTATTCTGGGTGCTTGCTTTGTGGTTGCCCTGAGAACCACCTTGCAACAACACAGAATAACTTAGCATCCATTCAGAACAGCTTAGCAACCACCATGAACCCCCTAACAACAACATAACAACCACTCAGAACACTCTAACAGCCACTCAGAAGATCCTGCCTAGCAACCACTGACAACAGCCTAATAACGCCAATGCACGGCCAATGCATGGTTCCATTGAACATACATTACTTGCGCTCGTACATTGCACTGCCGGTTACAATCCTTGGACCACAAGGGGGAGAAAGAGTTTTTTAGGTGCCATGAAACCGGATGTGGTGGAGTCAACATGTTGATAAGGAGTGTGCTTTTGTATTTTCTAAAATAAAAACAATAGAAAAATATGTTAGTATAATCTAAACTCTCTCAAATTGCTGCTCTGCCATGACAATTGTTGATTGAAAAAAAGAAAATCCACTGTAGCGCCCCTTACGGTAATGCTGAGAATACAGCGCATACTTGCATTAGGTTATGAATTGCTTGTGTAGCAAGATGCGTCTGCGTTCACATACTTACGTAGTCGTAGAGTTTGTTTGGGCCTTAACAGCTGCCTACCAGACTCCCAGAACACCCTGATAACTGCCTAGCAGCCACCCAAAACAGCCTAGCAGCCCCCATTATACATTAACAACCACCTAGCGACCACTCAGAACAGCCTAGCAGCCATCCAGAACACCTAACAATCTCGCAAACACCCAGAAGTTCAGAACACCTTATCAACCACCTAGCAACCACCTAAAACAGCCTAGCAGCCCCCAGTATACATTAACAACCACCTAGCGACCACTCAGAACAGCCTAGCAGCCATCCAGAACACCTAACAATCTCGCAAACACCCAGAAGTTCAGAACACCTTGTCAACCACCTAGCAACCACCCAAAACAGCCTAGCAGCCCCCAGTATACATTAACAACCACCTAGCGACCACTCAGAACAGCCTAGCAGCCATCCAGAACACCTAACAATCTCGCAAACACCCAGAAGTTCAGAACACCTTATCAACCACCTAGCAACCACCCAAAACAGCCTAGCAGCCCCCAGTATACATTAACATCCACCTAGCGACCACTCAGAACAGCCTAGCAGCCATCCAGAACACCTAACAATCTCGCAAACACCCAAAACAGCCTAGCAGCCCCCAGTATACATTAACATCCACCTAGCGACCACTCAGAACAGCCTAGCAGCCATCCAGAACACCTAACAATCTCGCAAACACCCAGAAGTTCAGAACACCTTATCAACCACCTAGCAACCACCCAAAACAGCCTAGCAGCCCCCAGTATACATTAACAACCACCTAGCGACCACTCAGAACAGCCTAGCAGCCATCCAGAACACCTAACAATCTCGCAAACACCCAGAAGTTCAGAACACCTTGTCAACCACCTAGCAACCACCCAAAACAGCCTAGCAGCCCCCAGTATACATTAACAACCACCTAGCGACCACTCAGAACAGCCTAGCAGCCATCCAGAACACCTAACAATCTCGCAAACACCCAGAAGTTCAGAACACCTTAGCAACCACCTAGCAACCACCCAAAACAGCCTAGCAGCCCCCAGTATACATTAACATCCACCTAGCGACCACTCAGAACAGCCTAGCAGCCATCCAGAACACCTAACAATCTCGCAAACACCCAAAACAGCCTAGCAGCCCCCAGTATACATTAACATCCACCTAGCGACCACTCAGAACAGCCTAGCAGCCATCCAGAACACCTAACAATCTCGCAAACACCCAGAAGTTCAGAACACCTTATCAACCACCTAGCAACCACCCAAAACAGCCTAGCAGCCCCCAGTATACATTAACAACCACCTAGCGACCACTCAGAACAGCCTAGCAGCCATCCAGAACACCTAACAATCTCGCAAACACCCAGAAGTTCAGAACACCTTGTCAACCACCTAGCAACCACCCAAAACAGCCTAGCAGCCCCCAGTATACATTAACAACCACCTAGCGACCACTCAGAACAGCCTAGCAGCCATCCAGAACACCTAACAATCTCGCAAACACCCAGAAGTTCAGAACACCTTATCAACCACCTAGCAACCACCCAAAACAGCCTAGCAGCCCCCAGTATACATTAACATCCACCTAGCGACCACTCAGAACAGCCTAGCAGCCATCCAGAACACCTAACAATCTCGCAAACACCCAAAACAGCCTAGCAGCCCCCAGTATACATTGACAACCACCTAGCGACCACTCAGAACAGCCTAGCAGCCATCCAGAACACCTAACAATCTCACAAACACCCAGAAGTTCAGAACACCTTGTCAACCACCTAGCAACCACCCAAAACAGCCTAGCAGCCCCCAGTATACATTAACAACCACCTAGCGACCACTCAGAACAGCCTAGCAGCCATCCAGAACACCTAACAATCTCGCAAACACCCAGAAGTTCAGAACACCTTATCAACCACCTAGCAACCACCCAAAACAGCCTAGCAGCCCCCAGTATACATTAACAACCACCTAGCAACCACCCAAAACAGCCTAGCAGCCCCCAGTATACATTATCAACCACCTAGCAACTACCCAAAGCAGCCTAGCAACTCCCTAAAACACCCCAACAACTATAGCAATGACTTGACAACCACACACACAACACCCTACATTGTGATGGCAGGTTTTGTACTAAAAAGGACCATTCACGTTTTCTTTATGAAAAAATAAATACAAGAAAATTGAGTTTGCTAATATAATCCTGGCACGGATTGCTTTTTGAGACTGTTTTTCATATCTCTCAGTCAGTAAGTCATTACATTTTGATTAGGAAAAAGATTGAAGTGTGAAATGGAAAGATGGAGTGCAAGAAACAAAGAGTCCTAAGAGAGCGAGAGAGAGAGAGAGAGAGAGAGAGAGAGAGAGAGAGAGGAGTGGTTTAAGGAGAAAAACAACACAGAAACCCTATATCCCTAGAGAGCTAGTCAAAAACTTTAAATAAAAAAACAGGCCAAGGGTATAAAAACACAAAAGACACAGTCAGAAAGATTCTGCTATCACTGTGACAACCGTAACTATAAACAAGAATGAAACCATAGCTCCCCCCTCACTTCACTTCAAAGAAAGGTGATAATGATCCCGGTTACATAACAGTTGGAAAGAGAGAGCGGGCAAGCGAGCAAGAGAGGCCCATTCTGAGAGAGGGTAGATGGGGGGCCCATTTTGTATAGGCCAGAAGAATGCCTGTAAAATGCTCCTTTTCACAATAATTTATGAGCTCTGGGACATGAGGACTGCGTTATGTTATTTACATTGACTTTCTTTACTTCTTTTTGCAAAACAACAAACATCATGAGCCAAAGGTGAAGCTGTATAAAAACATACACTGTATATTACAGTGGTAAAGGCACTCCCCCTCTGAAAGAACTTTTATGAATGTATAAAACCCACCGTGTGCAGTTTGGACAGGGGACATTTTTGAACGATGGTTGCATTTCAATCTTACACATACATGCACGCACTAGCACTCAACGGGGAGTGGTTAAACGCATGCAAGGCAAGCTTTATAGCTTGATGTTTTTGTGAGGCGTATTTGTTACGAATTTAAAGCAGATTGTAGAAGGTTATATATCACCCTCAGTCTAAATTCTTAATGTATTCCCAGTTAAATAAATATATGGTATTTTAATCATCAACTTTGTTAAAGTAATAGTTCACCACAAAAATTCTGTAATCATTAACTCACCCTTATGTCGTTCTAAACCTGTATGACATTCTTTCACATGGGGAGAAAATTGAAAAATGTCCTGCTTGTAATTGTTTGAATTTTTTTAACCTGTTTTGCATGAGTGCAAGAGCCTCATGCAATGCTTTTCTGAAGGTGAAGCTCATGTTGACCCTTAACAGGTTTGTTTATTCAGTGGAAAATTAAAGTGGAAACAGGGAGTTCTTTCACCGCGTCTTTACTGTGTGAGCATCTGTGTGTTTATCTGCATGTGCTAGAAAGAGAGAGAGAGGCCGGGCAGTGTGAAATTCAGCTTTCACACCCCCCTTGAATTCTCATTAAAAGTACTGTACACATACATTTATTTCATTTTTTACTAATTACTTTTATGAGTCAACATACCTCAATTAGCTTACCTAAATAACTTTTATTTGTACCCTGTTGCAAAAAAACAAACATTTTTGTCTGGTCTTAGCTGGTCTTCCAGCCTTATACGGCTGGGCTGTTTGAGGGGCTTTGAGGGTTTTGAGGCAGGCTAGGCTTGGAGACCAGCTATTGGACCAGTTAAACCAGCTATTGACCAGCTTGGCCAGGCTGAGAGACCAGCTTAAACCGGCTAAAATCAACGTTTTTTTCTTTTTCAGCTGGAAATGCTTTGCTATGTTCTCATTAGCAGAATACAAATGTTGTTTTTTTTAGCTTACCTCATAGCCATAGCTATTAGCATTGCATAGAAATACTTTTGATCTGTGATGCATCTTGCATCTTATTTCTAGCAAAATGTTAAGTTCAATACTGCTGTTTAGCATCATAATTTCAATGTAATTATATAAATTAACATGTCTTGTGTTATAAAATCTACTACTAGATATGCTAGCTAGCGATTAGTTGCACTGTACATGCATTATTCTTCAAAATATTGCTGCTGTCCTGACTGTTTTATTTGCCAAAAGCGTTTGCCAAGCCTTTGCATTCAGAACTAACCTTGAGGTTATCTGAGATTAGATAAACAAAAAAATAGGCCAAAAAACAGCCACAAGAGTTTATGTAAGTTTAGACAAGCTGCTTAGTTATTGCAAAAGCTTGTTAGCAACCGAAAGGGTTGAAAGGTACTTCCTCTGCTGCGGGACACCCTGTGCTCATGGCCACGCAGGTGTGTGTTCTGCTTATAGTGGAGGTATGTGGCATTCCACTGACATGCTCACATGTTGCTCAGGGTTGTTTACATACAAGCATGACAGGGTCAGAGAGACGAATGGAAATGTCATAAGTACTTCTGAGACTTGACTGTTTGTGTCTCAAGGATAATGGGGTCTAATTTCTAATTCTAATTTCTAATTGCTAGAAAAACTGCTGAATAGAAAGGGTGTCAAATCATACGATTTTTTAAGTATTCAAATGAAAGGTGCACTCAGTAGTTTTTGTTTATTTTGTGCTGGCTGATATGGCGGTTGGATTTATATTGCACTTAGTGGTAAGAATGCAGCAACATGCTAAAGAAAACATTTCCAGTCACCATTTCATTGTAGAAATTCGCAGTAACAATCAGCCATGATTAATTTGTGCATGAGCAACAATGTCCAATAACAAAATAACCAAGAAAAAACTAGCAGTATTCGGCAGGTCAGGTGATCTCAAAATTGCGGCCACCATTAGGCGACCCACTCCATCTAGAATAAAACATGGAGCTTTTTTAGGCTGCTGATATGACTTGAGTCTTCATGTCATGTAAGTGTACATGATTTTAACAGACATTTTCAAATATATTATTCATTTCTGTTCATGGAAAATGTATTTACTGAAGAAAAAATGACTGAGAGCACCTTTAAGATTGACTTGACACATTAGTCGAGTGTTTTCAAGCTTGTGTGCGCAGTGAATGATTGCAGCTTTTTAACACCTCAGGCAGGTCTCTGTGAAGTGGCAGCCGCGCCCATTATTAACGGCTTGTGCAGGTCTGGTGATCTGGGGCAGGGACTTCTAGGCTTAGCGTCAATAGCAGATACTTGTATATCAAACCTAATTTTGAAAATTGTTTGAAAGTTTCTGTGGGTGTTTGGTATGAATCACAGGACAGAACCACTCCTCTTGAGTCATTTAAAATACCTAAAACATCAAATAAATTATGCACTGTCAAACAAGGTCTTAATAGGCAATACAAAAAAGTAAAAAATTGCCATTTGGCTCAAAACCAAATTTATTTTAATAAATAAATATCGCACCGTTGTCATGAAAAGAGAGCTGAGCCGGAAGGCAAAGCTCTCAATCTACCAGTCAATTTTTGTTCCTACCCTCACCTATGGTCATGAAGGTTGGGTCATGACCGAAAGAACTAGGAGTACAAGCGGCCGAAATGGGCTTCCTCAGAAGGGTGGAGGGCTTCTCCCTTTGCGTGGAAAGGAGTCAGTTGAGGTGGTTTGGGCATCTGGTAAGGAGGAGGCCTCGGGGAAGACCCAGGACTAGGTGGAGAGATTACATCTCCACACTGGCCTGGGAACGCCTCGGGGTCCCCCAGTCAGAGCTGGTTAATGTGGCTCGGGATAGGGAAGTTTGGGGCCCCCTGCTGGAGCTGCTGCCCCCGCGACCCGACTTCGGATAAGCGGTTGAAGATGGATGGATGGGATGGATGGAAATAAATTTCCAGGAAACACACAAACTCTAAGGATTTGTTCACACTCGGTTTGGTTCGATAAAAACGATCTCTGGTGCGATTGCTCTGTTAGTGCGGTTCATTTGAACAAGTGTGAACGCTATCACCCGAATCTTGGTGTGCACCAAACAAGCGGACCGAGACCACATGAAAAGTGGGTCTCGGTCTGCTTCCAAATTAACTCTGGTGCGGTTCAATTGATATATGAATGCAACACGGACCAAAGACGTCTAAACGGACCAAAAACAGGAAGTAATTTGCCTAATTCTGACCTCAAGCATACCTGGTTCTTCTCATCATAGGAGCTATGTTGCCCATTATAGCTCGATACAGGCGTTGGAAACGCTGCCAGCCGTCCTTGCAGCATATCTTCGTCTGAGTGGAGGAATTCCTGGTGCTGTTTTGACACCTTTACACATTTGATTAGCTCTTTGTATGTTCTCAGATGGTAAAAATACCACCGTATATACATATATATATATCCAACAAGCGCATTTCGCCCAGCATCCAGCATTGTTTTTGATGATCGGCAAGTTTCGTCAATAAATATACGTCATAAAAGCTGACCAATCAGGTTGTGACTTTTTCCCGATGCCTTTGGTTTTGTATCATTAGTTTCGGTGTTCAAAATGCCAGTGTGAACGCTAAGTGAACAAGGACTAAATGTATCATTTTCTTTTTTGTTCCAGACCAAGAGGACTGAACTACAAGTGTCAGCACACCCTAAATTGCTTTGGATTAAAGTGTTAGACAAATTTGCTTGGAATTATATTAGATGGAGTACGTCAATAACCAGCAAATTATCAAGTTATACTATAGATTTGAATCAGATTCAGGTCTGGGCCATACTGAATGCCAACCTTATTTTATAGAAGCCTTGTTAGAAAGGATGCCGTTGGGCTGCATTTCGATTGTACCAAGTGATTTGCTTTCAGGGCAAAGAGCTCAAATGGAGAGTGATCAGACCATGACATTTTCAGGTTTTGGAAAATGGTTTCTGGAAAAGGGGTGACTTAATGTTGGCCTTTCTCAATAGTGGCTTCCTTCTAGCCATTCCCACACAGAGGCCAAATCTGTTATTTTTTTAAGAGATTGTCCAGACAGTTTCAACAGTTTGTTCCATTTCAGCAAGATTGCTCTGGACGCTTGGTCAATTCTCTGACAATCACCCCTCTTGTTCAGTTGTGCTGTTCAATAGATAGCCTGATCTTTTTGGTGCCTGGATTGTGTTATGTTTTTTCTATTTTCGTTACAATGGACTTCACATCTCCGAAGGTGCCAAGTTTTGCCAGTTTTTTATTGCCTTCTCAAGTTTTTACCAACTTCAAAAGGTACTACAGGCAGCTCTTTGGTTCGCACAACAAATCTGATCTGCTACTTTAGTTGAGTTGTAGTTTGTATAAAAATATATATGAGAAATTGCAACTCTCAATATGCCGATAATCAGAAAGAAATGCATGCCTTGCTATTGAGAGGGCCTATTGATTTGATTCAACTTTATTGTCATTGTGCAGAGTACAGGTACAGAGCCAATGCAATGTAGTTTTTTACAAATCCCAACTAAGCTAGGGTCAGAGCGCAGGGTCAGCCATGAAACAGCACCCCTGGAGCAGATAGGGTCAAGGGCCTTGCTCAAGGGTCCAACAGTGGTATCTTGACGGTGCTGGGGCTTGAACCCCCGACCTTTCAGTCAGTAAACAAGAGCCTTAACCGCTGAGCTATCACTGGCCCTGTCTTGAAAAAAATTATCATAATAAAAGCTTACATTCTTAGGATATTTTAAACTTTTGCTTGAGTAGAAAATAGCTGCCCAGGAGTGTTGCCAATATTGCTGTTGTGTGAGCTGACTTGTCTGTTTATATAAAATGACTGTATACCCTTATTATGATTACTAATATTCTAATATTTGTTTGAAATATCATTTAATTTAAACAAAGGGAGAGGAGACTGAGGACATCTTGATACCTTCTAAAGATATCAACAACCCTTATTTGATGTTAACATTGTAGGATGTTATTGCAGGCATTGAAACATTTTTAAATATGCTACACTTGATTTATAGAACTCAGAATGGCTCAAATAATCACTCTGAAACTAAGCCTCCACTTCCTACAGTGCAGGGGTTCTCAGTTTTTCTTAACATTTGTATAGCTTAAATTAAAGCTGAGGGATTTTTTAGTACCCCACCATTTCCTACTGGGTCCCTGCGGCCTAAACTGTCCTAACTTTAATTGCTCTTGGCTGACAGCACTGTGTTTAGGTGAAACAGCTTGTAAGCCCCACTGGTGGGCATGGGACCAATTAAGCAGGAATAAGGCTTTCTGTATGGATCATAATCATCACTATTCTTGTGGTAAAGGAATAACTAAGTTGTAAGTACAGTATGTGTAAAGTATGTTTGAGAGTGTTGTCTCAATACGATTTAGGTGAGATTCTGTTGACATCAGAGTTTAGTGTGGATGTTTTCTGAACAATCTGCCATGATTAATTTAATCCAAGAGTGAAAGTGTCCATTAACAAGACGGTTACTGAGATAAAGCGAGTAGTATTCAGCTGGTCATGTGATTCTAAAATTGCAGCCCCCATGAGGGCACCCCTCCCCATGTAGAATAAAACCACTTTTACAAGGTTAATGATATAGCTACAGTCCTTATCCTCATGTGAGTGGTCATGATTTTATACATCTGTTCAAAAATTACAATTAATTTCTTTTGAGTAAACATTTTTTGATGGGGAAAAATTGAAAATATACTAGAAGTTATGTTTTTAGTTGGAAACGCATCAACTTTGCCACATTTACGCCTTTCATATGCCATTTTGTTCAGTGAATTGGTCAGAATTTAGGAATTAGTCTTATGAGTTATCGGTTTATATGTACTTAAAGGTGAAATGTGTAATTTTTTTGTTGTTGAGTTCTTCAAAAAAGTACTAAAAGAATATTCCAGGTTCAGTGCATGTTAAGCTCCACCAACAGTATTTGTGGGATAAAGTTAATTGCACAAAATTTGTTTTACGATTTGTCCCTCCTTTTCTTAAAAAAGGGAAAAAATCATGGTAATGGTGAGGCTCTTACAACGAAAATAAATGGGGCCAATTTTTGGAGGGTTTAAATGCAGAAATGTTAAGCAAATAAATATATAAAAATATATAAGCACTTATGTTAATTCTTCCATTAAAACTTGTGTAAGATTTGAGCTGAAAATTTGTTCAAATTGTCATTTTTACAATCATTTTAAGGTTATAGGGTTTACAGCGTTACGTCGTCATGGCAAAAAAGTTGTAAAATTGGTTATAACTTTACACAGAAAAAGTTAGTTAGTAAGTGATTTTATCACACTAAAATCATGTTAACATGCATCTAGTTTATGTCTTGTGGCTATACTTTTGAAACAGTGAGTACTGTATTTTAATGCTTATGGATTGGCCCCATTCACCTCTATCGTGAGTGCCTTACAGTAACCCAGATTTTTTTGTTTGTTTTATTTTTTTAATGAAAACAAGGAACAAATCGAAATGACATTTTCATATCATGGTAATCAACATTACAGTTATCGTATGCCACAAATGCTGTCAATTGAGCTTAACTTTTATTGAACCTGGAATATTCCTTTATCAAACCATTATTGGATTCATTAAGGAACAAGAAGTGGAATTAGAATCGGAAACAGAATCATTCAAATTTCCTATAATTTCCATCCCTAATCTTAGGTAGACTCCATTACGGTTGACAGAAGGTAAAAGCAATCCAGCCTAATTTGTGGAAGTGAACTGTTCTTTTGACTGTCCATAACTGTCCATTGATTGGTCAGAAATTGGCATCAGCAGCGAGTATAAAAGTGAAGCAAACAACATTTTCCATTTTTTGGCACCCACTACTGAGCCACAGTGCTAAGAAATGTAATATAGTACTCACTCACAGTTGTACTTATAATGAAACTTACTGTAGTTTGAGGCCAAATAATATGTTGTGAAACCTGGCATGGGGAGGGAAGTTAAATCCAACACGGATTTGGACCAGTCGATCAAACCAAGTGTGAAAAAAGCATTAATATCTGTTTTTCCATGTCAAACAAGGAGAAAGAGAGAGATGATACGTTGAGTTGACTGAGTACTATCACATGTGTATAGTGCTTGACCAATGTACAGTATGCAAGAACACGCACATCTGAATCACAGTGGAGTGACAGTCAGCTGATAAGTGTGGTGGGATACAAGAATGTATTTCTGGGCAGCGGGCATTCTTTTGGCACTCTCTCCCCCTTCAAAGTTTCCACAAGCTCTCTGACACCGAGCCAGGATAACAGGGACTCAAGCCGACTTGACAAGCCTCGAGATCATGCTTTGAAATCTTATTGACGGAGTTGGCGACATTTCTATGATTGTGACACAAGCTAATTTAGCTGATTCGGCAGTATTGCAGTCAATCCAATAGTCCATTCGTGCCCAGATTTTGCCCTTTAATATGAAAGAGTGTGGCCACAGTCCCAGTTAAAAGAGGGAGAGTTTGTGTTATACTAAAAGCACATGATGATGGCAGAGGAACAGGATGATGATTGATGGTTTTTATTAAAGGGTTAGTTTACCCCCAAATTTGAATTCTCTCATTATTTACTCACCCTCATCCCATCCCAGATGTGTATGACTTTTGTCCATCTGCAGAAAACAAATTATGATTATTAGAAGCTATATGGAAGGTGTGGTTGAGAAACAGATAATTATTGAAGACTTTTTTTACTTGAAATTATTCTCCTTGACCAGTAGGGGGCAGTAGGCCTATGCATGAAGAATGTGAATCACCAAAAACACAAGAAGAAGAATGTAGAAGTGATCTGTTTCTCACCTACATCAATCATATGATGATATATATTTAACCACTGGAGTTGTAAGTATTACTTTTATGCTGACTCATGTGATGTGTGGAGCTTCAAAATATTGGCACCATTCACTTGCATTATATGGACCAAAAGAGCTGAGAAAAGTTTCAGAAAATGTTGAATATTGTGTACAAGTTGCATAGACTACTTTTATGTTGCCTTTTGTTCTTTTTGGAGCTCTTTCACTCAGTAGAAGGTTGTAAGTCATATGGGTTTGGAATAACAAGAGGGAGAATGACAACATTTTAGGGTGAACCTCTAATGTGAATATCTATTGTGTCCAGTGTGGATGTCCGGATGACTTTGCTTTGGCTAAGTTAGAAATATTTGATCCTGGTTAACTGAGAAAGAGAAAGAAGACACTTTCAGTGGCCATCGTTTATCTTACCTTTTACACATGGTCATTTATTTGAATGGTGTTTTAAATTCTGATTTGCAGTGCATGAGTTCTATGTTTTACTGTATACATCTGGATTGGAGCCACCAGGCGCAGTAACAGAGCTGCGGTTTGAAAACTCGCTGTCCTAAAAAGCATTAAGGCTGCATAACTTCATTACATGTTTGCTTAGCGCAGCATGGCCCGAGGCAGAGGTGCTGTTTCCTGAGCAGGAAGGCATTCAACTCCACAAACATGCAGACCCCCTGCCTACTTATATTCTCTGTATGTGGTTGTACATACTGAACAGGGAACTGGCAAGCATTTCAACTAGATTTACAGCATTTGGTTTGGTGTAAATTGGAGTAAATTTAACTCACACCACACACTATTCTGCAGATTAAAATGGGGATCAAATCAAGCTCAACAAACTCAACAGACCTTGATGTGACTTACTATAGGTATCTTGATTCCTCCTTAAATTCTACACGTTTGTTGCATTTTATTAATTTGCCCTGGAGTCCAGTTTCACACTGCACGCGTAAGACTCGTAAGTGGATTTGCAACAGCAGGCATGCGTTTTGCTTTCACACTAACAACGTTTAATGGCTGCTGCAGCTGTACACAAATTTTATCTTAATTACATTTAATTTACATCAGGAGGGAAATCACATTTACATCCAAAAAGTAATTAATCTACATGGATTGTAACCCAACATCCAAAATATAGCTATAAAATCCATAAATCCATTCAGACTTGAATAAAATGCTGTTTGCATGGCCATTTTAAAACTGTGAAATATCCATTTTAAAATTGTGGTTCACAGGCCTAGAATCACAAAAAATGTATAAAACTTTAAATCATCATGGAAAAGGCATGGGAATTTTTGTAGTGCATAAACATTTTTCTAGTTTTGCTCTGCTGTGAAATAATTATTTAACAAATAATTGCTCTTTGTGAGTTTTTTTTATTTATTTTTTTAAAAAAAAAACCTTATATCATGAACAACTGGAAATGTCATTGAGAAATTCATTGGTCAAAACGGCTTGGATCCTATGTCTGTGTGCATTGTCATTGTGTGTTTAACTTGTATCAAGCCCGACAGACATCTCCATTATTTTATGCTGTTAAAAGCCTACATCGCAAAAGATTGTGTTGATAAATAGGATTACAGTGTATTTTCATTTTGTTTTCTGTTGAGTTCAACATGATATATGCAGCAAAAAATGGGCTCAACACTGTAATTTTACTTGGACTGCTGCCTGTTATGCTTCAGCAACACAGAGCTACAGTGCTTACATGTGCAGTATGAAACTGGCATCTTTGGATATTTGTTGCATTAGAACAGCATTATTGTTCTGTGCAATCATTCAATATATGTGGGGAGAAATCAAGGGGTGTAATGTAACGCATTACAAATACTCATATTACTGTAATTAACACTACTTTTTCCCAAGAATTGTACTTTTTTAAGTAGTTTGAATTTTTTGTACTTTTACTTTACTTGAGTATATTTTAAGTGCTGTAACTGTACTTTACTGCATTATTTTCCCACCATCTGTGTTCCCTACTTTTTTTTTATCTATCAACATGATTGGTTAGGGAGAGTCTTGTGACTCCTGTCAAATCAAATCGCAGGTAAAAAAGTTGAACGGCAGCAGCAGATCTGGCACCAACTGTGGAGAATTCCTCAAGTACAGTTTACAGCTGAACATCACACCAGCTCCTGTAAGGGCTTTTCGCAGTGAAAAAGGCCAATTGATTGATCGATCGTGTCATGTGAGTTTAACTTGCTCAAGCCAGATATCAGCATTAATCCTGCCTCTAATTTGAAGAAACATATCAAGGTAATTTTCATATTCCTGCTTACTAGATTCTGTGTGTCTATAACGTAACCTGTAATTAACTATCTATCACTGAGATTATTGGGTTGATGTGTGAGATTAATGCACTGTTATCAATAGGGTTGGGCAATAAAACAATTTTGATGTTTATCGGAAAAAAGAGAGATGTCCTCAATCAAACTTTTGAGTAGTTTTTTATATTTTACATGTTGTACATCTAGAAAAGGGGTGTTCATTATATCAATTGTAGATGACCACTAACAGTGTTTTATTATGATTATCCTGTTTTTATACTTTTATTTCATGTGACTTTTATTTTGACATCATGCTATCTGCATGGGGGACTAATCGCTCCACGCTCACGCGCACTCTCGTAAAAAATAAATAAATAAATAAAAAACACAAGAAGGCTCCTTACAAGACGATGCATGTTTAGAGTCAGAGCTTGGAAAATATTACTGTAACTTTCAACTAAAGTGTTTTTCCTTTGAAGTGTTATACCACTCTGTGCTTGATTTGTTTTGGCAGTAATCATTTAAGAATAATTTAGGAAGTTGCTAGCTAGCTCTCCAACGTCCAAGTTAAGTTAATGGCGGCTGCCTTCCCTGGATCACCACTCTTTAGCACCCTTTGATATGCGGAGCGAGGTATGTGGTTCATTGTAATGTACTATTTCATATAAATTCATTTCATACGTTCATGTAAATGGTAATGAGATTCATTTCATTATGGCTGTTACCTGCTATGCTGTTATCAATGTGATGTTAGCTTGCTAAAGTGCATTTGTCAAAGGATTATTTTGTATATGGCTAAACTGCCTTTGTTATTTTCTTTTTAAGTTTTCACGGTGTTGGTGCTTTGCACGTTCGTCTGAATTAAAGTACACCCGTAAGGAAACACTCCCAAGCCTGTTTATTCCAAGTAGAAGGGCTGCTACAGTGAAAACTCGTCGCTCGATGAGGAGTGAAAACTCAACTCAACGTTAGAAGGACTGCCATCCGCCATTCTGTGTACAAGACTGCCACCTTCTGTTCAAACGCCCTCACTTCAACCGGCACCCAGGCAAGATCGGTCTATTTCGTTTATGCTGATTGCTGCATAAAATCACAAAGACTCTCTTGATTACGAACAGTGATGTTTATGTAATGGACTGAAGTCACCTTTATAAACAATGTACTGTACATGTTTGATGCTCTGATTTAATCATACACTTGAAAGGTGAATTTAAAGATACAGAAGGGTAATTTAATCCAAAAAATAAAAAAAAATAATAATATTGAACTAATTGAACCTGTTAAAGGTAAATTCATTCATGGGTAAATCTGTATGATAGCATTCATTGCTAAGCTGTTTGTGTGTTAGCCTACATTTTTTGTTGATGATAATCGCCCAGTGCATTTTTTGGTGTATTAAGTATTTGTTTGAGTTATTAAGCTATATTTTAGTAATTAGACAATAGTTCAGTAGTTCAATATAAACAAACAGCAACACAACTTCAACAAGATGTCACTTAATGGAGAAGAAGTAGCTAGCACACATGACCCACCCATGAAAACAGATAACCCACAGCCAGTCAGGTCTAGTTCACGTGAAAGAACATTTACAGAAAAGGGATTAGAGATGCACAAACAGGAAGCCATTAAACACAAGAAAGAATTCATGAGAGCTTATGGCTCCTGGAAAGAAGTGGCAGGAAAGGTTAGGACCGCACTAAAATCATTCTGTTCTCAAGATGAACTAAATAAAATCAGAGAAGAAATCCAAATTCGACACAGTGCAGTAAGTGAATGTTATGAGCCCATTCAACGCAACCACAATGCCACCCCAGACATTGTACCGAAAATGGATGCTTGTATAGCACTCACTGCAGAGATCAGCGAAATAATAGAGATGCGGCTAGAAACTGTAGATGAGGTCTTCAATCCAGAACTTGAGAAACTACGAGTGAGGATGGCACTTAAGAAGGATGAGTATGGATCTGTCTTCGGACACACAAAGACAGATACTGTACTCTCTCCCGCAGAAAATTCAATCCACTCACAGGGCTCAAGCAAACATGTAGATGCAGGAGCAGAACTCGCAGCTCAACAAGAAAAGGTTAAAGCAGTATATCAAATACAAGCTCAAGAAGAAGTTCTTAGCAAGTTAGAAGAAGAGAAGCAGCTAGTTCTTAAAAGGTTGGAAGAAGAAAAGCAAGTAGCTCTTAAAAGGATAGAGGCAAACATGCGTCAGGAAAAAAAAAGACTACAGCAAATTCAAGCAGAGTCAGAAGTAAGAATAGCAGAGGCTAGAGTAAACGCATACGAGAGCCTTGAACATGACTCCAGAGACTGGCTAAAAGAGACTGATCCCACAGTTGGATTCAAAGGCCAGCTTAATCCAAAGGCCATCGCATACCAGCCTCCTCAAGCACACACCAATGCGCTAGCATCTCCTGAGAAAGATGACCTTACCCAAGCACTCATTAACTCACTCAGTATGAATCGTCTGCCTGCTCCTGAGCCACCAAAGTTCTCTGGCGAAGCCCTAAAGTATGTAGACTGGAAGATGTCCTTTATGGCCCTCATAGACCACCAGCCTCTCCCAGCTCATGAAAAAATGTTCTATTTAAAAAACTATCTGAGTGGAGAAGCGCGTAAGGCTGTAGAGGGATTCTTCTATAGAAACTCAGAAGAAGCATATCAGGGGGCCTTAAGGGTCCTGGAAGAAAGGTACGGAAACCATTTCATTGTGCAAAAGGCCTTTAGAGACAAGCTCATGAAATGGCCCAAGGTTGGTACCAGTGATCCTGCTGCACTTCGAGAGTTTGCTGACTTCCTGCAAGGATGCGTTGAAGCGATGCCTCATGTGAAAGGATTGGCCATCTTGGACGACTGTGAAGAGAACCACAAGTTGTTGAAGAAATTACCAGACTGGATCACACGAAGATGGAGCAGAGTCGTCACTGAAAGGTTGGACGAATCTGGGGATTACCCGAGCTTTACCTGTTTCACAAGGTTCATCCAGAAGGAGGCTCGGATAGCCTGTAACCCTGTCGCCTCTCCACTTCTGATCAAGGCCACAGATGACAGGCAGCTCAAGAGAGCTAGAGCACTTCACACAAACACTAAAAGGAACAATCCCACAGAAAAGGTTGAGAAAGTGTTCAGCACCAAGTCAAAGCCACCTTGTCCTATCTGCAAAGATGAGATGCACGGAGTCGTAAAGTGCCCTACCTTTGCAGCAAAATCTCTGGAAGATAAGAAGGCCTTCATACGGGAAAACAATTTGTGCTACGGATGTTTGAGAAAGGGACATAACAGTAAGGATTGCAAAACACGACACTCTTGTGGCATATGCAGCAGACGTCACCCCACCTGTCTACATGAAGAGAGAGAGAACCGATATGTGGAAGCAAAGGAGAAACCGTCCACTTCCACAGACAAAGGCACTAGTCAGGAGGAGATCAAGGTGACGTCCCATGCAGTGACGCAGCGCATCTTTGCCACATCAAGCATCGTCCCTGTTTTCATGTCTTCTGTAAATGAACCACAGAAAGAAGTTATAACGTATGCTCTTCTGGATACGCAGAGTGATTCGACATTCGTCTTGGAAGACCTACTCGAGGAGCTGAACGTGGAGACTAAACCAGTACAGCTCAAACTGAGCACCATGACAGCTGTTGACACACCCATAGCAAGCAAAAGTGTCTACGGTCTACAAGTTCGAGGACTACAGTCTGACAAACAGATTCAGTTACGCCAAGCCTACACTCGTGGCTTCATCCCGGTCGACAAGTCCTACATCCCGACTTCCGAAACCGCGCTGCTCTGGCCTCATCTAAAGCATCTAGCAAACAAACTTCCGCTGCTGAAGGACTGTGAGGTGGGACTGTTAATTGGAAGTGATTGCCCGTTGGCGTTAGCCCCCCAGGAAGTTGTCACAGGAGGCGAAAATGATCCATTTGCCCAGAGAACGGAACTCGGCTGGAGCATCGTAGGCTCATCCAATCCACATCTGGATCGCCAGGGAAACCAGAGGTTCGTCCATCGAGTGACCGTGAAGGAAATACCAGCGCCATCAACCACTGACCTGCTGAAGGTCTTGGAATTAGACTTCAATGAAAGGAAGTATGCAGATAAAGACAAGTATGTGTCACAAGATGACGTTCACTTCATTCAGCTCCTGAGTAACAACATAATCCAAAGGAAAGATGGACACTATGAAATGCCCCTCCCTTTCAAGAGCACAGAGCCTCCTCTGCTACCAGACAACAAGAAGCTGGCAACAGTTCGACTGCAGCACCTAAAGAAAAGATTGAAAAATAACGAGTGGTATAAAGAACAGTACAAGGCCTTCATGAAAGATATGATAAAGAAAGGCGACGCAGAGCCAGCCTCTCCTGCGACAGGACAGCAGACTACGTGGTACATACCACACCATGGGGTGTTCCATCCCAAGAAGCCAGAGAAGCTAAGGGTCGTCTTTGACTGTTCAGCGAAGTTCCGTGGTGTCTCACTAAATGATACACTGCTGACAGGTCCTGACCTGATCAACTCTCTCCTTGGAGTGCTCTGTCGTTTCAGGAAAGAGCCTGTAGCCATCATATGCGACATCGAGAAAATGTTCCATCAATTTTACGTCTCTCCTGAACTACGGAACTACTTACGGTTTCTCTGGTGGGAAGATGGAGACCTCGAAGCAGAGCCTCGAGAGTATCAAATGGCTGTCCACCTATTCGGCGCCGCTTCGTCACCCGGATGTGCTAACTTTGGTCTGAAGTACTTGGCACGTCAACACAAGGAAGAGTATCCATCAGCGTCAGCCTTCGTTGAAAAGAACTTCTATGTCGATGATGGGCTTATCAGCGTCCCATCTGTAGAAGAAGCAAAGGAGTTGATCGTTGAAGCACGAGAGCTGTGCAAGAGAGGAGGTTTGCGTCTACACAAGTTCAATTCAAACGAAAGGTCAGTTCTGGACTCTGTGGATCCAACTGAGAGAGCAGTCACATCTGAACCCCTCGATCTGGAACTAAATGCAGCTCCAGCAGAACGTGCTCTCGGTATCCAGTGGTCCCTTGAACATGACACCTTCAGCTTCAATGTAAACCCACAGACCAGGCCCTCCACACGTCGCGGCATTCTATCCGTCATTGCTTCGTTGTACGATCCAATCGGATTCGTGGCTCCGTTTATCTTAACCGGAAAGTGCATCCTCCAGGAGCTGTGCCGTCGAGGCATTGGATGGGATGACCCACTTCCCGAAGACTTAAGTCCACGGTGGGAGAGATGGAAGAGCGACCTACAAAGGCTAAATGAAGTCTCAATACCGAGATGCTACCAACCACAAGGCTTCTGCAAAACTGTCACAAGGGAACTACACCACTTCTCGGATGCCAGCAATATAGGATATGGCTCGTGTTCCTATCTGAGAAGCAAGAATGAAGATGGTGAAGTTCACTGCAGCCTCGTGATGGCAAAGGCTAGAGTTGCGCCTACAAAACTCACAAGCATTCCAAGATTGGAACTTTCAGCAGCAGTGGTCGCTGCAAGATCAAGTGTCATGCTGAGAAACGAGCTTGAAATGCCGATCCATGCAGAATTTTTCTGGACTGACTCCCAAGTTGTCCTGGCTTATATCAACAATGAAGCAAGAAGGTTCCATGTCTTCGTTGCCAATCGTGTGCAAAAGATCAGAGAACACACCAGCCCCAGCCAGTGGCACTACATAGACACAACAGAAAACCCTGCTGACCATGCGTCAAGAGGTCTCAATGCAGTAGACATCTCCTCAACAAACTGGCTATCAGGACCCAAATTTCTGTGGGAACAAGAAATACATCCAGAGTCTCACCTCACTCCTGAGTTGCTTGTTGGTGATCCTGAGGTCAGGTCAATGCAGGCGTTTACAACTAAAGTTGAACCTTCCAAGTCAGACTTTCTTACCCGTCTAAATCGATTCTCCTCCTGGTCAAAACTCCTGAAAGTCATCGCAAGAATCAAGAGGCTGAATTCAAAGCAAACCCATCCTGGCAAACCTGTGAGTGTGGAAGAACGCGAGAGAGCTACCGAATCAGTAATGAGGCTTGCACAAGAAGAAGCATTCTCCCAAGAGATGAAGATACTTCAAAAGGGAAAAGGTCTTCAAAACTCCAGCCCTCTGTTTCACTTGGATCCCATCTTAGAAAGAGGAGCACTTTGTGTCGGTGAGAGACTAGATCAGTCATCACTAAGCCTAGAAGTCAAACATCCTTTGATTCTACCCAAAGGAGGACATATTACCAAACTGATCATGACCCACTGCCACGAGAGGATCTGTCACCAAGGACGGAATCAAACTCTAACAGAACTTCGAGCCAATGGGTTTTGGGTCATCGGTGGAAGTAAGTCAGTTGCTAAGCTGATTCACAGATGTGTGAAGTGCAGAAGACTCAGACGGCCTGCAGAAGAACAACGCATGGCAGAGCTTCCTAAGGAGCGTGTTGAAGTCTCTGCTCCCTTCACATACTGCGGCATCGATTGCTTCGGCCCATTCATCACTAAGAAAGCCCGTAAAGAGCAAAAGCGCTATGGCTTAATCTTCACTTGCCTTGCCTCTCGATCTGTTCACATTGAGATGCTTGAGGACTTATCCACAGATGCATTTATCAATGCCTTAAGATGCTTCATCAGTCTCAGAGGAGCCGTTCGTCAACTCCATTGCGATCAAGGAACCAATTTTGTGGGAGCTAAAAATGAGTTCAAAGAAGCACTGAAGCAATGTGACACCAAAACAATCGAGAGCTTCCTTGCAGAAAGGCAATGTGAGTTCATCTTCAATGCTCCCTCAGCAAGTCACGCTGGCGGCGTCTGGGAGCGCCAGATTCGGACTGTCCGTAATGTCCTAAATGCTACACTCTCTCAATACTCAGGCAGACTCGACGACTCTTCCCTTCGAACTCTGTTCTATGAAGCCATGGCCATTGTGAACAGCCGTCCGTTAACCGTAAACGGGGTAAATGATCCTACCTCGCTCGAGCCATTAACTCCGAACCATCTCATACTGATGAAGTCCAAGATTGCCCTTCCACCGCCTGGCAAATTTGAGAAGGAGGATGTCTATGCAACTAAAAGGTGGCGAAGAGTCCAGTACCTTGTCGAACAGTTCTGGAGCCGGTGGAAGAGAGAATATCTCATGAACATCTCCACACGCCAAAAGTGGCATACGACTCGACGCAACCTTAAGGTAGATGACTTAGTCATTATAAAGGAAGATACCCCTAGAAATCAGTGGCACCTGGGACGAGTGGTTGAAACCACAAAGGAGAGCGATGGACTAGTGCGTCGCGTCAAGGTGTTAGTAGGAGAAAGGACGTCAGTGAAACAAGATCGCCCTACCAAACCTTTGATTATAGAAAGGCCCATTCAGAAACTAGTTCTCCTCCTCGAGAGTGAGTGATCAGTCTAATTGTCTACACCTTTATCCCCTTATGACATAGGTTACTCTCTCAGTTATTAAGTAGTACTCACCTGCATATATCTAGAAACACTGATACAGACATAGGACTCAAGTATGAGCCGTTCAGCCAGGTTGATCCTTGCCTTCACTCTACATAACATGAGTGGTGGGAGTGTAGATGACCACTAACAGTGTTTTATTATGATTATCCTGTTTTTATACTTTTATTTCATGTGACTTTTATTTTGACATCATGCTATCTGCATGGGGGACTAATCGCTCCACGCTCACGCGCACTCTCGTAAAAAATAAATAAATAAATAAAAAACACAAGAAGGCTCCTTACAAGACGATGCATGTTTAGAGTCAGAGCTTGGAAAATATTACTGTAACTTTCAACTAAAGTGTTTTTCCTTTGAAGTGTTATACCACTCTGTGCTTGATTTGTTTTGGCAGTAATCATTTAAGAATAATTTAGGAAGTTGCTAGCTAGCTCTCCAACGTCCAAGTTAAGTTAATGGCGGCTGCCTTCCCTGGATCACCACTCTTTAGCACCCTTTGATATGCGGAGCGAGGTATGTGGTTCATTGTAATGTACTATTTCATATAAATTCATTTCATACGTTCATGTAAATGGTAATGAGATTCATTTCATTATGGCTGTTACCTGCTATGCTGTTATCAATGTGATGTTAGCTTGCTAAAGTGCATTTGTCAAAGGATTATTTTGTATATGGCTAAACTGCCTTTGTTATTTTCTTTTTAAGTTTTCACGGTGTTGGTGCTTTGCACGTTCGTCTGAATTAAAGTACACCCGTAAGGAAACACTCCCAAGCCTGTTTATTCCAAGTAGAAGGGCTGCTACATCAATCATGTACTTATAATGAAACTTACTGTAGTTTGAGGCCAAATAATATGTCGTGAAACCTGGCATGGGGAGGGAAGTAGCAAGAGCACCTCTGATTGGTTGATCTAGATGAAATATAAAAGATGTACTTTTTATTTCAAATCAAAATCAAATCACTTTATTGTCACACTACTATGTACACAAGTGCAACAGTAGGTGAAAGTCTTGTGTGCAGTTAAGATGAACGTGGCCTCAGGGTGCACGGTTTCCTGCTCACTTATACTCCCATACAGTTCCTTGAGTGCCCGGTCTGTGTCGGCTTGTGGGGGGATGTACACAGCTGTGATAATGACCGCTGTGAATTCCCTCGGTAGCCAGAATGGTCGACACAGAAGCATGAGATATTCCAGATCAGGAGAGCAGAAAGACTTGATAAAATGTACATTCCTCTGATCACACCATGATTTGTTGATCATAAAACATACACCTCCACCTCTGCTTTTACCTGAGAGGTCTTTCGCTCTGTCCGCTCGGTGCACGGAGAACCCCGTGGGTTCGATGGCCGAGTCTGGAATCTCCGCAGACATCCAGGTTTCTGTAAGGCAGATAACGCAGCAATCCCTCGTCTCTCGTTGGAAGGAGATCCGCGCTCTCAGCTCACAGAGCTTGTTGTCCAGAGACTGAACATTTGCCAGTAGTATACTGGGTAGCGGGGGGCGATTTGCGCGACGTCTTACTCTGATGAGAAAGCCGGCTCTTTTCCCATTTTCCTTCTGCATTTCCGCGGCCGGGCAGCCCAGAAAAAGGGCTCCGCTGGCGTATTTGTAAACAGCAGGTCGGCATTGAGGAATTTGAAGTCCGGTTTTTGGTGTGTAATTGCCGAACCAATGTCCAAAAGCGTTTGTCTGTCGAGTGCAATAAGGCAGACAATATCCAAGACAAAAAAACAAAAAAGTGTAAACAAAACAAACATTAAACTGCAGTGTTGTGTCGGAACTCGCAACGCAGCAGCCGTACTCGGCGCCATCTTGAGTTCAGTGAAAATTCTCTTATTTACTCACCCTCATGCCATCCCAGATGTGTATGGCTTTCTTTCTTCAGAACACAAATTAAGATTTTTAGAAGAATATTTCAGTACTGTAGGTCCATTCAATGTAAGCGAAGGGGTGCCAAAGATGTCACATAAAAGTAATACATACAACTCCAGTGAATTAATCCATGACTTCAGACTTTATATGACAGGTGTGTGTGAGAAACAGATCCATATTTATGTCCTTTTTTGCTTGGAATTCTGCTCTCTGCTCAGAAGGTGGCGATATGCATGAATAATGTGAATCACCAAAAACACAAAAAGAAAGTGAACGTCAAAGTGGAGATTGACAGGGAGGAGATTGACTGGGAGGAGAATTAATAGTAAAAAAGGAATTAAATATTGATCTGTGTCTCACCTCATCTATCATATCACTTCTGAAGACACTGATTAAATCACTGAAGGCACATGGATTAGAATACTTTCATGCTGATTTATGTGATTTGTGGAGCTTCAATATTTTAGCACCGATTCACTTTCATTGTATGGACCAAAAGAGCTGAGATAGTCTTCTAAATCTGTGGAATATCTGATTTCTGTGGAATTCTACTGGTGCAGATTCCATGTGGGTCTAGTAATGGATTATGGGTCGCTGCTTTTTAATCACTACACCAAACCACCATTATATCACTGTGACACTGTCATGATATCACACACACACCATGTGCATGGTATTGCATGTATTATGCATACTCTAGATTTACTGTTTTGAAACTGTCTCCAAAGAGGAATGTTGATGTGAAGCTATTGTTTACTTTTGTTCACTTCAGATCTTTGCAGCCATCCACAATGGCATAGGCAACCAAACGTTCATTATAATATAAAAATCATCCCGGGTATTCTGATTGCAATGTTAGCCACAGGATAAATGCGGTGTAACTGTTTTCCACCCCACCCCCACAATTCTTTGCTTTCCCACAGTGCCTCTTACTCTTGTTTAGCGTGCTCAGATCGTCCGCAGCTGTTTGTGTGGGTCTCCACCCTCTCCAGCAGAGTTCGATTACATAACATTACAGAGTGATTGATGAGCTACTCGGTTTTCTGTGCACTGCCAAGTGTCCATTCTCTCTCCCTTCTAAACGTTCAGACTTCTAGTCTGCATAAAATTTTTCGTCTGCTGCTACTTTCTTACCTCACTCCATTCTTTACCAAACCTAGGGTTAAGAAAAAAAGAAGGGTGAAAAGTAGGGGGAACCAAATGCTGCAGAAAAGGAAATGATCAAGGAGATGAAGGAAGATCTGCTTGCAGGACACAAGTGCGAGTCTGAGTCATCCAGTTTTATTAGCTTAATCTCATTCATATCACAACACAACTGAGCTGTTGAAATGACACATACTGCACACATAGCACACTGCACTCTAAGCACAGAGAATGGTCTCTTGAGGAGATTTTGTTCTAGTTTTGTTCTATTTTTAACAAATGTTAGAATTCATGCATTACTGAACTGTAAAAAAATCTATTTACTTGAAAAACAGCATTGTATATGAGGTTAAGATTTGTCCGCAGGGAAACACAATTGGCAAACTGTTTTCTTTTTGAAAGCATAAGCCAAATTTAAAAAAAATTCAGTTGAATTCAAGATACAGTACATACTAGTTTTAAAGGTGCACTCAGTAATTCTTTCCTCATAAAAAAGTTTAACTCCTAAAGATATGAATTGTAATTTTGCAGAATATGTAGGAAATCATGAACACACATTAAAATGAACACTCTAGTCACCTTATAAAAGCTGTTTTATTTTACATGGAGAGGGTCCGTACATGGGGGCTGCCATGTTAGAATCACATGATCAGCTGAATACTACTCGCTTAATCTCAGTAAACGTTCTGTTATTTGACACTTTCATTCATTGATTAAAGTAATCATGGCTGACTGTGAATAATAAAGTGTTAGTTCACCCCAAAATGAAAATTATTTCATCAATTACTCACCTTCATGCCATTCCAGATGTGTATGACTTTCTTTCATGTAGTGAACACAGACAAAGATTTTTAGAAGTATTTCTCTTTAGGTCCATACAATGCAAGTGAATGAGTGCCACAATTTTGAAGCTCCAAAATCCACCTAATGGCAACATAAAAGAACTCCAGACAACTCCGGTGGTTAAATCCATATATTCTGAAGCAAATGATAGGTTTGTGTGAGAAACAGATCGATATTTAAGTCCCTTTTCCTTCACTTTAACTTTCTCCTTCTTCTGTTTTTGGAGATTCACATTCTTCGTGCATATTGCCATCTACTTTACTTAAATATTGATCTGTCTCTCACCCACAACTATCATGGAGACGGGGAGGTGGAGGGATGCTGCAAGAACCTTCGATGGTGCGAGGGAAGCAATTGTATATGATTGGCAGGCCTTCCTCCCGATCTTAGGTTTGGAACTTTATTTCAATATTTTTTACTAGAAAGCAAGACAAAAAATACTGATTAATATATATATATATATATATATATATATATATATATATAGGGCTGTCAATTTATTGCGTTAATTCAGTGCGATTAATTTGATTAAAAGTAGCGTGTTAAAAAAATGTACGCAATTAATTGCAATGCCCCCGGACCTGAGAAATGCAAGCTTGTAGTACCACCTGTTTACTCCAGAGGACAGTAATTGAAATTTCAGCTGTGTGGCAACGCGCAGTTTATACAGTGAAGAAAACAACCATCCAGCAGACAACACAAAACAGACATTCGTTACATTCTTGCGTTCAAAACATTTGATGGAGCGCAAATTCGAACTAAGGGATCTCAGGATGTGTTCTAAGTATTAAACTATATTTAACTTGACACAGTGACCTAAAAAGTTTATGTTTATGACGCAATGCACCTGAGACATGAGCATGTCTGATGCTTGTTGAAATTGACGGGTCCTTAAACAAGCCCTCATAATAAATCTTGAATTGATTGACAAATTAACTTGTGAAATGGATTGCTGTGAACTGTATGCCAATGACTGTCTTATGTTCAATAATATGATATAATACATTGTATTCTAAAGCCATTTTTTGTAAAAATCAATGATTAACTCTTCTGCCACAAGAATGTAATGCATTTTAATTATTTATATAATTTTTCAATATTTAAAGATAACTATGTATAATTATTTAATCATTATATATTGAATTATTGTTATATGAGGGGCTTTCTCAGTAAATATTTGTTTATGCGATTAAATGTGATTAATCGCGATTTAATTAATCAGGACATCATGTAATTAATGATTAAAATGCCATTTTTAGATTAAAATTTGTAATCGATTGACAGCCCTAATATATATATATATATATATATATATATATATATATATATATATATATATATATACAGGTATATATATATTTTGCAATGCGCTCACTTACTGAGTTTCCCGCACTTACCCAGCATGTTTGGACATTGTTGTGCACCAGAAACAGAAACAAACAGAATTGCCTGCATTTACAAAATATTCTGGGTTAGTAATCCACATTTGCAAGAGAAGGGACTTCTGTATTTAATCTCACAGGCATAGTGAGCAGTTCTTTCTTTGACGTTATGTCATTGACCAAGATGTAACAAAACAAGCTTTGGTACTTCTTAGAGAGCATTATGGCACTTTAATTGCGCATATTGTGAATATGTAATTTAATAGTTATGAAATTACAGGCATGTGTTGTTGTTGTTACATTGCCAATTAATGAAATTACCAAAAAGTATGAATAAATGCCGTAACTGGTCCATTGTCACACTACGACATTGTTGGCAGCCTCATGTTGTTAACTGTACTGCTCGCCCTGCAGAGGCTTTTGCAGTTGATCCAGGGCAAGCGTGGTGACAGTGGCATATATAAACCAGCAAGGTGGCTTGAGTCACATGCCACAACTCGCCCACCGTGTGAGGTCGCTGTGGAACACTCACATCCCAGGCGGCCCCAACCATACAGCAGACGTGCTGTCATGGCAGAGGATGCTCAGGGGAGAGTTGAAACTCCACCCCCAGGTTGGCCAGCTGTTTTGGAGTCAATTCAGCGAAGCACAGGTAGACCTATTTGCTTCCCGGGAATCCTCCCACTGCACGCTCTGGTATTCTCTGACAGGGACTCCCCTCAGCACAGACGTGCTGGCACACAGCTGGCCCCAGGGGCTGCGCAAATGTGCGTTCCCCCTAGTGAGCTGGCTAACACAGAATTTGTGCAATGTCAGGGAGGACAGGAACAGGTCACCATCGTGGCGCTGTTCTGGCCCAATCAGACTTGGTTCTCGGATCTCATGCTCCTCACGACAGCCCCACCCTGGCTCAGGGGACCTCCTCCCTCAGGGACGGGGCACCTTCTGGCACCCATGCCCAGACTTCTGGAATCTCCATGTTTGGCCCCTGGACAGGGCGCATCCCATGCTCCCATGCTATTTATAACTCTTCCCCCCCTCAAGGATGTGGGGAACTACATGATGTCTTTTGGGGCATTGGGGGAGGCTACGTGCAGACCAGTGCACCTGCTATTATGCACGCACCAGCTTGTTTGCACCTGCATCGGCAGTCCATGTAACACGGTTCAGCTAGTTGTGGCATTTCGCATAGGGACCCCCTAGTGTCACTACATCAACACAACGTCGAGTGAGTCACAGAAGGGGAACGTCTTGGTTACTGTCGTAACCTCCGTTCCCTGATGGAGGGAACGATAAGTTGTGTCCCTCTTGCCACAATGCTGTTCTACCCGCTGGAATGTCCGGGACCCTGTCTCGACTCCTCAGCACCAAACCTGAATGAGTGGTTGCGAGCCTGCTCCTTTTATACCCGTATGTCCGGGGGAGTGGCATGCATATTCCACTCGCCAATTCTCATTGGCCTTTTCTCAAAGATCAGAGGTGTTTGGGGCTACCAAGAGCGACCCCTAGTGTCACTACATCGATGCAACGTCTCGTTCCCTCCATCAGTAACCGATGAGAGTGCTGCTGCACTTCATTAATAGTTTAATCTTTGAAATGACTTTGGTTAAGATATCTTAAAACACAAAATGCTTGACTGCTCAATGTTTATAGAGCAGTCTGTTTTGGTTGTGCAGTGGTATGGAATTATGGAATAAAATGAAGTTGTAAAGCATGAACAAGCAGATTGTTTTGTGTAAAACAAGATCAAATGCTTTTTGTAATTGTTCCTATTGATTTTTAGAGACTGTGTTCAGGTCTTTATATTTGATGAGCCATTCCAGAGAAAACCATAAGCAAATCCGACTCTAGCAGAAGTCGGCACCACTAGCAGAACCTAATTCCAACTCAATGGAAATTCATATAGTTTTCATAGTTTTAATGTGGGAATAGGCACAAACATTAACAGCTTGTCATCCTACACATTTGTGAAACACATTATTGATCCCAGTCTTTTTATTTATTTTTTTTACATACTGCATAAAATACATTTAAATGGCAGTTCTGAGCAAGAGTTACTATCTATTAATATATATTTTTTTTCAGCCTGTGTGAATATTATCAAATTCACCATGGAGATGGGGAAACCTGTTTTGTATTTGCTAAATAAACAGGCCCAGGCTAGCTGAAGTATCCATCAATAACGTCCAATCAATTGTGAACAATCAAGGCTTAAACAGAAACTTGGAGGACACTCTAAAAGCAAGCAATGTACACGACATGTCCTAATCCCTGCGACATAACACAAAAGGTGTTATTTGAAGTCATTTCACAATTATTTGCTAACAGATGCTAAAAAGTTAAAAGTAGCCATGATGGTATTATTTTTACTGAACAATTTCTACTTCCATCGCACAACCATAAACTATACTTCCTCGCAAAACCAGCCGTACAACAAAGAGATTATTAACAAAAGGATCTGTGACAGGGCGGAGGGCGGGGATGGTTTGTGATTCTACATACCCGGCCCCTTATCAGGCTAATTAAGCCTCAGAGAGGGATAAAAGCTTACTGTGGAGCGACAGAGAGAGAGCGTTTATGGGGCAGCTGTCCGTATGTGTGTGTTTGTGTCTTTTAGTTAAAGTCCTCCATCCATCCATCCATCCATCGTCAACCGCTTATCAGTGTACAGGGTCGCAGGGAGGGGACTGGAGCCTATCCCAGCTAACATTGGGCAAAAGGCGGGGTACACCCTGGACAGGTCGCCAGTCCATCACAGGGCCACACATAGACAGACAACCACTCACACTCACATCCACACCTAGGACAATTTTTTGGAGACATCAATTAACCTAGCCTGCATGTCTTTGGATGGTGGGAGGAAGCCGGAGCACCCGGAGAGAACCCACGCAGACACGGGGAGAACATGCAAACTCCACATAGAAAGGCCGGGGCAACCGGGGTTTGAACCCACGACCTTCTTGCTGTGAGGCGACAGTGCTAACCGCTGCCGATCCGATTCTAAAGTATACAGCTAATTGGAAGGGAAGATTATGAGTGGTAAAATGACTGAAGTATGACTTATAAACCTTGATATATTGCATATGTCATATGTACCATTTTTATGATATTGTAATGGTGCTTTTGTGCTCTTTTTGAACTTTAACGCTCCAGTTCCAAAAGATTGAGCAGTGCATTCTTCAAAAAGTCTCCTTTTCTATGGAAAAATTCTAATAAAAATGGTTTCGAATGACATATGGGTAAGTAAATTATGACAGATTACATTTTTTTGGGGATGAGCTATTGTTTTAAACATCTTGTTTTTGCACTTTTGTGCACATTGAGACAATCATGTGCATGCACAGTCATTCATAGAAGAATGGAGCGAATGGCAGAGCTCCTCCATCTTCTGGTTGTGATTTGCTACAGTCAATATGATATTAAAGCAGGGTTGGCCACAGCCTTTCTTGGAAAGGGAACACCAGCATCCTGACACTTTTAAAATGGAGAGGAAACACGAAGAGGAATATTCAGCCTGCGGAATGGTAATATTAACCACAATACACAAGATCATGATGGGCCTTGGAACGGTATTTCTGGCACCATTCACCAGCGATTATATAAGTTCTCCTATGTGCTGTCATAGCCTTGTGCTACACATAATGAGGAGATTTTTTACTATGTGTGTGCATGTACAATGTGATCTAAACTGTATTCTTAGGTATTTATACAGTATGTAAAGTATATTTCAAGCATATATACAGTACATTGTTGTTTTTTTTACATTTGTTGTTTTATATATATATATATATATATATATATATATATATATATATATATATATTCAGGAACATTTTACAATTAAGTTTAATTTACTGTACATATTTATGCATTTAGCAGACGCTTTTATCCAAAGTGACTTAAAGTGCATTCAGTGTATACAATGAATCAGTGTTCCCTAGTAAGTTTCAAAAACTAACCATGAACAATATATTTTTACAGTATTTATACATCTTAGTGAATGCTAATTTCTACAAATATAATTGTTTACTGTTAATTCATGTTCATTCATTATGCATTAACTAATGTTAACACAATGCAACTTAGAATTATAAAACTTTATTAGTATAGGTTGTGATTAATAGAAACCAATTTTAATAAGTGGTGGATCCAGGCACGTCCAAACCATTGGGTTGCACAGCCATGCCAGTTCATGTTGGTGCAGCAGAATTTGTTGTGGGCAATGAGCTCCGGATGCCGTAGCGGGGGTGCCGCACTATCAGGGGTGTTGATCTATCTCTCTTGGGACCCTCCCCAGTAGCTGGGCCCATGAAAGCTGCCCCTCTTCCCTATGGGTGGATCACAAAAGTTGGACATATGTAAAAATTCCAACAAATACCAATGAGGTTGCATGGTTACTGCACATACTGCACATATACTGTACAAATGCTCTGGACCCTTGGAGATCAAATCAAACTACACTTTGTCTTTGACCTTCATCCATGATGGTTGTGCATGTTTAGAATCCAGAGGATCAATGGCCAAGCAATCAGACTAATTTGAATCGGCTCTGCAATCGGTCCAAACCTTCAGTGATGGACAACAAAATTACGTACAATCTGGTCTAGTTTTAGTCCAAAGGCAGCTTATGCTGGCTCTCCACATTCATACACATCTGGGCTCCATCACAGTTCTCTGCTCATCATGTGGTAGTATTTAATTTCTCTTTCCTTTTTTTTTCCTTCTCTTAGAAAGCAACAGTAATGAGAAGGTCTCAGCAGATCTACTTGTTTCACCCATACAGTAAGATGATCTCTCTGTGACCAGAGCAGCCACAGACTATTCAAAAGGTCTAAGCCTTTAAGAAGCTACACTGGGTGATCTGAACTCAAGGCTGTCACATATGCGTGATCTATTTACTGAATTCACAAAGTAACATTTTTATGCAGCTAATGGGACATATACATAGTCACTAAAACTTTGTTATGCTTCATCATCCAACAGTTTTCTCAGCGTGTGCTAGAAACAGCTTGGTTCACCATTTGCTGAATGCAATCGCTGTATACTTGACATTGAAACTTCATTGAATCCTCTCATGAATTAGGCTACACAGTCTATGACTTGAGTTGTGATAGCATTTCCCAAGAGTCAAACCTGCAGTGCAGAATCTAAGTGAGGGGAAAAAAAAAGAGGCTTTAACCAGAGGACTGATTCAGTGAAAAATCAAGCTCGCTTCAGTAATATTAGTGTAGTACACCCATGTCCCAGTCCAACGTAAACAAACCTACAAAAATAACAAGGTACAGAAGTCTAAAACGCTGACGCTACATGACAAACAGAAGAGAGAAATGAGAAGGAAAGTGGTGGAAGATACAAGAGACAGATAATAGCAACATTCAGAACCCGAATTAGTTGCCTGGCAATTCTGGAAGCTTAATAATGCTACCTTTCAGAAAACAGAGTACAACAACTGTTCTCAATCAATGGGATGGTAAGGCAGCATTTAAATGAAATCCAATTGAATTTGGGTTCACCCACAAAGACTAGTAAATAGCGAGGCAAATGCAGTGGCGTTAGAGGATAAAACTTAAACTGAATGCATTTTATATCGGTGCTAAAACAAGAACAATCTGATGCCAAGAGTAAATAAGTGAAGTTGTTGGAGCCTGGAGTACATTAGAAAGCTTCAAGCAGTGAGGTATGTTTGAAGAGGTACATCTAAGACTTCTCTGCCATTAAAACTGATTTTTAGATGCATTCAGAATGGACATAAATTCAACAAATGAGCATGATAGAAACACTACATGTTTTTTTAGTGAGTTGCTAAGCAGTTGCTAGAACACCCAGTGTTCTGGGTGGTTGCTAGGTTTTTTTTAGATGGCGGCCAGAGTGTGCTGTGCGGTTGCTAAAGTGTTCTGAGTGGTGGTTTCTAACGAGTTGGTATGCATTTGCAAGAGTGTTCTTAGTGGTTGCTAGGGTGTTCTAGGTGGTTGCCAGGGTATTTCTATGCAATTGCTAAGGAGTTCTGAGTGGTTTTTGGGGTATATAGATTTGAAATAAACGAAGCAAAATTGCTACTCCATATTGATCTCAGATCTTATGTTACACAAAATAACAAATGAAGGCCTGAAAACGTTTGTGTAGCAAATTAGCAACACTTAGAGGTAATGGGCTACAAATATTAATATGAATACAAAAGTGTGTGTAAAGTGGCACTTTACACACAAAATGGACAAGTCATACATCAAATGCAAGCTCTCATTCTCAGGAATGTGACAGTACAGTTTATTTTGTTGCCCTCATACCACAGTTCGAAAGAATTTCAAAAGAATCACAAAATGAAATATGATTTCTGTACGTTTTTAAATACATAGGTCTCATTTATGCACCGATCATTGCTGCTGTAAGCCAAAATAACAAAAAACTTTCCATCTACTTTTACCTTTGGCAGCTATCTAAAAAATTAGCCATTTTTTAACTTGTCCGTAAAATTGTTTGGCTGAATATTCCAATATTATATCTTAGCTGGCCAAAAGAAAATATGCCATCCAGCAGGAAAATCATGCTAAAGAAATCATCATAAAAATATGTTTTTGACTGATATGTTATATATCGAGATGTTCAATGAAACAATTAGGGTGGTGCATAAACTGAAAATGAGGCTTAATGACTTTTGAGGAGCATTTCTGTGAGGGCTAAATTGCATTAGGTCGCCACCTACATTTCAGATCTGTATATTGTGATGAAATGTGATAGAGAAAAAATATTCTTTCTTATAAATACATACAATGTTATTTATGAATAATTGACTCTTTCTTTATTTGGGGGGTTTTCTGAAAAAAAAAAAAATGAGACCAGTTGTTTTGCAAGTAGTCCACAGTGTGTGTGAATGGTGTACTTTTAAATATTAGTAAGAAAAATTGCAGGGGGTAGCGCAAAAATATATGAGAGTTTAACTAGTTGATCTGTGTCTCCTCAGGTAAAGTTGGACCCTGCTAAAACTATCTCAGTTCTCCTTGTGCATATGTAACTAAAGTACAAGCATATATTCATTTCTGTGGAGAAATATGTTTTTTTTTATCCCCTTTCCTCCCCATTTTTGGAATGCCCAATTCCCACTACTTACTAGGTCCTCATGGTGGTGCGGTTACTGACCTCAGTCCAGGTGGCGGAGTACAAGTCTCAGTAGCCTCTGCTTCTGAGACATCAATCAGCACATCTTATCACACGGCTTGATTTGCATGACACTGCGGAGACTTACAGCATGTGGAGGCTCATGCTACATTCCGCAATCCACGCACAACTTAGCACGTGCCCCATTGAGAGCGAGAACCACTTAATCGCAACCACGAGGAGGTTACCCCATGTGAATCTACCCTCTTTAGCAACCGGGCCAATTTGGTTGCTTGGGAGACCTGGCTGGAGTCACTCAGCACACCCTGGATTTGAGCTTGCGACTCCTGGGGTGGTAGTCAGTGTCAATACTTGCTGAGCGACCCAGGCCCTCAATTAAAGTTATTAAGCTGTATCAACAACGTTTAAATAGCAAATCTGAGTTAAGTCTACTTGCAAGGAATAATTCGCCCTTTACCTGTTACAGATTGTAAAACCTGAGATCACCTACCTTTTGGGGCCCAGCCAGCAGTCAAGGGAAATGGTTTATTAAACATACTAAACAATGTTTTTTTGAAAATGTAAAAATGCAAAAAGGTAATTATAGTTAGATCTGTATGAAATACTTAAAATGCATGGAAGTCTGTGGAGAGTCCCCACAATGATATAAAAACGTGTGTGTGTGTGTGTGTGTGTTTTCTTTCACCCCCAGGCATTCTTATGGAAGTCTCTGGCAAAATATCAGCTCACCACTTCCCACTCTTTTTCTTTTTTTTTAGCAGACCATTTTCTTGGTTCACCGTCTGTCTCCCCATCCCTGTGATGTCCATTAGGATCACAAAATACAGTATGTAAAATCAAAAGCGATGGACGGAAATCAGTTCAAGCAGTAATACCATTGCGTGACTACAGAGAATACAAACATATGCTTATATAGACCAATAGAGACACATGGTTAATATCTGGCTTAAATATTTTTATGTTGACTAGCCTGAAAAATTATGCTAAGCATGCATATTTTGGATCGATTGATTGAGAACAGCTCAGATGAATGTTGTGGAATATTATGCAACAGAGAACAATGGCAAAATTGTTCTGTTTTTCTGTAATGAAATACATCTTTCTGGAAAAAATAATAATGTGTGTCATTCTGCCTGGAGTGATTTGTTCGTACATAAAACGGTTTGAGTTTTAGATGCTGTCTATGTGTTGATATTGCATGCTTTATTGTCTTAATGATGCTTGAAAACACATGCTTATCTATCCTTTTTAGGATGATGAATAAAATCTGTCCCTTTAAATTTTGCCATTCAGCACAGAACACACTACAGAGCATTAAACTCTTTACAGTTACAAGCAGGAAACTCAGGGGAGAGCACAAAAAAAATAAAAAAAATAAAAAAATAGAAAAGAGGCTAAAAATGTTTGGTCTAATAAAAACCAGAAACACTGTGGTTGCTGGAAATAATCTCTGAAGTTGAAGATGGACACATTTCTATTTAGAGTAGCAGCAGAAAATAGTTCACATGTTCAGATTTCTCCAGGGGTGAAAATATCACTGAAAAATCATACTCAAGTAGAAGTACTGTTACTTCCCAAAAAAATTGCTGTGAGTAGAGTAAAAGTAACTGTCCTAAAAACAACTCAAGAATAAAAGAGTAGCTCATTTAAAAGTACTCTCGAGAAGTGAGTATTGAGTACTGAGTTGCAAAACGTCTAGGTTATTGTTGTAACCTCCATTCCGTGATGGAAGGAATGAGACGTTGTGTCGAATGAAGCTACACTAAGGGTCTTTCTTGAAGGCCTCGGTTACCTCAGAACTTGAGAACGGGCCAATGAGAAATTGGCAGACAAAATATGCATGTCCTTCCCCCTGACATACGGGTATAAAAGGAGGGAATCGTGCATCTGTTTAGTCAGGTGTTGCACTGAGGAGCCAAGAAAAAGGTTCGGCTTTTACAGTGGCTCAGTTCAGTGTCGTGGCTGGGGGGACACAACGTTTCATTCCCTCCATCAGGGAACAGAGGTTGCAACAGTAACCTAGATGTTCCCCGTCTGTCGCTCACTCAACGTTGTGGCGAATGAAGTGACACTAGGGGTCCCTATTCAATCATGCCATGCACTGAACCGTGCACGTGAGCTGCTGATGCAGGTGTGGGTAGGCAGTTGCGTGCCAAAGCAGCAGGCTGCGTCAGACTGCACGTACCATTCCCCAATGCCCCATAAAAAACATCATAAACATTTTAGGTTCCCAGCATCCCGAAGGGGGGGAACAAGCAACGTGCCAAGCATGGGAGCAGGCCGCACCAGCCTTGCCTTTTCTCTCTCTATGTTTCTCGCATAGAGTTAAACTGGCTGGGGCCATTTAACGCTATAACACGCATCGTGAAGGCGTTCTTTTCCCACCCGTATTCTTTCAGGGGGAAAAATACCCCTCGGAGACCACATCCTGCCCAAGCTGGGGGGAGGTTGTGGCGAATACGTCATATGGGTTTTCAGGCCACATGTGGAAGTGGCGCGGTGGTAGATCCTACCTGCTATGAGGGAGGAGTTGCTACAAACACAGCGACCGGGGGGCAGAGGCGACTGCCCAAGGGAGATGCGGGTCCGCCGGTAGGGGGACCGTACCGCGGAAAATACACACAGGGGGATTAGTCCATGAAGGCCAAACCTGTGGGGGACCTATTCCAGTACAGAGTAATTAGTACCGTAGTGGGTCTAGTTGGGGAATTCCTCTGTTAAATTTGCGGACCAGAGGGCTAGGGAGGAAGGACATCCGGGGAGCTTGAGTTTAGTGGACTATCCTGGGAGAAAGAGCGCATGTGATTACCTTAGTGGAGGGGAAGGGTGCTCTGTGCAAGCAGAACACCCGGTCAGACGTTCCATATTCCCATGTTCTACGTGCTCGGACCTGAGAGAACATGGGACAAGACCGACTCAACCCTGAGATTGTAAAATCTCGTAAAGGTATTGGGTGTTGCCCAGCCTACCACTCTGCGGATGTCTGCTAGGGAGATCCCATTGGCCAGTGCCCACGAGGATGCCACACTTCTTGTTGAGTGTGCTCGAATCTGCAAGGGGGCGGGTATGGCCTGGGTGTGATAGCCCAATGCGATGGTGTCGATGACCCAGTGGGCTAGCCTCTGTTTGGAGACAGTGTTCCCTTTCCACTGTCCACCGAAGCATACAAAGATCTGCTCAAAACATCTAAAGCTCTGCGTGCAGTCCACATAGGTACGCAAAGCACGCACCGGACACAGCAACAATAAGGCTGGGTCTGCCTCCTCCTGGGGCAGCTTTGCTTACAGGTTCACTACTTCTGAGGGAGTCGTAGGAACCTTGGGCACATATCCTGGTCGGGATCTTAAGATGACGTGAGCATCTGCCGGACTGGACCCCAGGCAAGTGTCGCTGACAGAGAACGCTTGCAGGTTCCCAACCCTTTTGAAGGAAACGAGCGCAATCAGGCGTGCCATCTTCAAGGAGAGGGCTCTAAGCTCGACTGACACTAGCGGCTCGAGGGGGGGGGGGGTCTCTGATGGCCTGAAAGGACCACACAGAGATCCCATGAGGGGAACAGGCATGGCCTGGGAGGGTTCAGCCTCCGGGCACCTCTAAGGAACCTTTCAAGGTGGGGGGGGACAGCTTCCCCTCCAGCCTCTCCTGTAGACATGAAGCACTGACCCGACTACGCATCTCTGCTGGTCTTCAGATCAGGAAGAACAACAATTCATGAACAAGCGCCACTTCGGGTGTAAATCTGCCTGGTAGATTGAGCTCTGGCTTGGTTGATCATGTCTACTACAGCAGGTGGTAAGCCACATGGATCTTCCACAGCCTGTTCAAGGGCCAGATGTGGAGGTTCCAGAGGTCTGGTTGCAGATGCCAGAGGGTGCCCCGTCCCTGAGAAAGAAGGTCCCTTCTCAGGGGAACCTGCTAGAGGTCTGTCTAAGTGTTGGATTTCTGGCGGCAGAAAGAGGTGACGAACAAATCTTTTAGAGGAAATAAACTCTTTTACAGGTCTATTTGCTCTTTAAGGAAACGCTTATCGAAGCGCTCAGTGGCATGAAGGGAGAAAGCAGCTGGTAATGCGGTGTAGGATCCAACAGCAATGCTCTTAGAGGCGAGTGGAACAGTAGTGGAACACCAGCTTGCTGAACACACAACCGCTCGTCTCCGAAGAAAAGATCTGACTAAACAGATGCACGATTCCCTCCTTTTATACCTGTATGTCCGGGGGAGAGACATGCAAATTCTGTCTGCCAATTTCTAATTTGCCTTTTCTCAAGTTAAGTGGTAACCGAGGCCTTCAAGAAAGACCCCTAGTGTCGCTTCAGTCGACACAACGTCGAGTAAGCAACAGACGGGGAACCTATGCCCCATTATAATGAACACTGTTTGCCAACTTTTAAAATACATCACTAATCTATGATAAACACTACATGAATCTGATTCCAAAAAATTAAAGGGATACATGATAACAGAAATAAAAACATTAAAATGTTATTATCAATACACTGATCGCCATTTTAAATTGTAATGTATGAAAAAATGACATTAAAATCAGCTACTTCATGCTTAAAAAGCAATAATTCACCCAAAAATTTTAATTCTCTCATCATTTATTCACCCTTATGCCATCCTGGATGGGTATGACTTTCTTCTGCAGAACACAAATTAAGATTTTTAGAAGAATATCTCAGCTCTTTTGGGCCATACAATGAAAGTGAATCGGTGCTAAAATATTGAAGCTCCACAAATCACATAAATCAGCATAAAAATAATCGAATCCATGTGCCTTCAGTGATTTAATCAATGTCTTCAGTAGAGATGTGATAGATGTAGTGAGACACAGATCAATATTTAATTCCTTTTTTATTATTAATTATCCTCCCTACTCAGTAAATCTCCACTTTAACTTTCACTTTCTTCTTGTTTTTTTGGTGATTCACATTCTTCATGCATATTGCCACTTACAGGGCAGAGAGAATTTCTAGCAAAAAAGGACATAAATATTGATCTGTTTCTCACACACACTTGTCATATCAAGTCTGAAGTCATGGATTAAACCACTGGAGTTGTATGTTTTACTTTTATGCTGCTTTTATGTGCTTTTTGGAGCGCCAACATTTTGACTCCCCTTCACTTACATTGAATGGACCTACAGAGCTGAAATATTCTTCTATAAATCTTAATTTGTGTTCTGAAGAAAGAAAGTCATACACATCTGGGATGGCATGAGGGTGGGTAAATTATTAGAGAATTTTCATTTTTGTGTGAATTATTTTCCTCCTTTTGAGATACAATGTTCCACAATTATTTTTTCTTGTATCTTTTAAGCCCAGAAATAGTTGTCTAATGCATGATGCACAATTTTCTGAACTTTGTCACTGGTGGAATATTCTGCTGAAGAATTGCAACGCAAATGTTGATACTTTTCTAACTTTATAAAGGCTAAGCATAATTATAAATTATTTTACCATCTCTACTTTCCTGGTAATTTATTATACCAATTAACACACTCTCTACATCAGAGGTCAGTATTATTAAAAAACTAACAATATTTAAAAAAAAAAAAATAGTATTATTAAAAATGTCACTGTTTTATTCTGTTACATTAATACTTTTAAAGCTACTCGAGTTATTCAGCTAAAACTAGTGAGTGGTTTTCTCGTTTCCTTGATATTGTTGTTTGATTAATAGCCTTTATATGACATAGCCTATTAGACAGTGCTCAATTCAGTTACATGTACACTTTAAATCCAACATTTTGATGCAAATACGCTTTTTGTCCCACTGTTTAAATTCACTTTAGACATAAACAACTGCGTTTGCATTAAATCTTCATCAAGACGGGCATTGGCGGAATTATAAAGTGTAAATTTAGGCACATGGCATTAGCGCTCAAACATTAGCCGTCTGTCAATCAAAGAGCACGCAGCTACAGACATCAGGAAATAAAAAGTAAATCTATTATATTTCATCTAGATCAACCAATCAGTGGTGCTATTGTGATTGATATAGTGAACACCCCTGTTCCAGATGTAAAACATAGGCTAAATATATAGAAAACTACTCAAAAGTTTGATCGAGGTCATCTCTTTTTTGTCAGATAAACATCTAGATCATTTTATTGCCCAGCCCTATTGATAACAGTGCATTAATCTCACACATCAACCCAATAATCTCAGTGATAGATAGTTAATTACAGGTAACGTTATAGACACACAGAAACTATTAAGCAGAAATATGAAATTTACCTCGATATGTTTCTTCAAATTAGAGGCAGGATTAATGCTGATATCTGGCTTGAGCAAGTTAAACTCATATGACTCTATCAGGCAATTGGCCTTTTTCACTGAGAAACGCCTTCCAGGTGCAGGAGCTGTTAACTATGCTTGAGGAATTCTCCACATCCATAAGAGTTCAAGTTTTTATGTGTGATTTGATTTGAGACTCTTTCTTGCCAATCATGTTGATAGATAAAAATAAAATCAGGACAGGGAAGTAGCGAACACAGACGGTGGCAAAATAGTGCAGTAAAATTACATTTACAGTACTTAAAATATACTCAAGTAAAAGTAAAAGTATAACATTTTTAAACTACTTAAAATGTACAATTCTTGGGGAAAGGTAGTTTATTAATGTAACGTGAGCATTTGTAATTCGTTAAACCCCTGCATTCTACAAATATCCCGTCCCTTGTGTGTTAATCGAGTGTATTGAGTATTTAGGCTAATTTGATTGTACTTTCAGCTGCCAATAACAGTATAATATTCTCTACTCTGTTTAACACATTTTGCCATGTTTATTCCTAGTATTATTCTTTTGTCATTTTTGGCCCGTTTATTTTCTGACGAGTAAAAACCAATGAAAAACTAGTCTAAATCTTATATTTGCTAGGGTGATTCTACATGGATGCATGGGCATTACTTAATGACTGCTAAATGGTTGCTTGCTGGACCAAGTCAAAAGACACCATCCCCAAGTCTCTATTATTTGGAGCCGTATAACAGAAATATCCTAACTTTAGAATCCTATCTTATGTGCTTGGTAACCATGGCAATTTCAGTTAGGATCTAATTCAGGACAAAAGATATTACAGAATAACATTTCCTAAGTGCATTATCTTATCTTAACTACAGTTAGGATTTGATCTGCATATCGAAAGTACTGTTCTCTACTGGGTCTCATTTTTAATTTTTTGACCCAAATAGAAAAGTTGTTAGAAATGTTCTCCATATAGAAGGGTTAAATCCATGAATTCTGCAGAATTTCACAGATGCCCCACAAAATCAACAGAAAATGCCAAAACAAAAACAAAAAAACATCACTATTGTACCCTTGGGCAAGACACTTCATTTCAGGTTGATACTAGGGGATTCCACCCTTAAACAAGTTTATGGTGCCGTTCTATGTTGACATCACGTGAAAGTTGCAGACAAGACCTGCTGGCCCTGGTTATTTGGAGACAAAATAAAGATTAAATTATATTCTAAGACACAATAGACCGTCTTCAAAGTATAGTTTGACGCCCACCATCACTAACAAGTCTAAATGCACTGATTTCTTCTTGGCAAGCAGTTTGACATCTACAATCATACTTGTGTGCCAAACCTATCCTTCATTCAGCTTGTGCCATGGCAGACAGACAATTCGGGATTCTTCCCTTTTGGATCAAACTGCATACTCATGCTCATGTTAGGGCTCACAAATGACAATGTTCAGAAACATGAGTCATTATGTTGATCAACAAAACCTTTATTCGGTGATGCCAATCATGTCCAAAATTAAAATGGAGCGAGGTATGTGCAAGTGTGTTTGCATGTACAGACCTATATGTGATTGAGTTGAAGATTTGCTCGTCCACTGCATGTTTGCTTCTTGGAAGTGAATGGGGACAATTTTTTTTATCTTTCTGGTAAACAGCATTATGCCACAAATTATGTTGATTGAGCTTAACTTGTATTGATCCTGTAATATTACATTACACTGATCTTTGCTTGTTTAAACTGGTCTAGCTGGTCTCCCTGTCTGGCCAAGCAGGTGTTCAGCTGGTTTAGTGCCCAGAATCCCTATAAAAAAAAGGCTTGGAGTCCAGCTAAGATCAGCAAACCAGTTTAGGATGGTTTAAAGGGTTAGTTCACCCAAAAATGAAAATGATCTCATCAGTTACTCACCCTCATGATATCCCAGGTGTGTATGACTTTCTTTCTAAGCAGAACACATTTGAAGAAAAAATAGAACAATATCTTAGCTCAATAGGTCCTTAAAATGCAAGTGGATGGTGATACAAAAAGCTCCAAAAAGAATAGACAGTCAGCGTAAATGTCTCTGGCTCGGCGGCCGTGACATGGATTTCTGGCTCAGCGGCCATGACGTGGATCACTGGCTCGGCGGCCATGAAGTGGATCTCTGGCTCGGCGGCCATGACGTGGATCTCTGGCTCGGCGGCCATGACGTGGATCTCTGGCTAGGCGGCCATGACGTGGATCTCTGGCTCGGCGGCCATGAGGTGGATCTCTGGCTCGGCGGCCATGAGGTGGATCTCTGGCTCGGCGGCCATGAGGTGGATCTCTGGCTCGGCGGCCATGAGGTGGATCTCTGGCTCGGCGTCCATGATGTGGATCTCTGGCTCGGCGTCCATGACGTGGATCTCTGGCTCGGCGTCCATGACGTGGATCTCTGGCTCGGCGGCCATGACGTGGATCTCTGGCTCGGAGGCCATGACATGGATCTCTGGCTCGACGGCCATGACGTGGATCTCTGGCTCGGCGGCCATGTCGTGGATCTCTGGCACGGCGGCCATGACGTGGATCTCTGACTCAGCGGCCATGTCGTGGATCTCTGGCACGGCGGCCATGACGTGGATCTCTGGCTCCACGGCCATGTCGTGGATCTCTGGCTCGGCGGCCATGTCGTGGATCTCTGGCTCGGTGGCCATGTCGTGGATCTCTGGCACGGTGGCCATGACGTGGATCACTGGCTCGACGGCCATGATGTGGATCTCTGACTCGGCAGCCATGACGTGGATCTCTGACTCGGCGGCCATGACGTGGATCTCTGGCTTGGCATCTGCTTCCCCCACAGTGAACGTAGAACCAATAATCTGCAGGGCAATGTCAATATACTGAGCCAGGCTGTGGATACTCTGACCATCTGGCATCAGAAAAGAGATGGGCTCATTGAGTCCAAATCGGAAACAGTCTTTGAGGGCCACCTCATTAAAATCCACCCTGCAGGCCAGAGCACAGAATTCCTCCACATAATCCTCCAGGGGACGACTCCCCTGGCGAAGACGGAGGAGCTGAACTGCTGGGTTAATCTTGTGTCGGTCAGGTATTCTGTAACTACGCTGCTGGCACTGCTGATGATAAAGACAATTGCAATGAAGTAAAGAACCCAAGTGCATATTTATTCCAACAAAATCCTAACTAGAAATGTGAGCAAAACACAAAACATGCACTTGACTGTAAACTTGAATTGACATAAACTTGATAAGAATATAAACAATGACTTGACCTAACATGACAACGTTACCAAACACAATACCTGACAAAGGACAATGAAAAACACGAGGGCTTAAATACATGAACAAGGGGTAAAACAATGACGAGGGAACCAATGAACAGACAGAACTGATAACAAGAAAAGACAATAACCCAATGAAAACAAGACACATGAACATGGAGGGAAACAGGAATCGCATGACTAGGGAACACATGACATGAAACAGGAACTAGATTTTCAAAATAACACATGGAAAACATGAACAACCAGTGAGTGACGGTTTCAGGACTTCTACAGAAGCCCAATGCAGGTGCTACTAAGCTCCTCAGAATGTGTCGACACTAATCCTGATTCTCTTTAACTATTAAAGCATCTAATGTGTTTTGATGTATCTGTTCCCTTGCTAAGCTACTGCGTTTCAGGAAAGGTCAGAGGTTATCGCTTTATTGGAGCTCAAATTTAATGCTCTCAGTTGGAGTCTCTTCATGTTAGCGGAGTACACTAGGGACAGATTAAACATATGTACTCATGGCTTTACTAAAAGCATCACTGTGCCTTGTAATTTTTGTGGAAACAGGCCCTGTTTACTTGTTACTTGATTTCTTTTGAAGTGACAGTTTCATGTGGTATGTTTGCTCGAAGGAAGCAATTAGCCATTTTTTCCTGGTATAGAAGTGGGAAGAAGCCACTCGTCAACATCTGAATTAATGACATTGATGGGCATTTATGGGTTTGAAGTTGCATGGCACGTACAGTAGGTCTGCAATATGTCACTTTTTGAATTGTTGCTAAGCAACTTTTCATTAAAGAGAGCGACATACAGGGTTATCTGTGCACTTGTTTCTCTTCATTGTCAAACAAACTAATAGATACAGGTTGAGCATGCTTTCTTCTGCATACCATTCCTACATTTTTGCTCCTTCACTTTGAAGTTCAAGATGAAGGGAAGAACAGCCGGGGCGTCTGAAGCCAATGGGAGAGTGTGGTAGGTGGTGTAAAGTGAAAGTTAAGCATTGTGGGTAAGTGTTTGTGACAGGTGTCCACTGTGTCTTGCTTGAAAGGGACAACAGTTATATTTAGCACCTCTGACAAGTTTCCACCTCTCCTGTCAGGCTACCGCATACCCATAATTACAGCGTGCGTGTATACGTTTCTGTTTTACTGGGTCTCTCAGGGACAAGAGGTAGCATTATTCTGGAATTTTAACATCAGAGGCTCACAAGAGATACTGTATTGTGGGAGTTCTTGTTATGTTTGTATCTCACTTTCTAAAACATTATATTATTTTTATGCTATTTTGCTCTCTTCCACTATTTGTAGGTATTTTAGTTTATATGCTCATCATGCGAACCCTATAATTTATTAAAATGACTGTTCAAAGACCATAATTCATGTAAATGTCCATGTACTGCAAAGAGATAATTATTAAAACACAGTTTTTGTTCCCCCAGCAACCTTTGTGGGGCTCATTTACATTCAGGCACATAGGCACACGTTATGCTGTACTTCACCTCCACCTAGTGGACTGGACCAACTTCACTCAGAAAGCAGAAATATTTTGTGGTCATTTTCAGATGTCTGGGCTCTTTGATGTACAGTAGGTAGGGCCTTGTTCAAATACTAAATCTCACTTCTTCATCTCCTTCCAGCAAAAAAAAAAAAATCTAAGTATATAGATATATAAAAACTATATGTTTGAAACATCAATGTAATGTGACCCAACTGCCCAACATCATACAGTTTGCTGTGCTCTAACAATATTTACATAAATACAGTACCTTATGAGCTCTAAAAGCATTTCAAAACCTGTGCCTACACACTGTCATTTCAAATTTAGTGGCAATAAAGTGACTGTGATATGTGTATGGAAACTGTTTAATTGGATGTTCTTTGAAGGAAGTGGAGTGATGGTTTCCCTGTCAACACCATCTTCTCAGTAGCACATGAGGTCAGAAAGGAGGGGGGTGTTCTAAGCTGCAAACAAAATGAAATTTAAGACACTCTCCATATCTCCCCCTCCTCATCTGTGAATCCTCCAATCCAAACTCACGTTGTTATTCGTGATGTCCTCTAAGATTTATGCAGTTCTCTGAGGATCTTCCTTCACTTTGCCACATTGTGATAGGTAAGACGTTTATATGTTAGATCAAATCAGTGCTACACCTATTATACGTACACTATATAACTGGATTTGGAAATAGTTTATGTGCTGTCAGATTCCCATGAAATTAACCATTCATACATATATACGTTGTTTGGAACTTTTCATGACGTTTGGAGGTGCAAAAAACACCTGCAAATTAGACAAATGCAAAACAGAGCAGTTACAAAATTATATACTGTTCTTAAAGATAACATGTTAAGAGATAACATCTCTTTATATTAAATTACAAGCTCAAACATATCAATTTAAATGATCATAAAAGTAATTATATGTGTAAAAAATTGCCTAGTTTATAAAATCTCTACAATTCTTTAGGTTTGTATCAGGGACGTGTGCTGACGTCTTGGGGGGGCAGGGGCTCAAGTAAAAAAAAAAAAAAAAGGAATTCTCATAATTAATTATTTAAAAAAAAAAATCTAAACAAAATTTTAAATATATTAACACAACTCTGACTTTTATCCTATTAATTTGCAGTGCATAATAAATTAGTAAAAAGTCAAAATTAGCGCATTTTAATTAGTTAACACCTAACTTGCATATTAATGTGGAGATTGTGATGACTTTATTAGCCACAAATTTTACTGTATTTAACTATAATGTCTCCATAAAGTACAGTACATTAGCCTGTATGGCCATGATATATTGCCTTAGCTAAACTTTAGCTAACTTATTATATTAGCTAGTAGCTCATGAGTCATGCATGTTAGCAAGAGACAAGTTATCACAAGGCTTTTGGCTAATTAGCTGTAAATTCGAGGCACTGGTAGCTTATTCTTTTGTTCATCACCACTCACCTCCACACAAGCTAAGAAAAACACAACTAGGATAGGAGATTTTATTTTATTTTTTTCTCATTTATTATATATATATATATATATATATATATATATATATATATATATATATATATATATATATATATATATTATTATTTTTATTTTTATTTTTTTTACAGAATACAAAACAAGCACCCCACAAAAATGGGCACTTTCTTTTGAGGACGAAAAAGGGCAGGTGCTCAAGCCCCCTTTGATGTCTATGTGTGCACCTGCCTGGTTTGCATGGACTGCTTACAACAGGAAACATTGCATTTAAAGTGTAGAAATGTCTGTGTCTGACATGTATTTCAGACTCATTTATAAACAAATAATAATATGCAATATACAATATATAATACACACAATATGGAATACACAGTATACAATATATATATATATATATATATATATATATATATATATATATATATATATATTATATGTGCAGTAAGGCTGATAGTCAGTTGCCAGTGTGTTAATATAATTTATGACAGTCCAGTGTGAGATTAACAAAGTTCAGTGTATATCAACAGTTAGTTCCGGTCCTCAAATCTGATTGGACGAGAGACGTACCATGAGCACTGATGGTGTGACAGCATCAGCACTCTGGCTTCACTGTGTGTATAACTCTGCTTGTGTTCATGCCGTTCTAAACTAATGTGTAAGAGCAGGGCAGATCTGTTAGGAGTTACAGTCTTTATTCTTGAAATGACATATTTTAGCCAACAGATGGTGGCAAAAGATAATTTTTGTGTGTAATATGAGCCAATTGGTGACGTAAATTGAATCCGTTAGTCATTGTTTACATAGAACATCGCTCCGTGATCGCTTGTATTACCACTACATTACTTAAGCTAAGACATTGTTTTAAAAGGCTTTAAATGAACAATTTCAGGATTAAGGCTTATCACAGCTGAGAGACACAAAAAACTGTTTGATTACAGAACTTGAGGCGCTTACTGAGTTTCCACATTGGATACACACTGTTTAAAATGGTGGAGGACATCGCAGTTTCTATAGTGAACTACTCTTGCATGGCTACCACGAAATAAGGCGAAATACCCCCGCTTGGACGCTATATTTCCACTGAGAAAGCTTATCTTCAGAATGCTTACAGCATCTCTGCTTGGGAGTGGCAACTGGTGATCACATGTTCTCTCTCTCTCTCTCTCTCTCTCTCTCTCTCTCTCTCTCTCTCTCTCTCTCTCTCACACACACACACACACACACACACACACACACACACACACACACACACACACACACACACACACACATACCCATCCTTGTTTATCCAATAACTTATTAGATACAGCACAAGCCATGATACTATTTCTGAAGTGAACTTTTTAAATTACTGTTAAGGCTTGGACGTATCATTTGTTTTGAACCAGCAACAGCAGATAATAAAGTAGTTCCATGCACAAATTTGTTTTTATGAACATACTCGGTTTTTCTATTTTTTATTTTATTTACACACGTAATCATGCTATATGGCCCTACACCAGCACTGCTGTAATTACTTACGGCACTCAGCCTGCGGCTGAATCACTGCAGTGCTGATGTAGGGCCATATCGCACTCTTGCTCGTGTTATACTTAAATATACAGGCACTGAACTTTGTTAATCTCACACTGGACTGTCATAAATTATATTTCTTTTTACAACACACTATATGTATATTTAACACACACACACACACACACACACACACACACACACACACACACACACACACAAATATATATAACATGTTAAACCATAAACATCATTCGATACCTGCTATATAAAGTTTTAATTCATATTCAATTCATATTTTCTAAAATACAGAATTCTAATATATATCGTCCTCAGCATAGTACTGGACAAAATCACGAATTGTAGCTCATGAATATTAATATAATCACATCGATGTTCCTTCACCTTCCAAACGCGTTCAGTCACGTGACTAATTAATATTCATGAGCCAAGCCTCCGAAATAGGATTGGCAAATTCGCATTCATTCTAGGAAGTTAAACATTTCGAGAAGTGATTGAACGCGCTGAACCGTTTTACAACGAGTATTTTCTATAACTATAGCGACGTCTCGTGCAATACGATGAATAAAAACACAAACGAACGCCTAAACTGAGACGGTAGGCTGTTGTTTACTTGACTTTCTATATTGGTGAGGTAGAGCACGAGCCATCATCGTTGTATAAACCCATCCTTATATCAGAAAATGTCCTTTATATGAATAAATTGACTTCGTGGTACAAACGTTTCAAAGATACGTTTTTATATGTTAAGGGGAACGTTTACTGCGTGTTTTGAGGCATTTATCAGCGATATTTGTTGGAAATGTGAGATGTGAGATTGCCATGGCAACGTGTCACCAATGCATGTGGACCAAAACATGAACATCATCATTGTATTCAGAGATACAAGTGATGCAAACCTTTAAGATCACATGTATATACATTCTAAAAATGCATAAAACAGCTTTTTCATTTGTGGTCTTAGACATGTGTGTTCTGGACTAAATTAAACCTCTGTTATTGTTGGCTTTACCTGTCAGTTGCTGTTGCTCTGAAGGACAGGAAGGGGGGCTTCACCATGGCAGGACACGAAGTTCGGCAAAGGAAAGGAGGTGGTCGCAAGAAGTCCAAGAAGGGGAAAGGAAAAGGTGGTCTGGATCGAACGAGCAGTCTAGATGGGCAAAATGACCTACTTTTACTCCCTCCTACATCACCACCCAAGAAGCCTGCGGAGGAGAATACCAAAACGGCCCATGCTAAGATGGAAGATGAGTCTGCCAAATCTATCTGCCTGCAGGTTCTGTTCCCCTACCTGCTGGCTGGGATGGGGATGGTAGTGGCAGGCATGGTTCTGGATTGTATCCAGGTGAGACAATTCAGGCTCTTTGGGCTTTTGGAGAGCTTTCTGCAACTTTCCATAATATATTATTACCTGGTTTCCAACAGTTTGAGCACATTACACATGCCAGGTTGATGCTATGGCAGCTAATGTGCTCACTTTAATTATCCAGGCAGCGAGTCAAGTCAATGTCCATTTTCAATTCATGGACAAAACATTTGAAATAACACAAGGGTGAGTAAATGATGACAGAATTGTAATTTTGGGTGAATAAACCCTTTAATATGTCCGCAAATTTAGCAAGCTTACCGATGAACCGATCATTAAAGGAATATTCTGGGTTCAATACAAATTAAGCTCGGTCGGCTGCATTTGTAGCATAATGTTGAATACCAGACTTTTTTTTGGCTTGTCCCTTGTTTATTTAAAAAAGAAGCAAAAATCAAGTTTGCAGTTATGCATTTACAATAGAAGTGAATGGGGCCAGTCCATAAACATTAAAATACACACTGTTTCAAATATATACTCACAAGATGTAAACATATAGATGTTATACATTATACATAACACTAAAATCATGTTAACACATAATGTTTATCCGGTACTTTTGAAACAATGTGTATTTTAACATTTTTGAACTGGCCCCATTTACTTACATTGTAAATGCATTGCACATTTTTTGCAGGAATTAACATTGTCACAAATGCAGTTCATTGAGCTTAACTTGTATTGAACCTGGAATATTCCATTAAAGCCACAGGTTTCAAACTGGGTGGAGCGCCTCCCCAGGGGGGCACCAGAGCATGTGAGGGGAGGCACGGAGAATGATGATAAATTCACCAAGTAAAATCAAAAGATAAATAAACATGATAAAAAAATGTATTGCAAAGTTTCCTGTATGTGCGCTGCTGCTCTATGAAATCTCCCTGCTCTCTCTCAGAAAGTGTGTGTTTGTGTGAGTGTGTGTGTACTCAAAATGTATCCTGTTCACTCGGAAATCTATTATAAAGCCATATAGCTCTGCGTCTGTTCATTCATACAGGTATTCTGCCTCTATAGACGTGTTATATCGAGGAAGAAACATTACCGGAGAACTCATGTGACAGCATATATGTAGAAAATCCGAAAATATGTGGAACAAAATCCCGACGTGCCCATTTTTATGAGTTCAACATGATATCGGGTCGACATGTCTTCATGTGTCTGCGAAAAGTACGGTTTCAAATAGATGAAGACTATCACATGATGCGAGTTTATCACAATTATAGGCTAAAAACAGTTAAGTAATTCCATTTATAAAAGGCCAAACATGTATTTTTAACAAAACAATTATGCAAAATCCTGTTTCATATGATTAATAGAAATATTTATAGCATGTCAGGCTGTTCATAAAAACAATGCAAAATGTGACATTGCACATGCACCTCGAAGAATGCACGAAGGTTCCTAAAAACCACACAAGCACCAGAACATCTTGATGCTTAAGAGATGCTTTGATGTCCATAGGAGCTGTTTACACCTTGTTTAAAATCTGTGTCAAATTCAAAATAACTTCAACTTTGAATGCATCTCAAGACACCTGCGTACTGTTATATTTGTTGCACCGCCTCTAGTTTTTTGTAGTGCAAGCACGTGTTCGGTCTGAACAGCCCCTTATGGTGTTTCATGCATCAGATCAGTTTATACTAGTGATTTGAGGCTGGATTTGCTGCATCACTGTGCCGTGCTCATGGCCAAGCTGTTTTCTTTAGTTAAATCATGCCCCTTGCTCTCTATGTGTCCTCTACGTGGCAACCGGTATATTTGTTGAGTAATCGAACTATGCTTTTATAGCCCCATGTGTTCTGAGTCTGGCTTTGTTTCTCAGACACACATACACACACTTGTTCTCTCAGACTATCTCTGCTTCTTCTCCTTAGTCTGTCTGCTGAGCACTCAGCCCTATTCACGGCTGATGAGACAGGTTTTAGTACGTCAGAGGAGACATAAGCAGTGAGAAAGAGCGAGCAGGACAGAATGAGACCGAGTTAGAATGGGGACGTATGCACGACGTCTAGAACAGCACTTAGAGGATGGAGGACAAAGGAAATGGTAGTACAGGTGACAGTTAAAGAAGAAACAACGGTTAGACGAGTGACCATTAGAGGGCCTGCCACTCTGGCGCACCAGTGAGGGAGCGTTGAAGTGAACTGCCCACAAGAAGGAGTGGGGGAAAAAGCTTCAACATGTGTTTCTGTCACGTCCTGGACCTTTTTGACCAGGCCTGGTGACAGAGTGACTGAAGACAGCGGGAGAATAGACGTTGCGCTGGACAGTATTGTTAGTCTTTTGAGTCATGACTCAACTGGGTACGTGACGCAAACACCTCAGCCAATTTTTGGGCCTTTCTTATGGAACAATCTGAAGAAAGTTATGCTAATTTGCCTTTTAATTGAATCTAAAGAATATCTTTAGCATCTTATTTTTCTTCAGCCAGACCTTATTGCTTCATATTTATCGTATGCCTCTTTGTCCTGAGATGGTCTTGCATTCTTTTGAATTTTAAACATTGCGAAAGGAACATTCAGGCACATAGGAGGGTGTTAAAAGCCTCCAGGAACCTAGGAGCACCTCAACCAACCCTTTAGTCACAGCCGTCACCGTTGGGGAATGAGATAACGGAGATGGTGGTCACTCAGTTAGAGCTGGAGCTTTGTTATCAGGGGACAAAGCTCAGAGGATTCACATGCAAGCTTACCCGCTCAGCTCATGGCTTCCTGCCGGAGAGCTCGTACATCATCGCTGCACAGGTCTTTATGCCATATCTGCTGGGAGGACTGGGGATGGTGGCGGCCGGTATCGTCATGGATATTATTCAAGTATGAGCAATTTAGATAAGCTTTGGTGTATTTTGTTGCTTTTGCTGTTGAAATGGGATGTTTTTAGGTCTCCAATGTTTTTAAACTACTGAAAGTACTGTATTGATAACCTTTAAAAGGTAGTGTGGTAGTACCATGGTACTGTAATGAAATCTTGATGCTGAATGGGTACAATATTCACATTCCATGATATGTTTTATAGTGTATGTTTTTAATGGCCAGTGCCAAGAACAATATCTAGAGAGCAGGGAGGCCAATATAATGTAATTGCTACTCAAAATCACAAAATATTTTGAAAAGAGAAAGTGTGCACTATCTAAAGCTTTCAGTAGATTTTGGAAGAAGACTAAGCCAAATTCCAAGATCATTTAAAGGAATATTTCAGGTTAAATACAAGGGGCTGTGTCCCTCAATGTTACAGTAAGGCACTTACAATGGAAGTGCCAGTTGATATACAGTAAAATACATACTGTTTCACAAGTACAGCCAAAATATATTAACATTATGATAATTTTAGTGAAAAAAAAGATGTATCACTAGAATACGTTCACCAGGTTAGAGGGTTTACCAGTGATACGTCGTCATGACAATGAAGTTATAAAATTGAATATACAGTAACTTTACCCAGATATGATTCATAAGCGATTCTATCACCCTAAAATCATCATGTCTTGTAGCTATATTTTTGAAGCAATGTGTATTTAAAGATTTTTGGACTGGCCCTATTCACATCCATTGTAAGTACCTTTTTTATGTCCAGTTGGACATTTATGAGCTGACTATCTCAAAATAGCGAAATATCAGTAATTTAACCAGTCTGGCCAATATACAGTATCTGTCTGTCACTAATATTTACATGGTACACCAAGGACATCATGTTACTACTATGGTACATTTAAGAAAATGTGATATTACCATGGTACACATCCAAAAAAAGTTTGGGAACTACAACACATTCACTTCATGGGATATCAGCAGCACTCTGCACAATCACATGTCGCCTTCCAGTAATGGTTCCTTGTGTTCCCCTCCTCTAGATTGATGTGGTTGGCATGGACTGTGTTTCGTACAAATTAATTGAATTCCTGTGGGGGTGGGTGAGATGGTCCTTGAGAGAATGTAAGCTCTTGTTTCTAGATGGTTGAGAGAGAGAGAGAGAGAGAGAGAGAGCAATAAAAGTGGGTTTGCTCCCAGGATTGGGCTGTGATGAGAAACCAGCCCCTCAAAACAGCTTGGACAGTGCATGAGTTATACATACCAGCCTTTGACTGGCTGGTTGGCACCAGTCTCTTATCTGTTTATTTAATCATTAAGGTTATTTTTAGCTGCATATGTGGGTTTGTAAAGATGGGAGCTCTCAACTTGTATACTGACACATACTAAAAATGGCACAGCATCAAGAGACCATTCATTTTTTGGAGTCACTCCACCCTCATAGTTTTCCATTATGCGATGGTTCGCTTGTTCGAATCCCAGGGCATGCTGAGTGACTCCAGCAGGGTCTCCTAAGCAACCAAATTGGCCTGGTTGCTAGGGATGGTAGAGTCACACGGGGTAACCTCCTCGTGATCGCTGTATTCTTGCTCTCGGTGGGGCGCATGGTGAGTTGTACACGGATGCCACGTGTGATGCGTGAAGCCTCGTGATGTGCGGACTGACGGTCTCAGACGTGGAGGCAACTGAGATTTGTCCTCTGCCACCCGAATTGAGGCGAGAAAATCCAAAAATAATAAAATAAAAAAAATGGAAGAACCAACCCAAGATAAAAGTTTCAAACTTTTTGTCTAAATATAGTTTTTTTTTGTGTGTTTTTCAGCATTGGGATGTGTTTAAGGTGATCTCGGAGATATTCATCCTGGTACCTGCTCTGGTCGGGCTCAAGGGAAACCTGGAGATGACTCTAGCTTCCAGACTGTCTACTGCTGTAAGTAAAATAAATAAAGAAATAAAAACTTAAAGAGATATAGCTCAAGCATACTTTTCGAGCAAAGCATTTCACAAAATTGTTTGTTAGGTTACAAATTATTAAACAGTTGCGGATGCCGCTTGGTTTGATCATTTGTTATTTAATGACAGTGACTTTTTGACATTTTTAATTACACTTCAAATGTTGAAAGATTTTTTGTGGGCCACTGAATACATTATTTTATTTGCACAGGACTCATTATCAAATCAAGCTTTGACCTATTTAGCGTTTAAATTAAGAGAAGATCAAGTATGCCCAGATAATTAAATTAACCTGCTTCACTGCGATTGTGTTTGCTCTCTAACTCAGGCTAACACCGGACAGATGGATGACCCCAAACAGCAGTGGATGATGGTAACCTGTAATCTTGCTCTTATTCAGGTGGGTGAGTCACAAAGGGTCTAAAGGATTGAGAATGACTGTTGATATTTTTGTATAATCAACTGGAAACCAGCTTTTAGTAGCTGTCAAAGCTCAAAGAGACAGATTAAAAGCATGTTTGACCATGAACAAACATTCATTGAATTTTAAACAAATACAGAAGAATATATACAATTACTTTTGATGGAATTGTTGGAAACCTTGAATAGTGTCTGGAATGCCAATAATTACTCATTATACTGCTATAATTGCAGAGTTGTTTTGGTGCAGACTGTGAATGTCTGGTTCATTCTGTGTGCTCTCCTCAGGTTCAGGCCACTGTGGTGGGCTTCCTGGCGGCTCTTGCGGCCGTGGGTCTTGGTGCTGTGTCCAGAGGAGGTGTAGAACTGGACCAAGCGGCAGTGCTGTGTGCTAGCAGCATTACTACTGCATTTGTGGCTGCACTGTCTTTAGGTACACCACTCGTTATCATTTAAAGTCAACACAAAACTGACTCCATTACTTTCTTATATACTCCATTAAATCAAAATAAGAGTTTTGTTTTTGTAGTTCATGTGTGTTAGCTTTGAGGCCATCTCTATGCTTATGTACTCCTATATTTTGACAAATGTATATACAGATATACTGTACACATTTCAAATGGACAGTCTCTTTCCTGGGAAAACCAACCAAAATATTGATGAGTCTTCTTGCACTACACAGATTTTGGATGTGTAAAACAACATTGTATATGCTGTTAAACATTTCAGAATATGGAATGATAAAATGTAAACATTGTGAAATAATGGAAATGGGACCCATACGTTTTCATTGTGCTTACATTTTTAAAGAATTGTTTTAACCCTCCTTTTGCTTTCGGGTCATTTTTGACCCGTGAGAGGTAAAGTTGTAACTAGTTTTTAGTACAGGAACCAATCTTTTTTTCAAAGTTTTTTTCTCATTTTGTTATGTTGCAGCCTTGTGCTAAAATGCTTTAAAATTGTATTTTTTACATCAATCTACACTCCATACCCCTTAATGACAAAGAAAAAACTGATTTTTGATATCTAAATTTATTAAAAAAGAAAAAACTGAAATATCACATTGACATAAGTATTCTGACCCTTCACTCAGTACTTAGTTGAAGCACCATTGGCAGCGTTTACAGCCTCAAGTCTATTTGGGTGTGATTCGACAAGCTTTGCACACCTGTTTTTGGGGATTTTCTGCTATTATTCTCTGCAGATCCTCTCAAGCTCTGTCAGGTTGGATGGAGACAGTTGGTGGACAGCCATTTTCAGGTCTCTCCAGAGATGATCGTTTGGGTTCAAGTCCGGGCTCTGACTTGGCCACTCAAGGACATTCACAGAGTTGTCCCTAAGCCACACTTGCATTGTCTTGGCTGTGTGCTTAGGGTCATTGTCCTGTTGGAAGGTGAACCTTCAGCACAGTCTGAGGTCCTGAGTGCTATGGAACAGCACCTGTTCAACCTAACCAGTCCTTGCCGCTGCGGCAGGGCGGAGGGCGGGGCCGGGTCGTGATCCTACACACCCGGTCCCGTATTAGGCTAATCAAGCCTCCGAGAGGGATAAAGGCCGACTGCAGAGGATGGTGCGGGAGAGAGAGATCGTTTATGGAAATATCCGTCATGTGTGTGTTTTTGTTTAAGTTTGTCATTAAAATATAATTATATAATCAATGTATATATACGAATTAAGAGTGTGGCCCCTGACCTTTCCGAAGTTCAGTAGTTCAGTTCAAAAGTTGTATGCAGGTTCTGATCGCAAAAGGTGGGATAAAACATTTTAAATGCCAAAAGAATCACAACTACCCTTGATAATGCAACATAACCTTTCAGTCTTTGTATCTTTCATATATACCTAACATGATCCCTAAAACACAGTAATCAGTTCTACCAGTCTTCATTCTCTGTCTGTAGGTCTGGTGATGGTTGGTGTGATCATTGGCTCCAGGAAGGTAGGCATCAACCCTGATAATGTGGCCACACCCATAGCCGCCAGTCTGGGAGATCTCATCACCCTGTCTCTGCTGGCTGGAGTCAGCAGCACTCTGTTCCAATACAAAGGTGAGAGCAAATAGTCATTTGTTCATCTTGACTGTTACATTACCTATTAACAGCAAGTTTGTATGCATGACATTACATATTGTTGCATATGTTATAAAGTAGGTTGTTATTTGTTAACAAACTTAAAGGAATTGTTCAACCAAAAATGTGCTCGCCCTTATGTTGTTCAAACCTGTATAACACTCATTCTTCTGTGGAACACATGTTTGGGAGTATGACAGCTTCAGTCACATTTTTTTTTTATATTTGTGTCATTGAAGACTGTGTCAGATACTGATTAATAGGAAGCATCAGACATTTTCCCTTATTTAAGATGCATACATGGAGAGCACTTGTAAAGCCCATATATTTAACTGTTGCGAGAATAGGTACTGTTGTTACATCAAAGTGCCAGAAGAGGGCAGTAGAAATGTACTAAAAATATATTTGTGATTTTGCATTTGACTGATATGGTTTCTGTGGGTATAAACATAGTGAGATCAAAGATAGCGGATATCGTAGTGGAAATCTCCTGCCTTAGGAAAATCATCTTGCTGTTTTGTTTAAATACGCTGTTACATGTATAAAACATCCTTCAAAACATAGATTTACTTAATTTCCTAAAAAAAAGAGAAAAATTCTGTCTTTGAATCACCGTTGTGTTCTTCAGAACCTGTATGACCTTCTTTCTTCCATGCAACACAAAAGGAGATCTTAGCCATAATGTAAGCTTTTATCATTTACTTTCATTGTATGGAATAAACATGCAATGAAAGTGAACGTTGACTAAGATCTCCTTTTGTGTTCTGTGGAAAAAAAAATGTCCCAGAGATTTTTTTGAACAACATGAGAGCGAGTAAATGATGACTGTAATTTCATTTTTGTTTGAACTAACCTTTTGAAGTCATAAGTGTTACAGGTGGCATCAGTGTAATATCAAAGGTTTGTGTATGCTCAGATGTATGGTACTTGTCCCCGCTGGTGTGTGGCTTCTTCCTTCTACTCATTCCTCTCTGGGTGGTCATCGCCAGACGCAGTCCTCAGATTAAAGAGGTGCTCAAGTCCGGCTGGCAGCCTGTTATAGTGGCCATGTCCATCAGCAGGTAATAATAATAATAAAATGATGGAAATTCCCATAAAATCAATATAATAAAAAATCAACATACATCTTCTAGTTATGATCTTCTGTAAATGTTTCAAATGTTTTAAGAGTGCAATCCCAGTTAAATTACTTTTAGCAATCCTTATCCAGTAATTATGAGCGACTGTAAATGTAATGGAAATTCATTAGTCTAAAGATGTTGTAAACCTGCTGGTTAGATTTGACACATTTTCCCTGAGTTTATTCAGTCACGAAACATTCTGAAAATCATAAACGGCACACTTTTCTGTTTGTACACCATTTAAATCGATATAAAGAGACTTGATTAGACGTTGCTCATTTAAGATGTCAGTTTAATTATGTTATTTAACAGTGAATTTATGTAAATTTGATATGATTATGAAATGTATTATTCATTAACCTTTCATTTAAGTTTTGGAGGACTTATTCTTGATAAGACTCTGAGTGATCCGAATTTTGAGGGCATGGCTGTCTTCACACCAGTGATTAATGGTGAGTAAATGTCAGGACAAATCACACTCGTCATTCCTTTAATATTCATATTTACATTTCATAAACGCCTTATGCTGACTTTACAAAGCAGTATTTGCAAAGCTAAGTTAAAACTGTTCATAATTTAGAGTAGTTAAACTACAGTCATGTTGCCAATTTGAAAATATAGTTTCAGTACATGCACTACAAGCTACTTATGAAAATTGCGGACTACATTGAAGCTATGAAAGGGGTTATATATTTAAAAAATACCTATTAGATGATATAATACATTTTTATAATCAGAAACCGACACAAAAGCATTTTTTTGATTGGGGTGATATAATTAAGTTGAACACTTATATTTACGCAAAATTCATATAATTAGAAACATACATAGTTTATATAATGGAGTTGAAAACAATGACAAACTGAAGCATTTAAAGGAATAGTTCACCCAAAAATTCTCATCATTTACTTACCCTCATGCCATCCCAAATGTGTTCTAACATCCCGACGCCGAACAGGAAAGTAAAATGAGCGTAAAGGAATAGTTCATCTAAAAATTAATTCTCTCATCATTTACTCACCCGAAACTTTGAAGCTTCAAACAGTAAATAAATGCTGCATAAAAGTAATCCATACAACTTCAGTCATTAAATCCAAGTCTTCAGAAGAGATATGATAGGTGTTGGTGAGAAAAAGATCAACACAAACTAAGATTATTAGAAGAACATTTCAGCTTTGGAGGTCGATACAATGCAAGTGAATGGTGAAGAAAACTTTGAAGCACCAAAAAGCACATACAGAAAGCAGAAAAGTAATTCATACGACTCTGGTGGTTTATTCATTGTCTTCTAATGTGATCCAACTGATTTTGAGTGAGAACAGACCAAATATAACTCTTTTTCCACTATAAAATCTTGACGTCTGCAGTCTCTTTGGTGATCATGATTTCAAGCTCGGTTACACTTCCTAGCACCATCTAGCTGAAAGCATGCGTCACGCACTAGAAAGTGTAATCAAACTTGAAAGCATAATAGCCAAGGAGATTTAAGTTATATTTTGGTATGTTCTCACCCAAAACAGATTTGATCGCATCAGAAGACATGGGTTACACCACTGGATTACTTGTAGGCTGCATATCTGGAGTGGCACGATGGTGAGTGAATGATGAGAATTGTAACTTTTTGGTGAATTACTTCTTTAAGTATTTAGCTACAAAAAAAGACACTGTACACAAGCTTCCTTGAATCATATGAAACTTTGAATCATTAAAGCACATCTGATTATGGTTTGTATGGCTGTAAATCTACGTGCACAATACAATGTGACAAAAAAATCAGTGCTATTCATTGGAAAAATTTGCTTTTTACTTGAAAAGCTACTCAATGTTATTCTGAAAAATGTGTTACATTTGTAGTTTCACTACTTTTAGTTAGTTACTCTCCAACACTAGTACAAAGTAACAGTTAGCCTGAAAAACAAGTTTATAAATTTGCTTATTTTAAACTTTTTCTTCTCCAACTTCTCATCACAGTAAAATTGATCACATTCTCTCATTCTCCATATTTTGAGTTACTGCTCAGCGTGTGGATACAGGGAGGCGATCTGACTCTGTTGCCAGAATAAAACCTTTTTCATTCCAAATCGTCCCAATAAATCAGGGCACTGGCTCTTTGTTTGCCACTTTGTATTGTACATGAAAGAAATTGGGTATTTTGATGGGAGTTTAAATAATAGACTTAAAAACCCCATCCGAGGCTGTCAAAGGCAGAGTTTGTTTGGCTTTACGTAAAATATCACTTGCGGTGATTTGTAAACTTCTACCATCTGGTTTTGATTTCCCCTTGCTGGTCTCATTCCTACCCAGCTGCACATGTGCACTACCAGTGTTCTGTCTGTCCCTCTCAAATGATAACTCAACCCAACACACGAATTTATTGGCAGAAATGACGTGCTTCCCAATGGGAATAGAGTGCATACAAGTTTGTGAAAACTGACTAGTCCTGTAGCAAAGGGGTGAATGTCATATTTAACCCCAAATCGAGACAAAAAACATTAAGTTCGATAAAAATTAAGCCTAGATTTAGGATCATTAAGGTATGTTTGCTTTGTGCATATATTCAGGACACTAAAAGGAATAGTGAATAGTAAAAGAAAGATTAAGATTTTTTAAAAGAATATCTCAGCTGTGTATATCCAAACAATGCAAGTCAACAAGGTCCAATACTTTGAAGCTTAAAAATCATGTAAAGGCAGCATAAAAGTAATCCATACGACTCCGGTGTTTGTAACATTGTCTTCAGAAGTGATATGATGGATGTGGGTGAGAAAAAATTTTAAATCCTTTTTTTTACTATAAATTTCTAGTTTCAAATAGCCCTCCTAAGCGCACTTCTGTCCTAAAAGTTCTTCTTTTGTTATTAGGATTCTCATTCTTCATGCATATCACCACCTGCTGGTCACGGAGGAGAATTTCTAAAAAAAAAAAAAAAAAATGGACAAATGTATCTGTTTCTCACCCACACCTATCATATCTCTTCTGAAGACTTGGATTTAATTACTGGAGTTGTATGGATTACTTTTATGCAGCATTTATTTGTTTTTTGGAGCTTCAAAGTTTTGGGTGAGTAAATGATGAGAGAACTATTCCTTTAAGCTCATTTAACATTCCTGTTCGGCATCGGGATGTTTAACTATTCCCATAATTTTCAATTATAATTTTCATTAGCGTAACAGTAACTTTTTTGAATATTACAGTGAAAAAGATGTTGTAGTATAATGATTCTTTATGTGAAATTAGGGAAATGAAAAGGCAGTAACTAAAGAGTATTACTATGATGTATAAATCAGTTGCAATATTATGAATATCATAATGACCATCTTGAGAATTGGAGGGGGTAAAAATGTGCAAAGTCTAAATGGCCCTACATTGCGCTTATTTCTTTAGATTTTGAGGTTAAAAAGGACCAGGACATTTTCTTGACGGGTTTTGTTCAAATCACCCAAGAGCGCAGTATCCCTGACTTCTCCCGTGGCTATTTGTCTGGAACTGGCACAATCCACACTATTTTTCCAGCTCAGTCTGAGACAAACTGTCCTTAATGAGGAACACAAGGTGGCTGTGATTCAGGAAGACTAATTTAATATCTTATTAATTGATTTATCTTATTAATATTCATGTGAAGTAATGCCCTCCTGTTGTAATATTCCCTAAAGGCTGTCATTGGGCAGTTTCACATAATATGCTCAAGCTTATGTGTGGAAAAGATATTAATTTGCACATAATACTTTGATGGTGGTGAAATATGATGAAAAATATGAATATTTGTGTCAGTGTACATATTCTCCTAGACACATTCCTTTGATGTGAATGGTTTATACTTCCCTTTTTATTCATAAATGAGTGATTGTGGTAATTGTAATGGTGTAATGATTGGAAAGGTCTCGCATTCTTTCCTCGTTATTTTTAGGTGTGGGGGGAAATCTGGTGGCCATCCAGGCGAGTCGGATCTCCACCTACCTTCATTTCTGGAGTGTCCCTGGAGTGTTGCCTTATAAGATGAGACAGCAGTGGCCTAATCCCTGTGTCACATTCTTCTCCTCAGGTGAGGTCACTTCTAAACTATTTGTGTGCCTCAAAGGAATTCTCTCACTCCTTTGGGTCCTTGAGATAAAGTCCCTAATTTTGATTATTAGTCTTGGGTACTAGTCCACCTTAGTCGAGTCTGAGTCTATAAACAATCGAGTCCGAGTCCAAAAGGGGCTGAGTCGGACTCAAGGCAGAGTCAAGACAAGCCAAGTCCGAGTCAACACCGAATGAATCTGAATTAAAATTGTAACTGTAAAATCAACATCAATATTTTAAGCTTCTTTATTTCTATTTCATTTTCAATTTGTCCATTCAATTTAGTTTAGTTTTATCTAAAATTATGGGGTGAAATATATTTAATGTAATTAATTAAATACATTTAATGTGTTTAATACATTTAATAAATGGCCATATTAAAACATGTAATAATTCCCATACAATTAAACAGAAATTAAAAACGGTTATACCATTTTTTATGATACCATTACAAATATATTTTTATTCTACTACACGTCACACTTTTCAGTCCTCCTGCTGTCCAGGTGTAGCCTACTTCCCTAAAGTCAAGATCACATTTGTTTTATGACAAACTCTCCTTGAGCTGACGTTTCATTCTTTTTACATTATATTTAGTATGGATAACAGGTGAATAGAGACTCGTCATATAACATTATATTTAGTATGGATAACAGGTGTATAGAGACTCATCATATAACATTATATTTAGTATGGATAACAGGTGTATAGAGACTCATCATATAACATTATATTTAGTATGGATAACAGGTGTATAGAGACTCCTCCCATAACATTATATTTAGTATGGATAACAGGTGAATAGAGACTCATCATATAACATTATATTTAGTATGGATAACAGGTGTATAGAGACTCCTCCCATAACATTATATTTAGTATGGATAACAGGTGAATAGAGACTCCTCCCATAACTTCTGTTCTTTGTATTTTCTGACATTTTTGCCAATGAAATGCAAGTGCCAGCTTTACAGGTAACAAACAGAGGTTGCACTACAAATATGTAATGGACTGAGTTGTGCAATTTCCATCATGGTCTATTTCATCCGTCATATTAGTTTAAATGTCCCTGATACGTAGCATATTTGATTTTGTCTTAATTTAGTCAACATTTTCAGTTAGAAATGGTTTGCATACAATCGTGATTCTGATAAAACATGTTCTATTTAATAATTTGCTGAGTTGGGGAATGTACTTTTAAAAGTGTACTTCTGTTATTGATATTTCTCGATGAAAGCGGAAGAGGACGTGTGGCAATCTCTTTCCCACACACACATACAGCACGCACGCAGGCGAGAGAGAGAGAGAGAGAGAGAGAGAGAGAGAGAGAGAGAGAGAGCACTTTGAAAGAGTGCGTGCTGCTGCTCTCATCCAGAATATCACACGTAAGGACATACATGTGTGAAAACTGATGTGCAGTATCAAATACGCAGAATGTTTGATAGTACTAACTGTAGAGAGCACATCATTATGAAGACAAAGCCAAATCCTGGACATTTAGAGGCAATTTTGAAATCCAAGCCAGATGCTTTTTCATGTCTGAAAAAGAGGATGTATGGTCACGCTATGCTATGTTACGCTATTTGTTTTTCATTGCATCACAAATGCCATGGACTCGGCTGGAATCCTGGAGTCCTAAAGGCTCGAGTCCGAGTCAAGTCCGAGTAAAAGTGCATCCGAGTCCATGGCAAGTCCAAGTCCATTAAAATTGGACTTGTGACTCGGACTCAAGTCCGAGTCCGAACTCGAGTACCCCAACTCTACTGATTATTCTCAGTCATTTTGATATAATTAAATAAGGAACGGTCACCTTTCACCTGTTGTGTTTCTTTGAACAGGAGTGAACTCTAAGTCAGCCTGGGTGCTGTTCCTCCTGGTGGTACCTGGCCACCTGTTGTTTCTCTTTGCCATTAATATGCTCCAAGGAGGTCACACTGCCATCACGCCAGCCTTTACCTGCTGCTACCTAGGAGCTGCTCTACTTCAGGTGAGTCTTAATGTTACCGATGTATGTATCCTAAATGAAAGCTAAAATGTCCATATATTTTAACCTAAAACATTCATGTCTGTTTGTCAACAATCCAAATATTGAGCACCCAAATATTATTTACATGTAAAATAAATGGATAAAGTTTAAAAATGAGTGTTTTCTCACAGGTCGGGATCCTTATTTATATGGCTGACTTGATTGTGCGTTCGATGTGGAGGAAAGGACTGGACCCTGATAACTTCTCCATCCCATACCTGACTGCACTGGGCGACCTGTTGGGCACGGGGTTCCTGGCCCTGTGTTTCCGTCTGGTCAGGGGGCTTGACCTTTAAGATACAAACCCACCTCCACCCACTCCCAGATACAGTCAAGTCAGAACACCTTAGCCAAATACATTTAAACTCAGTTTTTCACAATTCCTGACATTTAATCGTTGAAAACATTCCCTGTCTCAGGCCAGTTAGGATCACTACTTTATTTTAAGAATGTGAAATATCAGAATAATAGTAGAGAGAATGATTTATTTCATCACATTCCCAGTGGGTCAGAAGTTTACATACACTTTGTTTATGGGCTGGTTCGAGTATTTCTGTTTCTGTAATCTCCAGGGATTTTCACACGCAACAGTCTCTAGAATTTACTCAGAATCTGAACAGTGCCGCGTTTTCACTCGGACGGCCGCAGCGCATGCATTTATTTAGTTAAACCGTATTCTTTTGAAGTTTGGTAACATTCACTTTAGGTCATATCACGATTCCTGTCATTCTGCCCCCAAATTTAAGACATCTTTAAATGATAATTAAGACTTGTGTTGTATCATTTAAGATGTTTGACTTATTATGACCTTACATTTTGGAAAACTGAATTTGAGTTTTTAAGGATCCACGGGAACCCTAGTACATATTATATATATATATATATATATATATATGTATATATATGTATATGCACATATTTATTATCTATTTATAACAAGAAACTAATAAAAGGAATATTTCACCCATAAATAAGAAATCTGTCATCAAAAGCTTATATATATATAAAATAGTTTAAAAACAGTTTTTTGAATTCATTAAGTTTGGATAAGAAACAAACCAAAAATGAAATCATTAAATCACTAAAACTTTTAGAAATCTGCCCTAACTCTCTTTGACGCTATTAAAGTAAAGTATCGATGTCTGATTTTTTGAGTTTGATATTTTCAATGAAACGGTTCATTCGGTTTACAAAACCTGCATGAATGACAAAGTTAGTTAATGATGACAAAATGTGAATTTTCGGGGTGAGCTTGTAATGTATGTAATCGGTTGTTCCACTTTATTTGGATCAATTGATGACAATGAAGTTGATGTGGCAATTTTTATTCAAGACATTTGTAAAATATTCACTCTTAGGCTGAATTATATTAACCCCTTTCACGAAATTAGTTTACAGCTTGAGTGTTGTGGCCCCTAAAATGGTTAAAAATATGTCCATAAATCTTGTGCTCATACCAGAGGTAATTTACCATTATATTATATTTGAAATTGCTGTGACTAATATGAATTACTGCTGGTTGAAATGCAATCCTTGTGCCCACTGAAAAACAATTACAATTGAAATGGTTTTTTTTTTTTTTCACCTTTTAAGCAAGACTACATACTGGCTCTTGTACATTGGCATTCACAGTTTTGCAGTACATAAGTGTGATTAGCCCCCAATCTGACTAATCAGCCGAGGAGAGGGATAAACGCTGCTGCCATGTGTGCATTTGTGTTTGTGTCTTTTTGTTTAAATTAAATATTACTTTGACTGTTTATCCAGTTCCTGCCTCCTCCTTGCCCATTTGAATCCCTGTTACAATATGCATACCCACAAGCTTTCAAAACAGGTGCAAACTGTGAGAGTTACATCACGTGTGGCAAATACTGTTGCCACACTTTCAACAGTTTAACTCGCACAGTGAATGGTTTCTTAATCTCATATGTCCTCATACATATGTATCAACCTGCTAAATACATTCATAGTTTAAAAGACAGAATAATCAAAGTAAGGACATTATGACAGGACAAAAGCATGGAGAACTCTGCACCTTCTAAATCTACATGTATTTTTAAAGTTCCTCTTTAGATTGTGAGATAATGCATTTCAATATTATAAACCAAGACATACACTTGTTTCATAGATGACTCCTTGTGCCCATATTAAATTCAAAATGACATACTGGAATGTCTATCATTTGCAATAATAGCTATTTGATATGCAATATTGCACAGCAGGAGCACAGTGCACCAGGCTAGTGAAGCACCCCAAGGCAAAGGATGTATGTCTGCCAGATATCACCTTATATCACCCTATATCACCCTTTCTCAAAAGATTCCATCATCATTTCAACTGTAAAAATTAGGCATTAGTCTTTGACGTAGAAAAAAAATCCAAATCATTTTAGGGTAATTGAAATAGCTAAGGAACCACAAGTACAAATTTTAAACCGTACTGTAATGCACTTGTACTCAAAGGGTTGGATGCATGACTTGCAGTTCTAAGAGACCTTCTACACAGCTTAAAAAGTTTACAGATATTGGTACCTCATTAGAAACCTTTATTGCACTTCAACCCTTATTACAGATTCATAAGACGAGTGTTTCCTCCCAAGATTCTGCTGATGTTTGATGTGCAATCCCAGTGGGTAGTTTGCACCTCACCCTGCATCCATAACTCAACAAGAGGAGCACTGATGAGGATCTACCTTTCCCCAACCACAGCTATGCACTGTTTACTCAAACCTTATGCATGCTAACTAAAGAGGTGACTCTTTAAGAACGCCATTTAATTCCAGAGTTGCCAAACTGGCCAAGGTAGAAAGCCCTGTTCAGTTTGTAACTGAAAGAGTAGCCTAAATGCATCCTTTAGTTTGATTCCCCAAAGGCCAGAGTATACTTAGTTTTTCCGTGTGTCGTTCCGTCTCTCGCACAGTAAAGCGCTTAGTCTTTCAAAGTATACTCTTTTGGCTGCAAGCCCATAGGGATGCATTTGTACGAATGCGCAGACAATGTACAAAGATGAGGACTGTTCTGATCTAGATAAACAGGCTGGATGCGAACAATCAGTGTGTAATCTCCTGATGATGAAATCTGCGTGTGAGCGTGTTGTGCCTGAGATGTGCCGGCACGTGGAAAAGCGGAGTATACTTTGGCCTTAAGACACTTCGACACTTAAGACACTGCGTATCTTCAAAGGCTTTATCTGCTCAAAAATGCAGTTGATGGTTTGCAACCTTAAGACTTGGGCCTTGTCCACACTAATATGTTTTAAGTATGCACTGCTAGAGAGAATTTTCGAACCATTTCCAGTTTGGACGAGAGCAAAATCAATGTGTTTTCGACTGAAAACGTATTATGAGTGGCCTTGGAAAACACTTGAGATGGTAAATCAAGTTCCTGTTGACCTGCAAAGGGTTAAGGTCTGAAATCGTATCCCAGAAAGCTAGAAAGGTAGCTTTGAGATCAGCCACATTATGTTCCGCAAGGAATTTCATCAAGATTAAAGTCAAGGATTTGCTGGTTTCGGTTCAAGAGCAAAAATACTGCTTTTGACAATAAATACGCTATAAAATACCATAAATATCATTTGGGTGGTGAAGATTGAAAGAGGCAAAACATTCATAGCATTTGTCTGTTGATGAAGAATCCCGCTTCACTTATCAACATTCAGAAGGACAAAGGCACATACTTGGAGCTCGGTCTTCATTTACCGAAGCCAAAGGAATTACAGACAGTATTTTGTGAACTTTCATGGGATGTTACACCCCTGCCAGCTGTAATCTCTTTACAGTGCTGAATTTTGCCTCAAGGGAGTGAGGGTAATGCCACATTCAAGGTTCATCTGGTTCCCTCAGACAGTTCACTCAAACCCAGACAGAAGAGTGAAATTGAATTGTTAATGCACATAATACAAAAATCTGTGTGCAGATGAAGACATGTAGAAACCTGTTGTGCAAACTCTCATCTCAACTTCAAGTATGCTGGCACAGAGTAGTTAAACAATAAGAAGTCCAATCGGTAGAGGCTGAATAGCTTCTTCTGGTAAAATGGACTGATGTTGTCGAAGAACTTGGCGGCCATGTCTCCTGTGGTCCTGGTGCTCTTGGAGGTGGTTGGGAATTTGACCTCTCCTTCAGCACCTGCCAGCTTTAGAATATAGCGTGAATCTTGCTCGAGTGTCTCATATTTTCCCACCACGTCGTAATGGATCAAGCAAGGGTGGCAAAGAGAGTGAACCCTCTCCCAGTGCTCATTAAAAGGTTCTTCTGTCTGAGTGTGGGGGTCTACTAAATAATACACAAACTCCTCAAAAGATACATCGTTGCCTTTTTCCAGCGCCTGGGGTTGGGGGTCCACCCGATGTCTGCGGATGATTTTGGTACCGTATCGTTTATGGAACGCCGTGTTGTATCTACGTGTGAATTTGTTCCGGTAGGCGGAGACAAGCCTCTCAAAGGGCTCACGAACAAAGATGAACTTCAAATATGTACGTAGGCGCTTGTTGATCTCAGCCGTGGAATACTCCGAGAGCGAACGTAGGTTGCCCGCCACGTGAGCCTCGTTGGCTGGAATAGCAAGTGGCTCACGATAGCGGCTGTCACCCGTGAGCACCATCATCACACGCTTCCAGTTGGTGCATGCCACTTTGGGGACATAGCAGTATAGCAACTTGTGTTTATCGTCCACTATGAGGTGCCGAAGATCCTCAGGGCTGAGTACACGTCTTTTGTGAGTATGCATATGGCAAGTTTCCTCCAGGAGCTCCCGACGGCCCTGCAGTGTGGCCTGCACTGCAGACTGCTCCAGCTGGAGAATATGAGGACAGGAAGGAACGGTATAGAAGAAAGATATGAAGGAATGTGAGAAAGAAGACAGAGAAACCAAGTGAAAATGGTGAGGTTAGAGAATGTATTATACATGGAACAGAAGGAAAACAGTTCTTGCATTGACTGATAGTACAGTACACTATACAATGGAATAAACACAGAAATAGGGATGGGCACAGGTACCAGTTAAAATGTGGTTAAATCCACATCTTCAGAAGCAATATAATAGGTATGGGTGAGAAACAAAATAATACTTAAGCCCTTTTTACTTTAAAAAATTTATTTTTGAGGCATAAAGGTGAGTAAATGATGAGCATTTTGGGTGAACTATCCCTTTAAGCACCTGTATGCAACCATCCATGTGTCAGAGTCATGTTTATTTGTTCAATTAATATTTTAAAAAGATGGGATGGGTTTTGTTGTTGTTATATGTGCTCTTTGTATTTCAGAGGTTACTGATTAAATCTTGTAATGCTTTATTGTCAGTGTCATGCTTGGAATTATTTAATAAAACAAATATTCAAGAATGTATTAAAAGTGTGTTCCTTTACCCTATCAATGTCATTACAATTTATAAAAATTGTATGTATAAGAAAAATGTAATGTACAAAAATGTGTCATCTGATTGAAGTCACAAATGTACCCTCATGGACTTGCTGTCTAGTGACCCATCAGTCTGCACTTGCTTAAAGTGTGGACTACCACAAGGGTGTAGTGTGCCATTTGGGACAGGGCCCATGAGACACATGGCGGTTAAGCGAGGGTAACGTTTTGCCTGAGGGAAACAGATGGCTTTGAGAATGGAAAGAATACAAAAGGATTTGATGAGCTGGTAGTGATTAAACTGGAATAATCTTATATACACTTTTCACAGAGACATTTAAAGCAATAATTTGAAAAAGAAAAAAAAAATGCTGCACTGTTAGGTTTATGCTTTGGATGTATATAAAATAAATATGTATATTCTCAACATATAAGCTCAATGTTCTCCGTGCAAAATTCAACATCCAGACATCAAATACCCTACACAGAAACTCCAGCCTTATCAACTGATTTGTCCTTAAAATGTTTTACAATTTAAGAAAACGAGGCTTGGATAAGTTATACAATGGCTCACTTGTTCCATTTCACTTGTCCCTGTTGGGTATATATATATATATATATATATATATATATATATATATATATATATATATATTTAATATGTATATATATGTATATATATTTTAGCCCCTTTCCTCCATATTTGGAATGCCCAATTAGAATGCCAAATTCCCACTACTTAATAGGTCCTCGTGGTGGCGTGGTTACTCACCTCAATCCGAGTGGCAAAGGACAAGTCTCATTTGCACGTGGAGGCTCATGCTACTCTCCGCGATCCATGCACAACTTACCACAGGCCCCATTGAGAGCGAGAACCCCTAATCACGACCACGAGGAGGTTACCCATGTGACTCTACAGTCCCTAGCAACCGGGCCATTTTTGGTTGCTTTGGTTGCTTTTTTGGTTGCACACACGGCCCTCTGTTATCCATCCAATCATTCAAACACCAAAATTACCTTTAAACATGTTGCCAACTTCACTGTGTCTTATTTAATTGTATAATTAATTATCCATGGTCAATATTGATGTGCTTTTGGCTAATGAAATTCTCACCTGATCATTTTCTTGTAGCGTCTGCAAAGGACTTCGTCTTGATTTAACTGGGAAACTGTTTCCACCCGAAAGCTGTTCTGAAGCTACAAACAAAACATAAATGCAAAGAATAAGAAATGGCAATGGATAACCAAAAGGAAACATAATGACAACAGTTCTAAAAGGAAAAAATACATAAATCAAATAAATCCATACACTGATATTGAAGGACCCGACGCATATCTATAACCAGAACTCCCATCTTAAGAGGTGGACTCTTCTGACTTGGGCTAGTATGCACCCCCCCAGCAACCACAATAAACACCCTGGACACCCCATACCAATGTAAAATTTATAAAGCCCTCAGGACAAGTTAGAGACGGCAAAGCAACTTTCTTTACATAAAAAAAATGTAACTTCAGAAAACTCTGATTTCTTTGGGGTTAAAAGTCTTATGACCTTGTGTGGTGGGAGCACAGATCAAAGTGTTCTGTCTGAATGATCACATTATTGAGCAATAAAAGATTAGAGTTGTTAACTCCGAGCATATGGAGGACCTGCAGGCTTCAGGCTCGTCCACAATTACTGCCTTCTCTGACTCCTGCACCTCGCTGATCAGCCATAAATTCCCTCCCTCACATTTACATTCTCTATAGGAACAGTATGTTCTCCTCAGTCCAAGTCATTTCCCCCTTTACTCCCCTTCCCACCCATCACAAACACACATATACACACACCGGTTCAGTCTCGATGCACGCCTCTGTTGGGGCCCTTACTTGCCGGCGAACGTAAGTGATTGGTTTTGCACATGTGCCAACTAAGTCAAAGGGATACTGCTGAGAGAGAGAGAGAGCGAGAGAGAGAAGAGTGCAAGCTAGTAATATGGACACTGAAAGGACAGAGTAGGGGAGTCGACAACCATGATAAAAAGAATAAAGACCTCGTAAAACAGAGATAAGTAGGTTTAATGAATCATAAAAGGCACCATATGAAGAAAACAGAAGGAATAGAAGATCTTGGACCCACACGGATGAAGAAGTCAGGGGCAGAGAGATGGAAATGAGGAGGGGGTTGAGTACATATACAGACCTAAATCTTTGCTATATTAGCAGGCACTGATGTCTTCTCCAGCCTTTCCTATACATTCAATATTCAACTGGACAGATAGATATATGACATCAATATAAGACAGCAAAAATGTAACTAATCCAGCAAAAAAATTCATGGTTATTCATTCATCCGCCTTTAGAGGGCCTTTAGCAACAGAATTTAAAACAGACGTGCATCCATCACTTTCTTGCTAATCATGGAGTGTTTCTGTATAGATGAACACTACTGTCGAACATTAAGAACATTTCTTAAAATGTGCAACCGAAACATATAGCATATGATATATATCCTTGAATTTGCATCTCTTATATGAGCACCAAAGCTCAATGAACAAGAACACTGGCTAGCTCTGGCACCGCGGCCCCTGTTCTTCATAAATGTGAATACATTTCAGGTAAATACATATGAACTATTTGGTTCAAGTAAAGCTTTATTTACACTACACCATTTAAAATAGTGTTCACACAGTGTTTTACAAGAAATAAATCATATAAATGACAAAGAATAAAATAGAATTAAATGAATGAGAAAATAAAACAACGCACAGCAGTATTAAAAACAAATTAAGACTGTAAGACGTATATACACATAAGAGTCAATCTTCCTTTTTCCCAAAGAATACAAAAATGATTCTTACACCAAAGCCTCTTATCTTCCTCTTTACTTTTCTGAGAAATCTGAAAATGTGCATTTTAGCACTTCTCTTATTAATGCCTCCTTAGGACAAATACTTCTGCTGTATTCCTCATTTGTAAGTCACTTGTAATGACGTGAAGCTCAGTTTTTGTCCAGATCCATTAAATTATTCAATAATACATAAAAATGCAATCCTCACAAAACCTTTACTTGAATACACCTCAACAATATTTTCAGTTTTGAGTTCAAAGTTATTTTGAAAAAAAATTTCTGGGGCTTGAAGTATATATATATATATATATATATATATATATACACACACAGTTGGTCAGAAGTTTACACACACCTTAGCCAAACACATTTATACTCAGTTTTTCACAATTCCTGATATTTAATCATAGAAAACATTCCCTGTCTTAGGCCAGTTCGGATCACTACTTTATTTTAAGAGTGTGTAATATCAGAATAACAGTAGAGGGAATTATTTATTTCAGCTTTTATTTCTTTCTTCACATTCCCAGTGGGTCAGAAGTTTACATAAACATTTTTAGTACTTGGTAGCATTGCCTTTAAATTGTTTAACTTGGATCAGACGTTTTAAGTAGCCTTCCACAAGCTTCTCGCTATAAGTTGCTGGAATATTGGCCCATTCCTCCAGACAAATCTGGTGTAACTGAGTCAGGTTTCTACGCCTCTTTGCTTGCACATGCTTTGTCAGTTCTGCTCACAAACTGAGGTCAGGGCTTTGTGATGGCCACCCCAATACCTTGACTTTATTGTACTTAAGCCATTTTGCCACAACTTTGGAAGTATGTTTGGGGTAACTGTCCATTTGGAAGACCCATTTGCGACCGAGCTTTAACTTCATGGCTAATGCCTGGTGATGTTGCTTCAATATATCCACATAATTTTCCTTCCTCGTAATGCCATCTGTTTTGTGAAGTGCACCACTTCCTCCTGCAGCAAAGCACCCCCAAAATATGATGCTCCCACACAGTTGGGTTGGTGTTCTTCAGCTTGCAAGCCTCACCCTTTTTCCTCCAAACATAACAATGGTCATTATAGACAAACATAATTGTTTCATAACACCAGAGGACATTTTTCCAAAAAGTAAGATCTTTGTCCCCATGTGCACTTGCAAACTGTAGTCTGGCTTTTTTATGGCAGTTTTGGAACATTGGCTTCTTCCTTGCTGAGCAACCTTTCAGGTTATGTCAATATAGGACTTGTTTTACTGTGGATATAGATACTTGTCTATTTGTTTCCTCCAGAATCTTCAAGGTTCTTTGCTGTTGTTCTGGGATTGATTTGCACTTTTTACACCAAACTACGTTCATCTCTAGGAGACAGAATGCAGCTCCTTCCTGAGCGATACGATGTCTGCGTGGTCCCATGGTGTTTATACTTGCATACTATTGTTTGTACAGATGAACGTGACACCTTCAGGCATTTGGAAATTGATCCCATGGATGAACCAGACTTGTGGAGGTCCAAATTGTTTTTTTAGGAGGTCTTGGCTGATTTCTTTTGATTTTCCCATGATGTCAAGCAAAGATGCACTGAGATTGAAGCTAGGCCTTAACATATATCCACAGGTACACTGCCAAATCTGTACACCTCCTATCAGAAGCTAATTGGATAAATGCCTAAAGGCTTGACATCATTTTCTGGAATTTTCCAAGATGCTTAATTGCACAGTTAACTAAGTGTATGTAAACTTCTGACACAATGGAATTATTTGGATATAGTCAATTAAACCAGAAACAATCTGTCTGTAAACAATTGTTGGAAAAATTACATGTCATGCACAAAGTAGATGCCCAAAATTACTTGCCAAAACTATAGTTTGCTAATATGAAATCTTTGGAGTGGTTAAAAAATTTGTTTAAATGCATTCAACCTAAGTGTTTGTAAACTTTTGACTTCAACTGTATATATATGCACACACACACACACACACACGCACACACACACTTACATACATACACAGTAAATATATATGTATAATGTATATATTATTTACGAAACCAAACATGACACAAAGATTACATTTCTAAGAACTTGTTACTTGTGTTTTATAGATTTTGAGAAGAGTGCTATTTTTTATCACCTCAGACAACTTTATTGTCATGTACTGAATTAGTACATTTATACATTTAAACTTGGTCATTGTTAAATAATGAAAATACAATTGTTCATTGTTGGTTCGTGTTAAGTAATGTAGCTAACTAATAGGGCTGAAACTATTAGTTGACGTTATCCACAAAGCCGACAATAAAAAATTGTAGACAAAAATGTTAGTTGTTGAATAGTCGTTTGATCTCATTTAACGTGACATTTAACTCTAATGATGATGCATGAGAGCAGCATTGTAGCTCTCGTCTGACTGAGGAAAGGAAGAATTACACAGCTCACAGTCCAGACGCAATCTAAACTTTCCAAACAGTTTCAGGTGATGTAGATCGCAAAGTATGTCAGAATTATAATGCAAAAATAAAAAGTACGTAAATACAGAAGCACTCTCATTGTGGAAAAATCAGAGCCAGAACTGCCACTCAACTGAAGCAAAACTTGCATGTCGAGCGTCTTTAAATGAAACACCTGCATTACATCTTTAATGCAGCTATATTTAATACATTATAGCTTTAATAAAGTTCAAATAGTATGGAAGCAAGTCATGTAAATAACTACAAACTCCAAAACTACCATTTATCTGTGCAGTCAGCGACTCTTCTATGAGTTGAGCAAATGTCCTGATCTAAGGGAGAGAGGTTGAAACTGCATCCGGCTGATACACACTCTGTCACAGGACACTCGTCCCTCAAGCACATGCACTTGCTGCAGCTAGATTATAACGTGATGGCTCGCAATTTAATGAATCGTAATATATTTATCACTATGCTTTTCTTATCATGAAGAAAATTGGCAATATGCAGCTTTATTAATAAGAGAGAGTTTGTTTTTTTGTGAGTTAAAGATGGATTGAAGTGAACAGAAAGGTGAGAGAGGCAGTCTTCACACCATTATACACTGCAATGCAAATTATTTTATATTTGTTTTTGTTTTGGCTTGTTTTGCAATCTAAATATCTAAAACTCCTTTAAAGCAAAGTTCATTTTCTTTAGCAGTTATAATGCTGAAAAATATTTTTATCTGAGAATATTGAATATAATAGAAAAAATACAAATATTTAAAAATATCTAAAAATCCTTAAAAAAAGATGCATTCACCTGAGCAGCAGCATATAAGATATTTAGACTTTTAGAGAATAGATCTTGAATATAAGTATATTTTGTGTTTATTGCACTCGCAGAAGTATAACCAAGTGAAAACAAGTGCTTCTCAAGTAAATGTATCTTGTTTTAAGGATTTTTAGACAATTTTAAATGGAAAACAAGACAAAAACTCTTGATAACAATAGGATTTTTTGCAGTGAATTTCTTTACTGAATTAAACTTAATAAAAAGTAATTTTTCCCCCTTTAATTCAGTTAATGTCATTTAGAGGTCCTCTTTATTGTTAGTAAGCATGTTTAATACAACATTTTAAGTTGGGGCACAAGCTGAATATTCGGCTTAGAGCTAATTATCAATCGTTGCAATAAACGCAGAAAAAACGTTCTAATTATCGTTAGATTAATCAATTATCAAAATAATCATTAGTTGCCACCCTATTAACTAATGTTTAATACAAACTTTTGGTAAAGTGTTACCTATTTTTTAGTATGCTGAAAGCATGATTTTACAAGATTGTGATACAAGTGTCAATGCTGAATTAAATTAAATACATAATTATTTTTTTTTAATTATCCAACTTAACCAACTCAATTTCATCGACCACATCTCAAAAACAGCCCAATCATGTAGATTTGCACTCTACAAAATCTGGAATATTCCTCTCTGGTCATGCCACACAACTCCTTGTTCAGTTGCTTGTCATATCTAGACTAGACTACTGTAATGCTCTTTTAGCCAGCCTTCCTACGTGTGCAATTATGACTTTGCAAATGATCCAGAATGCTGCAGCACGTCTGGTTTCGAACCTAAGACAGCGCATGTTACACCCCTCCTTGTCTCTCTACACTGGCTGCCGGTTGCTGTTCAAGTTCAAGGCTCTGATGCTGACACTAGATCTGCTCCAGCTTACCTACAATCATTCCCGCAGAACTACTTTCCCACCAGAAGCCTGTGGTCTGCGAATGAGCAGCGCCTTATCGTACCAACAGAAAGAGGAACCAAATTACTTTCCCTGTCTTTTGGTCTTTACTGTACCTGGATGGTGGAACGACGAATAATGAAATTCTTAAAGATTACTTTTTTTTCCTAATTTCGTCTCCTACGCGGGTGGATTTCCGAAACGTAGGATGGCAGGCAAGACTCATACATAATTATGAGGAAAGCTCTACCTGACTGGTTAAGGTTAGGGCTAGGGCTATAATTTCTCCAACCAATCAGGTAGCACTTTCCTGATATTACTGAATCATTCAATATGTTTCCGAAACGTAGGATTGCTTGGAAGAGTCATTTAGGTGATGACTAGGTAGATGAGGAATCACGTTTCGGAAACGTCTGACAGACGGCTTGTTTTTGTGTGTGTTGTGAGAACTCTCATGGTAATGCCGATACACTTCAGTGTGATGGTCAAAAATAATTCAAAATGCCTGTCCTGGCGAGGTATTAAAACAAACACGGTCATTTATGTCTGAAGTAAGCGCAAACTTCGGGACAAAAATGCTGATTTGTATCAAAATACCAGATCTGTGCATTAATAACAACAATAACAAGAAAACCATTTACTGCTCTTGGCTGGATAACTTTAGTAGCTTTAAAATAAACTATTAACGTATTGTAATCATACAGAGAAGACCTGTAATCCACGAGATTGGAAGAATGTTTACTTGAATACTTGAAACTGCTGTTAGAAATATTATGCAGTGTTTTCTTCATTTGTTTCATTGTTCTTATGTTTCCTTGTCTTGAATAATTACTTGAGAACTTTAAACAATGTTTACCCAATTTACAAATTAATCTTACTATTAGCTTTTGCATCGAGAATCTTCCAGTTTCACTGGCATTGGTTCCGACCAATGTTGGTATTGTGACAACACTGCCCACAACATATATTTAAATAGTTATGTTAGATCTTACTGTTATAGCATTATGGAAAAGTAGATCTCATGTCATAAAACTGTGAGCGCCCCTGATTTAGGTCATCAGAGTTCAATTGAAAACAATTTCTGGGAAACACTGTTCCAAGTATAAACATATCAGAGTTGTCATCGCAAATTTCTTTCGCAAGTGTTCTCTGTACGACACTCCTAATCGTAATCATCAGATGAAAATCATTTGTAAAAGGAAGTCTTTAAAACGGAAGAGACCGTTATGGGCTCCCTGACTCACAACCACAAAATGATGTGAATGACAGTGAACTTCCTCTTACAACTCTATCAGTTTGTTACAGGAAAATAAACTGAGTCATCAGCAGAGAATCAAAGACAGACAGAAAAGACAGCCTAACACAACAATATTGGTTCAACCAATGTTTGAACAACCAATGAGTGACAGGGAGATTGTTCATGAAACCTGTTTGAAAAAAGCCATCATTTTTGCAAGGAAAAAGGGCAAAGTGGAAAAAAAAAAAAACAACTAAAACAAAATGGCAAGACATGAGTTTCTTGAAACAATCCAAAACTACTAGTTTGACAAAGAGCACTAAACCGTTTCCGAAGGTGAGCAACAATGAGGCCCTTTTTAAAACTTGTTAGTATGCACTAGAGTGGGGCTCTTCAAGTCAACTAAGGCCAGGCGGCAACAACAAAGGTTATTTGAAGGATTGCTTCACAGGCTTGTGACCATTTATGTTGGCTATGTGGGGGTCTACAAAAGGACAACGCACAAATCAGTGGGCTTTATCAAAAGTTTGCAAGGAAATGGACAGGAAGCCCTCCTGCTGTCCTGCAACTGCTTGCTTTACTAATCGAATTCTGCTCGGGCTCAAGTGGAGAGAGTCTTTGTTTTGCACTGTGCCTTGCGAGTTTTGTTTTACTCCTGAAATCAAATGATTTATTGACTCAACTGTCTTCTCTGCGGGTGTTCTCACCTCTATAGTCTAGTGTTAATTTTGTCACCTATTTTTAATTTAGTCTTAGTCTTAGTCTTATGCCAAATGTCCTTGTTAGTTTTAGTCATTCACATATCTTTTTTTGTTAGTCAAGTTTTAGTCGACTAAAAGTCTCGTCATTTTAGTCTAGTTTTAGTCAAAAGAAAACTCAATATATCTTAGTCAAGTTTCAAAACATTTTAGTCTTTTTTTAAATAAATTATTTCTGAGATTAATTCTGAGATAACCATTTCAGTCAAATAATGTTTCACACATCTCAAATATTGGTTAAATGTCATAATTACCTGACAAAATACACTTGTCGAATGATATGTTGAATTCACTTTGTTAAACGTGGCTGGTTTTCTGATTTAAGAGACACATTCACAAATGATGAACTTGTTCTGAAGAGTATTTTATTAAGCAAATAAGTTACATAAAATATATATAACCTGCATAATGTATGTGCCACAACACCATAGCTAACTGGTTAATTTACAGCGTAGATGCCTAAAATCAGCATTAGCTTATGAGACGTATATTTAAGTTAACTTCCCTGAATGTGTGGGTGGTTAGCCTTTAGATGTCGCTTAAGGTTGGTGGTGTTTTTCCCCGATATTTTTTGTCCGCAGTGCTTCCTGTCAGTTATAATGACACATTCTGACTTTTTGTCAATATCATTGTACCTAAAATGCGACCAAATATCGACCCTCTTCCTTCCACCTAGCATGTCGTCGGCGCTCGTCGCGTGTTCGCCACTGTCTATGATTGTTGTGTTCTTGCTCCATGTAGTTTCGTGTTGCAGCCACAGGAGTATGAGACCTGTAACCGTTACTAGAGCAACAGCGCGAACTCATTCGGAATATTTTGAAGGCGTAACAGCTGAATATTCTATCTCATGTTGAAAAAGTAGAGACGATTGTATACGAAAATGAAGAGAGATTTTATCTTAGTTTTTATTTTATGCAAAACATTTTAGTCTCGTCTTTTTTCGTCAACAATAATGCATGTTAATTTAGTCTTAGTCAGCGTTTTTGGACATTGGTGCAGTCTTGTTATCGTCTCGTCTTAGTCATGGAAAAAAAGGTCGTTGACGAACATATTTAGTCTCGTCTCGTCTGACGAAATTAACACTACTACAGTCTTCATATAATTAGGCTGCGATACATGGAAAAATATTCCAATGACTGAAGTAACAGCTTTGGGATCACAAGGGATGTAGTACTTTTATATGTCATACTCTAGTCACCCTATACATGTAGTACAGTTACGCTGTTTCAAACCCATTTAACTTTGTCTTGTGTATGTCTTCTCGATTAACTAATCCTTTATGTACAAGTAAATGGAAATAGTAATGTTTTAGTTTCACTCAAGTATGTTTTTAGCTAGATCCTTTGACCTATTATTGAGTTTATTGAAAAAAAAAAAAATCACAATATCTGTACTTTCACGAAAGTATCATTTTGCAGTACTTTTGTCTATGCTATTGCAGTGCGACATATTAATCGGAATTTGGTCATATTCCGATTGTGTTTCATTTGCCATATTCCAACTAAGACAGTTTTCAGGTAAGTAGAAATCCAAATAAATGTGAGCGCAGCGTAGTTCTAGCGGGAAGACTAGCAGCTGTACATCATCACACCATTAGCTGGGTAATTCCCAGCCAATCACAGGTAAGCCATTGCTTTATCAGTCACAATCTATCACATTGCTGTTTCAGTGCGATAACACGGCAACCTCCACCACCCCACCACCACCAGTTGAGCCCCGTCCCACACGGGGGTAGGCTCCTCGCCCCTGCCTCCTATCTCCGGCAGGATATGATGGTTCCGAGTACAACTCCTCTCGGACCGCCAGACGGGGCCTACGCCAAAGAGAGACATTACTTTTCTGTTCTACATTCATCAAATAAATGGCATCTTAAACCTCACTCAAGCCTGCGTGTCTTCCCGATAGAAAGTCAATGACATACTGTATGCCTGAATTAATCTGTATTTTTGTCATGTAAACACCTTATTCAGAATATGTTGTAACAGAATATTTATTTATACCTGCGTTTGTCAAAAAGTAATTCTGGATGTTTGGGATGTTGTGAAGACAAGCAATCAAAGGAACTGATTTTTGGAGTAAGGAAGAAACAAACTTAATTCTTTAAAAGTATTGAAAATAAATCATCATAAATAAAATACAAAAACAGTCAAAAGCAGCATAACATAACTGAAAAAGAGGCTGGTTTGGTCATAAAAAAGTTAACAATGTTAAAGGAACAGTTTGGCCAAAAATGTTAATTCTGTCATTAATAACTTGCTCAAAATTTCTACTTTGTGCTCCACAGAAAAATAACAGCATTTGGGTTTGGAATGACTGCATGGTGGCATGGTGGGCTAATGCACATAACTGGTAATCAGAAGGTCACTGGTTCAAACGCCACAGCCACCACCATTGTGTCCTTGAGTAAGGCACTTAACTCCAGGTTGCTCCATGGGGATTGTCCCTGTAATAAGTGCACTGTAAGTCGCTTTGGATAAAAGCATCTGCCAAAATGCATAAATGTAATAAACTCAATCGACAGCATTTGTGGCCACACTTTGACTCGTCCACTCATATGTCGTCATGGCAACAAGTTGTAAAATTGTATATACCTTTAAACAGAAAAATGTTAGCAAGTGATTTTATCACACTAAAACATCATTAACATAATATTGTTTACATATTGCATTATTATTATTATATTTTTTTTGTAATTAACATTATGCCTCATATGCTGATTCAACTTGACTGGGATATTCCTTTAAGAATGTGATTGAGAATTAATAATTTAATGAAATAACTGTGCTTAATTGCTAAAATGCTTGGGCTGGATTACTAATGAATGCTTACTGAGACCTCAAATTCTATTCGTTTTGTTTTCATTTTTAGTTTTTTATGCATAGGCATATTGCCATAATTTGTCCCTGGGGTGAATGTCATAATAGCACAAAGAAGATATAATTACCCTAAATTTTTCTTAGGGCAGAAGGGAATAGGTTATCTCACTACAGCAATAATTTTCTTTTCTGCCCTATGAAAACTAGAGGAAGCAGGACTCCCATGTGCATCTTAATGTGACAAAGCAAAACTCATTGCAGAATGAGGAATGTGCTTAATCAGAGATTTGGATAGAGTTACGTCCACTCACAGTGGGACAGCATACTATACAGTATTCCATTCATAGCATGAACCTTACTCTCATTTTTTTAAGAAGAGAGAGAGAGAGAGATGTTGAACGGTATGGCAGGCTGCATATGATATGAGAAGGCGAAGAAAGGCTGGGCTTTTCTCTCTTTTTCTCCTCAGAGACACAGTGTGAGGGTGTCGCTCTATCCCTGTCTAACACAGAGCCGTTCCATTAGCCGATACAATTCCATTTTAGACTGGAAGTTTCCCTCCGTTTATTAAAAGGAAAGTCTTTTTCCCTTTTCCAGTCAAAAGTGAAAAAATTATCAGCACAAAAGAGCAAACGCTAAATTCTGTAAGCATTTTCTCTTTAGGGAATATCTGAAAACATGTCAGCTGAACATGCAATCCATTTCACCTATAGTCACCTGGTGCTAGTTGTGCAGAAATCACACACTTTCCTTTTAAACTACATTTCCAGTCTTGGTCCAGGGATGTTCGAAAGGAAGACCGATCGGAAGAGTTGTCCTGGTGCTGCCAAGTGCCCTTCCCTTTCTCACGCACAATAAATCAAAAGCATCTTGCACGCAGTTCCTCATAAAATATAAAACGGGACTGTTGGGAAACTGCCGCTGTAGAGCGGTGAAGCTCCCAGAGTTATGTCATTTTATGGGTAATATAATGCCTGGACAAAACCAGCAATGGCTGATGATGCTATAGCATACACATGTGCCTGTATGGACCAATCAGAAAGAGGTTTTTGACAGCAGGAAGTTTCACAGTTTTAATCTGTGAACATTTTTGAGACAACAACATGAGGGGGAGTAAATTATGACAATTTACATTTTTAGATGGACTATCCATTTAAATGCACATGAATAAGTGTGTACGGGGTGGTTTGCCACAAAAACAAGGGGTTTATGGTTGATGCAGCCTTGTGAAAGCAGAAATGCCCTATTTTACAAAGTGTAAACAATTTATGTTTTTAATTTAGGCTGTATTACTGGATAAATCCAGTGCAATGCCAATTTGAACTTGTGTCACTTCATAATGCAACTCGATCTTCAAGGATCAAAAGCAGTTTTACATCTGGTGTAACGGTCTTACAAAACTTTCCTGTCCGGTTACCAATGTTTTACAGACATACTTGTCGATTGTAGTTTGAATAGTAACAACTCCTGGGGAACTTAGTTTGCACACATTAAGTGTGACATTTGCAAGCAAGAGCATACTACCATACTACTGTAACTATTTCTGCAGTATTTAGCATGTATGTTGCGGACAGTTCTGTAAGAAACCTTTCAGTACATTTACATTTGGTAGATGCTTTTATCCAAAGGGACTTACAGTGCACTTATTACAGGGACAATCCCCATGGAGCAACCTGGAGTTAAGTGCCTTCCTTAAAGACACAATGGTGGTGGCTGTGGGGATCGAACCAATAACCTTCTGATTACCAGTTATGTGCTTTAGCCCACTACGCCACCAGTGGGACAAATTAACCTAAAGTAATATCTTGATTCATTATTTGATCTGAATGCTAAATGTTAAGACATTTCTACTTAAAAATATCCATTTTTAATCTATCCCAGATATTTCTTTCTTCTGCAGAACACAAACAAAGATTTGTGTAGCATAAAAGTAATCCATACGACTCCAATGGTTTAATCCATGTTTTCTGAAGCGATCAAATCGATTTTGGGTGAGAATTGACAAAAATATAACTCATTTTACCTGCGCATGCATCAAACACAAGGAAGTGTAATCGAGCTTGAAATCACGATCGTGCCTAGAGACTGCATTGGCAAGATGTGGAAGATATGGATTAAACCACTGGACTCTTATTAATACCTTTCATGCTGCCTTTATTGTATTTTTTTGGAGCTTCAAATTTTGGTCACCATTCACTTCATTGTATGGATCTACAGAGCTGAGATATTCTTATAAAAATCTTAATGTGTGTTCTACAGATGAAAGAAAGTCATACTTTCATCCATTTGGGATGGCCAGGGGCGTTTCTAGAGACTCTGGGGGCCCCAGGCAGAAAGGACCTTTTCCTCTTCCTCTTGCTTTTATTTCCTTTTAATATGCCTGGATGGGTCATTTAATTGCCGCTCTGAAACTACGAAACTTTTGACAGCAAGCTCGTAGCATGGGGGCCCCTTTAGGGGGGTTCCGGACTTGTGAGTGCAGAGACTTGTACCATCAAATAATTTAAGGGGTTCCATGTTGTCATTGCTGTGGGGGTCCCCTTAAAGTTTGGGGCCCCAAGCAATTGCCTGGTTTGCCTACCCCCGTTGCAACGTCTCTTTTCATTTTTGGGTGAACTATTCTTTTAATATCCAAGATATTTGCACGACAATTGCATGCCAATCAATTCATTAATAGTGCAATGTTATGAGATCTAATTACAGTATGTAACATATTAGTATTATAAATGTTTATAGAATACACACACAGTATTGTGTTGTTTCACAAGCTATTTCTTTTTAAATAATATGCAGTATAATTATTTACTGTGGAGTATTCAATATATAGTAAGCTTGTCTTCAATTGTGACCATAGACAATATCACTCCTTTCCTAAAATAAAAAATCCCACTAGAATGAAGTCAGGCATATTATGGAATTTCTGCTAATTCAGCATTTCTGCAAATATTGCATATCTGCTATATAATAGAAACCATTGAACCATAATGCCTATATTAACACACAATCAAGTCTTACTACAATCATTTTACTATTACCCTTGAATGCACATTTTTACCAGAGCAAACTTTAAGGTAGTTCAGTTAAACGTCTGACTGGCGAGTTTAAACGGGTGGACTCTATCAAACTAAACAAGCAAAAATATTGTGATTTTTGGGGAAGTCAGCAGTTTTACCTCTGCTGCACACATGAGAAGCAGAAACTGATGGTGTTAGATAAGCAGTAAAACCTTGCTGCACATTAGGCAGACACACTTTTAGCCTTTATCAGAGGAGAACGACAACATCCCGGGGCTCTGAAGCTGTTGCAAACGATTCTAGGAGTAGGGATACGCGATATTATATAAAACTAAATATTTTTAAAATCACAAGTCGTGGGTTACCCTATTGACTAGTTGACTAACTGGACTTAAGGGAGCACTTTATAATTAAACTCGTTTTAGGTTTACCTGACCCCAATGGATATTTTTCTCAGGTAGTCACTACATAAGACGGGTTGTTGCACTAAATATTTTTAAAATCACAAGTCGTGGGTTACCCTATTGACTAGTTGACTAACTGGACTTAAGGGAGCACTTTATAATTAAACTCGTTTTAGGTTTACCTGACCACAATGGACATTTTTCTCAGGTAGTCACTACATAAGACGGGTTGTTGCATTTAAAAAGATTTAGATGACGTGCAACAGAATGGAATGAAACTCAGGGGTTTCGAGACACGTTTTTAAAAGTTGGCCTACTTTTAACTTGACACAACACTCATTATAAGATGCTAAAAAACGGGTCTACTCGTAAGGGGACCTTACCGCGGAAAATACACATAGGAGGAAGTCCACGCAGGAGTCCTGACCTGTGGAGCACCTATTCCAGTGCAGGGTAGATTTGAGTACCCACAGTGGACTGGGTCAGCGAATTCCTCCGCTGAATTGCAGACCCACAGGGCTAGGGAGGATTCATCCAGGGAGCCGAGTTAGTGGGATCTCCTGGGAGAAAAAAGCACACGATTTTACCTTCCACCCGGTCAATCCGTCAGCGTGTTACCGAGTTCTACCGGCTCGGACCTGAGAAAACATGGGACGAAACTGACTCTACCCTGGGATTGTAAAATCTCGCAAGGGTGTTAGGTGTTGCCCAACCCGCTGCTCTGTATATGTCTGCCAGGGAGATTCGCTTGCAGGTTCACAACCTGGACCCTGAGGGGAGTCGTAGGAACCTTGGGCACGTAGCCCGGTCGCGATCTTAGGATCACATGAGTGTCTGCCGGACTGAAATCCAGGCAGGTATCACTGACAGATGACGCTTGCAGGTCCCCGACCTTCTTGATGGAGGTGAGCGCGATCAGGAGGGCCATCTTCAGTTCGACTGATTCTAGTGGCTCGAAAGAGGGGGGGGGCTGAAGGCCCGAGAGGACCACTGAGAGAGCCCAGGAGGGGAACAGGCTTGGCCAGGAAGGATTTAACCTCCGGGCACCTCTTAGGAACCTGATGATTAAGTCGTGCTTACCCAAAGACTTGCTTTAGAGGGGATGAATTTAAAGACAACATTTAAGAGGTTTAACTGTACAAATTGTTAAAAAGCTTAAGCACAACATGCCAAATAAAAGGGTTATGACATGAGGAATACAATATTCCTTGATCTTTTGACATATGAGTTTATTATACAATAAAAACATACTGTAAATGTTAGAACTGAAAACATCCACCTTAATAGAAAAAGAGCATTTATTTAAAGCAGACTCTAGTAACAGCCCATTTGGAACTTGTGACATCACAAGGACATATTACCTCTGACTATGACTGCTTCATCAGCAAGACATCAATGCTTATTTTTCATCATTGCACCCTTGGCCCGTCCACTGGTACTCAATTGCACAGATGAAGAGGAGAGAGTGCCTGCCATGGGAGATTCATCTACAGCAAAGGAGACTTAAACAGGACACCTTCATGTGTCTATCTGGGTTTAAATGTTTTTCTACACTAGATGAATGGCTTTGACCGTTATCATGCATCTCGCACCTCTTTTAAAAGATGCAATGTTCAAACATGTCCAATGTCCATTTTATACTGCTGTTTTTCTGGCCCATATGTGCTATATTTAATTGTTAGTCTTAACTAACGTACACATGTAATGTACACATTCACTAGATGGATGTCTTTGATCATTTCGAAGTGTTTCCGGTGATGTGCGCCGCCTTTTAAGAGCGGTGCAAGCAAAAATGTCTCCTTCTGCTGCTGCCACTGACTGGGAGAACCACATGCCATTCTGTTTGTAAACGAACACAGAAGATGTAAGATGTGAAGACTAGTGCCCGACCGAATTGTCAGACGATATTAGCTTTCCATAAATATATCGTATCGGTATATGTTTTCCGAAATGCGCAGATATGACATTTTTTTTTCAGAACATATAATGCAGAAACAATGCTTGGGGTGATTTAGAATTGGTGTCATAACATATTTGTCCAGCAGAGCACACTCTTCAGCTGAGCTGAAGGTGGTTCTGCAAACAGTGCGGAGTTAAGCGGTGTCTTCATGGTAAGTTGCTAACTAGTTGCTAACTAGTTGTGAAATACATACTGGAAAATTAAACAATGACCCCATCATTTTCCCTTTTCAATATAACTAATATAACGTTAACCTGTCCCTGTCAACCATGTCACTCATGTTTATCACATCTGTTTGCTATGTTAGCCACCAATAGTTTGGCAGTGCAGTCAGAAATGGAGCAGAAAGGTATCAGAGCATCTTTTTGCTGCTCAGCAGACAACGGTGCAGTGGTGATCATGTTTGTGTTGTGCTGCTGCTGAAGGGTTGTTTTCTTCACTGTATAAACTGCACGTTACCACACAGCTGAAGTTTCACTTACTGCCCTCTGGAGTAAACATGTGGTACTACAAGCTTGCGTTTCTCAGGAATCTTCCTTATTACGGTCCGGGGGCATTGCGATTAATCGCATACATTTTTAAACGCGTTATTTTTTATCAAATAAATCGCACTGAATTAACTCGTTAAATCGACAGCCCTACTATTTATTATTTAATTTATTAGAGAAAATGTCCAATAACAAGGCAGATACTTAGATTAAGCAAGTAGTATTCAGCTGGTCATGTGATCTTTACATGGCAACCCCCATGAGAGGACCCTCATCATGTAGAATAAAACAGCTTTTTATAAGGTTACAGATATGACTGGAGTCTTCATCTCATGTGAGTGCTCATGCTTTTTTTTTACATATATTTCAAAATTGCAATGAATTTCTTAAGGAGCAAAACTTTTTTAATTAGGAAAAAAAACTGAGTACACCTTTAAAACCGTGTATCTGTCATCATTCCTTCAAATATTCAATTACGCATTGTTTCATGTATACTTGGACAAATGCAAATACCCGCTGTAGTTCAATTATAAGTGCGCATGTAAACATACTGACTGATCAAGAGTCAGCTGTTGCATGACAAGTAAACCAACATGACGCATCCCTAGCTGGGAGACTTGTAAAATCTAGGTCCGTAAAAGGCATGGAACCATCTTAAAAGACTGACCCTGAGTCCGAAACCAAGTATTGTCACAGTACATACTGTATTTGATGAGAAACGCACTTCTTGGCTGGTAAAACAGTAAGCTCCTATGTGCTATGCGAGAGGCTGTATGAATAGAATTCTAACATCCGGGAAAATACGCACGGTCCCGTGACCAGAATATTTGGCTTGACAACAACAAAAATGAAAATAGTCCACTCAAGTTCAGTCTAACAAGCACCATTTAAGCACAATGAGAAACGTTCTTTGTGTACTCAGCACTTGCTGTTGGATTCCTGCCAGAAGTAGTAGTCACAAGTAGCCAGAAGTAGTAGTCACAAGTAGTCACCCGGGCATTTCTCGCTTACTGTTTAAAGATTACTATGGATTAGGACATACTACTCCACTGGCAAACGGTTTTTGGAATACTGTATAATAGGGAAGTATGAATATTCAGACGCAGGTTGAGTCATTATAAATTGGGACATTAGCTCCAAATTGACCACAGATTTGCTTAGACAGCAGATCTGACTCTAATACAGCTGAGAGCCAAGCATTAACCCTCAACTTTACTGGGAATGATCTAAGGGATTTTGACAAAAGCTCACTTGTGGTCAAGTCGAGCATCTAATCTCTGCTCTGACTCATTGGGCACGTCCAGAAAAGGAAAGACCACCATATGTTTCTCATGGCAAATAGCTATATATTTGTTCATTGTACTGTTTATACAGTATTTTAGATGTTCACTTCACATAAAATGATGAATATCAGCAGAAGAGGGAAATTGCAAGATTCAATAATTATGCAACTCTCATATGCTGAACTTTATCGCACAAACCCCTGAATAAATTCAAGATATGCTAACAAATGAGGATGGTTACCAAATGGTTTTGTGAAGAAAGCACATAGACAAACAGAAAAGCCATTTGAAGGATATTACTCATTATTGCTGTATTAAGCCAAGACACCTACTGAGGGCTACAATTAAGATCACTTGTTTAAGCTCTTTTCATTTGAACTACTTTGACTCAATACACAAAGGCTCAGAGAGTAAACAGCGATCTGTATCTGACCTTCCTCAATGTTTAGATCAAGCATCTGCAAAGTGTGACCCTGTGGCCACTGAAAGGGTGTGTTTTTGTATTTTCTCTTTGTGATAGAATATTAATATAATAATAATATTTTTTATTTATATAGCACCTTTCAAGAACCCAAGGACGCTTCACAAAATATAGGCAAAAACAGAGATCAACATATCAAAGTTGTTTAAAGGAAGCAAGCAATCTAACAGGCATACGATATCATTCAAATAGAGACATGTACAATACAATACAGAGGTAATAGCTGTACGATGAACAATATGATAGAAAAACATAGTTTAAATAAATTCGTTTTTAAATCAGTTTTACAGGTCTGGAGCGATGTAGATTCACAAAGGTTTTGGGGCAATTTGTTCCAAACCTATGGTGCAGTAATACTGAAAGCCCTACCACCGAAAGTAGACAGTCAAAACTTAGGTATGACAAGCAAGTTTCCAGCACTAGATCTAAGAGTGCTGACGGGAACATAAGGATGTATTAGTTCTGTCAAATTTGAGAGTGCTAATCCATCAAAGTGAAATGCTTTTGTGGGTAAACCTGCGAACGTGCAATCTAAACCAGAGGTTATGTGCAGAACGTAGGTGGACAATATTGCGGAGGTGAAAGAATTTAACAAGTTAGTTGATATGGGCTTCAAAACACTGTGTAGGGTCAAATAACACTCACATGTTTCATAAATGTTAAACGGTCTGCACTTATATAGCACCTTTTTAAGCTTAGCGGTATTCAAAGTGTTTTACACTGCGTCTCATTCACCCATTCACACACACATTCACACAACAATGACGGTAGAGCTGCCATGCAAGGTGCTAGCCTGCCATTGGGAGCAACTTGGGGTTCAGTGTCTTGCCCAAGGACACTTCGGCATGTGGAGTCGTGTGGGCTGGGAATCAAACCACCAACCCTGCGAATAGTGGATAACCCGCTCTACCTGAGCCACAGCCACCGGCAATTCATATAATGGGTTCAGGCCTAACCAGGACTCCATCAATATCGATGGAATAGTCATGATGGGAAGAGACCAGGGAGTTTGGGCCAGCTACCAACATTTCGGTTTTGTCAGTGTTCAGTTTTAAAAAGTTTGCTGCCATTCAGACTTTAAGATCTTGGAGGCAGTTATGGGAATGGGTGCAAGAACAGATTTGTACTGGGAGGCCATGTAGATTTGTGTGTCATCAGCATAACTGTGAAAACTAATACCATGGCGATGAATGATCTGGCCTAGCGGAAGCATATAGATTAGAAAAAGAAGTGGATCAAGAACTGATCCTTGAGGTACACCACGTGAAACAGTGATTTGTGCTTGTTAATACTGATGAATTAATGCCTGTCACAGAGATATGAAGTTAGCCACTGAAAGGCTGTACAAGTAAAAGGATAGGCAAGTAAACAGTACGGAATGGCAAACAGTATCAAAAGCTGCACTAAGATCTAATAGGACTAGGAGGATGAGGGCAGCAGAGTCTGGTGCGAGGAGGAGGTAATTTACTCATAAAAATGGCTGTCTCTGTAATGTGGAGGGGGTGGAAATCTGATTGAAAAGGTTCATGCAAATTGTATTTTTCCAAGTGAGACTGTAACTGAGCAGCGGCCACCTTTTCTAATACCTTTGACTATAGGCCTAAAATTACTCAAGATTGTGTTTTCGAGACCTGGCTTCTTGAGTACTGGAGTGAGCAAGAGATAAGGAGATGTGTTGGTAATGGATCAAGCTGGCAGGAGGAACACTTTGATTTACCAATCAGATGTTCAACCAAGGATGTGTTGGCAGGTTGGCAGGCTTTGTTTGTTAATCGAGATAAGTGTTCTGGGTTTGCACTTTGGATTTACTAATGAACGTGGATAGGTAGGTAGAGCATGTAGTGTTAAGAGTTGTATTGTAATATATGATCTGAGAAAGCAGTAGCATGAACATAAAGGCAAGTCTTCTTGTGAAATCATTCAAGATGCCTGCCCTTAACTTTCATTCCTCAGAGGTTAGGGGTGTACCATGAGGAGGAATGTGTCGAGGGAACAGTTTTAGTCTTAAGCGGGGTGAGTGAATCTAGCACATTAGAGATTCATTATAAACTGAGAGAATTTCATCTGGACCTGAAAGTTTGATAGAGGATGGTAGAGAGGAGACAGATATAGCAGTAGATAAATTAGAAGCGTTTATGGATTTCAGGTTGTTATAGGAGATTGTGGTTTTCATTTTAGGTTTCTAGAGTGGGAGGGTGAAACTAAAATCAATAAGTATATGATCATGCATCTTCAAGACCCTGCACACAAACATTGTCAACACCTGAAGAACAGACTAGATCTAATAGAACTAATGAGAAAAGAGAAATATGCATTCCTGAGCATTTTAAATTGCACACATCAATTGCAATGCATGTGTTAAACTATCTGGTTAAAGCACATGGTAAGAAACAAATGGCATTTACGTCATAGACAAGATAATTGCCTCTGGAAGCAGCACTCTCAAGGGTCACATCCTGAAATATTTTGAGCAGTATTTACCATACAGCTTTATTCTCTAACCTAACAAGTCAAGGCAAGAGCAGTTCAAAGGAGCCAAATCGAGTCAGGGGAAGTGGATTACTCATTTAATTAGTAAAAAAAAAGGTTGTCTAAATCCTGACCAGCCTTACAATCTTGCCTATATGTCACTTCTACAAAATAAAGTCTGGATGAAACACTCAACAAGCTTTTTTTTGTATGTAAATGTCATGCATCACTGGAGATTTACAGTATGATATGTATTTGAATAGAATTCAGTTTAGAATACAAGGACGATGATGGCAATTACATTTTTAATATTTTTGAAATACATAAAATGGCACATACCAATTTAATAGCATCATTTCAGCATAATTTAGCATAATTACAGCTTGATTGGAAATTATGTCCAATAAAAATTCACCTTGTCATCCTGTATTTTAATCTCAAGCATGCTTTTCACTGACACTTTTATTGACGCGTGTTAAAAAGTACAGTGACTTTTGAGAAAAATTTGGGGGGCAAAATTGTTTGGTGTGGTGGAAATGTCTCCACATGATCTGTCCCATAACTTTGAGGTGCCCGCCAAAGCCACTGACCTCTCATTCCCTCTTCTTCTCTAATCTCATGCCTCTATCTCACACAAACCTTCTTCAAGGAGATCCATGCCTCTCCGAGGCATTCTCGGGCATCAGGGGAATGGTTTAAAAGGTTTTGGAATGCCCCAGAGTTTACCAGTGGGGGCCTTCCAAACATTCCATGGGCAGTTTTTCTCTCTGCCTGCTTTGTTCCCAGCGGGTTTGAACAGCCTTTTTTTGTTCCCTCGCTGTTCTAAACAGGCTCAAGTCCACATGTTCACTCTGAGGACAGTCTGATGCCCTTTTTAGTATGTCAGAGGAACTGCTATTACGTGGCATGTATGTTCACATTGGACTGTGCTGGTAAACTTTATCTACCATACCTAAGCTTGTCAAATGGAAGTGATGATGAGGCTCTGAATTGCTCATTGCTCAAAGCTTGAAGCTGCTATATATATATATATATATATATATATATATACCTTCATTATGATTAAAAATGAACAGATCATCTTATAACATTCATATCCAACTGCACTCAGTTGATAAACTCTATGAAATATTGTAATATTTTCATAGAAGATCCCTCAGACACCACTGCATTGTCTGGGCACCCCAATGTAGTTTTGTAAAGAATATTTAGACTTTTTAGGATTTTGTTTTCTCTTCTTTTTTTCGAAAATCAAAAAATGTGCAATGTGATTCAATATTGTGATAAATATCGATATCGAATTATATGGAAAAGAATATCGTGATAAGATTTTTTGCCATATCGCCCAGCCATATCTGATAGGGTCACGGACAACAGGGAAAAATGCTATGCTAAATGTAAATAACAAAATGCAACCAACCATAATTGGGAATAGCTCAACAATGGTGGCCAGAAATTTTGAAGCTCCAAAAAGCACATGAAGGCAGCATAACATGAATCTATGCAACTCCAGTGGTATAAACCATGATATAAATTTGGTTTAATATATATGTCCACCTTTGACCAGCTCTGACCAGTACGTGGCAATATGCATAAAGAATGTGGATCGCCAAGAAAACAAAAGAAGAATATGTAAGAGAAAGTGGATATTTATAGTAAAAAAAAGGACTAAACTGTTGATCAGTTTTTCACCTATCATATCACTTCTGAAGACATGGATTAAACCATTATGTCTTTTGGATTACTTTTATGCTGCCTTTATTTGCTTCTTGAAACTTCAAAGTTCTGTTCACCATTCACTTGCATTGCATGGATATTCTTCTAAAAATCTGCATTTGTGTTCTGCAGAAGAAAAAAGTCTTACACATCTGGGATGGCATGAGGATGAGTAAATGATAAGCACATTTTCATCTTTGGGTGAACTATTCCAAAGTTTAAGCAATGGCACAAGGGTGGAAGTTCATGTATCAACCCTGTTGGAGTTCGAACCATCAAACTTCCAGTTAACAGGTCAGAATTTTGCATAACAGAGGTGGCTCAGCGGTTAAGGCTCTGGATTACTGACCAGAAGGTTGGGGGTTCAAGCCCCAGCACCGACAAGACACCACTGTGTGGCCCTTGAGCAAGGCCCTTGATCCTATCTGCTCCAGGGGCGCTGAATCATGGCTGACCCTGCACTCTGACCCCAGCATAGCTGGGATATGTGAAAAATAAATAATTTCACTGTATATATGCAGAAATGTATGTATAATGTGTGACAATTGGCCAATTAAATTAAAATTAAATTAATTAACAACATTGAATAGCCTTAATCTAACTGAATCACATAACTTCTCCTTGGTCATAAATACTGACCCCAGACATTTAAGATGTCCAGACCAGGGAGAAACCTCAGGATGGACACAGGATTTTTTTATCACATGCATGTCCTCACTGGGGGCAATTAAGTTTGGTGATGTTAGAATTAATAAGAATTAATTTAGGATATGGCCACGTGTAGTTACAAAATAATTAAAAATAAATAAACAGCCTGATCTGCAAATCTAAGTTAACTGATTGAAAGAAGGTTGGGGTTTTGGGGACTTTTTAACTGGTAAGACTAGAAGACCAGCAAAAATCTGCTGAGCACCAGTTTTACAAAATAGGGAGCCCAGTTTAACCATCTTAGGTTAGGCTAGATATAGGGGAAAAGCAGTTTAAAACGATATGTTGTGACTCAGCCCATATGAGGAATATAGTGTGAGATCACTGGAAAAACTCCGATTAAAGCTTTCAGTTTAAAGAAGTTTGTTGGTAAAACTTACCTGATCTTGAGATGTTCTGGATGTACAAGATGAGAATGAAAAACGACCCGACGCATGTCGCCAGAAACATCCGACCCACTTTCGTTTTTATCATTCTGATTCTACAATACGGACGATGCCCGACTCTCGCCCGGCGACAGAGGTCCGAGGAGGGCTTTTGTCGCCGAGGAAGAATCCTAAAAGCGTATTTACTGCGGCTTCCTCATTTTAGACAGAAACAAAAAAACACTTGCGATACAAACACACCCGAAACATACTTTCATCCAAAACAACCCACTCGTCCCAAGTTGGACGAACCATTCACCCCTCATAAAAAAAAGAAGAAGTAAAAAAAAAAAAAAAAAAAAAAATACGAGTCGTCCTTTTCAAGATCATGTAAATTACGCATAAATTCCATTGATCATCTACACGTCGTCTTCTGTCTCCGTAAGTCACATGTTGATGTTGTCAATGGATCTCAACTACTTCCCCTAAACATGGAGGGCATTGTATCAAAGTTTCGTCTATGACGTCACACCCACCAGCATCTAGTTGGGCCCCAGGGGGCCATAATATTGTCGTCACAATTGGAACCCTTCTTTGAGTTTCGAACGCAAAACTCATGCATTTAGTAACATCACTTAGTGAGTCAATAAAGCAAAGTACTCTTAAGCGTTTCGGGTGAACCAGTCTTTTCGAAATGCGAGTAAATCAGTACGTTTGTCTTCAAAGAAGAATAGCTAACTTTTGGCCAATTTAAAATCTCATACATCGATTATACAGTGCGATAACTGAAATGTATATATGCGCTGTCGCGCGCACACACACACACGCACGCATATATATTTGGCACATAGTCCTTAACTGCGACAAATAATATGATTTTAGTGACATCTGGTGGGAAGCAGTAAAATTGTCACTGATTGCTCCCTACTTCACTGTAAATATTAATATTCACTATTGTTTGCGTGGATAGGACATGGATAAGGCATGAACATGGAATGTAGAAATACCATTTTGACAGGTTGCTGCAAGTCTCCTTTTTCAGATCTAGATTTCAATATTATATTATAAAGTGGATGCAAAGGGTTTTAAAAGCTAAATTTAAGTCTTCTAAAAAAAAAGGCAGGGTACCCAAGGTGTGTGGAAAACTTTAGTGATAAGCCATAGGAACAGATCTTTTTGACTGTGTTGATTCAGGTCAGAGTCAAAGTCCAACAGGAATGGGACTGGTTAGAACTGATTTTTTATTTATTTATTTTTTGCCCAAACATTTTGAATTTCGGAGGCATTTCTATTGGGATTTTCACGCCCCTAAATTTCTGACCCTGATATGAATGCAATGCGTTTCATTTACCGGATGGCAATTGTGCATCTGCAGTGTGAGTTGCATTATTTAGGTCACTGGGGAATTGACATGATTATAATTGACTGATGCATCAATATATGCTTTAGAACATGTGATGTGCATCTAACTTTTTTTTTTTTTTTTTTTTTACAGCTTATATAGGTCGAATGAATGCTGTAAATTCAACTCTTTGCTAAAAATAGAGGGCAAAGAGGTTTGCCATCTCGGCTGATAATTTTTCCCATAGGTTCTCTGTTAAGTTAATAGGATTAATAGGATGAAAGAAAGAAGCCATTCAAAATCTCAAAAAAGCAATTTTGCTTAAAGATTCCCATGCACATGTTTCAGATATTGTGGTTTGACCAAGACACTTGCTTCATGCTCAAAACATCTCTTTAAATCCTCACAGTTCTGTTGTTGAACCAGATGAACCAGCCAGCTGAGGTTGAGCTGAGTGGCATGGGTGTACGCACTATGGAATCTGTGTCAGATTTACTGTAATGGAAATATAAATAATGCATTTCTGTACTTTGTCAAACCAAGCAGATCCTATGGAATCAATCGGTGCTGTCTCTTGAAGGGGTCATGCCACGAGGAATCACATTTTCATTGATCTCTTGACAAATGCTACGCAATTGTACTTTAAAAACATACTGTAAGTTTTAGAACTCAAAACTTCCTCCTCACTGCAAGAAGAGCATTTGTTAAAAGCAAGCTGCTAAAACGACTTGTTCTCTACTTCCTCCACATTGTGATGTTACACTGTAATAGACATTTGCATCTGACCACATCCACAACAACAAACCAACCTTATTGGTAGCCCTGCCCAGTAGTGGTGAGCAGTGAGATGGCAAGGTGAGAGCAGGTCAGTCAAGAGCAGAGAACCAATCAAAACAATAGGCATTAACTGTCAAGTCTTAAAGGAGAAGCAGCACCAAAACCAAGCATTTATGACAGAGGGTCAGAATGAGGATGTAAAATGATAATGTTTTACAAATATATGATAATTTTGTGCAAAAAAACCTTGACTAATATTATAAGTGAACCTCAAGTAACATATTAAAATAATAAAAAAAGTAATGTCATGACCCCTTTAAAGCTGAAAGTGAGAAAGGCATCTGTAACTGCTTTTATACAGGGAAAGAATCATCAATGAAATAAAAGCACATTTTAAAAATAAACTATGTAGATTCTTAAGATGTTTTAAAAATGTTAGTTTACAGTTATGAAGATTATAGCACTGCCACATCCCCATCAAAACATCTTTGAAGATATGACCGTTTAGAAATAACTCTTTAATGTTATGTTTTCTCTGGCCTTTGTAGTGCTTGCTTTGGCTGATGTTTCACTGTGTCTTTGAGTCAGCACCAGCATGCCTCCACTGAGATCAGCCAGAGCCTCTCTCAAAACAACCTTTATATGAACCCATTTTATTCTAGATGTGAATCTTACAAGAATGCTACATATCAGAAGTGTAACCAGAGATGTTCCATGACCTTTTATCCTCTGATCACCCCTGTCCGAGGATGCAGGCTTCTTCTGGAGGTTTATGAAGGTCTGTCATTTGGTCTTCTTTTGGCCTGTCTATTTAAAGCAGTAGGATGGGCCAATGACTTCATGGTCCCTTTTCACTACCAAACAACAGAAGCCAAGTGTTTAATTTATAAGATAAAGTGATTTTAAAATGTATCTTAGAAGACACTTTCCTCAGAAGCACACTGATCTCACAGTGAAATGGGAAACGGTAGGTTGTAAAGCAATTTGTATTCAGCTGAAAAGGATGGAATACTGTGAAAAGGAAAGCATATTTTATAAACTAAACCCCCAGCCCAAACCCCCAAACCTAAGCCTTACAATCAGTGGAATAAAAGTGTAATGTTAGGGGCGGAAATGCAACCTCCAAATCACACTCGTCATTGATTATGTGAATGTGATTAATTCCTGGTTTCTATGCGGGATGCGAACCCAGGTCTTTCATGCTGCTAATTCAACCTGCTTCCGGTAATGCCACAAGGGAAGGTAAAAACCACTGCAGCTGATGCGAAAATGTTTTATACAAGGGGTTGGTTCACTTCATATGAGCCTGAACCGATCATCTGTGTTCTGCAAATGCTTTCGGGCCTTGAATAACTTAAAACGTAAATGTTAAAAACCAACATACTCATGCTATACATGGGTGTTTTTGCACAATTTTTTTTGTACAAAATTTTAAACAAATTTCAGTCATGACAACTCTTGTAAAGATTTAGCTTTTTTTTCTCCCCAATTTGGATGCCCAATTCCCAATGTGCTCTAAGTCCTCGTGGTGGCATAGTGACTCACCTCAATCTAGGACAAATCTCAGTTGCCTCCGCATCTGAGATGGCAATTCATGCATCTTATCATGCATGGCTTGTTGAGCTCGTTACCACGGAGCCCTAGTGCGTGTGGAGACTTCACGCTATTCTCCGCGGCATCCATGCACAACTCACATTACAGTGACCACGACGAGGTTACCCAATGTGACTCTACCCTCCCTAGCAACCGGGCCAATTCGGTTGCTTAGGAGACCTGGCAGGAGTCTGTCAGCACACCCTGGATTCGATCTCGTGACTCCATGGGTGGTAGTCAGCATAAATACTCGCTGAGCTACCCACGCCCCAATATTTAGCATATTAAAGTGGGTATGGCATATTGATGAAGATATTGGTCTAGGCGGACAAGATTTGCTACACTGCTGCTGCTGCTGCTGCAGAGCAAGTACTGAGACTTTCTACTGAGCTTGTGTCACATAGAATTTCATGGCTAAACTTTGGTCTTGTATTAGAGAAAGTTCGATTTTAAGAGAACTGAGAAAAAGTAACTTTTTGCATAGATTAAGGCAAAGATACATGTCACATCAAAAACAAAAATTTTTCTTGATGTGAATGTCCCTTTTTATCTAGATGTTACATGACAAAATGTCTATAATCCATATTCCTGCATTGCCTGCAGTGGGCAACACATCAAAGACTTCTTGATCTCTCTGTCCTCTACTGTCAGAGAGAAACCGAAAAGATGTAAGAGCTCTGATAGGCAGACAAAAACAGCAGGTCGTCCTAAAGGCACAAAGCATTAAAGGTCAGATCCGAACCTTAAACCAATCAATGTGGAGAGTTGTTTTATCCGAGTTAGGTTAAGGCTGTCATATGTCTTGACTGTTGTCTCTTCCCATCTTTGTCAGCTGAATAGCCATTTGGTACTGATCACCAGCATAAGCAAACTCCACTCATGTAATAGTTTGTTTCTAGAATGAATTTATCAATATTATGGTTTATACCTACAACCTGTCCATGGGAGAGTTTACACCAGCATGGTGACAAGTTTTGAATGGGCAAGTTTCTCTTACATTTTCTAAATAAAATTAAATATATAAAAAACACTTGTAAAAATTTAATTAGACTGTTGACCATGATCGCCAGGTCAAATGGGGGCTTTGGGTGTAAGTTCTGTTTGGATGGCAAAACGATCAAGTGGGCCCCCCTACCCTGGTCCAATGAAGAGATAAGCAATTGCCCTCTCTAAAGATCAAAATGCCCCATAAAGATTGAATACTAGTACTGGTCCTGGCAGGCATTAATATAATACATTTTCTAAACAAATCTTTTCTAAAACTCTTTTAAAGTCTCTCATATAGAACACAAAAGTCTGATTTTAAGAGGTTCTCTAGCTGTTATCTGTTCTCTGTTGGATAAAGTTTTTCTTCTGAAATGCAGCCAGCCAGAATAGATAAGAGATAGAGATAAAGAGGAGAGCACAAAGCAAGGTGCCTAGCAATAATTGCTCAAAGTCAACTTTAGCCTGGAGAGGTGAGGTGTCCAAGCCACATCAGCTACTTACTGTGGTACCTCAGGGTTCTGTCCTTGGGCCACTTCTCTTCTCTATATACACAACATCACTGGGACCCTTTATTCAGGCACATGGTTTCTCTTACCACTGCTACACTGATGACACGCAACTTTACTTGTCCTTCCAACCCAATGACACCACAGTGACTGCTTGAATCTCTGCCTGCTTGGCAGACATCTCAGCCTGGATGAAGGAACACCACTTGCAACTTAAGATAAAAAATAAAATAAAAAATGTATGAGGGAATGAGCTATTCATGCAGTGAAGCAACAGCTATTGACTAGCAGGGTTTGGAGGGTTACTTTTGAAATGTATTCCACTACAGATTACAGAATACATGCTGTAAAATGTCATTTGTAACGTATTCCGTTAGATTACTCAAGGTCAGTAACGTATTCTAAACACTTTGGATTACTTTTAGATTTTTTCACTTATTTTTGACTATAAAAACTCTGCCAGTACAATAAGACAAAATACACATGTTAAAAATACATTCTCTGAAAAACCTAAATAACTTATGCTGTGTTGTTTCTAAAACAAGATCAATCAAATTTATGTTGTTTTAAGGATTTTTAAAATATTTTTTAAGAAAAACGATAAAAAAATTCTAATCAAGAATATGATTTTTGCCCTAATATCAAAGGTCTTACTAGAAACATAAATTATGATCCAATGTGAATTTTCTTGATGAAAAAAAATAACAATATTCATTATAGAGTGACATCATACTTGGCAATCATGGTGATTCTGATTCTGATTGCGCTACAGTCTGCAGTAAGGAGTCCTTGGGATTATGTCACCAAGCAATTCGGCTTTGTTTGTCTTTTGTCTTCTGAAATATGCCCCAAAAAAATGGAATCCTGTCTCTTTATCACGACAGTTATCGCGTTTGTCACCAATGTTACCGACTGTTACTCGTCTGCGAGTGAAGCCGATGTCACATGCACCTTGAACCAATAACATTTTACTGCTTATTTGAAATTTGCTCATTGAGATTTAGGTCTTTCCCCATTCAAGTGGATAGGAGCTGCACTGTCATGACTCTTGTTTACATAGAAAAATAGCTGCCCAAACTGCCCAAGAGTATTCCAAAATCGGCTGCTGACTGGACTGACTTTCCTTGACAAAGAGACTTTGTTGAAAGGATCTGGAAATATGTTTGGGCCATTCTAATTCATTTGTTTTTGTTTACATTCTTGAAATGGTCTATCCACCTTATGCACCAGAGAAACTAGCACGCAGCCATCTTGAAAATTTTGTCTTGGAACTTCCGTTCTTGCATTTCTATATAGATATCAATGATGTCGATGTCATAGTGTAATTAGCTAATTAGCGAAGTGGATTTACCGGTTATAGAGTTGTGTTCAGGGGATGTCATAGCAATGGGAAACAGAGCGGGTAGATTTTATAACAAGAGTGCTTCATTCATAAATACACAAGATCCTACCTTTATTCTGTGGACGTACTGAGATTCTTCTGTGCTTATGAAACGCCAAGAGACAACACAAAGTCATTAAAAATATCTCTGTATGAAACCCCTGGCCATCTTTTCGTGTCATTCACCCATCGTGTTATTGTTAAGATGAGCAGATTTTTGGAGTTTGAGGCAAAGGCATAACCAGGAAATTACTTTTGGGTGGACCTCAATGGACCTTTTTAATCCAAATTTTCATTAACAACAGAAAGGCAGCGCATTTAAACAGTTCTTTTACACTTTCAGAAATAATAATTCATAAATATATAATTGAAGTCATTGAATAATCACTAATATTCTGGGTTGGCCTGGGTCTAATTTGGGAGGGCCCAGGCCCACCCCAGCCCACCCTTGTCTATGCCACTGGTTTGAGAGAACTCCAAGGTTGCCTTGTCAAAGAAGAAGCCTTTGAAGATATTCAGCTAGTACAGAGAGCTGGTGTGTACTCCTATATGCATTTCCCTCCTACTCACTTATCAGCTCTGCTCATTCAGAAGGGGGTTAATTCGGGGTGACATTTATTCACAGTGGCTCTATAGATAAGCTTATCCATGTGCCTTCACCTGATTTGACACTAAATGTGAATCTAAACTTAAAAGCACAAAGCCTTTCTTTTGCAAACACAACTTTGTTACACAAGACACAAACATGATATCGTGACACAAATTTTGTTAAGTCAAATTTTTGTCCAATGCCAAATAAAATTACAGTTTTACTGTAGCAATAGGCTAATTGCTATTTAGTCATTACAGCATTTTGGCAGAAATTAAGGGTTTTCAGAAAAATAAATTAGGTCATAGTACTTCACATGTGTGAAGACATTAAAGTGGTTGGCATATAACCATATTTACAGTATATATCATTCAGTTGTGTTTAAAAGTGGGAGGAAACGTGACATTGATTTCACAAGGTCTTTTATAATCGAACAAATGCTTTTTTTTTCCAAAGCGCCTATCATTTACATGTTTCACCATGTATGTTTCGTCTGTATTTATGTTCAGCCAACATACACTATAAGCCTTAAAAACACATATTCATGAATTGAACATAGATGTTGTACCTAATTGATCCATTAGAGGACAGTAGTGCATCACACATCAATACTGAAAACAAACTTGCAAACTTTATCATTGCTCAAAGCTTTTTTCCCTTTATTTTTGCGATCAAGTAGAGGTGGTTTACTCTCCTGACAAGCCATAAAACAACCATTTGGATAGAAAAATGGGACTCTTAATTATGACTATTTTAAGTGGGTGCTATAGTTCAACTCTATACAAATATGTTGGTTTAAAGTTCAGTTCTAATTAATGCTCAGTTCCAACACTGTAAACATTTCCATAATTTTAATGGTAAAAGGATGTTAAAATGCTACTGTAAAAACAAAAAACAAATTGGTTTATGGGTAGTTACTGTAACATATATGGTAAAAAAAAAAAAAAGAGAGAAATCAATTTTTTTAACAAAATAAGCATTTCCAGAGAAGCTGATCAGTATTCTGATGTTGTTAGCAATCCTGAGAAAACAGAAAGGACCAGATTGCCCCATGCTGAGAGAAAACTTTGAGTGTTATATGTCATTAAAACTTGTGTGGTACTCCTCTAATCATGGGTTTTAATTCCCAAATCGCCCCTCATCTTATATGAAGATATGGTAAATGGTCTGCACTAATATACAGAGCTTTTTTAACCTTAGAGGTTACCAAAGCGCTTTACACTGTGTCCCATTTACCCATTCACACACACATTCACACTCACTTTCACACACCAATGGTGGCAGAGCTGCCATGCAAGGCGCTAGAATACACCATATTTTCAGTGCCAAATTACCACACTTTTCAGTCAACATGGTTCTTTAACAGCTATATCTGAATTGGTTGGACATATACTGAGAACTGCAAAATAGAGTATGTCAGAACCAAGAGGACTTCAACATGGAAAACTGAAGAGAGTTATATCATTGGACGGATGCGTGCCACAAGAGCAGGTCATAGATTTTGTAAATCCTTCATATGCCTAGGTGGTTATAGAGGATTACAGTCAGCAGCTGATACAGGAAAGTGAAGGGGCCGTCTGTAGTTTCTCAAGAGCTTTGCAGTTCTGAGTGACATGGCATTACATTATTTATTTACATCCTCATTCTATGATAAAACAAACCCTGACTGAATTTGCTAAGGCCATTTGAAAGACTTCTTGTTCCCCTCCTCTGTGAATTATCATAAGAAGATTATGAAAGTTCCATGATGACAAAGCAGAAGTCTATCAAATGCTTTTGATCTTGCGGCTGCAGTCCCAGGTACAGTCAAAGACTTTGACAGGGATTTGCTCTGGGCTGACTCCTTTTCAAATTATAATTACTGTTTTGTTGCCGTGCTCACACGGAGCACACACATAAGTTAAAGAAGCTTGCAATTCCACTATACCAACCAAGGTATATCTATGGTAGCACCAGTGTTGAGGGGTAGCAAGGCCGGTATGGTGAAATCTTTTTGGTCTTTGGGGTGAATGGAAAATGGTTGTCTCTGTTCATTGGACCCGAAGGGGTGTATGAAAAGTTCCAGTGGGGCAAAATGAACCCGTTAATATTTAAAGATATTAATGAAATAAGTGTCCTGAGATATGTTTTGCATTTTTTAAGAGCATTTCTAAAAATTTGACTTAAGAAAATACGAATTGTTGCGGATTTCCATCCACTACGTAATGAGCATTGTCATGAATGAGCCGACTCGTCATGATGGAGCAGCTGAATTGCCTCTCCCTGCGTGGGGACAGTTTTATTTGCCAGATTGGAGCAAGTAGCTCATTTTATTAAATGCATCCACAAGACACTGCAAAATAAGTGTAATATCGTTTTGTGACCCTCTTCAGTCTGTTGCGGGCCGTTTCAGCTTATCGTGGCCCATTCAGCCCCATTTCACGGCCAACCAATTCAGGAGTCCCGGTTCTTCCTATGGTCAATCCACCCCTGTCGCCAGTCTCCACATACACATTCTTAAAACTGTTCTAGCGGATTCTGAGGACACAATTTATCGACCAGCTGTGAGTTAAATGCTTCCAAATGACAAGCGCTATGCTCAAAGAATTGTGTGCCAATTGTGTGTTTGTTGGGCTAGTCACATCAAGCTGTCGCACACTCATTACACGTGCACGAATAGTCAAAACACGTCATCGTTTTGCAAATAATAAATTTCCACCACCTTAATGCACATTTTAACTAATGCAAAACTCTAGAAAATCCACCTCCTCCTAGCGCATAGAATTTTAAGCGAATTTAGAAAGTTTATTCGCACATCAAGCGTTTACATTCAGGATTTCGTATGCACCATTTCAAAATGTGCATACAAATAGTTGGATGGAAACCCACCTAATGTGTCTGCGGACTGCGGACATTGATGCTTTTCACCTGTCAATCATTTTGCTCGTTGTTATTTGAGGTGGATCATTAAGGCAATAAATCATAATTTTAGTCAGTTAAGTGCACTATTGTGCCACTGTTGAATTTGACAGCCAAAGAAACAAACAATGCTGCTCTTTTGCTCAGTTTTGTCTCAGAATTATCTTTGGAGGGCTGGTGTGGCTAATTCAATGGCTCAGTAGTATTGTAGTAACATGACTGTAGTAGCCATGTTTATTTTTTTACTCAGATGACAAGCAGTTTTCATGTTTTTCTTTTTCATTTGTTATATATCTTTGTGTCAGCTTAAGGCTGCAATCATTTACATTTTTTGTTCATTACTTCTAATTGAGTACAATTGTGGGCCCTACTCTTCTTGTATATCAGCTCTGCCAAGAATACATAGTTTCATTTTCACTATTAGTTGGAATTAAACGTAAAATGTATTTTTCTTTTTCACATGATTCCTCAGCATTTAAGGTAAAAATGAAAATTCTGTCACAATTTACTCACCTTCATGCCATTCTAAACCCAAATTACTTTTTTTTTTTTTCACACAAAGTCTTATGGGTTTAACGACATGAAGATGAGTAAATGTCAGAAATGTAATTTCTTTTGGTGAACTATCTCTTTAAAGCCACCAGTAACACTAAAATGTAATAATTAGTGAAAGCAGCTTGATTTCACTAGTCTGTGCAATCAAAAGCAAATCATATATCTACCCTTCACCAGCTTTTTTTTTTTTTTACATTGCATGGATGACTAAGCAGAGAAAAGGTAGTATTTCCAAATTAAAATTTAAGCACTTAAATTGCTTAATTGTGCGCTTATTTCACTGGCTTTATTAACATAAGCAATTCCTAGGACATAGCAGTACTATAGCTGAAAATTGCCATTCTGGCCAGAGGGAATTAAAAGGCTCAGCTTGTAAATGATAGACTGAGAATTCTAAGCTAGCGGAACTGACATTTTCAGTTCCTCACCAATTATGATCCCAGCCCTGTACCTCCCTCACCTCTTGAACACACATTTAAACATTACAGATTAGCATACAAACGGGTTGGGGTGGGGACTATGATATATTATTGTTGCCACATGATTATTGTTCATATCTTCGAGACCATACATGTCACTGGTTTTAGCCAACTGTATCCGAAAGATGACATATGTTCTTTACTGTGGTGCCATTTCAGGAAGGCCTTTGCTAGTTGTCAAATGTTTACTAGAGTGAATATTTCTCAGGGTAGTTTTTTTATTTTGCTTTAATCCATTTCTTTACAGACACATACCTTAAGCTCTTGGGTACAAAAAAGCTTGAATGTTTCCATTATTGCCACAGAAAAAAGAAAAGATGCATTTCACTTAATGTTGGTGACTTATTGCGGGATATATTGTCACACTATATAGGGTAAGATGTCACAATGGGATTTGAGAAAATATACTACATTCTTTGCCAGATACAGTTACATCTATGCCTTTACTTAACCAATAGTCCACCTGCAAGGAGTTCATCACATACAGTTCTACCATTAAATCTGAATCTCCAGATTATTTTCCAGCACCCCAAATATGCAAATCCCTAACTTTTCTTATTCTTATTGTTGTAAAGTCCTCCCCATTTTCTGCTCATATTCCTTCAGTCACGCTCATCCATCCACAGCAAACGAGTAAATAAAATGTTTTTGAATGAGATCCATACACCATGTAATCTTGCTAAATAACTGCAAGACACCCGCTGCTTTTGTGGAGAATGAAAATCATTCCTGCGCTCTCAGCCACTGGTTTCGTGTGCGAGACAAAACGCATCACGCTGATGTGGAAATAAAGATGGGACGGGTGCACGCGTCTGGCCTGTTGAAATATCTGAATCGATTTTAAAATGCAGCGAATCTGTAAAAAGAAGCCATTCGTACCTGATGAGAGAGGGGATAACACATATATAGCCTATTTAAAGAGAGAAAATGACTTGTTTTTATGCTTTAAGAAGGAATTTCAAGTGAAATTGACTGGAAATGTGGAAAATGACAATGATTTGTATCAGCTTGTCAGCTGGTAGCTTTTATTAAACGTAAATGTCCAGTCCTGGATGCTTGTTGTACACCTTATTCACGCTAGTGCCATCTTTGATTTTGAATGGGAATGACAAATAGGCTGTGAGGCAAAGACTTAACGTCTCTTCAATGACACGAATGGTATAAAGCTGTATAAAGCTCCTGTCACATCTGGAGGAACAGGAGAACAAGAATTAGGGGGGAAGTCTGGGAAAGAAAGGAAGCATAACTGGACTACAAGGAAAGAAAAGTCTGGCGTTTTGAGAGGTGGGATAAGCAACAACTGTTCCGTGAATGTAACTATCATGGGTGATAGTACGGATGGAGATAGTATGTCATAGTAGGATGTAACTAGAAAGAGGAAAGATAGGAGCAATAGTTCTGGAAGTTCAACTCTTGGTTTTAAGACAAAAGGCTTTTAATACAAATGCTACAAAGACAAGTGCGAGGAAGGAGGATGAACAAAGTGATGGTAACGTTCCAAAAAATGGGCCGCATTTTCACACACTAAAACTGACAAAAGCTATTGAAAAATAAATGGGTAAAATCAAGATTGCTAAATATTTAAGACACAGGAGGCTATTGATTTTTGCTAGAGATCAACTGCAAAGAGATAAGTTTCTCTGCGTGGTAACACTGAACGGAGAGAGAATCAATGCTCATATAACAGGCAATGCAGCTAAGCTTAGATGTATTATTTATGATGTACCGTTGACAATGACGATGGATGAGATATTTCAGGAAGTGAAAAGAGGAAAGGAGATGAAAGCTAGAAGACTACAAACGCAAAGAAAGAGGGTGAAAACTGATAGCCTGTCAGAAGACCTTGAGTTTGAAAATGCTTTGCCCAAGAAAGTAAGAATGGAATATTTTAGCTATAATGTTAGGGAGTATATCCCCGTCCCACTGCGATATTTCAAGTGTCAAAGAATGGGACACACTACAGGTCAATGTAAAGGAAAGCTAAGATGTTCTAGATGTGGAGGGGAACATGAGTACGAAAATGTGGTCAAGATGCAAAAATCAAATACTGCAACTGTGGTGGTGAACACAGTGCTACTTTTGGAGGATGCCCTGTTCAAATACAAACTAGATAAGTGCAGAAAAATAAAATAGCAACCCAAGTTTCTTATCCTGATGCAGTTAAAAAAGTGAAGGAAACTGAGTTAGCCGGATCCAGCGTTACACTTATGGTAAGTAGCGCAAGAGAGTCTGAAAGTAGATGGCCAATAGAGATTCCATCTCCCACAATAAGTTAGAGGAAAACAGAAACAAATCCATGTAAAAAAGATTAATGAGGATACACTGATTATGGATAAAATCAGCTTTTTTGCTTTCATCTGTAAGACTGTGAATGTGGCAATGCAACAACAGAGGAAAATTGATAGAATCAGTACAATTGTAGCGGCAGCAACAGAGGTTTTGGGGATTAAAGAGGTTAAGGCTGAACTGATTCATGAGATGCTGATTCCTTCCAGTTATGATGGACTGTCTCAAGGTGATTAGCTTCCTCATGGTATTTCACATCCTCCAATGGAATGCCAGAAGTTTAATTGCTAATGGGCAAGAGTTCAAGAAGGTTGTAGAAGATCTGGATGTTGTACCTGATGTTATTTGTATACAAGAAACATGGTTAAGGCCTCACTTGGAATTTGTCATGCCAGATTACAGCTCTGTTAGATGTGACAGAATTGAAACACAAGGTGGAAGATGTGTAACATTCCTTAAGGATACTTTTAGCATGTAGAAGAGTAAATGACCCAAATGAGATCTCATGTATAGTGCTAGAAAAGTGTAGTCCCAGAGGAGACATAAAATTAGTACATTTTTACAATCCTTGCAAGAAGTTATCAATGCATATATTTAATGAGATCTCAGAAAGTGTTGACAGAAGAGAAATATGGTGTGGAGACTTTAATGCTCACAATAATCTATGGGGAAGTGGTCACACAGATACAAATAAAGAAGTAGTTGAAGAACTGATGGAGGAGAGATGACTTGCTTGTCTTAAAGATCAGTTTCATGCCTAGATCTTACTTTAGTCTCCGGAAAGATGAGTCATCTATGTGAATGGAAAGTAATCAATGACACTAACATAGGGGTTTTATGATATATGTTCAATACATTTTTATTTGCATGTGCAGGAAGGTTACATAAAAGAGAGATGGTGTTTTCCTAAAGCTGACTGGGAATAATGTAGAGGATGTTGTATTGAGTCCATTGAAAAAATATCAATGTAGGGTGTTGTAGATAGCTGTGGAGAAGCAGTGACATACATGATTATTAGTGCTGCATCAACACAGTGAAAGGGAAATGGAAAATGGTTCATGGTGGAACAATGAATGTAAAAATGCTATAAAACAACACACTTAGAACTTACATAGAAGAAATAATTTGAGTCAAAATCATTTGATTGACTATCAAAGGTAGAGAGCTATTGTATGGAAAATAATTAAGTAATCTAAGAGGAATGCATGGAGACCATTCTGCTCCTCCATTGGCAGAGAAACAGAGTTGGATGACATTTGGTCAATGATTAAAATCTGTTCAAATCCCAGTGCTGATAGATGGAGAATATCTGGCAATTACAAATAAGGAGAAAGCTTATCTTCTAGGCAAGATGTTTGCAAGTTTATATAGGGGAAGTCATTTAAATGAAATACATATACAATGAAAAGATGACATTATAAGAACACATATTGATGTATTAAAGAAAAAGTATTGTGATGGATCGTTACTTGACATGACATCACATTAAATGAGTTGAAAATGGCCTTAGAGAAAAGTGGTTCTACGGCTCCAGGACAATACCAACTACGCTATGTACAGACAAATACCAGATGAAGACTTGAAAATTGTATTGTTTGTTAATAATATATGGAGAGAAGGTGTAATGCCTGGCTCTTGGAAAAGTGCTCTGATACTACATTTTAGTAAGCCTGGCAAAGACCCAGATAATGCAGGAAACTACAGGCCTATAGTGTTAACATCTCACTTGTGTAAATGGATGGAAAAGGTAATTGTTCATAGATTGTCATACTATTTAGAACAAAGAGGATTGCTTAGCGCATGTCAAAGTGGATTTTGTGAAGGTAGATCTATGATAGCTGCTTTAGTGAAAGTTATTAATGAGGCAGAAAAAGCAATTAGTATGAAAGAGGTCATGATATAGTGTATTTTGATATTGAGAAAGCTTATGACGCAATATGGAGAGAAGAACAACTGATTAAATTGCATAAAATGGGTATTGGCGGAAGGCTGTACAACTGGGTTCTAGACAACTTATCTAATCGGACGTTCCATGTTAAAGTTGGAGATGCTGTTTCAAATGATTTTGATATTGTAAATGGTATTCCGCAAGGTAGTGGTATTGGCCCAATTCTGTTTAACATTATGATAAATTATATGTCTTTGAATTGTGGTAGTGATATTGGGTCGTCACTTGGCTATATGGAAAAAAGGGAAAAATATTAGACATGTGACTAATAGTATTCAGAGTGCTATAATGAAGGTTGATAGATGGTCATATGACTGGGGGTTTAAGATGTCAGTTGCAAAGCCATACTACATGTTCTTTATGAGAAAGGTTAGATAATGCGCAGCTTAATTTGTATGGTCAAAGTATGGAAAGGGTAACAAACTTGTCGCTGATGTATTATGTTAAGTTAAAAGGATCTGGAGAGGAACAACCTACAACAAAGTTGCTTTGTGATTGTTGGGAGTACTCACAACAACGAAAAGTTAAAGGATTTGGATGGAGTATTAAAACAGTAGTGGAAGAATTTGGACCAAACTCTGTGTGGGTCTTGAAAGGAATGCTGATAACATTGGATATTTGGCTCAAGATTATGTAAAGAGGAATTATTATAACTATATGGCAATATTTACTGATGGATCTAAAGATCCAGGGAATGAACATGTAGGAGTACGAGTGTACATACCTGAGTTTGATGTGGTCATATGCAAAATAATTAATGATAGATTATCTGTATTTACAGCAGAAATAGTAGCTATAATATTAGGGTTGCAATGGACAGAATAAGTAAGGCCTGTGAGAGTTCTCATTTGTTCTGACTGTATTGCAGCTCTTAATAGCTTGAATTCAAAAGAAACAATAAGAGATGATTTATTGATGGAAATATTTATGATAATGCTGAGAATACAAAGAGTTGGAATTAATGTACAATTTGTTGGGTTTCTGATGATGGTGATTTGGAGGGCAATGAGATAGCAGATGGGATTGCAAAGAGAGCGTTGAAATTAAAGGACGATGAAATAATGAAAGTTCCTGTGGCTGGGCAGAGGGTTCCGCACACCCGGCCCCTTATTAGGCTGATGAAGCCGAGAGGGATAATGCCGACCGGAGACAGCAGTGTGACAGAAAGAGAGAGTTACGGACAACTGTCCGACACCTGTGTGTGTTTGTCTTTTTGTTAAGTTTATTATTAAATTATCATTTATATTGTCAAGTCGGTTCTCGCCTCCTCCTTTCCATTGAACTGTGTTACAGTTCCCTTTGGAAAAGGTGAGGCCAAATCGTTAAAAAGAACGGCAATGTGGGAATCGTGGCAGAAGAAGTGGGACACAGATAGCAAAGGGAGATACTACTATAACATACAGAAATCAATTCAAATCATGGAAAATGCGGTAGAGAAGTTTTTTTTTCAAGATTAAAACTCGGACATACTGAACTAAAATCAACCCGTTAATTAATGCCGTCATTAAACTCCGGGAGATAAAGGGGCCCGGCTGCCTGAGAGCGGAGGAATGGCCACCGACCGCGAGGGTAGGAGGGGCTCCTAGCCGACCACCTGGAGTGGTCAGGGCAAATGCGAGGGGTGGAGAAGACCCCTAACAGCCGCTAAAACTTGGCGGGGTCGATAGGATTGCCGACCGTGAGCATGGAGGGGCTCCAGGCCGACCGCCTGGAGGGGGAGAACTGCTGACAGGGGCGGGGGAGACCCCTTCCCTCCACGAAAATGCTGCAGGGTGTTCCGTCTGCCAGTGGCCGGAGGACTGCCTCCGATACACCTGGGGAGGCACGGCTGTCATCCACTAGAGAGTGGAGGAGTGGCCGAGGACCAGGCTACTGCGTATTGGAGAACCGGTGAGTACCTCTCCTCTCTCTCTCCCGCTGTCACTCAGTTTTGGCATTTCCCTCTCGTTTTTTTGTTGTTGTTGATTTTTTCCCTCCCATTGTCACCCTCCCAGGCCTGAAGAGGCGGGGATGAACTGGGGCCGGGAAGATGAAGGAATAACAGGGAATAATAAGGCATATATTTATATATATATATACACACTCACAGGAACAGCATATGAGGGACATTTTTGATAAGGATAATTGAGTAAGGCCATAGGATTGTGTTCATAAACTAATCTCAAGAGCAGTGAGGTAACTTTCATTTCGGGTTCTATGCAGTATTGTAACAAAGCTACCATGTGAAACACGGAATGGCCCTTGGTGATTGACAAATTGCATTGACCTGTTGGAGCGGATTTAAACTCCTAATGGCCAATAAATCCCACGCTTCATTAGAAACACACCTGGAGTAGTTTTATTAACTGCAAGGATATGACACATGACTGCTCTAATTTGATGAGTTTTTTCCCTCATAAATAATGTTGCACTGTCTATATATCCAAGCTCCTAGCATCACCTTTCATCTGTGTTTTTCTGCATAGCCTCATTCAAGCTGACAACAAATGCAAAAATATTAAAAGTGAAGTATGTCATTTGATGCCACCCATGACACAAAACCGAATTGCAAAAATTAACGACCAGAAGGTTTCCCAAAAACTTCCATTTGTCAGATAGATAGATGATCCCACTCCAATCTCGTTCCATTGGTTGAGGCAGTGTTGCTGTGTCGGTCTGGTTGGGATGATCAAACAAACATAGAAATTATTTGATAGCACCACATAACCACAATGCAAAAAATCTTTAGGGACATCAACCTACCACATATTAAGCTGGGATAGCTATTTTAAGTAAAATGACACAATTCACCTATTATTTTACATTTTAGGCAGAGAGGCCAAGCATCCATTTGAAACCGACAGTATGGGCAAGTGTGGGGATTGTTGGTGAGTGTTCAGCTTTTGGTTTATCTCAATAGATTGTCTTTGCATCTATAATAGAATTGGAGCTGTCCGGGGTGCTGAATACCGTCCAAACCTGTGTGTGAGGAAATGGGATAATTCAAAGTTGTATCTCCTCTTAGAAAATTATTTTTGTTGCATTTGATGATGAGGCTGTCTTTAAGTTCTCCTGGGAAGTTCCTACTTATGAGTTTAGAAATTGTATTCATGATGTGATATGCATTGAAGTGATTTTGTCCCTAAATGGATGCGTTGGGCAGTTTAATATTTATTTCTCTCAATTTAACTTTGTGAGAAGCAAACACAACAAACTGAGGAGCTAAGTATGTGCATTAGTTGGAGTAATTGGTTTTGAGGCTGCCTATGTAGTTTATCCATGAGCGTGACGCCTCATAAACTGGCTTAATAAGTGAAGTATTCTTGCAAGCGTAATATCTATTCTTCATCAACATTGTAAAAATGTGTACTAACTTGTGGCAGGCTATGCAAAGAGACAGACACAGAAGGTGTGGCTCTGATCCTGGGCCTGTGTATGCTCACAAGGAGATAGAAACCGGTCTTCCAGAGAAGAGGCTATTTCTGCATTTTAATGACAGCGGTGATGAGGCTCCACTCACATCAGGTGTGTCTCATCATCTGCTGCCCAAACGAGGCTCATTAAGTTTCACCTCTCCTCTCTCCTGCCCACTTCCATTGTTACCCTGGCTAAAGTATAGCCTGAAGAGGCAGGGTGACGATGACTAGAGAGAATGGCGGGTCGTTCTGCCACAGTGTCCTCCCCTTAGTGTCTCTTATTGTACACACTCTTTTGCCACCCACATGGGAATGCTACTTCATAGACCCGGCCCTATGGTCAGAGTGAGCATGGGGAAACCTCTCCAGGCCAGCCTGCCAGCTCACCATCTCGCTCGCACCCTGTGTGGCATCAGGCCTAGGAGAGTCATTTAAACAAACAAACAAAAAAAAACATAAATGTTCATCGATGGGGAAAATTTGTCTAAGGGGGAACTTGTCCGATACAAAGGGGAATCTGGTGCCCTCGCAGTGAATGTGGCTATGTGTAGGCTGGGGGAATGTCCATGGGATGGCCCAGGACATGGGTGGGTTCCACTCACATCAGGTGTACCTCATCATCCGCTACCCAAACGAGGCTCACTAAGTTGCACCTCTCCTCTCTACTGCCCACTCTCATTGTAAGACTGTCCTAAGAGGCAGACGGCCCTAAGAGGCAGGGCAACGATGACAAAGAGAGAGGGGCGGGTCCTTCCGCCACATAACTAAATTGTATTTGCAACATTTACAATAACACCTTAATTTTGACCAATACCAATTAGGTTCCTCAATGATTCTTTAATTTACACATCCCTAATTCTGAAAGTCTGAGCTCTTAGAAAATCCTGAGTTTTCCACTGGTAAATACGTGTAGTGCTGGAATGTGTGCACCTCTCGTGAATACCATCATTCAGACATGACTTGAAGGCAGCATGAGATTATGCATACAACGTAAGACATTTTTAAGCACATTGTAGTGTGTAACTACAGTATTTTGTCACAAATGATCTTTTCCATTTCTTATTTTAGAAACAGAACACTCAGCACAAACAGTATGACATTATTAACCTCTAAATTCTTATTTTACTTGTTGGCACCTATATAGGCCGCAGTAGGAACTTTTCAGGCTGTAATCCCACCTTGTAACGGTTTAGTGCTTTCTTTGGCTATAAAGCCTGTAATTATGCTTCCTCCTGGATTTCCATACATAAACAGCCAACCCATGATGGATTTGCATTCATTCATCCTAGCTTCAGTAGTTATGATGATTGTTTTATGCTCATGTAAGGTTCCTGACCCCACTTTCCACAGATTAATCATTTATTCTTTAACAAGTATGCAAAGACACAAGGGAATACTTAACCAGTTTGCAATGCTTTGAATAAAAACAATATAGAAATGCCTATGTGGCTCTTAGGTGGCAATATGTTTTATTTTATTACATCATGAGATTTATTTATATAAAACTGTGTGACATTTCCTCTTTTCACTGACACTCGTATGATACGATTTGGTGTTGGCCCTAATAGCGATAGTTCACCCAAAATAAAAATTCTACAGTCATATACTCAACCTCATGTTGTTCCAAATGCATGTTACTTTCTTCTGTGGGACATAAAAGGAGATGTTAGGCAGAACGTTAGCCTTAGTCACCATTCAGATTTAATTGCATCTTTTCCCATACAATTCAAGTAAATGGGGACTGAGGCTAACATTGATGAATGAGGCTAATAGTTCCTATTAAGTTCCACATGAGAAGAAAAAAGTCTTTAGGACAACACGAGGTTGACTAAATGCTTACGGAAGTTTCATTTTTGTGTGAACAACCCCTATAAATGGAAGGTTTAGTTACTACGCACAGTAACAGCTTTAATTTATTATCTAGGAGAATGTCTGACTTTGCCCTTGAATCTGTAACTCTATACAATCAAGAATGCCAGATGACCAAAGTAATCAATGTTCAGGTGCCTGAAATGCACGAAGATTCATGCATAAGCCAAAAATGTTGTTAAATATTTAATCTCTTAACAAAAAATCTTATCAAATTTTAATGAGGGTGGCCTAAACCCCTCAATAATGGTAGAATTTGTTTGGACACTTTTATAATCAGATAGTGGTAAATATAGAATTAATTATGCATGAATTTGATGCATAAATTACAGAAAGGTAGTCGGATTTGGGAGAGGAAAATGTTAGTCATGGAAGCTATCAAAGGACAGTGTCAGAAAATCTTCGATGTGTGCAGAAGATGAGAAAATAAATGTTTCTTTTCGGGTCAGTGGGAATGTTAATTAGAATGTGTTTTTGGCTTCGCTTTGAATATGTGTGCATGTTCGGATGTAGGGAGGGGGTTGAGTGTTATTGCTATCATGTTTTGTCGTCTCCGAAGCATTGTAAATGACAGTTTGTCAGCAGAGAGGACACTTTCAATGACAAGAGACCCGCACCAGGATACTGCACCCCTGTTATACAGTTTACAACACAACCCTGCGAGAAACCCGTAATATTCATTACTATTTCTCAAAGCAATACATCTAAGACTTGTTGTGCTTGATGAAACCCATCTTAGTACATGCTATATTAAACTCTGCTTAGCCCTGTGCGTTGGTTTATCTTCCACGTAATTGCACAGTGAGTGAATGGTGGTATAAAAACTCTCATCAAAACCAAAGATTACACATAGATTCTATTAAGCTGAACCACTTGTTTCAAAGCAAGATAAATAAATTGTATTCAGTGTCTATGCTCTGTATATAAGCAGACAGAATTTAAGCAATAAGGTTTAGATAGATTCATAATATAGTTGTGGCTAAAGGGCATTGTAAGGCATAGTGTGCAGAGCCTTTTCAACCATTACTATATTCAAAATATTGGACAGTGTTTTTGCTTTTACAATAGAAATACTACATAATACATGAGACATAAGGATGAGAAAAGCCATATACATATGAACGAGAGAAATTGGAATGTTAAATAAAGCAAATGTTGTCCTGTCTTAGAGTGAAAATAGCCAATCACCTCTTTGTTTACTCTGGGAGAAAAAAAGAACAGCCTGAAAAATAACACATACCTATTTTAACCTAAATAAAAGTCAACCTACTGGTTCTGTTTATAAGCATTAGTGAAGGAAAACGAGAAATGAGAAATTAAATAAATGTAAGCCTGTAATACAAGCACAATGTCTGATGCAATCTCTCTCTCAAATGTCTCAGAAAGTTCAAATCTTTCATTTTTTTTTTTAAAAAAGACACTTGTGAAAGTGCAAGTAGAGACTTATAGTAAAAAATGACTTAATTATTGATCTGTTTCTCACCACTTCTCATGTACTTGCATTGAATGGACCAACAGAGCTGAGATGTTCTTCTAAACATCTTCATTCATGTTCTGCAGAAGAAAGTTATACACATCTGGGATGGCATGAGGGTGAGGAAATGATCAAATATTCCTTTAACATTCACTTATTTTTACAACACATACAATGAAGTCTTATGACAAATTGAAAAATCCTTTTGGGGGTGGGCTGACTTGGACATGACATCCCAGGCTGAATATGAATCCCACTCTGGCCCTGGCATTAACTATGCATGTATATGTAGTAATTACACATAGATGTTAATAAGGTCTTCATTCAGAGAATGCACATCCACAACAGGCGACAAGGCAAAGAAATGTGTGATACTGCAGTTTCCTTCAGGATCAAAGTACATTACATTTTTCGGGTAGCATGTAGTGGTGTAGTTCCAAAAATGTACTGTGATAAACCCTTTGGCCATTAGTTTCATGAAACTCTATAAAAACTAAACTAAAAATAGTAATAGCCACAGAATTTAGAAGAGTTGGCACTCCTAAAACCATGTAAAATATATTTTTATTAATTCATATTTTCACATACGTAAATGGGGAAAAACTGGCATTAAGGATGTGACATCTCTTCAAAATGGACGTGACATTTGTGAAAGCAGCACTTACATCATTAGGGGAAACCATTTAACCCTTTCATATGTACCGTCGAACATATGTGGCGGTTAATAACTGGGTCCCGGAGATTAGCGGCACACATAATGTGATTCTGTAACAGCCAGTTACTGTACGTTATAAGCTGCCAGATCCAAATCAGTTTTCGCGCCGACACAGGCTGTGCTGGTCAAGCATCTGTTATTTCTATTCACTCAAACTTATTACTCATATAGTCTTTTAAAACACAGAATAAGTTTTTTTATATACATGCATCCAACTCATCACCAAAGTACCACAACAAAAAGTTTACAGCTCTTATACGCACAGTCAGTACATCAAACGTGATCTTCCTCCGATGCATGCTGCCTTGTTTGTGATCATTAGTAGCGGTTGTCATTCCTCAAACAAACAGCTACTCAAAGAGTCTTTTCAAGCACAAAATATGTTTCCTTTATGTAACAAACAGCCAAATTGTCACCAAAGTACCACGATAACAGTTAACAGCTTGTATATGCACAGTCTTAATATCTAAACGTGATCTTCCCATGCAAGCAGCCACGCCTGCTGATTAGGTGCAGATGTGGTTTACATTCACACAAACAGCAACTCAAACAGCCTTAACAGACATATAATACATTTGTTTTATGAAAGAGACAGCCAAACTATCACAGAAGCACCACAATAACAGCTAAAAACTCATATACTCACAGTGAAAACATGCTGATTGAGCGTGATTATCTATACATGCAGCCAAGTCTGTTTATATAAGAGCTTGTCTCACACACACACACACACACACACACACACACACACACACACGTCTGAGATGTCAAAGTACAGCAGACATAACATTTGTTCACACAATTACTTTAATATATACAGTATTTTTTTTAATGACAAGAAATCAAAAATGACAATATAATAATAATAAAACAAAATATTCATCTACACTCAGCCCCGCTGTACTGGCTGTGCAGTGTCACATGCAAAAATAACTCACTCCATAGGGCACTTCAGATTAATTTAGATCTTACTCATGAAAAGTTTAAAAAGCTTTGAAACCTGCAGACTTTGGCATCAGAGACATTGGTATAATATTCATTAAAGGAATATTCCGGGTTCACTTCAAGATAAGCTCAATTGACAGCATTGGTGCATAATGTTGATTACCACAAAAATGTATTTTGAATCCTTTTCTTTAAAAAAAGCAAAGAATGTGAGTACAGTGAGGTACTTACAATGGAAGTGAATTGGGGGCCAATTTTTGGAGGGTTTAAAGAAATGTGAAGTTTCTAATTTTAAAGCACTTACATTCTGTTGAAACACGTATTATTTGAGATAATATAAATTTGCCCCATTCACTTCCATTGTAAGTGTCTCACTGTAACCCAGACGTTTGCTTTTTTTTTTTTTAAGAAAAGGAGGGGTGAGTAAACATTTTTTAACATTTTTGTGCTAATCAATATTATTCCATAAATGCTGTTGATTGAGCTTAACTTGTCGATTTTTGTTAAACAACCATGACATATGGCTGGTTGAAACTGTTGTTTATGAAATGTTGCACCACTCATAAGAGTTGGATAAATTATGCAATTCCCCCCCAAAAAATTAACTAAATAAAATAAAATAAATAAATAAATAAATAAATAAATAAATATAGCACTATAAATAACTACATCACTATATTACAGAAAAAAAATATAGACCTAAATGCAAAATTTAAAAGGAGTGTTGTTCCTTTTCTTAATTTTTTTACTTTATTTTTCCAAGCGCAGTATTCTTCAGCTAGAAGTCTTCTAAAGCCATACAATAACTTTTTGTGAGGAACAAATTGAAATCTAAGGCCTTGTTTATTAAAAAAAAACTTACTCTACTGTAGTTTTCAAATCTCATTCTCTGTTCCTCACACTCAAACTTCAAATAACACAATAAAATAACAGAATTTTTATTTTTTTGTAAAACTGCTCCTTTAAATAAGTATTCCATAACCATTGACCCTTAAATAAAGAGCCTGTCCATTTTTGCATATTAATGCTGATTACTCTCAGAAGTTTAAAATTTGAACAGACATGGTATTCAAATTTGTATTTTGTTTTTTAGTTGAAAATACATCAGCATGTATAATGAGTGATATTTTAATTAAATAGATAGCAGATTTATTAGAGTAAAATTTTGTATATTACCTCTATATTTCCCTCAGAAACCTGAACTTTTTTTCCCTGGTTTTCTTTCTTTCTTTTTTTCCTTACGATTCAATTTTTTTTTTGGCTGGCATAAAATGGCCGATAAAATGGGTGAAAACATTTCTCAGGCATACAACGAAGAAGCGACCTGAGCCATTTTTAGTGACCAGAAAATCAGAGACTGTTTTGAGGCCCTATTTTAGGAGCGCTAATGCTAAATGCAGCATTATGTGATAATTCATATGCACAGACAATGGGCATGGCCAATCATTTTTGGCATTTTTACGCAAGCATGTGCTAAATCCAGGCGCAAGTGGGTTTGGCAAATTGCGCAAAAAAACAAAACAAAATACAAACACTAATGTGCTGAGACAAATGCAATTTAATTCTGAGGTTCTCCTCCAGTTATTGCATTGCCAGCATCCTATTGTTCCCTGTCAAACACAAGCAATATAAACAGAGACAGCACATTCATAAGAAGTCGGTAGTGCATATGGACTGTATGACTTAGAACAATAGAAATATGGACTTACATTCCTTTGTGCATTAACTGCATCCAACAAAAAAGAAGTGCTTCTGAAACATCTTAGTGCAATTATCTATGTCTCAGGAAATAGCAAATTGTGCTTTGTAGCTATTCATTAATACATAATAAACCCACAGTTTTTGCGCTCTCACAAAAATTAGATAAGACGTTGCACACAGTTGATGCATGTTCAACTGCACTTAACGCTAGAATGAAAATAGAGCCCATGATGTTGCAACCATCCAAAACCAACTAGCAACCAACCAGAACACCCTAGCAACTGCATCACAAAGCCCTGCAATCACCCTAGCATCATGTCAGCAAGCACATTTGCATGGGAAAGCACCACTTTTTTCCCAGAATATTAAAAGTTTTTGTTTTATATTGTTTATCCCCATATTTAAATACAAATGAAAACAAAACGAATGCTGTACACAAACAAATGCTTTTTTATAAATGTTCCCTCAGTGCTGCTTTCAATTATCAGGGTGTGTTCTAATATAAAACAAGTTAACAAGCATATCTGTCAATTATTCCATTCTAATACACTGTGAGCGCTGCCCTTTACAGCACAGCCACTGACCTTTTCTTTTATGTCCCATAATTCATCTCTCTGCACTGTCCTGGAGCTTTTAGCCCTCATCACAACACTCTCCCTGAAATCCGGCAATCAATTGAACGAAAGCGTAAACCAATTAAACAATTCCACGAAGCACTCAAGGCTGACAGGATGCTGCTTTCTGTTTGGAAAATGCCATTTCAGAAAGAAACCCATGAATACATAATTTCACAAATGAATCAGAAGAGTGCTGCTTCCATCTTGTGAAGACGCTGCGGACGTGTTAGGATGGTTTATGGTGTGATTACTGCTCAGGTAATTCAGAGATGAAGAACACATGTAAAAAGACAGAGACTTCACCAGATCAAATAATTTGTCCTTCTTTCTTGCACTCACACATGTGAATAAGTCATTACAAAGCTTGCCTGGCAGCACTGCTGATATTTCTCGAACATTCTGGTTAGGGTTTGTTCTAAACCACTAACAATAAGTAGACGACTTCTGTGAACATTCAAACTTTATTTTGATATCGTATGATATTCATATGTGCTGGATGGCAGAGGCATGCTAAATACATACAAAATGTGCCATTGTGATTTAATGTGCTGAGTAACGTCATTTTCCCCACCGTGTCCGATATTAATATCAAGTGCACATATAATAATAATAATAATAATAAAAAAATAAAAAAAAAATAAATAAATAAATTAAAAAAATAATATCAGTGCAACACACTTTGTAAAAGGCGTGGCCATTGTCGATATGGCTTCGAGATATTAAATTATATTCTTCCAGCCAGCTGTTGTTAAATTTACACACACACACATATATATATATATATCGCCAGAGCACAACCTAAGTCTTCTCCCATCTACCAGTGACGCTTGATTCGACTTCCCGCGCTACTACCTGCGCAGATATCAACAGCGCAACTGGGTTGTAGGTTGCCAGGTTGATGTCACAAATGGGTTGAAATTTGTTTTTGACGCGTCTATTGTGTGAGTAGGACGCGTATCATACAATATCTGGCAACTGGACAAACTTGGAATAATATATTGATGTAATTATTCATATAACGATGTTTGGGCCATACAAATTAAGGGAGTTTCCCAGGAGAAATAACAATACGGGAGGGGTGCTGGAGATGGGTGTGAAATACTGGAGACTTCTGGGAAAAACGGGAGTGTTGACAGGTATGCCCTAACTTTTCTTTGATATTATTATAGATTTCAGCTACCAATGCCATTGTAGAAATTCACTATATATACAGTCAGCCATGGTTAATTTAATTCACGAGTGAAGTGTCCAATAACAGAGTGGTTACTGAGATTAACTAAATAGTATTTGGATGGTCATGTAGCATGGCAGCTCCCACGAGGGGACCCTGTTAATGCAGATTTATGATTAAATATGATGACGTGAGTGGTCATTATTTTAATAAATATGTTTCAAAATTACAATTAATTTCTTGAAATGAATTAATGGATTTGTTAATTAGGAGACAGTTACTGAGTGCACCTTTAATTAGGGTTGGTTGTTTCTTCAAATCTCTTACCTAGAAATATTGATGTTTGGCTAAGAAAACACCACAATTGATGTTCTATGAAATGAAAAATGTATGTACAAGTTTAATTGCTCATCCTATTATGCTGGGCATCCGTTTGTTCCACATTTATCAAGTCAAGTAATTTGTATTTGTATGGCACTTTTTTCTGTAAGCAGCTTTACAGAAACTCCACCAGCACATAAAACATTATATTTTTCCTATATTCCTAAAGTCTCTTAAAATCATTCATTTATTTTGTATAGGTAAGCACAGGAGCCTAATTTGATTTCTGGCATGTTGCACATCCAGCTCTGGCGAATGGTACAGAGATGTCGTTTCGTGTCCCGTCCGGAGTGGGTCGAGCAGGACCGGTTTCACAAACACAAAAGAAAGATATAGGAATTACAGAGACAGAAATGCTAGTCTTTGCTGTTGTTGGTCTGTGCAAATCATATTTGGATATGCATCTCATTGTCCACACCCCTGGTCCAGCTCATTACCCATGGGGCATCTAGCTTTCATTTAGCTTGAGAGAGATAATTAAGCTCAAATTAGATGTGTCAAATGAAGAGATATGCAAACTCTGGTTGAAAATCACAAACATTTCTCCTAAACAAATGTGACATCCATAACAGTTACTCTGTAATGTTTTAACTTTGGATATTTCAAGCAGAGAATTCTTGCACATTCGAAACAGATGGTAGTTATGATTTTACTCTCATTAGAGACATCAACATACACAAAATCCAAACACTGCAGTAAAACACAGAGTACTTCAGTGTTTCTAACGTATGTGGCATTTAAACATTGAATATTTCCCCTTGGACACCTGTTGAGTCAACTCTTAAGATGCATTAATTCTCTTAGCAAGTGAAGCAGCTCTGGGACACTTTGAAATAGAAACTCCTACTCATCAATTATGGTGTTTAGCATTAAATGAATTGTATTGGTAGCTTGCAAAGAGTTAGCAGCTGGTGTCTTATCCTCCTGTAATACATCAATATGTCGGTTTAATCCCTCTATGTACTTTTAAAGACATCCTGCATTCCTCATTGTGCTTATCTCGCTCTGTGGCTCTGTATAAAAATGCATGCGTCTCTCAAACTGTAAACACTAAAAACCCTTTGCGCTCTTTCCCTGACAAGATTACAGTTTCAAAAGATTTTCTCAGTCGAAGGCACTTTACTGACAAACATGAATCATTCAAGCGGAAATGTACGTGATTACATGTTGATTCACTAATCGCTGACCGGTTTAAAGCACAAGAACTTTTAATTGGTCCCTTTGAGGAAGCTGGATTTCTGATTATGATGTTGCGATCAAGGGAGAATGTTTTGTGTGCAACTTTCTTGCTGCTGTGAAGTAATTGATAACCAAAGACGACCGCAGCATAAATCTGTGCAGCTGAACTGAAAGCGAAGTCTTAAGGAAAAATGCTGATTCATAGTATACTAGACCAAACTGCAATCTAATGTCAGGCTAAAATTTGTGTCTGTGCTCTGTGGGTATTTTTATTAATTTTTTTTTCAAAACATCAGATTTTCTGTACAGGGTAAGACTTACAATAGGTGGAGTTTAGCAGAATGTCCAAGCTGCTCAACTCCATACAATGAAAGTGGATGGTGACCAGGGGCTGTCAAACTCCAAAAAAGTCAACAACAAAAAAGCACCAAAAGAGAATAATAAAATGAGTCCATACAATTTGTGTGCTTCTAAATCCATATGATTTGTGCATTATATATGCCTTCTGAAGCCAAACGATAGCTTTGTTTGTGCAGACTGAAATCAAAGGCAATATTCACTTAAAATCTTAATTAAAGTGACGGGTCTGTCATAAATTATAATTCCGTTATTGTGTACTCTCATCTGTGTTGTTCCAAACACGTATGAATTTGTTTCATCTATGTAGCACAAAAGGAGATGGAAAGCTGCGTTCACGCTGCTAGCGACACAACCTCATCTCATTCATTTTCAATGAGAGCTGGCGACTTTCGGCAACACGAGCGACGGCGACCATTGGCGACCGTATGTGGGCGTGTCCAGCAACGCGACAAAGTTGAGAATTTTTTTACTTAATGCAAATGAAGAGCGACTTTTGGGAGTGACAACCAATACGAGAGAAGCTGGTAGAGCTCACATGATCCTAATATAATAATAATAATATTAATTGTAAAGAAACAGTGCTGATTAGACTCTCCATACACACCACTAGCGACCTAACCGCCAGCCACTACCAACATGCAGTGAAAAAGTAGCTAGCAGTGTGAACGCAGCTTTAGGCAGAATGTTAGCCTCAGTCACCATTACCTCACAATTCACAGAAGAAATGTTATATATATTATATATATATATAAATGATATATACTGTATATGCTATGTATACCCTGCTATAATACATATTAGTTTTATGTTCCACAGAAGAAAAAGTCTTACACTTTTTAAAAACATATGAGGATGAGTAAATGATGAGAGAACTTTACTTTAAGATTGATCATTGAACACCAGAGGTCAGTGTAAGCTTCGGGAAAATGTGGTCAGAGAAATCGGTGGAAAGAAACATCAAAGATGGATAGATCTTCACAACCAATCTGAGTTTATGCCAAGCACTAGCAGATCTTCATTCCACAGCTGTGTATGTATTATGAAAAGACCCCTGCAGTTATCCCGTGTGGCCATAATCAAGGCAACCTGCTGTTTCACCTGTATCTTATAAAGCTGAATCACAATGATTTGGGGGAAGCACTTCATATTTCCATTCAACACAAAACCAGCAAATCCATCAACTAGGTCCACACTAAGATAAATAATACATGAGGAACGGTAATAGCTGACACAGTCGTTGAAATTTAATAGGTTTCCTATTATGGACAAGATCCTTGACCGATGTCTCCGTTTTGGTCCTTTAGCTAAACATATTCTTAAGGAGGATGTTCATGGTTTTATAATAACACTTGTATAAAATCACAACTGGAGACGCTAATTGGTTCTAAAAGATATAATACAGCACAACAGTGCCCCTTCTTTCTTAAAGTTAAGTTATAAGTTATCATTAAAAATCAATTAGCCAATGGAGAAAATGAATGGGATTTTTACTTCCAAAACCCGACTGTTGCACTGTATAAAGCAATATCGCACGAGCAAGAGTGCTGTTGTTCTGCAAGATTCAGGCATAGGCACAACAGTTGTGCAAACTCAGTAAATAACTACGAATGACCTTTTTTCCCCCCAAACCAATAAAGCAATAAGCCAATATTATAATATTTTCCTAAAGCATTAAGCCACTGAGGACCTGTACAGTGATTTTACCATGGGCAAGCAGAGCTCTTAGAGCTCAAACACATGGCCTTGAGTGACTAAATGCTTTTAATATACGGCAACAATAGCAAAATAATAAAAGACACCAATGCTCAATACATAGTTCAATTTAATAATAATAATAACAATCGGCACAATTATTTTGCCAAGTTGTACAGTTAATTAGCCTAGGCTAATATGCAGCATAGCTACATAATACTGTGGCACGGTGGAGGGCGGGACCGGCGCGTGATTACGCACGCCCGGTCCCGTATTAGGCTAATTAAGCCGTCAAGAGGGATAAAGGCCACTCGCAGACGGCGATCGATAGAGAGAGCTCAATTACGGACATGTCAAGTCAAGTCAAGTCAATTTTATTTGTATAGCGCCTTTCACAACACACATCGTTTCAAAGCAGCTTTACAGAAGTTCAGCATTAACAGACAATAAAAATGTAATGTCTATAAAGTCGATAAATCATCATCCTTGTGCAGGGCTCCAAACTGCGACTAAAAATGGTCGCATTTGTGACCAAATAAATTTATTTGTGAGTGTAATTTCTGTCAAGGTCGCCATTGGCGACAGTAAAAGTTTACTCCCTTTGATTTTAAAATTTGCATTACATTTCCCGAGATACATTACAAAAGTTTATATCAAAGAAATAGCGGGGAAAACGGAGTTCATTGCAGGAACTAACCATTTCAAAAAAGAGACTGTTAGAAAACACGGCGACAGTAACAAGCATAAAAAATGCACGTGATCACAAAATTGCGAAGAATGCTCCACAGACTACACTGTTAGCGAGCTGCGGGACGAAAAGGAATGGAAGGAGTTAAAAATGAAAAAAAAAATAATTTGGCGCCTGTTTTTTCCCCCTATAGGAGCCAATCGCTCCTTAATTGATTTTTTTTTTTGTTTGGAGCCCTGTTGTGGAATTAGATAAGATATGATTCTTTATCGTGTTTAAAAATAATCAAATAATAATTGTATTAATAACCCCAGTGAGCAAGCCGAAGGCATGTCCGTCCTCTTATGTGTTTGTTTTTTGAGTTCTCCATTAAACCTTTAGTTTGTATGTCAAGCCGGTTTCTCGCCTCTTCCTTGCCCATGAACTTGATCTGTGTTACAAATACCTACCAACTGAATGTGATCAAGTGGGAGAGAAAGCCTGAAAAGTTTTGAACAGTGTGAGAAACATCTAAAAAACAACGGAGTGACTATTTGCACAAGGTGTAAATCGCACCTGCAATACACCACGGCTATTCGCACTCAAAAAGTCTTGTGTAAACAGAGAAATTAAAGACAAACTGCACCTCCAAGTGCCGTTGCAGTGGTGAAATGTGTAAAAACACATGAGATGCTTTTCCCTTTTTATTTCCTGTCTCCACTCTTAATGTTTCCTTTAATATTACTTATAATACTACATTAAAATGAATAAAGGATGATTTTCTCGCAGTGTTTGGTCAGGGTGGAAGTCAAGGAGTTTTGATCTGTGTAAAATGAACATGTTTTTACTTGAGTAATATTGCAGTAACCATGTTTTATGGCAGAAGCTATAGCGTTTATGCAATTAACCATGGTGTTACTGCAGTAATATGGTATTAATACAGTTTAATTGTGTAGTTAGTGTTGCTATAATTTTACTACAATATCCTATGGTGATCCTATGGATACTGAAGTAAAGCCATGTTTAATTTTTGTAAGGGAAGTTTAGGGTTGTAGGTTTAGGGGTTGGTGTAGGGAGTCTGTGGGACTCAAAATAAACACAATAAATATGCTGCAGTGATGCCGCTATATTGAATGTTAGTATTTAATTAGGGGTGCAAAGCATATCTGTCACTATTTGCACCGGGTTGCGAATAGCACCTTTGCCAAAAAATAACTGCTGTAATTGCTGTAATTATTTTTTACTAAAGCAACTCTTCAAGCTAAGATCTATCCAGATCGCTCGAGTCAAACGCAGCAGAAGTTTCCACCTGATCAATAATTCTAGGAGTAAAGAATATAGAAAATGTCAATTGTTAAAAGTTCACAAGGCAAAAAAAGCATGTCTGCTCTAAATCAACCAGCTCCCCCATTAAAAGATCAGAGAGATGCATGTCTACCCCTCTGAAAAACCTGTGTCACCTTGAAGTACTCTTACAGATTCCAGGGTAATTACTTAGAGAAAATATGCGAAAAAGAAGACAGCGCTATTAATATGAACCAAGCACACCAGCCTCCCCCCCCCCAACTCCATCCCTCTTGATAAATCTTCAAAGAGCAGTTCAGTCGACGGTGCTCTAGTCTCTGAACATTTTGGAATGTTTATTTATTTTCTCAATAATTTTTCAGTGAATCATTTCAAAATGGCTACAGCTGTAATCGCTAGATAAGTAGGAACCAACATGGCAGGTGTTTGGGCAGAGATAAGCAAGGAACCATTGTGAGGGAAGATGATGCTTCCAGGCGGGAATGTTGTGGGGCTTGGATTCCTGTTTGATTTGTTACCTACAGCCCTCCTCGAGGGCAGGGAGAAGATAGGGCTAACATCTCCTTAATATATTTTCGGCAAAGTATGTTTATACATCCTCCAGACGTATTCAGAGAGAGGCAAGCTTTTTTTTAACCAAGCTGCCATGCTTGTCTTCTTGTGTCAAAGTGATGAACTGCTGGGGGTCTGTGCAACTGTAGACCACTGTAAAATATCTCTTTTTGTCATTGTCTAGTGAACTCACATTAACAACAGGAAATTAAAGGAATGCATATTTTATGAACTCCACCCCCTTACCCAAACCCCAACCCTAAACGTAACCGTCAGAGGAATAAAAACGTTATTTTAGAGTCAAAATACAACCTCTTACCATCGCTTATAATTGTTCAAGGGAACACACAGGACCAAACCAAAGTATCTTGATTTCAGGGTACTTGAACTTTCGGAAGCTATGTGTCGATTTCTCGTATAATCGTGTTTTGAGCCCAGGAACATGCATTTAAAAATAAATAGGGTAAATTTGGAATTCATGCTGACTTTAAACACTCCCTATAAACTAAGTTTGAGATGCAAGACCACAAGAAGCTATTGCAATCAAATTTTTGCCTGTTATTATGTTTTAACATTGTAAATGAGAAAACAAGCGAGAACACATTATGTTAACACGAATGCTGGACTGTGGGCTGGATCAGGCAGATAGCTTGTATCTTTAATCTGCATGTGATGTTTCTCCTCAGACTGCTTTGCCTTTACAGGGAATTACTGAGGGATTCTTGCTGCACTAACCCCAAAAAGTCAACATTACTGAGAGTTACACGCTGATGAAGGCAGGGGTGGATTCTACACAAGCAGTAATGAATACTTTATATGTAATACTTTCTGTCTCTCTTTCCCCTATGGATATAAGAAGTTAAGAAGTTACAAATTAACTCTTTTTTATTTGCATTTATTAAAGCAGATGTTTTGTAGCCATGCTTATGTTTACGCTATTCAAATAACCACTAACAAAAATGTGCCATCGTTATAAAGAAGTAATACCATACCTTTGTATATCTGCCAAATTAAGGCTGTGAAATGCAGGTTTAGTGGCTATTATGCATTCTGCATTGAAAGTCATTATTAATCTGACCACAAATCATCAATCAAATGTCAACAATAATGTAGTCAGAAAGTGTACTAAAAACCACCTCCTCCACAAGACAACATTGCATAAACAAAAATGTCAGTTTCTTGTTGTTTTATATGTTTTTTCAGAAGTATGGGTGCATAGCACTAACTAGTAACAAATGTGATATTCAGATTTGTTACTTTAAAAATTGTGAACTTAATGTTTTATCTAATATATCACGATGATGTTTTAAAATACCAGTTTTGAAACAAAAAGCACTAATATTGTGATTTACTTATTTGCATGGTGGCTAATGGAAAGACAAGCATCGTTTAAAAGAAAAACTTGTTCATCTGTTCTACTGGTCTTTTCTTTCATCATACCACTGAAAGCCTTACTTTGGTTTCCATGGTAACCAAGGCTAAACCAGTCATTGTTAACGTGTTCTCGTATGTTGGTGTTGTTTGAAGTATGCAAGAATTTTCTGACAAAGATTCTCATAATAATTTTCCACAAATGCTAGAATGTTGAAAGAGATGTGTAATTATACGAACTTAACCCATTCACCATCTTATTAGGTTCATGATTCGGTGCATTTGTTTTATTTGTGCAATTGAAATAATTCAGACAGACATTTTGTAGACCGCATTCCTTTGCACAAAGACTACACTTACTCTAAAAAGTACTACATGTTACTGTGATGGTATTGATATATGATTACCATACTTATATTTAGTAAATCATTATATATCGTAGACGGTTCTTCATTTATGAAATTAAGATTTCAGATATTATATTTGATATTATAAAATGATTTATATAATATTCACATTTATTTTTTTATGGTTATTATGATGATGTTGTGTCTATATTTTTGAACTGTGTTTATTTTCGAAAAACAGTTCATGATTTACACACTGGAAAACTGACAATTTAATCAGAAATCCCAGGTCTTTTTTTCAGGTTCCTTTTTTAAAACGTATGTGTTTCAAAGAAACATGTTAGAAATTTTAGAAAGCTCTTAGAAATTTTAGAAAAAAGCTCTTAGAAAGCTCTTAGAGATTTTTCTTCACAAGGATGTCCTCAATATCACTTTTCAAACAGTTCATCAGTAATGTCACTTTAACCAAAAAAAGTGATTTTCTTAATGACATCATCCTCTAGAATGTGATACCATTTTGGTGGGAAAGCATCAGCACAAAGTATTAGTGTAATAGTGTAAGTATTAGCAATGAATTTAATCAATTCTGATATGTTTTGATGTATTAGTTAGTTTATCTCACTCAAAAATTTTTAATCCTGATAGATAAAATTGAAAATGGCATAAAATAAAATTTTATATATATATATATATATATATATATATATATATATATATATATATATTAATTGCATATATGCAATTAATCGCACTGTCCCCGGACCATCCTGAGAAATGCAAGCTTGTAGTACCACCTGTTTACTCCAGAGGGCAGTAAGTGAAATTTCAGGTGTATGAGCAACGCGCAGTTTATATAATGAAGAAAACACTTCAGTAGGCAGAACAACGCAAACAATTGCTGCGTCCCAATTCGCATACTATCCGTCCTAAATAGTATTCGAAAATAGAATTAGTACGTCCCAAATCGTAGTATGTTGAAATGAGTGTTCCAAAGATACCCGGATGGTCTACTATTTCCGGTCAGAATCCGAAGTGCAGATCGATGCACACTCTAACGGCTAATATTGCCCACAACCCATTGCGTGCGGGAGGGAGGAGCTTTGAGATGATGCAAACGTGGCGGCCGGATGCGGCAGCGGAGATGCGCCCTCAGTTTTTAAGTGTAAGAACTTAAACGTTTAGCGCTAATTAAAGTTATATTTTATTGTCTCATAATATTAATGGATTTGTGTTGTGCAAAAAAAGTACCGTGTTTATCTTGTGGGGTCCGATGAAGACACTGTGCGCCTCATTAACTGGCGCATTGCCAACGACGATGTTATATATTTAAATATTTAAATATTTTATATTTAAAGATAACTATGTATAATTATATATTGATATAAACATGTATAATCTTTATATATAGAATTATTGTTATATGAGGGGCTTTCTCAGCAAATATTTGTATATGCGATTAATTAATCGGGACACCATTGTCATTAATTTGATTAAAAATTTTAATCGATTAACAGCCCTAATAAATATATATATATATCAATGACTAGGCTAAGCTCTTTATTTCCATCCTGTTAGACATCCTGACATAATGTAAACAATCGAGTTACAGTATAATAGATAAAGTGTAGGTGCCTGATCTAGACTAAAGCATATTTCTTAAAGTATGATATACGTTTTTTTAAAAATACATAATTAAATTACAACACAATTCTATATATTTTTGAAGTTAGAGTTTAAAAGATACTGCATAACAGGAATTACCCAGCTGGAAAAGCAATTTTTGCGCTAAGCAATTTACTCTTCAACCCTACCTGAGCTCAACCATAAACTATATTGTTACATTGATTCTGTAATAAAGAAATGTACATTAGTAAATGAACTGCCATTATTTCACACAAATTAAGCTTTTTCATGTGAGAGTGAGTGTGGGCATTGAAAAATCACAATGATCACTGACAAAAGCTCCAAAGTTCACCAATTTTATCGATACAAAGCAATATAATAGGCCCCTCTCTGTTTAAGGGTGAGTCGATATACCACAGAGTATCGTAATACTGTGATATTGTGCAGCTAAAGAGCCCAGGAATTAATCGGAGGCAGCACTTCAGCTAAATTGATCAATTTCAAACTAGCACTCAAGTTTATGTGAGGACCCAAGACATGGTCTACAGTATATCAGTAGGGGGGCATGTAATGACTTTCAGATGCAGGTGAAGAGAAATATTTCCACAGGAGACTCTTTGCTTGTCACTAAGTAAGTGAGAGTGATTGCTGCTGAAGTAATGCTTGAAAATTCTCTCTGTTGAAAAAATAAAGAAGGGATCTGATTTAAAGTCATAAAATCTGAAGCATAACAACTCCCAAACACCTTTAAAACAATGTAAAGCTTTCTGGCGCATTTGCAGTATGTTCAGGGTTCAATTTAAGATGATCATGATAGAGGGTGAAAAGTTGTCTTGACACACAAACCTGAGGTTGGATGTGTCAATTAAGTTTGCTTTTTAATCATGCCGTCCTTTCACCTTAAGCCAGGTTGGATGGAAAGCAGTGCCTAGACTCTTTATCTTGCTGGATAAATAAATCTGTTTATCCTGCCTTTCATCTTGTACGGCAAGCGTTCAAATAAAGTTGCAGTATTTTTGTGCGTTTGATCACTTCATATTCTGCTGCTTTGAAGCTCCCTAAACATATATTTTTTTTTTTCAAACGAAAAGCTCAACTCTGTCTAACTCAACTTGCACTGATATAGAGCCAACCTGTCTGCTCTTTTGCACAAGAAGCCATGTTTTCCACTAACTGGGAGGTCTGTGCTTGGCATATTAATGCCTGACAGCCAGGGGTGTAAAGTAATTGAGTAAAAATACTTAAGAATTTGTGGCAGGGCGGAGGGCGGGGCCGGGTCATGATTACACACATCCGGTACCTAATCAGGCTAATCAAGCATCCGAGGGGGATAAAGGCTGACTGGAGACTGCAGTGCGACAGAGAGAAAGATTTACTGGCAGCTGTCCGACACCTGTGTGTGTGTGTGTGTGTGTGTGTGTGTGTGTGTGTGTGTTTGTCTTTTTGGTTCAGTTTTATATTAAACTATTATTTATATCGTCAAGCCGGTTCTCGCCTCCTCCTTTCCCTATAATCCCTTTACAGTATTATACTTAAGTATTATTTTTTACTTTATTATATTATTTGTAATTTACTCAAGTGCAATTTATACTTGTACTTTTACTTAAATTACATTTCAAAAGAAAAAAAATAGTACTTTTTACTTCTTACAATTTTATTAAAACTTGAAATGTACTCATAAAATATTTGCAGATCATTTTCTTTTGTCTTACTCAACTGAAGCCTCCTTTTCACTGTGTCCGACAGATGACAGTTTTTGTTGTTGTTTGGCAACTATTATTTATAATAATAACAACTATAAAACCAGCAATGATTATTATAATGATAATAAAAATAATGGAATCAGAGTAAATATTAATTCTGAATTTTATCACATTCATCGATCTACTCAACAGCAAGGTTTTGTAGCAAACCTCAGAAAACAACTAACAAAACCAAAAACATTACTAACTTTCTTCAAAGATTTTTTTTATATTCTTCTATGTCTCATGGGGCTGGATGCTCTAACATGGTATTTGTGAGTGCCTTCTCCCATGCAACGAACATTGCGTGACTGTGGCAATGTTTTTGCTAAATAAAATTATGTGGTTCTCCGGGATCCAGCACCTTATCGTGGTGGAGAGGTTTGTGTGCCCTTATGATCCTGAGGGCTGTGTTGTCTGGAGCCAGGTGCTCCTGGTAGGGTCTCCCAAGGCAAAGTGGTCTCAGGTGAGGGGCCAGACTAAGAATGGTTCACAAAGATTCCATGAAAAAAACGGCAAGAGGAGGAGTTACCCTGCCCGGAGGAAGCCCGGGGCCCCCGTCTGGAGCCAGGCCCAGATGGAGGGCTCGTTGGCGAGCGCCTGGTGGCCGGGCTTGTCACGGAGCCCGGTCGGGCACAGCCCGAAGAAGCAACGTGACACCCCCCTCTACATCCCTTGGGCCCACCACCCATTGGAGAAACCGCAGGAGTCAGGTGTGCTGCCATATGGGTGGCAGTGAAGGCCGTGGGTCTCTACGGACCAGACCCGGGCAGCAAAGGCTAGTTCTAGGGACGTGGAACATTACCTCACTGGGGGGGAAGGAGCCGGAACTGGTGAGAGAGGTGGAGCGTTACCAGTTGGATCTGGTGGGGCTTACTTCGACACACAGTTGTGGCTCTGGATCCGTACTCCTGGATAGGGGATGGACTCTATTCTTCTCTGGAGTTTCCCATGGTGTGAGGCGATGGGTGGGTGTGGGGATACTCACAAGTCCCCGGCTGAGTGCCGCTATGTTGGAGTTTACCCCGGTGGACGAGAGGGTCGCCTCCCTTCGCCTACGGGTTGTGGGGGGGAAAACTCTGACTGTTGTCTGTGCATATGCACCGAACAGCAGTACAGAGTATTCAGCCTTCTTGGAGACCCTGAATGGAGTCCTGAATAGGGCCCCAGTAGGGGACTCCATAGTGATGCTGGGTGACTTCAACGCACACGTGGGAGATGACAGGGACACCTGGAAAGGCGTGATTGGGAGGAACGGCCTCCCCGATCTGAACACGAGTGGATGTTTGTTACTGGACTTCTGTGCTAGTCATGGATTATCTATAACAAACACCATATTCGAACATAAGGATGCTCATAAGTGTACGTGGTACCAGAGCACCCTAGGCCGAAGATCGATGATCGATTTTGTAATCGTGTCATCAGATCTGAGGCCTATATGTTTGACACTCGGGTGAAGAGAGGGGCAGAGCTGTCAACTGATCACCATCTGGTGGTGAGTTGGATCAGGGGGTGGGGAAAGACTCTGGACAGACCTGGGAAGCCCAAACGAGTAGTGCGGGTGAACTGGGAACGTTTGGAGGAGGTCCCTGTCCGCTAGATCTTCAACTCACACCTCCGGCGGAGTTTTTCAGGCATCCCTGCGGAGGTTGGGGACATTGAACCGGAGTGGGCAATGTTCAAAGCTTCCGTTGCCGAAGCCGCGGTGGAGAGCTGCGGCCTCAAGGTTTTAGGTGCCTCAAGGGGAGGTAACCCTCGAACACCGTGGTGGACACTGGTGGTCAAGGAAGCTGTCCGACTGAAGAAAGAGGCCTTCCGGGATTTGTTGTCCCGGAGGTCTCCGGAGGGAGTTGCAAGGTACCGACAGGCCCGAAGGGCTGCGGCCTCAGCCGTGAGGGAGGCAAAGCAGTGGGTGTGGGAAAAGTTCGGAGAAGCCATGGAGAAGGACTTTCGGTCCGCACCAAAGTGCTTCTGGAAAACCGTCCGCCACCTTAGGAGGGGAAAACGGGGAACCATCCAAGCTGTATACAGCAAAGATGGGACTCTGTTGACCTCAACCGAGGAGGTTATTGGGCGGTGGAAGGAACACTTTGAAGAACTCCTAAATCCCTACTCTATCCCTATGCTAGAGGCAGAGCTGGAGGCTGATGGGGGATCAGATTCTATTTCCCTGGGGGAGGTCACTGAGGTAGTCAAACAACTCCGCAGTGGCAAAGCCCCGGGGATTGATGAGATCCGACCAGAAATGCTGAAAGCTTTGGATGTGGAGGGGGTGTCATGGATGACACGCCTCTTCAACATCGCGTGGAAATCTGGGACAGTGCCTAAGGAGTGGCAGAACGGGGTGGTGGTTCCTCTCTTCAAAAAGGGGGACCAGAGAGTGTGTGCCAACTACAGGGGTATCACACTTCTCAGCCTCCCTGGTAAAGTTTACTCCAAGGTGCTGGAGAGGAGGGTGCGGCCGATTGTCGAACCTCAGATTGAAGAGGAACAATGCGGGTTCCGTCCTGGCCGTGGAACGACGGACCAGATCTTTACTCTCGCAAGGATTCTGGAGGGGGCCTGGGAGTATGCCCATCCGGTCTACATGTGTTTTGTGGATCTGGAGAAGGCGTATGACCGGGTCCCCCGGGAGAGACTGTGGGAGGTGCTTCGGGAGTATGGGGTGGGGGGGTCCCTTCTTAGGGCGATCCAATCCCTGTACGTCCGAAACGAGAGCTGTGTCCGGGTCCTCGGCACGAAGTCGAGCTCGTTCTATGTGGGGGTTGGTCTCCGCCAAGGCTGCGCTTTGTCACCAATCCTGTTTGTGGTATTCATGGACAGGATATCGAGACGTAGTCGGGGTGGGGAAGGTATGCGGTTCAGTGAGCTGGGGATCTCATCTCTACTTTTTGCAGATGATGTGGTCTTCATGTCATCATCGGTCCGTGACCTTCAGCTCTCACTGGACCGCTTGGCAGTCGAGTGTGAAGTGGCTGGGATGAGGATTAGCACCTCTAAATCTGAGGCCATGGTTCTCAGCAGGAAACCGATGGAGTGCGTACTCCGGGTGGGGAAGGAGGTATTGCCCCAAGTGAAGGAGTTCAAGTACCTCGTGGTCTTGTTCACGAGTGAGGGGACAATGGAGCGGGAGGTTGGCCGGAGAATCGGGGCAGCGGGGGCGGTATTGCATTCGCTCTATCGCACCGTTGTCATGAAAAGAGAGCTGAGCCGGAAGGCAAAGCTCTCGATCTACCGGTCAATTTTTGTTCCTACCCTCACCTATGGTTATGAAGGTTGGGTCATGACCGAAAGAACTAGGTCGCGAGTACAAGCGGCCGAAATGGGCTTCCTCAGAAGGGTGGCGGGCTTCTCCCTTAGAGATAGGGTGAGGAGCTCAGTCATCTGCGAGGAGCTCGGAGTAGAGTCGCTGCTCCTTTGCGTGGAAAGGAGTCAGTTGAGGTGGGGTGGGCATCTGGTAAGGATGCCCCCTGGGCGCCTCCCTAGGGAGGTGTTTCAGGCACGTCCAGCTGGGAGGAGGCCTCGGGGAAGACCCAGGACTAGGTGGAGAGATTACATCTCCACACTGGCCTGGGAACGCCTCGGGGTCCCCCAGTCAGAGCTGGTTAATGTGGCTCGGGATAGGGAAGTTTGGGGCCCCCTGCTGGAGCTGCTGCCCCCGCGACCCGACTTCGGATAAGCGGTTGAAGATGGATGGATGGATGGAAAATTATGTGGTTCATTACACGACTCAGGGCAGTTCCAAACTGCTAAAAACCCACCTCCCTCCCCTAAACATAATGTTTAGGGGATGAAGTAAATATGAGATGAAAAAAAAAAAAACATTTCTGAAGCAACTACATCAAGATGCAATGACACTGTAATATCTATAAAGTCTTAGAGTAATCATAGTGTAGTTTGAATAAATATGATTGTAAATTGTGTATTAAAATTAAAAAAATAAATGTCAATATTAGTTATTTATGTGCAGTTCAGATCATGGTTTAATATTAGTAAACTAACTAAGTGTTAATGTCCAGAGTTTATTTTAATATATATACAGTGAGGAAAATAAGTATTTGAACACCCTGCTATTTTGCAAGTTCTCCCACTTGGAAATCATGGAGAGGTCTGAAATTGTCATCGTAGGTGCATGTCCACTGTGAGACATAATCTAAAAAAAAAATCCAGAAATCACAATATATGATTTTTTAACTATTTATTTGTATGATACAGCTGCAAATAAGTATTTGAACACCTGTCTATCAGCTAGAATTCTGACCCTCAAAGACCTGTTAGTCTGCCTTTAAAATGTCCACCTCCACTCCATTTATTATCCTAAATTAGATGCACCTGTTTGAGGTCGTTAGCTGCATAAAGACACCTGTTCACCCCATACAATCAGTAAGAATCCAACTACTAACATGGCCAAGACCAAAGAGCTGTCCAAAGACACTAGAGACAAAATTGTACACCTCCACAAGGCTGGAAAGGGCTACGGGGAAATTGCCAAGCAGCTTGGTGAAAAAAGGTCCACTGTTGGAGCAATCATTAGAAAATGGAAGAAGCTAAACATGACTGTCAATCTCCCTCGGACTGAGGCTCCATGCAAGATCTCACCTCGTGGGGTCTCAATGATCCTAAGAAAGGTGAGAAATCAGCCCAGAACTACACGGGAGGAGCTGGTCAATGACCTGAAAAGAGCTGGGACCACCGTTTCCAAGGTTACTGTTGGTAATACACTAACACGTCATGGTTTGAAATCATGCATGGCACGGAAGGTTCCCCTGCTTAAACCAGCACATGTCAAGGCCCGTCTTAAGTTTGCCAATGACCATTTGGATGATCCAGAGGAGTCATGGGAGAAAGTCATGTGGTCAGATGAGACCAAAATAGAACTTTTTGGTCATAATTCCACTAACCGTGTTTGGAGGAAGAAGAATGATGGATACCATCCCAAGAACACCATCCCTACTGTGAAGCGTGGGGGTGGTAGCATCATGCTTTGGGGGTGTTTTTCTGCACATGGGACAGGGCGACTGCACTGTATTAAGGAGAGGATGACCGGGGCCATGTATTGCGAGATTTTGGGGAACAACCTCCTTCCCTCAGTTAGAGCATTGAAGATGGGTCGAGGCTGGGTCTTCCAACATGACAATGACCCGAAGCACACAGCCAGGATAACCAAGGAGTGGCTCTGTAAGAAGCATATCAAGGTTCTGGCGTGGCCTAGCCAGTCTCCAGACCTAAACCCAATAGAGAATCTTTGGAGGGAGCTCAAACTCCGTGTTTCTCAGTGACAGCCCAGAAACCTGACTGATCTAGAGAAGATCTGTGTGGAGGAGTGGGCCAAAATCCCTCCTGCAGTGTGTGCAAACCTGGTGAAAAACTACAGGAAACGTTTGACCTCTGTAATTGCAAACAAAGACTACTGTACCAAATATTAACATTAATTTTCTCAGGTGTTCAAATACTTATTTGCAGCTGTATCATACAAATAAATAGTTAAAAAATCATACATTGTGATTTCTGGATTTTTTTTTTAGATTATGTCTTTCACAGTGGACATGCACCTACGATGACAACTTCAGACCCCTCCATGATTTCTAAGTGGGAGAACTTGCAAAATAGCAGGGTGTTCAAATACTTATTTTCCTCACTGTATATATATATATATATATATATATATATATATATATATATATATTTTTTTTTTTTTTTATTTTTTTAACTAAGATTAATGACTAATGTCTTTGAAGTCCATACAGGATTAACTGCAGAAGTTTACATTGGTGCATTGCCCTTTTGTTAGTTGGCTGATAAAGGCTTTTGTTGACAATTAATTGATAGTCTATGTATTTAATTTCAAGAGTGTAGTCCATCAATAGACAAAGGTGATGCAGAAAGAGATCAATGAGGTGCAGGTCATTTTTGTGATGTTCGGTGGGGTCCATTCTATGTCCAAGGTTCAGGCAGTGGCATATGAAGTATCCGATGTCTTATCAGTTCATTCTCTGAAGTCCATTGTAAAAGACTGAAGTGATGTCTGGCTAGCACCAGCTGCATTTAGTCGTCATCACCAAGCAGGAATGGAGCTGGATCTGGCTGGCTCTGGTAGCCTCGGATATGAATCAAATATGTGAACAACTGTTTGGAAACAAATAGAATGATATTAGTGTAGATGTCATTAAATTTTATGCAGAGTTATAGATCATGATAAGGCACTTTTCCACTGCACGTTATGGTTTGGTTTGACTTGACTCTACCCGCTTTACTTTTCTGAGCTTGCTTTTCGACTATAGTTTAGTGCTGCCTCAACGTGGGTGGGATTGTAGGCTGATCATCATAGTTGCACCACCTCTACTGCCGTGACATCATCTTAAATGCGACACACACATTTCTGACCATAAACAATAACACAGCCGCTAGCTGTTAGCAACTAGTTCATTGTGCTGCATAAAACATTTGTTGCAAGGTGATTTTACAAGGTGCAAGGTGAGTGTAACAGTTGAATTGGCCTCGTTGTTTTAGAAGCAAGATTTCCAGTAGCTGGTCAACAAAATAAAGTGAAGCTTTCAAGCAGAGTATAGAGAAAATACCATCCTCCACCGTGGACTCCAACAACGTCGTGGCTGTGTCCAGGGCACTCTCCCTCCCATTGCTCGCCTGCCTAGATAGCGTCCATTTGGTCGAACCACTTCCACTTTTCCTTGATGGTTCTGTAGTCACTTCAAATGTTTTTTTTTTTTTACTTTTAACTTTTAACCCTACACTGTTGGTAGGTCCGGTGGTAGCCGTATGCGGCAACAGCTGAGACACTTCCTGAAAGACTTTTTCATTTTGCTTAATTTCATTCATCGTTAACATCTGCACCTCGTTTATTGATCACGACATAGTTTTGCGCACAGCCATTTCTTTTTACAATTCGAAAGTCGCATGAATAAATTATACTGCTATAGCTGTTCTCTCTGACCAATCAGTGATCTGCAGGGTTTTGACATCACATTTAGTATTGGCTCGGCTCGCTTGGAACCTCGACCGTGGTGGTACTAAAAAATTACCAGGTACCAGGTACTATTCACAGTAGAAAAACCCCAAAAAGCGAGCAGAGTCGAGTCGAGCAGAAAAGCCCCAATAGATGTTTCTGGTTCCGGCAGACCAAACTAATGCAGACTAATTGTAAATTGATGGATAAATTGGGTGTATGCCTGGCTAAATAAATGAGTCTTTTGTCTAAACTTAAACTGAGTGAGTGTGTCTGCATCCCGAACAGTGTTAGGGAGACTATTCCATATTTTAGAAGGATCTACCTCCTATTGTGGATTTTGATATTTTAGGAAATATTAACAAGCCAGAATTTTGTGATCATAATAAACATAATGGAATATAGCCTGTCAGAAGGTCACTTAAGTACTGTGGAGCTAGTTAACAGAATTTTAAAATGAATATGAAATTTAACAGGTAGCCAATGTAACGATCATAAAATGGGGCTAATATTTCTTGGTTCTAGTCAGCACTCTGGTAGCTACATTTTGAACCAATTGAAGCTTATTTATTGAACTTGCTGGACATCCTCCCAGTAATGCATTACAATAATCTAGTCTTGAGGTCATGAATGCATAAATTAGTTTTTTTGGCTTCAGCAACAGAGAACATGTGTTGAAAGTTAGCAATATTTCTGAGGAAGAATGCTGTTCTACAAACATTGGAAATTTGACTTTCAAAGGACTTTCAAAGGAATTTCTTTGCTGTAGATGATGAAGTAAAAGTACATCCATTGAAATTCAAATGACATTTTAGTTGCTTATTTTTAGAGGTCTTTGGTCCAATAATTAGTACCTCTGAAATTTCTGGCCATCCAATCTTTGATTTCATTGATGCACTCTATTAATTTGGAGAATTGTGACTTTTCGTTGGGTTTAGAAGAAATATAAAGTTGGGTATGTATGCCGCTGAGACGTCACCCAAAGCCCTGCTGCGGGGGCTCTAAAGCCGGAACCAAAGTGTTTGTGCTGCTCGCTGTACTAGCCACATCCGAAACAGTATTTACCGGCTTCTCTTTCTCACTGACCTCCACTATTGTTTGGATGTGTGTCTCTAACTCATTAACCTTCTCTGTCACTACATGTTAAAAATCAATTCCACTTTGGAGGAAATTTATGGGATTTTTACTTCTGGAACCCAACTGTTGTACTTTATTGTAGACAACACGCTGTTCACTATTTTTTAAAACAGTGCAAGAATGAGAGAAAGTATCACACACGGAAAATGTGTTCAGAATTATAAGCAGCATAACAAAACAAAGGCGTATTTACTAAGGCGTAATTTGTCTAGAGTAGCATTTTGCAAGGTTATGTCCACGCTGAGACAGACTTCAATATTGGTGGAGTAGAAGTGACCCAAACGGCATGCAAGCAGACAAAGCCCTGAAAATAACTCCTCTCTCATAGTGTGACTGAAGCCCACAAAGACTCAAGATGGCCGACACACTGACCATGTGCAAGTGCTATGTGTGTGGGCTTGTCTTTCTAGTCATCGCCTGGTCCCTTTGAGTGGATTTGGCATGGCAAGAGAGAGTTACAGATGGCAAGAACGGCATCCATGATGAACACACACACACACACACATACAGGCTGGTATGGTGATACACACATTTATTTAAATTCTTCATTTGCAGTGCCTTGTTCTGCCCAACATACAGGCACGAAAACTCACATGCATGATGCGCCTTTATCAACACCCCCACACAGACAGAACACTCACTATGCCTCCACACACGCTGCTTGATGGCTCTTTGTTTTAAGTAATTATCTTTCAGCAGAGTTGCTAAATTTCCTTACTTTGATATGGTGTGTGTGTGTTTGTGTGTGCATAAGAAGAGCTCTGCTTTAGAGTTGTTGTTTTTTTCATACATAAAAAATAAACCTGTCCATTAAATTCTGCCAGTTTCTATTCCAAATGATTTTACAGGTTAAATATCCATGAAAAATGGAGGTCAATTGACCAGTGCAACAAATAGCTTCAATAATATACCTACCTTTTTTCCTATATGCGAAAGTGTTCCAGAGCTCATAACTGAAGCCAGTTTTCGTTTTCCAGTCACAGTATTTTTTACTTTTATTGTGTATGTTTTAACAGATTGTAAAGGAATTAATGGAAAGGAGGAGGCGAGAACCGGCTTGACAATATAAATAATAGTTTAATAAAGAACTGACACCAAAAAGACAAACACACAAAGGTGTCGGACAGCTGTGCGTAAACCACACTTTCTCTGTCACACTGCAGTCTACAGTCGGCCTTTATCACTCTCTGAGGCTTAATTAGCCTGATTAGGGTTTGTAAAATCACGACCCGGCCCCGCCTTCTGCCTTGTCACATTCCTCCCTCGTTCTCTCAGGCCAGGGAGCCCCCGACATGATGTACATCCCCCCCCCTCTTTCCCTGGGGAGGGGCGTGCTTGCCACCCCGTCTGCTGGCAGGTCATCCCCGTCTACCTGGATGAGGGTGGGGACAAGCACCTATCATGCCAAATTAGCAAAAACTTTTTAAAAAAGAGAGGGAAAGGCAAACACAGAGTGGCAGTGGGAGAGAGAGAGGAGAGAGAGAGGGGAAAAAAACACTTACTCGGCGGTTCTCCGATACGCCGTAGCTTGGTCCTAGGCCACTCCTCCAACCTCCAACAGACGAAAGCCACGCCTCCTCGGACGGATCGGAGGCAGTCTTCCGGCCCCTGGGGACAGAATGTCCTGTCGTGTTCTTAGGGAACAGAAGGGTCTCCCCCGCCCCTGGCAGCGGTTCTCCTGCTCCAGGTCGTCGGCCAGGAGCCCCTCCCTGCTCGTAGTCGGTGGTTTCATACCCAGCCACATTTCAGCAGCTGGTAGGGGTCTCCCCCGCCCCTGGTAGTGGCACTGACCGCTCCAGGCGGTCGGCTAGGAGCCCCTTCACTCCTTGCGGTCGGCGGCTGTTCTTCCTCTTCCAGGCGACCAGGCTCCTCCTTCCCCCGACAGATGGCAACGGCTGCTCCATTGGGGTAGATGGTAGTGGCGAGAACCCCACTATGGCGTATCCCTCCTCCTTCCACCAGTGTAAAGGGATTAAGGGAAAGGAGGAGGCGAGAACCAGCTTGACAATATAAATTATATTTTTTTATATAAAACTGAACCAAAAGGCACAAACACAGCCCATAAACGCTCTCTCTGTCTTGCATCACCGTCCGCAGTCGGCCTTTATCCTTCTCGGAGGCTTGATTAGCCTGATAAGGGGCTGAGTGTGTAGCATCATGTCCCGGCCCCACCCTCTGCCCTGTCACACAGATAATGTGATGTTTAGTGTGCTAAATTTGTAAAAACTTCCACTACATTTGATAGTGCCACTACTTTACAGAGTTGCGTTGGCCATCTTTTGACAGCGCCTTACTTAAGTAGGCAGATAAAGCGAATGTTGATATTATTAACTACGAATTGTTGTGATAGCTAACCGCTGCACAAATTGAGCCTGAACTAATTTTTTTTTTTACAATCGTTGTTGTTCTCCATATGGATTGCTTGTTTCAGTAGTTTTTGCATTGCTTCTTATGGAGACTGGAACTAGAAAACAGTCTAGCGTCAATCATCATGGTGCAACCCAGTGGTTGGTCAGGATAACTGTAGATGGGTCTTCCACAACTTTTTATTTCATTTTATAGCGGTACACTAAGTTATAGTCAAGGATTCGGGTACCTTAATACAGTTAAGTTATCACATGGTATTACCTTATTGACAAAAATGAAACCTTAAAAGTTGTGATTTGCTGAGGAAAGACATGCTGTTACTAATTGGACTTAAGATTTTTGGCTGGCAGATGATAAATATGGGGGGGAAACTTCCATTGAAGAAGGGATCCTAAGGACAAAAATATCATCAAGATTGAGGGATGGGCTCTTTTGACTTTACTTAAGCCAATAAGCAACTACCTAGCAACACCTTAGCAACCACAGAGAACAACCAAGCAACCACCCCACAAGATCATCATAACAGTAAGATGGTTCTGCACAATTAATTTTTTCTTCTTTGAAAAACATACTTTGCTAGAGATATCATGTTAATCTTGACATCTCTTTAAAAATAATTAATTTGTTTAAAGATTAACGTATTGCCCTAAGGAAACTAATGATAATTATCATTCTAACTCATTCTGTTCAAACAGATGAGCCAAATTAATATGCCATTTTCCCATTTAGCCACTCAATATGCGTAGAGGGAAGCCCAGTAGAAGAGGAACATTTCTTGTGACTCTACGGAGGCCTGGCAAGACCATAAAGCAGGGGTCCTAATGAGTACACAGGATAAATCAGAGACCCACAGAGCCACTGACTGCTGCTTGTCAAACACAGCCTGAGGGGGGAAGGTTTGGATTTCAGCCAGTCTTTTGTGCTTGGACAATTTCCAGGAATCCCTCACCGTGCCATATTTCAGTACATGGAGCAATGTTTAGTGTAAATTGATGATAGAGATATACCATGTTCATAAATGATACTTGTTATTTTTTTTATAGCCCTAACGTAAAACAAATGTGGACACAGTTTGTTAATTAAATCATCCAATATTAAGAGCAGGTAGGAAGTCGACGGGGCTTTAGAAAATGGCAGAGCAAAGCATGACTCTCATCATCAAAGAATGTGAAACTCAAAATTTGGTGTTAAGAACCAACTTCAGTCAAATTTGCATCAGTATCACACGGCATCTGATAGTAGCAATAACAGAAAAATTAAATGTTCTTTGTGTACACTTATTGCCAATTTGTATGGCTTTTTCTCAAACAAATACAGGGTTGTGAGAATGTAACAGTCGGTAAGAAAATCAATGAACATGGAGGAAATATTTAGCGGGAGCGTTCGGTGCAGGATTGAAACTTGCAGGAATGGGCAGGATAGAAAAAACAGTCCTGTGCAAACCTCTACATTGTTGTACTAACAAACTCTAGACCGCTGTCAAATGCAACTCCTCTTATGCCCACAAAATGACAGAAAATAAGGTTATGCAGTTAATTTCTTGACTGCTCCCCCTAACCCAAACCCTAAACCTAAATATCAGTGGAGTACAAATGTAATTTTACTCCAGAAAGGCATCCTCTGAATCATACTCACCATTGTTTATTTGAACCTGATTACTTCCTGGTCCCCAAGGTACCAGAACTCATGTCTCTGATGTTGCGCTAGAGGGTAATGTGTTCACACTTGAATTGATGCAAAAATGTGTGATGCGTGATAGCACTTGTCAGTAGTTTATCTTAATGGGGGTTGATTTCAGGATACATGAGCTTTCGGTAGCAACATGCTGATTTTCCCTTTGATCATGTTGCAGTAAACTGGAGAATCTGAGCACAACTTGAGACATTGTTTGATATCTCTTGAAACTTTAGAGATACATGAGAGATTACTTGGGTCTTTCCTTCAGGAGACAAATGAGAAGCAGGAGACTTCAGCAAAAGTCTTGATACAGTATGCTCTGCAAATAATCTCACTGCTGTCTAGAAGAAACAATTGAGTTGGTCATTTGTAATTTATTTCCCAATGAGAATGGAGTTCTAACGTCAGCCGAAAAATTCTGCAAAGTATCTGTTAATCGACAATAGTATTACAGTTCATTTCATGTCCAGTTACAGTTTGAGTGATTTTGCTCTGGAACTATGTAGTATACTAAAATCTTAACTGAGTACACTTCACAAAGCACTATCAACATTATAAACCTTGCTATTTTATCAAGCATTAAGAGAGCAGTGAAAATTATGTTCAGTCTCCTAACACATAGATCTCACATGTTTTTCAAGCATAATTTGTGTGCAAAGGGAAAGATGGCAGTAATACTGGAAGAATGAAGCCATCACTCGAGTCTAGCAGCCTGGTGATGCACAAATGTAAGAGTGAAAAAATATGTGAGAGAGGGAGAGAAGAGAGAAAGATGTGTGTGTTGGGAGTGCATGGACAGAATGGTAAGTAAGGAGTATGTGTGGTGGACACACACACAAATGCACAGATGGCTTGTGTAGTCCCTCTGAAAGCTTACAAAATCAGTGCTGGAGGTCGACAATAAAGCGCAGTGTGGCAGAAGTGCACAGACCGACAGAAACAATAGTAAACGAGCCTCAAAATTACATTATGATTATTGCTTTGCATTGTATTGCTATACATTTCAAGCAGGTGTGTGCGGGGTAATTTTCCTGAATATTTTGCAACATTACCCATGGGAAATCGAGATGTCATTGCTGAATGAACCCTGACATCAACCCCATTCTGCCGTGTTAGTAACAAGCATCTGATCTCCCATCAGACATTTCTGCATCAGTTCAAATGTATTTTCCTTTTTGTGTGGCAGTTCTGATAACAAGTTCTAAATGGGTTCTGGTGGAAACCTATGGAAACCAGGAAGTAATCTTGTTCACGTAATCAATGATGAGTGCAATTCAGAGGTTGAATTTTCCCACTGAGATTAAATTTTGTACTCCTCTGACAGTTAGGTTTAGGGTTTGGGTAAGGGCGTATGGTCAATAAAATATGCATTCCTGTTGATTGTGCTATATGGCTAAAAACTAGAAATACAACGTGCTTTTGCTGCCAATCTGTGGACATATTTACCTGGAAAATGGAGCCTACACATGCGTTCAACAACACTTTCAGCTTCGGCCACTGGTGGCGCATTGATTTGAATTTCGGAAAGTACAGACCAATTTAGGCTTAAAGCTGCACTACGTAACTTTGTGCTCTCTAGCGACATATGTGGCTGAAACTTAAAATTGCAAACAATTTGCGGTACACTACTGTACATCAGTTGCTTCGGCACTGCTCTTCTGGCGAAGGAATCTCATGACTTAAGCTTACCAAGACATTGCCTGTGTGTGAACATGACTAGGTCAAATCATGAGTCAAATTATGTCATATGAGTCATAACGTGCTATTTACATGCTTTTATTAAGAAATACTATTAAACATTTAAACTGAAATATAATTTGCTTTTATGAAGATAAACAACACTCTTATTTACATATTATGTATAAAATAATTTTACACTTATATCACTTTTCTGACACTACACTCAAAGGGCTTTTACATAGATAATAAGGTATATATAACCAGTATATTTTAATATGGTATTCTAGTGTTTTATCTATTATAAATGTTTGTATTGTGCTACACTTATCAGAGGTGAAACTTGTGAAATGGCTGATACGAGTTCAATGGAAGACTTTATTATTTTATATTACATTGTACAGCCTCAGTTGATATTGCAAGTGAACCGTAATACTACAATAGTATGTCTATGCAATGCACACAATAACAGGGAGCAACACCATGAACTAAAAAGTTTCACGAGGCGGAACACAAGACAGCCAGTACATCTTTACAGTGTTGGAAAAGACATGGTGACATGATGTGATAACTCAAAGATGAAAAACATAAGCCAGAAATTTCGCGCAAAATCTGACCCGACAGCTAAAAATACAAATAATATTTATAGGCTTACCATAGTGAATCGGGGTAAGGTAAGGACATTGTTTTGAACACTTATTGCGTATGTACTCAATCAATAATGGATAAAAAAATCAAAAATCGTATGTAGTGCAGCTTTAAGAAATTTCGACCTACTATTGTCGAATTCATAGTGGTAATTTGAAAACCACTGTAAACAAGATTTGAGACATGATCTCATGTACAGTGGATATAAGGATATAAACAGTCATTGGGGTAACAGTTTAAAACAAAATTTTTACATTTTTTGAAGAAAATTTGAGTGATGCTTGCCAAAAATAGTCCAGGTAGGGTGTTGTGGGTGGTTACCAGGACATTGCAGTTGCTACGGTGTTTTAAAGGAATTGTTCACCCAAAAATGAAACTTCTCTCATCATTTTCTCACCATCATTCCATCCCAGGTGTGTAAGACTCTCTTTATTCTGCAGAAAATAAATTAAGATTTTTAGAAGAATTTGTCAGCTCTTTTGGTCCATACAATACAAGTGAATGGGTGCCAAACTTTTGAAGCGCCAAAAATCACATAAATCATCATAAAAGTAATCCATAAGACTCCAGTGGTTAAATCAATACCTTCAGTAGTGATATGATATGTGTAGGTGAGAAAAAGATCACTTTCAAATTATATTTTATTATATTTTTGGTGATTCATAACTCAAATATTGATCTGTTTCTCACCCACACCTATCATATCACTAAAATTATGGATTAAAACACTATTTAATCCTGATGCCTTTATGTGCTTTTGGAGCTACAAAGGTCTGATCAACATTCACTTGCATTGTATAGACCTACAGAGCTGAAATATTCTTCTAAAAATCATAATTTGTGTTCTGCAGAAGAAAGAGAGTCTTACACACCTGGGATGGCATGAGGATGAGTAAATGATGAGAGAATTTTCTATCCCTACAAGTGTTGTCAGTGTGTTACTATGCGGTTTTTCTAGGTGGTTTCTAGGCCATTGATAGGTGGTTGCTTACTGGTTCAAGTCAAAAAAGCTTACTCTATAGTCTCTATGATAATCTGCTCAATAGAAATGGCTATGGTCCCTGCTTCAATGCAAATTCAAGAGATTTTTAACCTGTTTTATTGTCCGCTTGGCATAAGTCCGATCAATACGAACAGTATTAACACACTCTCCTCAAAAATCCACAGGATGTGAGGTATCATTCATGTCTGTAGCACAAGAATAGACATGAAACGCACTGAAATGTAATACTCAGGGTTACTCAGGGTTAGCAGTTGTGGCAAAAAGCCCCCGAACTTCTAAAACTGAATGAAAAAAGATAAAAAGAAGAAAATGTAATTCAAATTGACATCTGTCATTTGTGTTTAGCTTTGTATATCTTTGTTCCCAAAATGTATTTTCTCAACAGTTCTTAGTAGTTTCTCTTAAACTCACATAGAGAGCAAAGTTTTCACAAGACAATAGATATGATATGCTTTAATCTGAAGTATTTTCAAGTGTTATTAAGAATAATTGCCTTATCATTTAGACTGATGTTGAGGTGCGAGGTGTTGATGTGCAGTGTGGGTACTGCAATTATTTAAACCAGCATGACCTTCAACTTTTTTTAGTCCTTATCTTTCTGTGAACGCAGTAGAACTTCGTTCCGGCAAGCTACTGTAGCTCACCGTCTCCTAACACCCCCCCCACAGACACACACATATACAGCCTAATGCAAGACACTCTTTAGAGTTTAATTAGAAGCCTCTGTGTTGCTTTAAGAAATATCTGTAAAGGAGAGAGTGTGGGAGGAGGCTAATTGGTTCATGGTGCTAATTCAGCTCTGACTCTCATTGATTCTCAAAAACTGTGTATGTGGCAATGGCCGTATTAGGATGTGAAGAATAGAGAAAGAGAATGATTGGCCCAAAAGGACAAAACGATACTCCCAAAACTCATTTGTGCTGAACAACTACACCTCTCACCTATTTCAGATTACACATCAGCTAGCTGTCAATTAGCAGAGCAGCCCGACCATCTGTGAATCAACATCAGCCCAATCGCAGTCTTTAAGTACCTAACCTCCTATGTGTTTGAACATGGGATGTGCAAAATATGTCAGAGACAAATTTAAATGGCTACGTTCCAAATGAGGTGCACTATAAGGGTAAATGTCCCTCCCACTTCAGCTGTCTCCTTCCCATGAATGCGATTTCATCAATCAAGTCAACATGAAATCAAAATGGACTGCACATTCCTAGTCTTTCTGTGAATGATTTATCAGTGTATATAATGTGCTCTACCTCTGAAAAGTCACCAGGCCCTCTGATTATTCAACAAGATGGTAGAGTTTTAACCTTGTGCGACCCTGCGTTCTCATTTGTCTTCGCTGTATGCTATGTGTAATTTGATTTCATTTAAATGGACTGATCTCAGTTCAGGATACTCTGGACTGTCATTAAAATGCACTGAGTCACGTGAAAAACAACATGGCTCCGATCTCAGCTGAGTTTGTCTTTGGGAGCAACGCCAACAATACTATATCTGGTCAGAAACCTCAATAGATTTTACATTGAAACCTGCTTGAGTCAAAAGATTAGAGTCTCTAGTTTCATGCTATATGCCATCTTGGAAATTTCACACGCTATTGAACACGATCACAGAAGTGAACTATAGGGCTATTTTTTCCTTAGAAATCCTATATTTACTGTGTATTATATCATTGAGAATCTAGATGGAAAATTTTGCTTCCAGAGGCTGTATATGGAGGTAGGATTTAAATAAGTTGCATGCCGAACTGTTCTGAGACCAGTGCAGACAGACAGCACACTAAACAGGGAGCAAGAGAGCATCCAACATTAGCCAAGTGCATTTACTGCAAACTTCTGGTCAAAAGTTCAGTTGCAGGCTGCAGATGATATTTGGACCACTCAAAATATTTGGCAGACATGTGACAATGGTAATCAGTATATAGATTCAGAATTTAAAATGATACATTTTATTTTAACATGATTGACAGTGATTGGACGATGCTGGCTATTACTTTGAATCAGAAATAATTATGATAATTTCTGATTGGTAAAATGCTTCAATACTGGCTGTCAACTGTTTGTTTGACAGCAAAGAGAGAACATTAAGATTGTGCTACCAAAGTAGAAAAAATAACATTGTTACTGAAAGTAAAATCAAGTCAAATAAAGTTTATTTGTTATTTGTGCTTTTCCCAATACACATTGGTCCAAAGCAGCTTTACAGAAATCAGCTGTTATGTCTGCATTGTCTCCAAAACATGAATAACCAACACTCCTGAAAACATAATAAACAATCTGATTAAAAGATGACTTTCTATAGCTTGGTATTATTTCAAATTTCACAACTTAGTCCCGCTGTTCCCATATGATGACATACATTTTTAGAAAAACTATTTGCTCTTATATAGAATATATATATTTTGCATGTTTAGTTGGGGCTACTAGTTAATCAAATAAAAAAGGGAAATGGGAAATGCACTCGCCAGGCGTCAGTTCAGGTCTACGGAGTTTAACTTTATGCTCTGTCCATTAAAGATAAATCATTTTGGTGAAGTAATAAATAAGTGAGCATTGGCCAAAACATTTATTGCGTCGGTAAATCTGGTAATATTTTACAAACCTCTGTCTTTTAGGTAGCTATATAGCAGTTGAAGTACAAGTTAAATAGTAACTCATCTACTTAGTTAGCTAATGTTAGCTTGCTATCCTGAATGGGAATGTTAACCAAACAGTCTATTCAATATTTTTTATGTATTTATCAAGCTAGCTTGACAGGAGCGGTGTCCGAAATCACCCCATCCACCAAACTTGTTCCCCACATGTGTTCACAAATTTTTTTATCCCACAATGCACTTTGATTTAGAGTATTCTGGCGATGTAAACTTGAGGACATTCTTGCCCATATTCCACCTCGGGGAAGATGAGCTGGGAGAGCTAATGGGTTAGCGAAAGAGAGATAGAGAGCATGTGAGGCAGTTTACAGCTTACTTAATTACTGCAATCTTTTGTGGGTAACGTATTTGTCAAGTCAATTGATGTTTTGTTTCTGCTAACTGTAGTATTGTATTGTTGTCATATGAGAGTGTTTAATATATATATATATGTATATGTATGTATATATATTTTATATGTATGAATATATATATTATTATTACTATCTAAAGTAATGTTCAAGAAAGATAATTTACGTGACGAAGTTATTTCTACAACAGCTCTGGCTCTCTCGGTGTATAACTCAGAGTCTGAATTAATTTAGTTCACTGCTTGCTAATGTAGTACACTAACTATTAGATAGAAAATACTGAATGTGTGAACGAGACCAAAAAGGCTATTTGATATGTTTGTATCTATTTAATTAGCTAACGTTAGATAGTTAGCCTGACTGGCAGCATAAACTAAACAGGCTACTTGATATATTTGTGTCTTTTTAATTAGCTTAAGTTAAATAGATAGTTTGACAGGGAATGTTAACCACACAGGCTATTTCACAGATGCATTGCTGGGCTGGAATAGATAAGGTGCGTAGCCCTCATTCCATATGATTTTGTCTATTTATTTATCTAATGTTAGCTAGCTAGCCTTACTGGGAACATTAACCACATCCTTACAAAAAATTTAGAGTTCTGATAAACTTGCCCCAAACTTACTGCACACTTGCCGCAAATTTGCCACTCATTATTTTCACATGCAAATGAGTTTGCAATTCACCACAAATATTTGCCAGAAGTTTGCAGCTCTTAAAAGTTAGTTAGTGGTGAACCTGAAGGGACAATGGCGACAATGAAGAGTTTGCTGCAAAGTTAATTTGCATGTGAATGTAATGAGCACCTAATTTGTGACATATTGTGGCAAGTTTGCCAGAACTCTCGAGGGAACAGGCTATTCGATATGTTTATGTCTATTAGTTTGCTAATGTAAGCTAGCTAGCCTGACTGGAAAAGCTAACCAAACAGACTATTGTATAGCCATTTTTGGGTCTAATTTAATGGAAAACTATGTCAGTAATGCAGAAGAATTTTTAGCAGCTTCCAAAGACGTAGCTGGGTGTTGTCGAAGGATACAGAGTGGTGGTGGCAGTGTGTGTACATTCATAGAAAACAATGGTTTCACATTTTTGATGCTGGACATAGTCCACTTGCAACGTCTCTTCGGGGCAACAGGGTTACATGGAAAGACTAGCTCTTTCAGTTCTGTTCATCTCATTGTTTAAGACGGTTGGACTTCCTGTCTCCAGCAGCATACAACACGTCCAACTCATGGAGGTCATTGTGAGGAAGTGGATGCTCTTGAGCTTCAAAGAGAAATTTGGACCTTGGCGACTGTTCTACTGAGAAGAAACAGACTTCTTGCATGAATTATTCAGTGTTTGGAAGATACTGGGTGGTGTTCACTGTGAGCATACAGATCGCCAACTGAAAATCCCCGCAATGTATTGTGTGTGAATAATTTTTTCTTTACTGATTATTAGGTGTAAGAAGAGCATTTATTTTCAGTCTCACATCACTTTCTTCGTTACGTTTGTGCAGAATAGAAAAGAAAAAACAATAATTTATTTCTTTCACAAAAAAGAATACAGCCAGTCCTGGCAGTAGTTCAGGGGAGGAGTGTGACCGCTGTGGCCAGGCTCCCTGCTGATTTCCTGACAAACCTAGCATTATAAGACAATTACTATTCACTGTGTAAGTTTCTCCAACTGTATTCTTAAATACTGGGTGATTGTGCACCCAGATGCACTGCAGACAAGACAGAGAGTTTTAAGAAAAATATAAACCCATTCGAAAGGGGAAATCAAAAGAGATCGCTTTAATATCTCAATTGTTTCTCCTAGACACCAAGATTTCTCAAACTGTGCTCACATTTCCCAAGATACTTAAGTCTGCAATCAAAGTCAGAGATTTAAATATAAACTCAAATATTTCTCATCAAATTCTTCCAAATCCACATGATTTTAGCTATGCTATCCACATTCCTTTTAGCTTGAAACTATAACTGTATGCCAATAATCTCTCAAATGCCTATTTTTGGTTCTCCCAAGGCAATTTAGAAGAAACATCTACTTAATTTGAGAACTCTATTAAGTCTCTTGTGCTGTGAAATATCAACCTCTGAGCAATAATTGTTTTCTCTGAGGATTAAGAATGAGAAAGATGTTTCCATATTTCTTCAACATGTTAGCAATTTTTTTTTTTACACTTGGAGCCTTAAATAAACACAATTCAACTGAGAAAATGTTTAACCTTAATTTTAAGGAAGTTAGGGCACTGACAATGTGTATTAGTGTCTTATAAGGACGTTTTGTTAGGGCATACTCTGATAAACTAGTAATGCAACAAAGATAAAACTGGGACATGCCATCCAAATTTGAGCACTTCAGGGACACCAATGACAGAAACTAGGAGATGTTTTTTGAGACATTCCCATTTGACCAAAAAATCCATCAAAATCATAAAGTGTCTTGTCTATTTAAGGAAGAAATGGCATACTGGAGTAAGTAAAGTTCCTCTGGTGCCTTCTGATCCTAGTGGCTTCGATAACGCTGTGATGCTGTAGTAAAATGACAATTGCAACTAAACATTACTCTAAGGAGCTTACATAATATCAGTACAAGAATTTCCTTTGCACTGTTTTCCACCAGGTCTGCATACATCCATGTAACCTCTACTGCGTGTTACCTTGTGAGATTTTCCTTTGATTTGGTTCCTTAGGTTTGTTCAGCTCAATGCCTGCTACACTGTTAATGAACCTAAGAATATCCAGTTTCTCCTCTAGAGTCCTGTGCCCTGTTCAAACACCCACCTAAACCAACAAGAAAGTTCACATGAGTCATCTCTCTGCAAACACCCGATGACATGGTTTGCTGAGAGAAAAGTGCAATTTCTCCTAGATGTATTAGTATTGTTAATATACAGAGCTGTATAGAAGGAAACTTTTAGAATCTACAGAACAACGTTTTATGTTGGTTAGTGTTGTTTAGTTTTGAACTCGATATATTGCTAACGAATGTCCCAGTACCCTGCAATTCTGCCGAGATACTGACAATCGACATCTCCTATCAGACATTTTTACTTCAGTTCAAGCGTGTGTACATTTTCCTGTGGCACTTACTGATAGTAGCCTTGTGAGCAGCCTTGGAGACACAGGTTCTGGTCTCATGAAAAACAGGAAATAATTGAGTTCACAATCCAAATTTTCTTTTCCATCATTAGGCAGAACAGTTATCGTTGCTTAATCATGCCATTCCATACCAATCTGGGCTTGTTGGCACTGTTACAGTTTCTTTTATCCAGTATGGTGCTGCGAAATCAGGATTACAATGGACTGATTGGGCAAGTGACCAATCGTCAGTCGCCACGTACTAAAAGAATTCCACCAGCAAAGTTGACTGCGAGAACTTTCGACCTACTGTCGCCAAATTCACAGTTAGACCAGCCTAGGAAAAAATCCCAAAAGAAGCAAAGAAAAGAAACTCCACCCCTAGCAAGCATCTTATTGCCATATGGTGAATCTTTCCTTTTAAAAGTGGAAAGCTGCACTTTTCGACCTTGAACTCAATTACTCAACTTTTGTCTTGCATCAATGAGTTTGATTTTCATCATTCTAATTCCATCCTTCTCATCCTCATCCGTAACTCCTCTCCCTCCCTCCACAGACAGCTCTTCAGAAGTAGGTCGTGAGTGGAAGCCCCTTTCATATGCACAGTTTGCAGGCCCAGCTACTGTACGTTGTTCCCAGAAGGGCCTATTATCAGTGACAACAGGCTCCGGTGTAAAGGATTTGCAGAGCAGAGCAGAATCAGACAGCAGATCCCAGTGCTAGCTCAGTTATTAATGCTGCTTATCTCCGAAAGACCCACCACTGCAGCCGCCAAAACATCAAAGGGCATACAGTATGTGATGTCACAAACCCCACTGCTACAAGAGCCTGTGTAGACTGCATTTTGGGTGATCTGATCACAAGTGGATAGGTAAGATGCAACGCCATTCACACCTACTCATAATGCCTCTCTTTTCGCTGCTGTTCAAATGCTTTTGGACGGATGATCATTTACACTACGAGCCAAATATTGTCACATGTGTTTTCTACCACTTTCAACCACTTCTGAATGTGGTTAAAGTAGACAAATCCAAAACATGTTTTGTGTAGACCTTTTTCAAATGGATTGCCCCAAAATCATCATTGTCAATTGTCATTTTTTGATGAACAATCTTTTTAGTAAGTACTAAAAAGAGGAGTGAAAACTGTATTTAGCTGCAACCTGCATATGGCTATAAGTGTTTTTGCCTGTTTAAGGCAAGTTGCTTACACTCTGAAATCTGTGGTATATACAGTATATCACAGCAGTGTTTAACGCAGTTAATTTCTTTGCAGCTACATGTGATAATTACTCTTTAGAATAAGAAAAGCTAATTCTGTTTGAACTGAATTATGTTAATTAACTTAATTGCATTTGAACCTGTCATGTGACATTCTATCCCACTTCATTTATAAATTGTTGACTTTCAAACTGCTAACATTGTAATTTTTCTTTCTCTCTTTTCAAAAGTAGAAATTATCGCCCAAGCTTTTGACCTATCCTGAGAACAAAAGCCTCACAAAAGGCCAGAGGCCTCCAATAACCATAATTTTTCTCCAATAATGGTGCGCAGTTGTTGAGAAGTGGTTATTATTCTGACAGACAAGTCAACCTCAGAACGCAGATGTTGGCTCTCCTCTCCCGTCTGTTGGGTTGTCTGAGAGGCAACAATGTGGCAAGAACAGCTCAAGTCAATTAGCTAAAAGAGAGATAATGATGAGAATAATGATGGTGATGGTGGTAACAATGACATGTTGACAATGGCAATGAAAGAGTGGGACAGCATTGAGAAACAGAGTATATTTTCTTTTAAAACCAACAGATTCCACTCTTTAGTTAGAAATGACCAATCATTTCAGCAATTCAATCGTTCCTTTTATTTTTTTTATTCTGCCAGTTTGCAGTTTTTTGTCAGGTATTATGATGGATCCAAGCATGGCTTACTGTTCTGCTAGGCCCTGGGGCACCCCCTCATGTTGCTATTGTAATTTGTAATTCTTAAATAATGAAAAATAATAACACTAATGTAAAAATATAAAGCTACAAATACAATAAATGTATACATAGGTATAAGTTTCAATTACGATAAAGAACACATAATGTGTGTAATAGAGCCTGATCCCATGAAAATCATGTGACTGTGGTGACATTTTTACAGAAGATTTTACGTGGCTCCTTACACAAATTGCAGCAGTACCATGGTAAAATGTCACCACTGAGTGTTGTTAAAAACGAGATACATTTTCTTGCAAACAGATAAGGAATTTAAAGGGTTATTTCAGGATTTAGCATTAAGCTTTGTATCAGTAGAAAACCAGTAGTATTTTCGAATTACCGAGCTCCCCCCCCTCCCCTCATATCCCCCTGAGATGAGAGATTTATGTATTTTTAGTCTGGAAAAAATACTCCGAAGACGCAAAAATCGTCATTTTGCGTCATTGGAGGATTTTTGGGCCAGAGGCTTAAAACTACAGCCAGTATTCCGCATGTTTTCACCACGCTCATATGGGGCGGGATCTCACTCACAGAATGTGAAGACAGTGTCAGCCATCTTTCTGTAGAAGCTAAGAAAACAGGCTCTTGCTCTGTGTAGAAAGTTTGTATACAAGTAGGCTAATCACGATGTCGGAAGGTAGTTTTGAAGTTGAAATGGCAAAAGGGGATTTCGAAGATCTGTTGCGAGAATCTGATGCTCGCGGCTATTTGTACGAGCCGCAATACAGCGATGAACAGTTGCGGGAGATGGAGGAACAAGAGGCGGCCGGAGCAGCTGCTGTAGCAGGGGAGCAAGACCTGCTTGGCAGGCAGGAGGAAGAGCCCGGCCAGACTCGAGTTGGGGCGGACTGGTGGTGTCAGTGCTCTCGCTGTGCATCTATGGAAACAGATAGAGAGTCCTATTGCTGTCGCGAATTTCAGCGATGCCATTTTCTTCTGGATGAGATCGCTGAATCCGCTGATGAAACAGCACCGCTAACTTGAGCATGTATAACTGAGCACCCAAGTTTTGTACCACACATGGACAGGGGAGTCCTGGAAACTTATTTTAGGATCCCGAAGATAAATTGGAAACGCCAGCCAAAGCCCGCAGGGACAAACGGACGGCTTAGTGTAAAGTGAGTATTTTGTTTGTTTTTCTTTTTGTTACTAAGACGTCATGTACAGAGTTTGGACACCCGGAATTATCATAATGTTCTTCCCGCGTAGTCAGTCAATTTATCAACTAACTCACGATTTATAGAGTCACGATGTATCAAAGCAAGCCTAGTTGTATCAAATTTTCAGATACTGCCGCCTGTAACAGGTAGGCGTGGTTTGGGAGTGGCCTCGTAAGGGCAGCAAAGCAAGTGCATTCTGGGAGTTGTTGTCTTTCAGCCACATGTGTAAAAAATACATTTTCTGCCTTTTCTCAGTCTAGAATGCTTCAAATTCAAAAATAATTTCACATTTATACTATATAAATGACCAATTTTAAATACACATTCATCTTCCCAGAGGTGAAGTATCCCTTTAAGGTTAATGATCAATCATGTTTTAAATCAACAAAACCTACCTCCCTACTAGGGATGCTGCAGTGTGAGACAAAAAGAAAACTGCTAAATTCACAATAAATAAATGTAAGTTATATAACAAGAGTCGCAACACCACTTATCTGCTTCCAAGGTGCAAAAATATGCTTCAATGTGACTAGATTGGTTGGAATCGCTTTAGAATGGCATAACTGTAAGATTATTGTGGGTGCACAACATGTAGTTTACGGCATACAACATTTTTGTACTATGCAAAAGTTTATTAAAAGCAATGCCGATCCATTGTCTATGAAACACCCCACTTTAAAGAATTGGCAACAGACGCCATTAAAATACTGGCCTTTAATCTGTCCACAACACCTCACAAATAAACCTGTGGACTATGCATAATAACAGGAACATTGCTTAAAGCAGGCTATTTAAAGTTCAATAATGACTAAAATAGATATTTATTTCTGAATGCAGTGAATTTGTACTCAAGCAATGCTTTAAATAATGTGGATGTTTTAAGACCATATGGTAAATGTAAGTGTACCGTGCGTTGTCACCAGGCTTAGACATTACAAAAAGTTGCATCTTTCAATTTATCCTTTTAAAAGCACCACAGCTAAAAATATTAAACTGACTAGTCGGTTGTTGAATGGCTAATTTGAACATTCTGTCCCATTTGTTGGATGTGTACCTTTATATGACTTCTGTCAGCATGTTTTCCATCCATCGCCTTCAGTCAGTCATTAAAATGCTCCCACACAGCCGATTTTAAGTCACTTTTTGGGTGGACATGAGTCTGGTAGATCTGATTCCTCTGTCATGTTTTAGAGTTTGTGTGTGTGGCAGGGTGGATTGTACACATTAGTCCCTTATCGGGCTAATTGAGCCTCGGAGAGGGATAAAGACCAATTGCGGATGGTGGCGCGGGAGAGAGAGATCGTTTACGGACATGTCTGTCATGTGTGTGTTTGTGCTTTTTGTTTAAGATTAGCATTAAAATGTTATTTACATTGAAAAAAAAGCACAAACACACACATGACGGACATGTCCGTAAACGATATCTCTCTCCTGCACCACCGTCCGCAAACTATGTAAGCCACAGTGTCACGTGAATTTAAATGAAAGTTCACGTTCAGTCTGCGACACCTGGCGAAGCACCATGTGGCCACCGTCATAAAAAGCAAATGAGATGAAAAATCGAATTGCTCAAGCAACCACATAATATTGTGGTTTATTAGTGAAGCCAATTAGTTGAGTTGAATTCGACTAGTCGTGATGTCATTCCACTCCCCATTCCGTCAGGTCATCATACTCCAAATTAAAGCTCTTTGTTTTGTCGCTGGATTGTGTTCTTCAAGGTGCCTACAGCATCTAGTTCAAATAAATTATTATGCCTAGCACTTGTTTTTCTGTTATACAGTATTTAAAGGAAAGTTTGTATATCTTGCAGGTACCGTAGAATTTGTCATCTTTGTCTGAATAAATTTGAGCCACTTCCATAATTCATCCTTTCCTGGTTCATTTATAGCAATAACCAATTTTGGATATACTATACTAGCTACTCTTGCTATTTCTGTCATATACTGACACGGCAGAAGTAGTAAGAGTAGTATGAGTAGTATGCCATTCTGAAAAGTCCATGTTTTCCACATTATTCCAAGGATAATCCAGACTACTTTCAGTGCTAAAATGCTGATAAAAAGTGACCAAACCCTAGCAAAAACTATTTCATGAGTTTAATAAGTATTTTAAAGTGCTTAAACCAAATGCACGCTGCAGCCTTTTCTTTTCATCTCTGTTACATTTGATTTTACAGTAGGAAAAAATAACTATGACAGCTATAAAAACACTGCTTTGAAGACTGCTTAATTTATTTAGTTACCATGGCAACTTGTTGCAAATCGTGAAACTAAGTAGCAGCTGAGAAGTGATACCTTTTATACCATGTTGGTGTAGGACATTTATTTGCTCAATAAACAACGGTAACATTTAAAAAAATTATTTGAGTTATGCGTCATCCTGCAGAAAAAAAAAGGTTTAGCCAGCCTAAACTGGTTTGCTGGTAGTCGGTGGTTTAAAATGTTTCCCAGTCTGAAGAGTGCCCAAAACCCCTCTAAACTTAACAAAGAGACTTGTCTGACGAGACTGGGAAGACAGCTAATACCAGCAAACCTGCTTAGGCTCCTTTAACCAGCAGGCCATTTATATGCTATACAGTATATAAAAGCATTCATCTGAATGCAGTTTTTTTCTTTCTTTTTCAATAAAACAAACTTCATAGGCCATAAACATCCAACTCCCTTCGAACCAGCTCTATTTTGCTTGATGTCTTTGGCCAAGTATGACTATGCATTCATGCATACAGGAAATGGCTTTGGATGATAAGGTTGAGCTGATGGCCAGAAAGCGAGGACGTGGCATGGTGGCTAAAAAAAAGCCAAGGGAGGACAATGACAGTGCAAAGCAGGCCCATATGGATGAGGAAAGTAAAGTTCAAACGTTTCAGGTGCCATTTCCCCATTACGATTATCACCCCTACACAGGCTGATAATAGAACCAGATAGAGTAAGCGTCGTGTTTACTGCCAATATTGCTTTTAAAATACAGCTGCCCTTCAAGGCCTTTGAAGATGGCCGTGACATTTGGAGGGAAAAATCTTAAAGGAATTCTCTTTATTGTGATGGCTATTGAAAACGACAACAGCAGCATATTCAGTGGCATGCGGGGAGAGGCAGCGTCCCGCCATGCAATTTAATCTGTGGATGTCACAGTCTTACCACATTTCCACAAACTACCTTGAGAAAACGCTGGAAAATAGCAGCAGGGTTTACTTGTGCACTGACATTCCACTGCAGTAATAAGCAAACTGTTGATAAATTTCAGTATGTTAGTAATAATCTTTGCCATTTATGATTTGCACCAGGTTCTCTGTCGTTTTATAGTAATTCTAATAGTTTATATGCTCTTTAAAACTTAACTTGGCTGGCACTTTTTGTGTAACATTGTAAATGTATAAATTAATCTATTTGATGCTTAATTTTAGCTGATTCCAATTTTATATTAATCTGACTCCAATTTAAGTTTAACCACTAATTTAGATTTAAGCTCTTATTGATCATTTCAATTACCATTTCAATTTCTGATCATTCTTTTAATGTAATCTTTTTAAGTCATTGATTAATCTGAATCATCCTAACTTTCATTATCCTTTCATTCAGGTCCCGATTGTCAATCAGAGTCATATGCCGGCCGAATTACATAGATCTCACGGACACATAATCTCCAGTTCCGTTCATAGTCAGCAGTTGCAGGGTTTACTAATATCATCTGGTTCGGCCACCTACTGCTTGCTCATAACCAGATGATACTTTTATTTAGTCACATTTCATACAACTTGCTAAGACAGTGATAAACAGTGACTGGTAGTCTTACGTGGTTTTCTCCTATTCATAAGCTCCAGTAATGATCATTATCCTGGACAAACGTTTGCGGTAACAAAAGGGGTCCCTCGAATCTACCAGTTATTTTGGAGGAATACAGAATAAATAAAAAAGTAACAATTTATTTGCCAGGTAGGATGTAAAACGCAAGTTACAAAATCAATTAAAGCCAATTTCACACATGATCAGAATAAACAAACATTTCCACGCTTATTGCTGCTTGTCATTTTCTATTGCAGGGTATTATGCAGTTTATGGCAAAGACCTTTGTCACCATTAGTTTTACCGACATGGGAAAGAGACCATTATACCAGCCACACAGATACCTCTTAAATGATACCAAACACATACAGTTGCATTGTTTTTTCCATTGTATTTGTTATATTTTACATATAAATCTTGTGTCTTTCTAATGGTCCTGAGCTGTTGAAGGGGAGAAGGGGGAGAGAGAGAAGAGGGGGAAGCAAGATGATTTGCAATTTATCACAAGTGGTGATATTCAGGTGCAGATTTCAGCTTTTGTGAGAGAGTTCAGATGTTGTCTGAGGTAGAAAGTTCTATGGTTGATGTCAGAAGTTTACGTACACCTTCCCCTTCTGTCACTCACTCGTTGTTGTGTCGAAAGTGGCACAAGGGGTCTTTCTTGAGAGACACACATACCTCAGAACTTGAGAAAAGGCCAATGAAGAAATTGGCAGACAGAATTTGCATGTCCCGCCCATGGACATACGGGTATAAAAGGAAGCGGGCGTTCGTCTGTCAGTCAAATTTTTTCTTCGGAGCCGAGCAGTTGTGCAGCAGCAAGCTGAATCTCACTAATTTTCCATTCACCTCTGTTGGCGAAGCACTGCTGTTGGATCTACGGAGAATCACTAGCTGCTTTCTCCTTCTCTGCACCTTGTGCAGTCCATGCCCCTGGGCGCTTCGACAGTGCTTCTCTCTAGAAGTGTGTTTCCTCCTAAAAGAGTTTGTTTCTCTAAAAGAGTTTACTCAAAGAGCAATACACAAGCAGGCGTTGAAAGTCCTTTTCAGGACACACCTTTTTAAAGATGCCCTTTCGTCTCTGTGTAATTCCTGGATGCGGTCGATATCTCTCCAAGACTGACGGTCATAGACACTGCCATGTGTGCCTGGGTAGCGATCACACTGAGGCAGTGTTTGTGGATGGCTCATGTACTCACTATGAGAACATGACCATGGCAGCATTGTGGTATCGACTTTCATTCCTTAAGGTGAATGCCACTTCAGTCACCTTCGGGTCAGCCCGCCCAGTCTGAGGCCGACACGCAGATGGCCGACATGCTTTCCAGGGCTGCCATGAGCGTGGGCTTGGACTGGAAAGGCACGCTTTCTCAATGCCCCTCAATGTCCCAGCTTGGCCTCTTCGGCAACACTGTCGACGACTTCGCCCAGCAGTTTTCAGGGGTGAAAAGAAAGATGGAGGCTATTTCCCACATCATGCCGTGGCACCACCCCAGTGCACCCCGGCTCCGTCTGCCCGCCGAGGACGTCCCCCTGTGGCCAAACAATAGGCAGCTGCACGTCAACCCCAGCATTGAGCCCTGCGGGTGGCGTAGGCCCCATGTCTCCAGGAAAGCTCCTAAGTGCTCCTGATACGGAAGACATGGGCAGTCAGATTTTCGCACCAGAGCTGGTACCAAGACCACTCCATCCCCTGGTGGCGGGCCGGGAGGAAAATCTTTATTTTCCTTATTATCCTTTGCTGCACCCACATCGGGCTGCGGTACTCACATTCTAAATAAAAGAGTGATTTCCTCTTTCCCTGGGTCATCCAGCTGGTGCGTGTCATTCTCAAGGTGTCCAAAATCCTACAGTCCCGGTTCCCTGGACACAGTCACCTCTCCTCCGGGCCCGCAACTGCCCATCACCGGCAGGCCGGCACTGACAAATTTCAAAGACACCTCTCCAGGACCTCTTCCTCAATCTATAACCCACCCCTGCTGGGTGCGTGGGGCAAGGAAAGTGCTTTTGAGGACTCAAGCCTCGGGACACACTTTTGCCTCCCGACGCACTATTACTTGCTCCCCCCGCCACGAAGCCCCACCCGGTATGCCAAAAACAATCATCCCTCTAGTGCCCCTCACGCGTAGCCTGGATGCATGGCTTTTGCTGTCTAACTCGTGCGTGGCCATCCTCTCCACATTGAAAACAATATCCAGGGTGAGGCCGGTTGGCCATTAGTTGTGCCCTTCTAGGACCTCTACCTGTGTCAGTCTCAAACTATTTCTGAGAGGAAAATACTCAGGAACCAGGAGCTTCACGGGGTCCTATGAGCAGCATTTTGGGCTTGCAGTTCAGCAACATGTCGCTGCAGTTTAGCAATTTCTGACTCATCTGTGTCATCGCGTTCACCTCTTGAGTGACCGACGCTTTCATAGTGAGTACCTGAGTGCATAACTCTTCCACTACTTTCCTCAATGCGCTCAACTCAGTTTCCTCAGAGTGACATTTTGGGCACTTTTGGCCTGGGGGCTGCCTTAAAGTAGCAACCTGGGCCTGGACTTCTGTGATTCGTCTTTTTAGAAGATTGGTTTCAGAAGCGACAGAACTCGATACCTCCTGTAAACAAGCCAACACATGCCGAGCAACAGCTCGTGGTTTCGGGTAAGCAACAGGAGTCTTCGATGACCCTAGGTGCTTATTCATCCTTTCCTCCTTGGAGGCGTGTTTAGCTTCCTCCGTTCGAATTAGCACAACAAACTTGGCAAAAGTGTGTGGCTGAGCTTTCCTTTTTTCTAACTGAAGATAGGCAATGAGACCATTGTCCAAACACCCTCTATAAAACTGTTTCAAAAGGCTGTATTGTGATCCCTATCAGCAATGCCCCACTCCAAATTGTCGTGCTCAGAACATGTAAATAATCTGATGGTTTCTCACCCTGGTTCTGTGAGGTGCTCATGAACTTGGCTAACAGTTTATCTCCATCCCGTACAGAACAATAGACTGAATCTAGCAGCTCAAGATATACAGCAGGCAAAGCTGGAGGACACACGTGCTTCACTATAGCCATGGCTGGAGGTAACAGGCTGTCTAAGATCCTCCACATCCTTTACAAATCTGAAATGGATGGATCACTCAGCAGAAGGTCTACACTTGCACGCCAAGTGTCAAATTCAGGTTCGTTTGGAGTATGCAGTCTCCTCCCTGAGAAAACCCTAAGGCGGACTGAGGCTTGTTGTGCCATTGCAGCATCACCCGTCTTCACTATGTGCTCTACTACTATTCTCTGAACACCTGTTGTGTCTGAAAACCTCACAGTGAAAACAGGGCTAGTCTTCACCATGACACCATCAATAGTAGTTTCTGAGATGGGGGAGACCGCAGGGGCTACCGCTCTCTTAGTTGGGTCTTTTGATTCTGGGTTTTGCGTTCCTATTGTTTCAGCACCGGCCAACAAGAGCATTGGCGAGCGACACATGGGTGATGGGACAATCGCCTCGGCACTCCCGGAATCATCATAGCTTGCATCTTGTGCTCCCACTGGAGTACGGTTAGGCCTCTTTGAGTTTTTACAAGTCCTCTCAAAGCACATCTGAGAAGGGCCTCCCACTCTCTTTAGCAAGAGCCTTCAATGTTCCAATGTACCCCTCAGTGGCTGCACCGCTAGCCATCTGGTTATAAATGCTAGCCAGAGCTCATACTTGAAAGAAAAACACTTGGGTTTGAAAGGCTTCCCAAGGTTAAGGGTAACAAGGGCATAAAGTTCAGAATTGCAGAGCTATGAGCATATTCCACTATAGCATTGCGATGGAACTCAGAAGTTGGATCGTCGATTACCAAATTGTGGCAGATCGAGCCATACTTCTGCAAAAATGTCTCCAGCTCATTGTCTACCTGTATGAGACCTTTGACTATGAGCGTGTTCGCCACATTCAGATTTTCTCTTTCTATGATTTCCATAATCACAATATAAAATTAACACATGGTGGGGGTTTTTTTCTACTTCTAATTTTCGCATATTACATATACCTTTGCAAGCACCATTAATAATCTTGTTATTCAAATTTACTTCTCAACAATTTCATAAAAGTAGTTGTTAACTGATTAAAAGCTCTTCAACACCTTTTCGGACTCTCTCACATGAACTTTGGAGCTGATTGTTCCACCATCCAGCCCCCCTTCCTTTATCCACCAGATACCTCAGTGAACTCTTCTCTCATGATCTGTCTGATTGTCACCCCCTTCAAACATTTGTCTCCCACTTCCGCTATCTACAACTTCCTTTCTTCTCCCTTAAACAGCTCCCTCCTCAATTAATCACCTTCACCCATCACCCACTCCACACCTTTCTCTCTCTCCCTTTATATGAGACACTTCTAGTAATTGCACTGTTATCTTAAGGGATGGCCAGAACTTTCCAAAGCAATCAGTGTGATTGGATGGGAACGCACTACTTGGCGTCTGTGATTCGGTGTGATTGGATGGGGTTCCTGGAGGGCTAACCTGAACGAGACAGGAGGAAATCAATCCAAAGGTCTACAGGCTCCTGTCTGAGGCCTTGGGGCTCAAAGTCATTAACTCAAAGAGAAAGTGTGACTTTCAACCATACTGGACTTTATATCAGTCATTCTGGTGACCTGGACGCAAACTGAAAGTCATCTCCATCTTAGTGATGTAGTTGGTAGAAAATGGTGCATCTTTGTAGGATAGTACAATGGACAAAGAAGTTTTCATGGTTATGTCCCTGGTGAATGGAAACATTGTAAGCCAGCCTATACTGGTTTGCTGGTCACCAAGCTGGCTTCCACTATTCAGGCTGGTCTGTTTTGAAAGATTTTGGGCACTCAGGCTAGGAGACCAGCTGGCTACCAATACCAACTTAGTATCAGCTTGCAGGCAGGGAGACCAGCCAAACCAAGCTTAGACCAGCAAACAATGATAGGCCAGTTTGAGATGGTAATTTACAGACAGTAAAATACAGGGGCTCATGAAACTACAACACAATATTGTCATTAATATCTACAGCAATTTCACCCTGCTTGATAAACAAGGTCATACCAGCTGAAGGTGAACACGCTTTGTTTTTATATCATCCAGAATAAAAGCAACTTAAACCAACCCAAGGTGGTTTGCTTGTCTTAGCTGGCCATCTAGCTGGTTTCCACTGATCACGTACTGGCTTTGTGGACGTAGAGATGTTTTAAGCACTTGACAGCTGTTCAGGCTGGGATTCCATCCAACTATCTAAATCAGATGAGCACCACCTTGGCCAGGTCGGGAGATCAACCGATCCAGCAAAACCAGTAAACCACCATAGAGTAGTTTATGTAATTTATAGACAGTAAAATACAGGGGCTATTGAAGGTGAACAAGCTTGTTGTTAAAATATCCAGAATGTAAAAAAATCCTCCAGAAGGCATTTTTTTTCAAAAGCACGCACCTGATTTAGAATTTATCCCATTTTATTTGGTTTTGCACACTATAGATTGCTATTTAGTGAGAGAGACATTGCCATACAATTCCACAGAAACATGCCTACACTATATAAAAACATTCCCAGTACTGTTTTCAAGGTACTTGGAAGGATAATAGTGTGTGTGTGTGTGTGTGTGTGTGTGTGTGTGTGTGTGTGTGTGTGTGTATACATGTTTATATTACATTGTGTGGACCAAATGTCCCCACAAAGATAGTAAAACCTGAGATCCCCTAACTTGTCTATGGAGAGTCCCCACAAAGATATAAAAACAAGTTTGTGTGTGTGTGTGTGTGCACGCATGTATGCTTGTGTGTGTAAATAAGGAGGACAAATCAAGGGAGAAATGAAATGAGAGTGAGAGAAAATAAGGAGGGAAGAGTGCAACAATAAGGGCGAGCTGCAGAGGCACAAATTGGCGTATCCAGCACGGGCGATACCATTATGTCTTAATGTATTGAAACTGCAAGTGTCCATGCAGACCTCTAAACCGATGCATCACCATGGCAACCAGACCGAGAGTAAAATAACAGTGTCTATGTGTGTTTACGAGAGATTGTGTGTGAGTATTGTGTGTGAAGTGCTCGTATGGAACATCTTTACTAATTTGCACTGCACCAGTCTCCTCACAATAGGCGTAATGTTGTTGATGCATTATTTCCCATTTACATTTGAAGGACACAGCAGAGCACTTCAAACAACGTGGCTAAATCAAAGGATTGTGTCGAGACTGAATTGACAATGTGTTGCTGCTGTCCTTTGAAACCAAAGGAGAGACAGAACATTGGAAAGATGCCAAAAGAGTGAAAAACAGTGTCATGGATTTTGAAAAGGACAGCATCTAATAATTTATTTATATTGTATTCCTTTTCTTAAAGGTGCAGTATGTAAGATTCAGAAACCCTTGTTATGAATGACACCTTATGTTATGCTCTTGCTCGTGCACACACTCCATAGGGACACGAGCATCGCCCAAAACAATGACGAAATGTACAAAGAGACAACGTGATTCACCAGCATCATGCTGACAGATGAGGTAGCATAATTAAAATTACACAGTTATGATTGTTTTACTACAAGCTTTGAGACTGCATATTATATTTGACTCTCCAGTGCTGGAACAGGGCTAAAACAAAGTGTGGATATAGGTCTGACTATGCAAGACTGTAGTTTGAAGTAATCACTTAATTCTTTGCATTATACATTGACTGCATTTATAAGATATCCAGCTTTATCTGTAGCTGTTAACTGAATTTGGTGGATGATGACAGTAGCGTTTATAAAATAGACTGTACATTATAAATATGTTGACACAATTCAGTATTGATGTGATTCCATCACAACTGTCATTTTGATATATCGATACGCTATTGTTTAATAATAATAGATTGTATAAATTTTCTGTGTAACAAAGTTAAGTTACACTACTGAATGGGTCTTTTTGCATTATCTTGAACATTGTCTAGCATTAATTTCATGTGTTATTGTAGTTTACCTTGCAGAATAATTACAGATTAACATTGATTATGACAGTTACTGTGCAGGCAAGATCAAGTTAGCTTAAATTACACAGATCAATCCTTATGGCACTATATTTCACATGCTTTGCAATTATGTAAGCTTACCTGTCCAATAAGAAGAACGGCAATTCAGGGTCAGTTTTGATCCCCAAAACCAGGAATCAAATGCCTGCCAATGGTCACTCTAGTTTTTGCTCGACCACGATCACATTTACGCTTAGCAAGACTGGATTCAGTAGATACATTTTTTTTGTTAGTTTTTTGTTTTTGGCTTACTCTGAGTTTGAGTTGGAGTCGGTGTTGTGCTGGAGCTGGACGTTTGCTGGATTTCATCTCTTAAGATAATGTTACCTAGTGTTGCAATTTGCTGTCGCTGTTGAATAGCGGAAAAGAAATGATTACTGAGGCAAGACTCTCGGGAGCATGCATAAAAGTTTCCCCAGCAAAATCGACTCGCTCCCTTCACATAAAAATCAGCCTACAGGCTTTAATAGGCAACCTAAGAAGTCCTGGAAGGGCTAATTTTTTAATTTGCGTTACAAGCAGTTCACACATTGCCAAAAAAAATTACATTTTGCACCTTTAAAATTCACATATAGGGAAAGACAATCAAACCACCTTTATTTGTTTAATAACGGTACTCAGGAAAATATGATTGGTGAAATGTTGCTCTTTTATAGCACAGGAGACAAAGTTTTTTTTTTTTTTTTATTGAACCCTATGATGACCCTAGCATTGACATTGATGATTTATTTTTCTCTATTTGAAATAGTTTTTAGGAAGCCACTGCTTTAAGAATCAGATTTTTAAGCTAATTTTGTTTTGGAGTGAAATTTGTCTGACTTTAGCAAGCAAAGGCAGTCAATCGTAAAATCTTGATTTTCAAATATACTTTTCTTTAAAGTGAATTTCGTGCATCTTTAGCAAGTTGTGACCTTTAATATAATTTTTTTTTCTTTTTTGTAGTTCAGATTGTTAACTAATGTTTTTTTAATTTTTTATTTGTTTGCCATTTTTAGTAAAAAAAATAATTAATAAATAGGGGGATTATCTATTTTAAACAAACGTTGCAATTCTTCTACGCTGGGTCTCTGAGGGTTACTGTCTCAGATGTTTCTCCTATAATGCCTCAGGAGAAATACAAATAGAAACTAAAGTGACAAATGTTAACAGTATACAGTAACAACAACATAACAAGTAACAGTATAAAGCTATAATATGTTGATAGCATAATTGTCTTTGGACAGATATTTTATGGTTAAAATAAAAAAATAAATAAAATAAAATAATGGTTTGTCTGCAGAACGATCCAAAAACACTAAACTGCAGTGCAGACAATTGAAGAGACTGTATCTCTATCCCTCACAGCCTCGTTGTCATTCCCATTTAAAATCAAATATGGCGCTAGCGCGAATAAGGTCCATTGGCGCAATGGTTTCTACTAACTACTTAGGCTAATGATGCTTTTGGAAAATGCAGTCCAGGTCAACATAACAACATTGGCTCAACCAATGGAGTGAGTTAGGGGCGGGACTATCTGTAGGGCTGAACAATGGCAAATGAGGGAAGTGTTTGAGAATATAAAAACACTTTATAATTCCGCCAATGCACGTCTTGGTGAGGCATTAATGTAAAAGCAGTCGGATTGGTCTATTAATAATCGTATTTGCATCATAATGTTGGACTTGAAGTGTACATGTATCCGAATTGAGCACTGTCTAATAGGCTATGTCATATAAAGTCTATTATTCAAACAACAATATCAAGGAAATGAGAAAACCACTCACTACTTTTGGCTGAATAACTTGAGTAGCTTTAAAAGTATTAATGTAATATAATAAATGTAATAATAATATTTGTAATAATATTGTTAGTTTTTTTTAATAATACTGACCCCTGATGTAGAGATTGTGTTAATTTGTATAATAAATTACCAGGAAAGTAGAGATGATAAAATAATTTATAATTATGCTTAGCCTTTATCATGATTTTTCTAAAGCCTGAGAGAAAAGTATTAACATTAACAGCAATGCTTCAGGCAGAATATTACACCAGACACAATCTTCAGAAAATTGTGCATCATGCATGAGAATGAGAACACAAATATTTCTGGGCTTATGTGGAACATTGTATCTCAAAAGGAGGACAATGTGACCCTCCATGTGCTACTAAAAGAAATAATTCACACAAAAATGAAAATTCTCTTATTTACTCACCCTCATGCCATCCCAGATGTCTATGGCTTTCTCTCCTCTGCAGAACACAAATGAAGATTTTTAGAAGAATATATCAGTTCTGTAGTCCATTCAACACAAGTGAATGTATGCCAACATTTTGACGCTCCACAAAGCACATAAATGCAGCATAAAAGTAATCCATATGGCTCCAGTGGTTATATCCATATATTCTCAAGTGATATGACAGGTGTGGGTGAGATTTGAGTTCTCTTCACCCTGCCCAGTAGGTGGTGAAATGCATGAAGAATGTGAATCACCAAAAACAAAAGCAGAAGAATGTGAAAGTTAAAGTGGAGATTGACTGAGCAGGGAGGAGAATTTACAGTGAAAATGTACTTAAATATTTATCTGTTTCTCACCCAACCTATCATATTTCTTCTGAACACATGGATTTAACCACTGCATTCACGTAAATTAGGCTACTTTAATGCTGACTTGTGTGATTTTTGGAGCTTCAACATTTTGGCACCCATTCACTTTCATTGTATGAACCAACAGAGCTGAGATATACTTCTAAAAATCTTAAATTGTTTTCTTCTGAAGAAAGAAAGTCATACACATCCGAGATGTCATGAGGGTGAGTAAATGATGTGAGAATTTTAATTTATTTGTGAATTATTTCTTTGAAGCCCGATGTGGCCCCTGTACCAAACAACTGTTCTACCCCCTCTATTGTGCAGGACATAACGCACCAAGTGACCCTCCTGTTTTAGTGGGTTCTCATAAATTTGTTTTTGCATTGCTTGCATTGTTGGAACATGTCGGCATTTAGGGAAATTTAGACCCTACACAATAACTGATTTTAATGTAATTGTTTCATACATTATGATATTGAAAATAACTTTTTCATATTCATGTCTGTAATCATGTTGCCCTTTTATTAATTTGTTTCCATCAGATTAATGTAGTGTTTTCACAGTATCATATATACTAGATATTTTAAATGCTGTCAATCACAAACACCTATAAAATACCAATATGTGTTATTCTTTCTGGCAAATAGCCATAAAAAGGAATGTAAATTACATTATGTGTGCAACATTTTTAAATTGCAGCATACAGTTTTTATTATAAAGGGGCATAGCTTCCGCAACTCAGTACTCAATACTCACTACTCATGAGTACTTTTAAATGAGCTACTCTTTTACTCTTACTTGAGTAGTTGTTAGGACAGGTACTTTTACTCTACTCATACAAAATGTTTTAAGATGCAACAGTACTTTTATTTGAGTATTATTTTTCAGTACTCTTTCCATCCCTGGTGAAACGCAGAACGAGACACACTGGTGCGCTCTCTAAAGATGTATTCAATAACCAGGGTTGGGGAGTTACGAAATACATGTAACTGATTACATTTTTAAAATACAAAATATAAGTAACTGTATTCCACTACAGTTACAATTTAAATAATTGGTTATTAGAATACAGTTACATTCAAAAAGTATTTTGATTACTGACGATTACTTTGCATTTTATTGTCATTTGTTTCGTTTAATATTTAGTCCTTTCAAATGGAAAACATTTATACATATAAATGATGCGATTCAAAGTGCATTAGGACAGCGGTGATGCGCTTTCATATGATGTGTTACAGTTAAGTTTTGAGCAGAAGAAATAGAAATAAACCCTGTTTAAATTGTCAGCGTTACGCTAAGTTAAAAATGCTATTTCTAGACATTATAAATGCACATGTTACCAGGCACGAACATATTTTTTTTATCAAGAAAATTCACGGTGGGACAAGTTTAGAGCACCCTTGCAACCAGACCCCAGAGACTTCTACTTAATATAGCTCAGAGGTATATCTTCGGATCAGAATTCGGATCAGACATTAATAATTGTTCTTGTAACTGCCTAGCCACACCTCAGCAACCATCCAAAGCACTCTAGAAACCATATCCATATCTCAGCACCAGAATATTTGAGACATATGGGTGGGCTGATTTGACTTTGGCCAGCAAGACCTGGCAGCTGCCTAGAAACGATGCAGAGGACCCTTGTAACTGTATAACAACACCCATACCTTGGCACCAGAACATCTCTTTTGATTTGTGGCAATGTACTGAGGCCCTTGGTGGGACAATGGGGTGACAAGTTTTGTCAAGACAAGCACCACTTATTTACAAAATGTAACGCTGGTGGCGCTGAAATTACACACTTCAGCTATAAACATACAATTGCTCAGTATTGAATCTCATTGCTGTCTAGAAGAAACAACTGAGATATGTGAGATATCTCATCTGTGATTTGATCTGTGGGTTATGGTAAACTGAGGAGTTCAAATGTCATGTCCAAGATCTGGGGGTCTGAGGTTAGAGAGAGGTAATCATAGCCAGTTAGACCCGGGTAACCGTCACCGCTGCCCTCCCTGATTTCATTTCACCCATGATCACGCTGAATGGCCGGTTCCGCATTGCTGCCTGACCCTTTGTGCAGAAGTATCATTTCAGGTCACAGCACAACAGACAGATTTCATAGTCATTATAAATCTTGAGGTGGGCTGTCCAAGCTTGATAGATCTTCTGATGAGAAGGACTGTGTTTTCAGCAAACTTGAGAGATGAATTAAATAAGAGATCATCAGAGGGTAGAAGCTCATTTTAGAAAAGCAATAGAATTTTTACAACTTTACAACTTCCCAAATACAGATTTAACTAAACCAATTTTAATTAAACAGTACTAGATTGGTTAAAGGGATAGTTCAATTAAAAATGAAAATTCTCTCATTCTTTGTGTCATTCCAAACTCAAACATGTTGAGATGTTGAGCAAAATGAGAACCTCAGTAACCATTCTTTGTATGGAGAATAAAAAGTGAAAGGTGACTGAGTCTAACATGGTTCATCTGAGTCTAAGAAAGAAAGTCATATAGGTATGGAACCAGGTTAACTATCCCATTTAATGTATCTCAATGAGCCGTAAATGAGTTGGATATTTCAGTGTTGGCAAGGGACCAAACTCTGAAATTCTCTTCATTAATGTGGACTGTATAGTAGGCAAACACAAACCCACACCTGTCTGTTTGATAATAGATGTAGAAGTGGTCATATAGGAAAGAAATTACTTTAGATTTGAAAATACCAGAACAGTAGGTGGTCCATCATCAGTATGCAGATGAAAGAAGCCCCAGACAATAATCTATTGATCACATTTCTAAATCCAACGGCATGATTTAATAGGCTTTAGCTGGTAATGGGAATTTCTTTAGCAAGTGGGAAACACAGATATTTAGTTTGAAGTATTAGTTTAATCTATTACCCTCTTTCCCACTGAAATCTCAATTGTCTCATTAAAGCAATAGTTCACCCAAAAATGAAAATTTGCTCACCCTCATGCCAAACAAGAGTTTCGTCGACAAATATAGTTCTTCTGAACCCAAACTATTGATTATTTTTAGAAACAAACAATACTTGTATACTTTTTAACTTCAAATGTTCACTTCCGTAAACCTCATGAGAGGGATGACTTGTAAGCTCGTTGGTAAGGTCACGCGTCACGTGGAGGAGGCAGAAAGTGCATCATTGTTTACAAGAGGAGCAATGCTGTGCAAAACTTTAATTGTCTTTTCTGTAGATTTGTATTTGTGTAATACAAATCTACAAGATTTGTTTTGTTTAAAATGGTCATTTGGCGTGTGAATCCTGGATGCTTCAACCTTCAGAAACCCCAAAGAAAATGCACGCCAGGAAAAATATAAACTTTTCATCGATCGCCTATACATGATCATGAGCGATTGAAGCTCTGGCTTATTGCGCTGAACCTGGATATCAGTGCACCCCTACATTCTCTCAAATATTGGAGGGTGTGCAGTGAACATCTTACCCCTGAGGATTTCAGACCATCAAAAGAAACAAAGGGTCGATATCTATATTGATCGGCTGTGCCCGTGCTGTTTTTGCAGCGAACTCAGGTATGTGTGAAAACTTTGCCATTGTCATGCCTCCCTTGGGCTCTCCACCTCCCTCAGCGCTCCACTACTCGTCACCCAATTTCTATTTCACCGCATCTGCACTCAATTCACTCGCTTCAGTTTGTGAAGCTTCTCTTCTGTTTGATATCACCTGTACCATTGATCTCACTGTGTAAATCCTGTGAATCTCAGTAAACGCTCTCGCATTTGGTTTCACTAACTACAACTTGTGTGGCTTGAATTCCTGACAGTCACGTAGCCTATATATTTCTGCTAAAGAATAAGCACAAGTAGATAACGTAATGGCATTGTTTCGAAATAAAGGATGGTTATTTACTGCAGAACTGTTTTTTTAATATTATTATTTTGAATTTTTTTTTTATTTTATTTTATATTGTTTTGAAATTGTTTTGAAATTGTTTTGGACAGAACCTTTAAGCCAGCCTTCATGGAGAGTTACTCTTTGTTTCCATCAACATAGTTCCTTTCAGCATAGTTTACATGAGAACAAAGCACATGGACAAAGTTTTCCAGGGTTACCGTGGCGAGGACTGTCCCGATGCCACAGTCTGAGGCATCAACTTCCACTACAAATAGTTGGTTAGGATAGGGATGCTTGAGAATGGGGTGGCCTTGAAACTTGTCTTGAGGGCTTCAAAAGCCTTTTGAGCAGAGTCACTCCATGTTAATTTGGATGGTTTGCCTTTGAGCAGTGAAATTAAAAGGGCAGAGATGAAATTGTAGTTGCAGATATACCTTCTGTAAAAGTTAGCAAAGCCCAGAAAACGTTGTAATTCCTTAAGTGTATTGGGTCTTGGCCATTCTGTGACTGCCTGGATCTTGGAGTTATCCATCTCAACACCTTTATGACTGATTATATATCCCAAGAATGTTGTATGTGTAGTGTGGAATCACATGTTTCTGCTTTCATGTAGTTGGTGTTTCTGAAGGTGTGAAATGACCATCTTGACATCTTTGATATGTTGGGTTTTATCTTGGTAGTAAATGAGTATGTCGTCGATGTAGGCTATGACGCACTTGTTGAAAAGATCTCTGAAGTTCTCGTTGATAAATGATTGGAACACATCTGGTGTGTTGGCAAGACCATAGGGCATCACCTAGTATTCATTGTGCCCCCCCTAGTGGTGATGAATGTGGTTTTACACTTATCTCCTTCTCTAATACAGATGAGACTGTAAGCACTTCTCAAATCAAGCTAAGTATAGACGCGTGCTTCACGTAGTTGTTCTAGACGTACCTGGTAACATGTGCATGTATAATGACTAGAAATAGCATTTTAGCTTAGCGTAAAGCTGACAATTCAAACAAGGTTTATTTCTATTTCTTCTGCTCCAAACTTGGCTCTCGTATGAATGTAATGCATCATAAGAAAATGTTTCACGACTATTCAAATGCACTTTGGATCATTTATATGTCTAAATATTTTCCATCTGAATTGACTAAATATTAAATGAAACAAATTACAATAAAAAGTTATTTCTTCAGTAATCAAAATACGTTTTGAACGTAACTGTATTCTAATTACAAATTATTTTAATTGTAACTGTAGTGGAATACAGTTACTTATGTTTTGTATTTTAAATATGTAATCCTGTTACATGTATTCCGTTACTCCACAACCCTGATTGTAGCAACGCCTTTAGCTTTGCGTAGCATGATTAGCATTTTCCATAATACAGATTGAAATAATTGTTGTCACATCATCACATCAGGTCAACAGGTACAAGTTATATCAATTAGACTTTAGTGTTTTACATTCTTCCATACTTGACAAGATAAAACAAGAAATCGCTTTTGAATGCCTATTTTTTGGCTAAACCAATTATGTGAATTAGTGATTCGCATAAGAGCAGTCTGTGTACTTGGTAAGCGCAATGCTTCCTACCCATAATGCCTAATTCCTACCCAATCAAAAGTTGAATTGATTATAGGGCGGCACGGTGGTGCAGCGGTTAGCACTGTCGCCTCACAGCAAGAAGGTCGTGGGTTCAAACCCCGGTTGCCCCGGCCATTCTGTGTGGAGTTTGCATGTTCTCCCCGTGTCTGCGTGGGTTCTCTCCGGGTTCTCCGGCTTCCTCCCACCATCCAAAGACATGCAGGTTAGGTTAATTGGTGTCTCCAAAAAAATTGCCCTAGATGTGAGTGTGAGTGTGTGTGTCTGTATATGTGTGGCCCTGCGATGGACTGGCGACCTGTCCAGGGTGTACCCCGCCTTTCGCCCAATGTTAGCTGGGATAGGCTCCAGCCCCCCGCGACCCTGTACGCAGGATAAGCGGTTGACGATGGATGGATGGATGGATGAATTGATTATTTTGTGCTCAAAATCAATTCTGCTTGATTTATTCTAGTTAATGCAGCATGGGTATATTTCTGTGACACAAGCGTAGCTAAACAGAATTGCAAAAAATAAATTGTGTTCAAACTGTTTTCTCTGAACATTTTAATATTAAATGTGGCATTAAATAAATGCCCTTGTAAATATGAATTGATTCAGGCTGGTCATATACAGTAAGTATTGCAATAAAATGCTCCTTTGTTCACTCAATGCATCTGAATGGCATGATCAACAACGGTCATTCTTTCTTAGAGCTTATAATGGTAAATGGTCTGCACTTATATAGCGCCTTTCTTAACCTATCGGTATTCAAAGCGCTTTACACTGTTGACTCATTCACCCATTCCCACACACATTCACATTCACAATTCGCAAGGCGCTAGCCTGCCATGGGGAGCAACTTGGGGTTCAGTGTCTTGCCCAACGACACTTCGGCACATCGAGTCATATGGGCCGGGATTCAAACCACCAACCCTACAATTGGTGCCCGACCCGCTCCACCAACTGAACCACTGCCGCCCCTAATATATCAGTTAATAAAACAGGTGACTGATCAAACTATACCACTGAGATTATCTTCAGTCCTCCAGGCTACAAATATCATCCATCCATTCACTCATCCATTGCTTTCAGGAAAACATCACTTTAAAAACCATCTTTGAGACTCGGTACAACTGAAGCATAATAGCATATGAGCTATGTAAATAACGCAATTAAGAACAACCTTGAACTTGCAAGGGGAGTTATTTATGACGGTGGTCAGATATAATTACACATTGATCGAGTCTCCTGACAGCTTGTGGTGAGTTAGATTGACCCTGCATTGGCATAATACCATCCTAATGAATGATCATCGAGACGCAGAGGCGCTAATGCTGCAAGTTTGGCTAAGCGTGACCGTTAAGCATGGTGAAAGGCCCGAGGAGAGAGAATGATTAGGCATTCTGCGTGATCGTTCTTTTGAAATTATGGATTTGTCACGAACAGACAATACCACTGACAAATACTGTAATGGGATGACATCAAACCGGAATGGGAGTGAGACAGCTGACAAATGACACTTTGTATTCTTTCTCTCTTTCTTGTCTCTTGCTCATTCGTTCTATCTCTTTCACTGCCCAAACAGCTTTACACATTTGGGTAAAAAATAAATATATATTATTTAAATGACAATTTTAACAAAACTAACCATAAAAAATAAAGTATTCTTTTATTGGCAAAAGTATCATCCTTATCTCTAATTGTACCAAAAAATTGCTTTTGTTATTGCGATATATCAGTCAAATAATTGCAAGAAAATATGGAATTTCTTTTGGAGAAGGAATATACTGTACTTCTGTTCAAACACATGATGTCTCTGAGTGCGCACTTTTCTTCCATCAAGGTGTTCGCAGCTATACGAGTGGATTCAAAAGTAAGAAATCTCAAGTTCAATCATAAATTCTATTATTATTTTTGTAATATGGGAACTACACAAATATTTAATTGAGATGTATTTACGTAAATATCCCAAACAGAAATACAGTATTTCTGTTTTTTGTTTTTTTCTCCCCATTCTAAAGAATATTGAGAGCTCAAATGACTTGTTTGGACTAGTTTCTCACCCTAGTTTGAACAAGGGGGATGTATTTTGTTGTTCGCATGGTAAGTAACAAGTGTGTGTGTGTGTGTGTGTGTGTGTGGTTACTGTAAAATAGACATATTTCTTTATTTTATCCATTATGAATGTAACTAGCCTTTCTTATCTCTCTGTTTCAGGTGTTTGCTGAGTAGCACATTACAAACCAGAATCTACCAAACACAAGTATGAAGATCTTGATTGGCACAGTCTTTGCTGATGACTATATCTTGTCAGAAGGCACTGAAGTTGGAAAAGTCATGATGAATTTGCTGAGATTCTTTTGATTTGTTACTTAAAGGTATTATGGTCTTAGTTGTTTAATATTGTTCTTTGGTTCAACAACCCTTGATTTTACACAGAATAATTTGAGCCTGTCCCAAACTTAAAGGGATAGTTTACTCAAAAATATAACCTCTCATTTATTGACCCTCATGACATCCCAGATGTGTAACTTAATTCTCCTATAAGATTTTTAGAAGAATATTTCAGTTATTTCGGTCCATACAATGCAAGTGAAAGGATACCAAAATTTAAAAACTCCAAAAAGCACATAAAGGCAGCATAAAAGTAATACATAAGACACCAGTGGTTTAATCCATGTCTTCAGAAGTGATATGATGTGTGTGGGTGAGAAACAGACCAATATTTAAGTACTTTTTTAACTATTGAAGATATTTAACCACTGGAATCGTATAGAGTTCACCCTCAAATTTAAATTCTTCATGCCATCCCAGATGTGTAGAACTTTCTTTCTGCTGCAAAACACTTCAGCTCTGTTGGTCCATTCAATTGAAGTGAATGATAGTTGATAAATGTAATCCATTCGAGTGGTTTAATCAGTGTCTTCTGAGGTGATCCAGTTGGTTTTGGGTGAGAACAGACCAAAATAAAAACCCTTTTTCATTGTACATCTTCCCATTGCAATCTCTAAGCACAATCATGATTTCAAGCTCGATTACACTTCCTGGTGCGTAATGCATTTGTACAGCGCTAGATGGCGCTATAGGAAGTCTAATCTACCAATCTGGAGATTTATAATGAAAATTTTATTCTATTTTGGTCTATTCTCACCTATATAAAACCAACTGAATCACTTTAAAATATCTAGATTTAACTACTGGAGTCATATGGATTACGTTTAATGTTGCCTTTATGTGCTTTTTGGAGCTTAGGTTTTGGTCCCCATTCACTTAAATAATCTATTAATTAAAGCTGAATTAATCTACAGAGCTGAGATATTCTTCAAAAAATCATTGTTTGTGTTCAGCAGAAGAAAGAAATTCACACATCTGGGATGGCATGAGAATGAGTATATTATGAGAGAATTTTCATTTTTGGGTCAACTATCTCACTTTAATGGTGAGTATACTGAAAATTAGTTTTTGACATGTTAGAATATTTTTATGCAGGGGTGGAAAGAGTTCTGAAAAATCATACTCAAGTAGCATTACTGTTACTTCCCAAAAAATGTAGTGTGAGTAAATGTAGCTGTCCTAAAAACTACTCAGTTAAAAGTAAAAGAGTAGCTCATTTAAAAGTACTCATGAGTAGTGAGTATTGCGTGTGCAGTTGCAAAACCTATGCCCCATTATAATGAACACTGTATGCCAACTTTTAAAATACATCACTTATCTATGATAAACACTACATGAATCTGATTCCAAAAAATAAAAGGGAGACATGATAACAGAAATTAAAATATGAAAGTTATTTTCAATACACGATCACCATTTTAAATCATAATGTATGAAACAAATACATTAAAATCAGTTTATGTGTAGAGTCTAAATTTCCCTTAATACCGACAGATCATTATTGTTGTGCATAATGTTCAAAAAATGCAAGGAATGCAAAAAAATGCAAAATAAGTAGGATCACTCGGCATGTCATGTCCTGCACAATAGAGGAGGTAGAGCAGGCATGGGAAAAGTTGATCCCCTTCTGTCACTCCCTCGATGTTGTGTCGATGTAGTGAAACTAGGGGTCTCTCTTGAGAGCCTCGGTTACCTCTTATCTTTGAGAAAAGGCGAATTAGAATTGGCGATCAGAATTTGCATGTCCCTCCCCCGGGCATACGGGTATAAAAGGAAGGAAGCGTGCATCTGTTCAGACAGATTTTGTCTTCGGAGCCTAGCGGTTGTCTTTCAGCGAGCTGAATAAATCCACTGCTGTTCCACTCACATCTAAAGAGCATATGCTGTTGGAGATATGGCACATTTCAGCGAATATATTTCTCTAAAAGAGTAAGCACATTGACGTTGAACGTCTTTGTGTCATTCCTGGATGCGGTCATTACCTCTCCGCTTCTGACGGCCACGGGCGCTGCCTCACGTGTTTGGGCAGAGATCACTCCGAGGCAGCATTTGTGGATGGTCCATGTTCTCATTGCGAGAACAGCCAGAGTTCTTATTATTCCGATAATCTCCTGTGATGTATTTTCCGCGGTACGGTCCCCCTTCCTTGGGCAGAGTACCCTCTGCACCCCGGTCACTCTGTTGAGCTCGTCCCTGTCGAGGCAAGACCTACCACCGCGCTACCTCCATATGTGGCTGGTATGCCCATGTGATGTATTTTGCCACATGTTAACCTCACCTGCTGGGCAGGATGTGGTCTCCGCTGGGTCTTTTCCCCCTGAAAGAATAGGATAGGAAAAGAACGCCTGAGTGCGAACTGCATTAGCCTTCAAACATTATCCGTCTGTCAATCAAACAGCATGTAGCTACAGACATCAGGAAATACAATTTATGTAATGAACACCCCTGTTCCTAGATGTAAAACATAGGCTAAATATAGAAAACTTTGCAAAAGTTTGATCGAGGACATCTCTCTTTTTTCCGATAAACTTCAAGATTGTTTTATTGCCCAGCCCTATTGATAACAGTGCATTAATCTCTCACAGCAGCCCAATAATCTCAGTGATAGATAGTTAATTACAGGTTACGTTATAGACACACAGAATCTATTAAGCTGGAATATGAAAATTACCTCGTTGTTTCTTCAAATTAGATGCAGGATTAATGCTGATATCTGGCTTGAGCAAGTTAAACTCACATGGCTCTATCAAGCAATTGGCCTTTTTCACTGAGAAAAGCTCTTCCAGATGTGGCCGGTTCTGTTCAGCTGTAAACTGTGCTAGAGGCATTCTCCAATTCCATAAGAGTTGGCACCAGATCTGCAGCTGCCGTTCAAGTTATTTACGTGTGATTTAATGGGAGTCACCAGACTCTTCCCAAGCAATCATGTTGATAGATAAAAATAAAATCAGGACAGGGAAGTTGTGAATGCGCAGACGGTGGGAAAATAACGCAGTGAAATTACAGTTACAGCACTTTATATATACTCAAGTAAAACTATAAAATTTTTAAACTACTTAAAAAAACAATTCTTGGGAAAAAGTAGTTAATTACAGTAACTTATTTGTGAATATTTGTAATCCTTTACACCCCTGTGTTTATTTTATAAGCCCAGGCAGAATCTGTGCATGCAGAAAACTCAGCAGAATCTAGAGGTCTGCAAGGGCCTTAAAATAAATCCTGACCCGTACCCGAGACCGTGTGGCCTAAAACTACCTGGCCCAAATGATACCGTTAGATTAAGGGGGACACTGCATTACTGTTTATGTGCTGAAACTTCACCTGGTGCAGAACAATATAAAACAATGCAACAGTCCCCTCGATGCAGCCTGAACTTGTTCAGATTGTTGAACCTTTGTGACAGCTGTGCTGAAAACAATCTAGATGCAGCACAAAGAATGAAACAGAGTGCAGGTGTCTCAACAAGCCTTTTTGAAAATCTGAAGTTCTTTTTAACTTGACGTGGTGTTTAAAATGTGCCGGTCCTGCGCGAGACACTGAAGATTGTCAAAGACATTCATCCAGCATGTGTTTAAAAAATGAGAAAACAGAGCAGATGCATGCAAAAACACATTCAGTGTGAACGGCCCCTAACTCGTCCATTCACGCGTGTCTGTGTGTGAGAGCGTGTGTGAAACAAGATCAGTAAGCCAGTCTGTTTATTTTTTCATTAATTACAAACCTGAACCCGAAGTCCAACTTGAAAAACTAACCCGGACCCGAAACTCGGGGTCGGTTTGCAGACCTCTAGCAGATTTGCAACATTTCTCATTTCTTAAATGTTCTACACATTCCCCATTACTTGCATGTTGTTTGTGAAATAGTTTGGCTAATTCTGATGATTTTAGCAACGATTAAGAGTACAGTACTCTCAGGTTCATTTTACCATGTTTAAATCCCATCCACATATTTCATCAGATTTTCCCAAAACATCTGCTTGGAAAGATCCAAAAATGTCTACAGTTTCCATCTGGGCCTTAGCTTTCCTAACTTCAGACTATTGTGTAGGTTACAAAAGCTATGAATTTGGGATGGGAACTGAAGGGTTTTAGATAATTCTCAATGTTTAAGCTGAATAACACATTCAACATGTTCAACACTAGATTAAAAATGTACTTTCAGGGTCAACATAGTGTCAACACAAATTGAACCATGGTGCTTCTTGCACTTCCTTCACTGCTGAGAGAAGTCGCCTCAAGTTTCTTCAAAACATGAAGGGTAAATTACTTTATTCACACATTTCAAACTCATTTAAACATTTTTGAAACTTAAAGGAATACCTCACCCTAAAATTTCATAACTTACTTGGCCTCATTCCATCCTAGATGTGTATGACTTTCATCTGCAGAACACAATCAAATATTTATAAGAGTATTTCAGCTCTGTTAGGCCATACAATCAATATTTAAGTCCTTTATTACTATAAATCTCCACTTTCATGTTTACATCTGAAAGCCTGTTTAGTGAAAGTGAAAGTGGAGATTTGTAATAAAAAAAGGACTTAAAATGTATTTGTTGATCTGTTTATTGTATCTGAAGATATGGATTTAACAACTAGAGTCTCATGAATTACTTTTATTCTGCCTTTTTGTAGCTTCAATGTTTTGGTCACCATTCTCTTGCCTTGTATGGACCTATGGAGCTGAGATATTTTTCTAAAATCTTAATTTGTGTTCTGCAGAAGAAACTAAGTCATAAATATCTGGGATGGCATGAGGGTGTGTTTTCATTTTTGGGGGAACTATCCTTTTAAAGAAGATGATTTATAAAAAAAAAAAAAAAAAAAATTAAAAAAAAATCATACAGGTCTGGAACAAGATAGTAAATAATGACATAATTTTTGTGTGAACTATTCTTTTATTAAACAGATTTTAATACAGTTTTATTTTTGCCACTTTGTTCTATTTCTGCATTTCAGGCTGAAAATTCAGAAGAGCAAAGTGTTGGATATTCACCAGTTGCCCTGTTAACAGCGGTCAGAGAACTCACAGATGCTGCAATTCATTACAATCTGGTCAGATGTGAAGTAATCACCCACCTGCCCATGCTTTTCAGATTTATTTTTATGTTTGGACTGATTTATGCATTGGATGTGAGTTACCAAAAGAGTTTTAAAGACAGGTGGCTTTATAAGGTTTTAACGTTGAAGGATGTGCAATACTAATGCAGCTGTAGACAATTTATTCTGTCGCTGTCAAATGTGTTTTTTCAGTGTTGTGCCTCATGCTTTGTCAATAATTGTACCTTGTCTTTTTATATTAAATATCTTTACTAAATGCAGTTTTCTTATTATTTTATTATTATTATTATTATTATTATTATTATTATTATTATTATTATTATATTATTATTATTATTAAAACAAGGCAGTTGCAAAACATTTTTAAGTAATACTACTGGCACATTTTAAGTCACCTAAAATGATATAGTTTAATTATTAAGTTAACATGGCTTTAAAAAATAAGTTAATACAAAGCATATTCATGATTTCAAAAACATTACATTTTGATTTGTGGTTAATTAAAATAAACATTAGTAATTGCATATTTTGATTAGACCAAAATAATTTCTTTTAATTTATAGTTTCTGAGAAAAAGTTATGCATACTTGAGACTTAAGTTATGATACTTGTAAAAGTAAAGGCAATCATTTGCCTCAAATGTTTTAAGTTAGTACAACTGAAGAGTGGGGAAATAGAATTGACTTTTATAGCTGGCATTATACCTATTTCTAGTAACTTGACCTAATCAACTTCATTTAACGTGATATAAACATGTAGGCTAAACAAGATAAGAAGGCTTAAATGTAAGAAAGCATAACTGATTCAAGTTAAATTAACATCATTCATTCAAGTTAAACGAACACCATTCATTCAAGTTAAATGAACATTATTCATTCAAGTTAAACGAACATTATTCATTCGAGTTAAAAAACACTATTCATTCAAGTTAAATTAACACTATTCATTCGTTAAATGAACACCATTCATTCAAGTTAAACAAACACTATTCATTCAAGTTAAAAGAACACTATTCATTCAAGTTAAACAAACACCAAATGTCCCCATAAGGATAGTAAAACACGAACTTTTTGACATTGTGGGGACATTTTGTCAGTCCCTATGAGGAAAACGTCTTGGTTCCCTGATGGAGGGAACGAGACGTTGTGTCAATGAGTTGACACTAGGGGTCGCTCCTGTGGAGCCCAGACATCTCTGATCTTGAGAAATGGCCAATGAGAATTGGCGTGTGGAATTTGCATGCCACTCCCCCGGACATACGGGTATAAAAGGAGTGACGCTGCACATCCACATCAGGTATCGCCCTGAGGAGCCGAGCCAAAGACCCGGTGCTTTCAGCGGTTGGTTCAACACTATTCATTCAAGTTAAACAAACACCATTCATTCAAGTTAAACGAACACTATTCATTCAAGTTAAACGAACGCCATTCATTCAAGTTAAACGAACACCATTCATTCATGTTAAACTAACACTATTCATTCAAGTTAAAAGAACACTATTCATTCAGGTTACATGAACACCATTCATTCAAGTTAAACGAACACTATTGATTCATGTTAAACGAACACCATTCATTCAAGTTAGTTTCACATGGTCTGTTTTATTGGGTTTAAATTGATTCCGTTTTGTTAAGAGAACATGTTTCAATCATGTGGAACCACTGTAACCACTGTAAAACCTGACATTTTTGAAATTGTGGGAACATTTTGTCAGTCACCATGAGGAAAACGTCTCGGTTACTGACGTAACCTCCGTTCCCTGATGGAGGGAACAAGACGTTGTGTCGATGAGTTGACACTAGGGGTCGCTCCTGCAGAGCCCAGACATCTCTGATCTTGAGAAAAGGCCAATGAGAATTGGCGTGTGGAATTTGCACGCCACTCTCCCGGACATACGGGTATAAAAGTAGTTACGCTGCACATCCACATCAGGTATCGCCCTGCAGTTTTCTTATTCTTTTATTATTGTGTGCTTGCCCCGGATCAACGGCAAAAGCCTCCTCAGGGCAAGTAGTACTGCCAGCAACTCGAGGCAGTTGATGTGCCAATGCAGTCGCGGGCCAGTCAGAGGGCCGGCTGCATACGGCGCCATAGGGGAGGAGGCATCTGTTTTAACCGCGACGTGCCTGGTGACCTGGACTAGGGAAACTCCTGCCTTTAAAAACGCTAGGTCTGACCAGGGGCTGAGAGAGAGGCAACAAGCCTGTGTGACGAGGACGCAGTGTGTGCCATTGTGCCATGCTCGTCTCTCTACTTGGGTCTGTAGCCAGTGCTGGAGTGGTCTCATATGCATCAACCCAAGCGGCATGACCGTTGCCGAGGATGCCATATGCTCATATCAATGAGATCGAGTCCAACTCCATACCGAGAAAAGAGATGCTCTGAACCGGGATGAGCTTGCCCTTTTCCCATTTGACCCGAAGCCCCAAGCGGCTGAGGTGCCTGAGCACCAGGTCCCTGTGAGCACAAAACATGTCTTGCGAGTGAGCTAAGATTAGCCAGTCGTCGAGATAGTTGAGGATGCGACGCCCGCTTCCCTCAGTGGGGCAAGGGCTGCCTCTGCGACCTTTATGAAGGCGTGAGGGGACAGGGACAGGCCGAAGTGGAGGACTTTGTACTGATATGCCTGACCCTCGAAGGCAAACTGAAGAAAGGGTCTGTGTCAAGGAAGGATCGAGACACGAAAGTACGCGTCCTTCAGGTCTACTGCCACGAACCAATTCAGATGCCGGAAGCTCGCTAGAATGCGTTTCTACGTGAGCATCTTGAACGGGAGTCTGTGCAGAGCCCGGTTCAGAACTCGGAGGTCGAGGATTGGCCGCAACCCGCCGCCTTTTTTGGGTACAATAAAAAACTGTAAAACACCTTCTTCATCTCGGCTGGAGGGACAGGCTCTATCACTCTCTTCCGTAGAAGGGAGGCGATTTCCACACACAAGGGATTGGAGTTCTTGCCTCTCACCATGGTGGAGCGGACGGCGTTGAACCTGGGCGGGCGCCTGGCGAACTGAATCACATAGCGGAGTCGGACGGTCCTGATCAGCCAACACGACGGGTTGGGGAGCGCGAGCCACGACCAAGAGGACTATAGCGTCGGACGTACCGGCAGGTGGGGCCTCGCGACGGGGTTCAAAAAAATTATATTGAAAAGGAAATAAGGATTCTCCACCCACCCCTCCGGTGGGGGAGGGAGTGGTCTACTTACCAGCTCCCATAGTGCAGTTTCCTGAGTCCCGGGGCTGCCCGTCTCAGGGGTGCTTTGAAGCCTTCTTGGGGTTCTTGGTGGCCGGTCGTGAGGCGGTGGTGGGCGTCGCCAGCCTGCGGGTAGCTCCGCGTCGGGGCTGGCGCGTAGCCCCTTGTCGCCCCACCGTCGAGGGTAGTGAGAGCGGAGGAGCTCACGGATCATGTGCGGGAGGTAAAAGGTGCCTGCCACGAGTGCGTGAGCTCCTCATGCACCTCTGGGGAGAAAGGAATGGGGCAGAGCGTGGCCGTGAGCTGCGCTCTGGCCCCAGGAACCAATGGTTAAACAATGTTTAATTGAAAATGTAAAAATGCAGAAAAAAATGCAGAAAGTTTTCTGTGAGGGTTAGGTTTAGGGGATATAATATATAGTTTGTACAGTATAAAAATCATTATGTCTATGGAAAGTCCTCATAATGATAGGTAGACCATCGTGTGTGTGTGTGTGTGTGTGTCTGTGTGTGTGTGTGTGTGTGAAGCACTTTAGATAACATTGCTGATGCCAAATTCAACCTATGTTATGCTCATAATTTTGCATATTGTTGAAACCTATGCATTACATGGTAATATTAATGTATTTTATTGTTTGATTTTAAGGGCATTTCTATTTACTTTTGTACTACAAATAAACAATTTTTGTGTTGGGATGGTAAAATATGGGTCCTAAAGCAAAACTAGTTGAAAACAACTGTAAATCATTCACCCTGACTATTTTCCTTGATAATTAGGTGCTAAAATACATGTTCCACTTTTCCTTCATTTCTTAAAAACATTACAATTCCTCTGATTAAATTTTTTACTTGTTTGTAATTTAAAGACAGCTTAACTACAGATGTGGGAACAGTGAAAGCACTTTCAAATGAAATGACTGTTAAAATAACAAATGCATTTCAACAAACTGTTCAATATGTCTGGTTTGCTTTATAATTCACTGATAACTGAATCCCTCTCTATCAACTTTCAGCACACACTCTGTACAACTTTTTACATTCAACCTCAGTCTTTCCCATGACAAAATGACCATGACGGTAATGAGAAATGGCAAGAGTGGGTGTGGAGGTCAGACTCTAGCTGAAGGCAACACAAGGTAGATTCCTTTTAGTGCACATACTTCACTCAAGGAAAAGACTGTGTTGCTTTTGGCTGACTGAACCCTCTGTCACTTTTCTACTCATTCTCATTTACCAACTTGCAAAGACTCAGTGGGGGAAAAAAGGAAAAATGGCAGATTGCAAAGCAGTGACAAGAGGAGCCATCGATTTCAGTGTGGAATAAATGAAAGTCCATTCAGCAATGACAAGAGCTGTGGCGGCTTCAGAGGAATTATATTGAGCACTCTGCACTCGTGGCTATTAGACTAGTGATAAAATGTGTCCAGCGATGACAGAAAAAAAGGATTCAAGCTGTTAAAAATGCATTCATTAAAAAACAATTTACTCAAATGGTGCTTTATAAGAGACCTGACCATTGTTTGATTTCATCCCCAAGTCTAATTGAACTTTGTCAAAACTTTAATGTTCTGTCGGCCACGTCTGGCCATTTATTTCAGTGAGTCTTTTGTGAAGTTTATTACATATCTCAATAAATCAAAACCAAACGCAAGGCATTATTTTTAGTAAAAACACGCCCATGTAACTTTAACTCAACTAAATCCATAAAAAGTGAATAAAAACTGTCAAAGGCATACTTTGTGTATAATTTTCCATTCAGAATGAGAGTATGCCATTAGAACACATGTCACTTTCTCCTTAAGTAATTCTTTAAGACTGAAGACTGATAAAATGTATATATTGCAGAGAAATTGATTTTAACTTGTGAATTTTAGTCAAAAAAGAATGCATTCAAGAAGTGAATCCTCAGTGTTTCATCATACTACAAAAAAGACATTTGATGTTGATGTCAGCTTGTGCAATAGAAAACATTATTATATTTTTTAGTCATATAATTTCAGCTGTTGTAAAACAGCCATAAACACTGAATTCTAAAATGCCCCCAGAACGTATTTGGACTCTTACGTCACACTTAAAATGTATGAATAGTTAAATATATTATAATTTAATATTACAATATGAAAATGAACAATTACAAATTAGCTAATTATATTACTTAATAGGAGAATTGTTTACTGTCATTATTATAAAAAATATATATTAGGGTCAATGATGTAATGCTCAATTTTTATGTTAAAGTTGTTAAAGTAAAGTTACTCAAAAATACATAAAACATAAATACATAAAAAATGCAATTCACACAAGACAATTATTTGAATACACCTCTTCTGTGATTAACATGTTTATCAACTGGAGCAAAAAGTAAAAAAAAATTATTTGGTGTAACCGTCTGGAGATGGTAAAATATAAATAAAAAATAAAATAAATCAATTCAAAACATTATAGTGTCATGAAAAGCTAAACCAAATAAAGCTGAAAAGTAGTGCAGAATCTTAATTTTTATATTTTATTTATTATAATAAGCAGTGAGTTAAAAAAATATGTATTTATTGTTATGTCCACAAAATCAGTCATGTGGTGTAAACAACATGCATGTTGCCATTTGAAATATACTTACATTTACATTTATTAATTTGGCAGATGCTTTTATCCAAAGAGACTTACAAAAGAGGAATACATTATAAGCGAATCATCTTAAGGAGACAGTGGTATGAGAAGTGCCATATTACAGAGTTTCACTAGCATCAGAATAGTAGTATTCAAGATTTTTTTTTTTTTTTTTTTTTTTTTTTTTTTTAGTGACTGGTTGAGTGCTCATGGAAAAAAATATATTTTTTAGCTATTTTCTGAAGACAGAGAGTGAGTCAGCATCTCTGAGGGAGTTGGGAATGTCATTCCACTACATGGTACAATGAAGCCAAAAGACCGGGAAAGTGTTTTGGTTCCTCTTTGTGTTAGTACAACAAGATGACGTTCATTAGCCGACCGCAGGCTTCTGGTGGGAACGTAGCTCCGCAAAAATTATTTTAGGTATGCTGGAGCAGACCCAGTAACTGTTCTGTATGCCATTATCAGAGCCTTGAATTTGATATGTGCAGCAACCAACAGCCAGTGAAGAGAGACAAGGAGGGTAACACACGCTCTCTTTGCTACATGCTGCTGCATTCTGGATAATTTGCAGGAGTCTAATTGCGCATGCATGGAGACCTGCATTGAGAGCATTACAGTAGTCCAGTCTAGTTATGACAAGTGACTGAACAAGAAGTTGTGTGGCATGTTCACAAAGGGTCTTATCTTCCTGATATTGTAGAGTGTAAATCTACATGACTGTGCTGTCTTTGAGATGTGGTCTGTGAAATTAAGTTACCCCTAGATTTCTGACCGTTTAGGAAGGCGTTACTTGAGTTGAACTCAGCTGCATGGTGATGTTGTGTTCAACAGCAGGGTTGGCTGGAAAGACAAGGAGTTCAGTCTTGGCTGGTTTAAGTTGCAGGTGGTGTCCCTTCATCCAGGCCGAGATGTCTGCCATACGGCAGAGATTCAAGCAGTCACTGTGGTGTCGTTGGGTTGGAAAGACAAGAAGAGCTGTATGTCATCGGCATAGCAGTGGTAAGAGAAACCGTGTGCCTGAATGATGTGTCCCAGTGATGTCGTGTATATAGAGAAGAGAAGTGGCCCAAGCAATGAATACTGAGTTACCCCAGTAAGAAGCTGATGTGACTTGGACACCTCACCTCTCCAGGCTACCTTGAAGGACCTAGCTGAGAGATAGAAATTAAACCAGTCATGCACAGTTCCTGTGATGCCCAGAGAAGAGAGCGTGGAGAGTGTGGCACGGTGGAGGGCGGGACCGGCGCGTGATTGCGCACGCCCGGTCCCGTATCGGGCTGATTGAGCCGGCAAGAGGGTTAAAAGGCCACTCGCAGACGGCGATCGGGAGAGAGAGCTTAATCAGCAGACCTCTGCTGTCCTAAATGTTTGTTTTAAGTTTTTCGTCATTAAATTATTATTTATGTTGACAAGCCGGTTTCTCGCCTCTTCCTTGCCCACGAATTTGAACTGTGTTACATTGGTGCCGAAAGCCCGGGAAGGAAGAGGGATACGCCGTAGCGGAGTTCTCGCCACTTCTCAATGGAGCAGCCACGGCCATCTGCCGGGGGACGGAGGAGCCCAGCCGCCTGGACGCGGAGGAACGGCCGCCGACCGCGAGGGGAGGAGGAGCTCCTGGCCGACCGCCTGGAGCGGTTAGGGCCGCTGCCAGGGGCGGGGGAGTCCCTGAGTAGCCGCTGGAACGCGGCGGAGTTGGAGACTGCCGACCGCGTGCGGGGAGGGGCTCGCCACCGACCGCCTGGAGCGGGAGAACCGCTGCCAGGGGCGGGGGGAGGCCCCTTCGATACCCCGGGAATGCGGCGGGGCGTTCCGTCCGACAGGGGCTGAGGACTGCCTCCGATCTGCCCGGAGAGGCGCGGCTGCTGTCCTGAAGAGGGTGGAGAAGTGGCTGAGGAACGAGCTACGGCGTATCAGAGAACCGGCGAGTACGTTTTTTTTTCTTTCGTTTCTTTAATCTCTCTCTCCTCTCTCTCTCGATACCGCTCTGCGGTGGCCTTTTCCCTCTTTTTTTAAATTATGGTGTTTATGGGAGGGGAGGTACTGCCCAGTGCAGGAACCCTCCCCCCCCCTTATTTTTAATGGTTGTTTCCCTCCCCTTGCCCCTCCCTCGTCCAGGTTGATGGGGATGACCCGCCGGCAGGCGCCCCCCCCCCAGGGGATGTACGTCAGGCCGGGGGTCCCCAGCCTGAGAGAACGGGGGAGGAGTGTGGCACGGTGGAGGGCGGGACCGGCGCGTGATTGCGCACGCCCGGTCCCGTATCGGGCTGATTGAGCCGGCAAGAGGGTTAAAAGGCCACTCGCAGACGGCGATCGGGAGAGAGAGCTTAATCAGCAGACGTCTGCTGTCCTAAATGTTTGCTTTAAGTTTTTCATTAAATTAGTATTTCTGTTGACAAGCCGGTTTCTCGCCTCTTCCTTGCCCATGAATTGATCTGTGTTACAGAGAGTAAGATCTGATGTTTGACTGTGTCAAAGGCAGCAGAAAGGTCCTACGGAATCAGGAAGGATGATCTGGATCCAGCTTTTTCATGTCTCAGCGACTCAGTGACAGACAGCAGGGCAGTCTTGGTGAAGTGTCCACTTTTGAAGCCTGACTGATTGTCATCCAGCAGATTATTCTGTAAGAGATAGGCAGATATTTGATTGAAAACTGACTTCAAGTGTTTTCGCCATTAATGGGATGAGAGAGACTGGTCTGTAGTGCTCTACTTCTGTGGGGTTAAGAGCAGGTCTTTTCAGCAGCGGGTTACTCGAGCCAGTTTATATATAGTGGTAAAAGTAAGTAGAGATGTGTTAATTATGTGTGTGATTGTTGGTAGGACAGACAGAGAGATAGCTTGGAGAAGGTGGGAAGGAATGGGGTCAAGGGAACAGGTGGTGGGGTGGTTGGTTGAAGAGGAGTTTAGAGACCTCAGTGTCAGTCAGAGGAGAGAACATAGAGACTGAAGAGCTGCAAACAGGATATATATATATATATATATATATATATATATATATATATATATACACAGTATATAGGGTTGGGAGGGTTACTTTTGAAATGTATTCTACTACAGATTACAGAATACATGCTGTAAAATGTAATTTGTAACATTTTCCATTAGATTACTCAAGGTCAGTCACATATTCTAAATACTTTGGATTACTTCTTCAGCACTGGTAGATTTTTTCACTTGTTTTGACTATAAAATCTCTGCCAGTACAGTAAGACAAAATACACATGTTAAAAATACATTCTCTGAAAAACCTCAATATCTTATGCATTGTTGTTTCTAAAACAAGATGAATCAAATTGCTCTTGTTTTAATATTTTTTTTATATATTTACAGGAAAACAATACAAATATTATTATCAAGAATATGATTTTTTTCTCTGATATCAAAGGTCTTACTAGAAAAAAGAAATTATGATCCAACATGAATTTGTTTTATCCCATATTCTCCCAATTTGGCATGCCCAGCTCCCACTTCTTAGTAAATCCTAGTGGTGGTGCTGTTACTCACCTCAGTCCGGGTGGCCGAGGACAAGTCTCAGTTGCCTCCACTTCTGAGACAATCAGTCAATCTTATCACATTTCTCACAGTGCATGACACCATGGAGACTCATGCGGCTCTCCGCGATCCATGCACAAATTACCACGTGCCCCAGTGACAGCGAGAACCACTTATCGCGACCAGGAGGAGGTTACCCCATGTGGCTCTACCCTCCCTAGCAAGTGGGCCAATTTAATTTCTTAGGAGACCTGGCTGGAGTTACTCAGCACACACTTAGATTCAAGCTCGTGGCTCCAGGGGTGGTAGTCAGCGTCAGTAATCACTGAGCAACCCAGGCCCCCAACGTGAATTTTCTTGATAAAATATATGATCGTTCCTGGTAACATGTGCATGTAAAATGGCTAGAAATAGCATTTTAGCTTAGCGTAAAGATGACAATTTACATAAGGTTTATTTCTATTTCCTCTGCTCCAAATTTACTTCAAAACATACTTCTCTGTCTGCTCGTATGAATGCAACACATCATAAAGTGTTTAACCGCTGTTCAAATTCACTTTGGATCGCATCATTTATATGTATAAATGTTTTCCATCTGAAAGGACTAAATATTAAATGAAACAAATGACAATATAATGCAAAGTAATCGTCAGTAATCAAAATACTTTTTGAATGTAACTGTATTCCAATAACCAATGATTTAAATTGTAACTGTAGTGGAATACAGTAAAGCAGTGAATTACAGGTATTTTACACGGCTGTGCTTTACGTGCTTACCTAAATCTCTTAACTGTGGTTAATCCACTATAATTCACTGCCTCTTGTGACTTTTCTTGTGATCTTTTATAAGAGACCATAGATCAGGGGTCGGCGACCTATGGCACGGCGAGAGAGGAGTAGACTATTTTATTTATATACATTCTGCACCTGCATTCCAATCTATATCTTGATGTAATCCTTCCTCATGATCACACAGCGTGTTTTCATGAGCTTAATGGGAGGCTAAACAAAAAGTTACAATGTGACAAGACTGCAGTATACCCAACAGACTCCTGCATCGCATGCAAGCCATTCGCACATCCCGAGCCGGCAGCGCTTCACTTTCGGTTAATCGTCTGAGTAAACACGACCACTTTGCTTCGGTCAGGCTGAGCGGATGACAGCCTACATTCCGTGTTTCATTTGTTTCTTTTTGCTTTGCATTTCATATAATAAGGATAACACCACTATTAATCCTTGAGATTTACAACCCAGCATACAGGTACACCCTCCTTAAACCATGGTCACACTCAAAATTTAATTAAACGATTAAAAGATAAAACATAAACCCTTATCGTGGGGTTCAGAAATCTTTTCAAAAGTCTATTCAAAATATAAATTAAACCTGGAAATAACATTTTAGGATTTTGGCACAGCCATTGACCAGGAAAATAAAATATAGCACTCCATGTCAAAAAGGATGCTGACCCCTGCCATAGAAAATACAAGGACTTGCATCCGTTGCCAGTACAACCCAGTTGAGAATAAAGGGATCTGAGAACATTTACATTTCAGGTTAGGGCACATATACAAGATCAGTAACTATGACTGGTATAAAACTGTTCACTGGCCAAAAACAATCATAATAGAGGTCGTTATTTACGTTCAATGCCTATTCACCCCACCATTTCCTCTCAAACATTTTATACCGTAAGTCCTCAACAAAACGAGATGGCTATAAAATACCAATAGGATTTTCAATCTCAGCACCTGTCCTTGATCTCCTGCCCTATACAAATGCAAAGTCATAATTTATTTTTCCATTCCCTGTCAGAAAAGAGCTGCTTGCGGCATCAGGTGCAGAGCCACCAAAGCTGGACCTTTCATTCCATAAATATATCCTCCAAAAGAAGGTGCCAATACTGATTAAGGAGAAGAAGTGTCCCACTTTGACCTGGATTAGAGAGGTATTAGGTATTAGAGTGGGCTGTGTGCCGCGAGCCATCTCCCTTCATCGGCCGTGCTAATGCGGAGGCATAGCTCTGCTCGCATCTAAATGTTTCATTACGGCGCGAGCGGAGATACCAATTTCTCTCCCCATCTATCGCCACTGACGCCGGCTTCTTCAGCAGGGGGGGGTGGGGGGAAAAGCATGACAAATTGAAATAAATGAGAGTGCAGAAAAGGTGGATGGTATGTTGGGGGCGTGAGGATGGAGGTAGGGCCCTTTTAGATGCATCTCACTCTTTCAAACTCTTGCTTTACTTCATCGTCTCCTGCTTTTTTGCTAGACAGGATAATGAAATACATTGGATTGTTATTAGCCACGACATTCATCTAGGTAATGACAGGAGAAAGATTGGCATGGACCCTTTATTGTTGGAGGGTCATATGTTTGCAGAAATCTTTATAGCTGCAATTTCTTGGAGACATCCTTCACTAGTGTGTGAAGATACAAAAATATTTTTTTTTTACATGTTTTGTGATTTCATATTCATAATGTTGTTTCATGTTTAGAGCTTCCACATTTATGTTTTGTATAGTGCACGCAGGGGTTAAATTGGAAAGGTTTGGTACTTCGATTAAAAAAAATGCTTGTTTGTCAGTCTATTCTATTTATTGTGGACTGATGTGGTTTTTGTTTGATCCATTTGAAACATTCCATCTCTATTAATTATTCAAAAATAATCAGAAAGAGTTTGTTTGCCCCATTAAGAACAATATGAATTTACTAGGGCTTCAACGGTACATGTATCCCTGCCGAATCGAAGCAAAAAAAGAAATACAGTAAAACCATAATACCATGGTAAATTTGGTGAAGTTATCATACCATTACACCCTTAGTGGCGACATTACCGAGCATTTCTCAGTGTGTTAAAAAAAATGGTAGTGTGCAGTTATACATTCTGGTTTGTGATGTGGTCGCCCTGTTTCAACAGCAAGGTTTCTAACCTCCATGTTACTGTGTACAACACACCCATTCTGCGCTCTGAGTTAGTAAATCTCCTTGTGAGAGACGCAATGGGGTTGTCCCCCATACGGTGCACAGAGAGAAAGTCACAGACATAATTTTCTCATCAAAACACAGAAAGACGGTGGCCTCCGGCCTATCTGCACATGTGACATTTGAATTGAACCCTCTTTGGGTTCTGTTAATATTGATCACAAACAAACAAATCTCTACAAAAACAAACAAATCTTGGGTGCTAAAAATGATTGAACATGGGTATTTGATCCAATTTGCATACAGACCGCCTGTATACACTGTTCATAACCTAACATTATACATTTGCAGAAAGCTTAGGATATCTTCTACCTTAGACAAATTATTTTATTATTCTCTAAAAAATATCTACAATGTAGTATATTTTGTAACACTTTTACATCATAAATCATTATGTCACATTTACAAACATTACACCTCAAATTTCTGTAATTTTTTTTTTTACCATTGCTTTTCCCACCAGTGGTCATGAAATGAGCTCTGCCACACATCCCAATGTAAAAATATCAAAAAGATAAAAAAAACACAAATAAAAAAGAGAAAGGGAGAGAGAGAGAGAGAGATTTTGCCCCAAAATTTAAATTCTCTTATCTTTTACTCACCCTCATGCCATCCCAGATGTGTTTGACATTCTGTCTTCTGTTGAACACAAGCAAATATATTATAGAAGTATTTCAGGTACACCCTCCATACCACACACGTCAACTATGTCCAACGCTTTGAAGCTCTAAAAAGCACATAAATCTGCCGAGGTTCGAGGTGCTTGAACCTGCGAGGCACCATGCTATGGTTTCTACATGGGTCTTAAATCTGGTGCATGAGCCCCCCGTTCAAAAAATTGAATCCGTTGAGTTGCATGTGCTCTCTCTAAAGACTGCACTACTGTTGGCTTTGGCCTCAGTCAAACAGGTTTGTGATGTACAGGTGCTGTCAGTTGAGAGTTTATATCTGGAATTCAGTCCAGGCTTTTTAAAGCCATTTTCAAACCCGAAAAATACTATGTGCCTTAGGTGCTTTTTACGCCCTTTTAGGGCTCAGATTGTCCACCAACAAGCTTTCTCTTCTCTACCATCTAATTCAGATGAGGAGCAGTTAATGCTTTTATTATGCCCTGTGCGGGCAACCAATTAAAATTTTTAATACAGCTGCCTGTGTAGGCTGCTATCCAATTTACTCCCACTAGAAGTCTCAAGCACTTCCAATAGAATAAAAGCTCCCTCCCTACCTCTGGTTATGAAGGGGTTAAATTATTCTGTGTGTATTATATACTCATATAGATCCTCAGATTAAGATTAATTTCCCATCTGGTTTTCACCATGTGGGGTTATTAATTTTCATACACACCTGAAGACATATTAAATAAGTCACCTCCTGATGGGCCTGTCGGCCAAAAGTTTGGAATAATGTACAGATTTTGCTCTTATGGAAAGAAATTGGTACTTTTATTCAGCAAAGTGGTATTCAACTAATCACAGTGTATAGTCAGGGCATAATAATATGAAAAAATACTATTACAATTTGAAAAAATGTTCAGAACATCTTAAACTACTTCAAGAAGTTCTCATCAAAAAATCCTCCACATGCAGCCATGACATCTTTGCATATCCTTGGCATTCTAGCTGCCAGTTTGTCCAGATACTCAGGTGACATTTCACCCCACACTTCCTGCAGCACTTACCATAGATTTGGCCGTTTTGTCGAGCACTTCTCACACACCTTACAGTCTAGCTAATCCCAAAAAAACTCAATGGGGTTAAGATCCATAACACTCTTTTCCAATTATCTGTTGTCCAATATCTGTGTTTATTTTTCCACTCTAACTTTTTATTTTTATTTTTTTGTTTCAAAAGTGTCTTTTTCTTTGCAATTCTTCCCATAAGGCTGCACCCCTGAGTCTTCTCTTTACTGTTGTACATGAAACTGGTGTTGAGCGGGTAGAATTCAATGAAGCTGTCAGCGGAGGACATTTGAGGCGTCTATTTCTCAAACTAGAGACTCTGATGTACTTATCCTCTTGCTTAGTTGTACATCTGGCCTTCCACATCTCTTTCTGTCCTTGTCAGAGCCAGTTGTCCTTGACTAAGACTGTAGTGTACTGTAAACCATTTTCTGAAATCTTCAAGTTTTTTTGTCAATTTCAAGCATTGTATAGGCTTCATTCCTCAAAACATTGATTGATTGTTGAGTTTCTGAGTTTTATTTGTGCTATTTTTGACCTTCCACAGGGGGTCGATACCACAGGGGGTCCGCAAATTATTGTTTGATCCACCATTGGTACATTTAATAATCGCTCACATGTGAGCGATAGCTAGAGATAAGTGTATTTTAATCTATCAATAAATTGAAGTTCCTTGCACTTGCATGCCAACACTTCCTCTTTATTTTTAATCCTTGCTGGTGACAAAGATGGTGACTATCAAATCAACATAATTAAAGGTGCGCTCAGTCATTGTTTTCCTCATAGTAAATGAAATTTAATTTTAAAATATATGTATAAAATTGATCACTCACATGAGATGAAAACTCATTATAAAAGTAACCTTATAAAAGTTGTTTTATTCTGCATGGACAGGGTCTGTTGGCTTGTCTGTCTGTATACTGTATCTGTCTGTCTGTGTCTATCTGTCTGTCTGTCTGTATGTCTATCTGTCTTTCTTTTTATTAAGGAGGAGGTATGGAACAAGGAAAATTAAAAATGTCACTTGAAAAAGATGCAGACACCTGCTGTACATTATTTAATGATTATTTCAAAAGCTTTGCAATATAAACATCATAAAGTATGTACATACACTAATATGGTAAAAAACAAAAAATGAGACTTATATTTATATATAATTATATATTTACCAATAAAATTGCATATTTTGTCGCTATGACATGCACATTTAACAGTAAACATTAATTTTGAGTTGGGATACAGATATAACTGTTGTTAATACCAGTACATTTACATACACTCACCTAAAGGATTATTAGGAACACCATACTAATACTGTGTTTGACCCCCTTTCGCCTTCAGAACTGCCTTAATTCTATGTGGCATTGATTCAACAAGGTGCTGAAAGCATTCTTTAGAAATGTTGGCGCATATTGATAGGATAGCATCTTGCAGTTGATGGAGATTTGTGGGATGCACATCCAGGGCACGAAGCTCCCGTTCCACCACATCCCAAAGATGCTCTATTGGGTTGAGATCTGGTGACTGTGGGGGCCATTTTAGTACAGTGAACTCATTGTCATGTTCAAGAAACCAATTTGAAGTGATTCAAGCTTTGTGACATGGTGCATTATCCTGCTGGAAGTAGCCATCAGAGGATGGGTACATGGTGGCCATAAAGGGATGGACATGGTCAGAAACAATGCTCAGGTATTCCGTGGCATTTAAACGATGCCCAATTGGCACTAAGGGGCCTAAAGTGTGCCAAGAAAACATCCCCCACACTATTACACCACCACCACCAGCCTGCACAGTGGTAACAAGGCATGATGGATCCATGTTCTCATTCTGTTTACGCCAAATTCTGACTCTACCATCTGAATGTCTCAACAGAAATCGAGACTCATCAGACCAAGGCAACATTTTTCCAATCTTCAACTGTCCAATTTTGGCGAGCTCTTGCAAATTGTAGCCTCTTTTTCCTATTTGTAGTGGAGATGAGTGGTACCCGGTGGGGTCTTCTGCTGTTGTAGCCCATCCGCCTCAAGGTTGTGCGTGTTGTGGCTTCACAAATGCTTTGCTGCATACCTCGGTTGTAACGAGTGGTTATTTCAGTCAAAGTTGCTCTTCTATCAGCTTGAATCAGTCGGCCCATTCTCCTCTGACCTCTAGCATCAACAAGGTATGTTTTTCCCTTTTCACACCATTCTTTGTAAACCCTAGAAATGGTTGTGCGTGAAAATCCCAGTAACTGAGCAGATTGTGAAATACTCAGACCGGCCCGTCTGGCACCAACAACCATGCCACGCTCAAAATTGCTTAAATCACCTTTCTTTCCCATTCTGACATTCAGTTTGGAGTTCAGGAGATTGTCTTGACCAGGACCACACCCCTAAATGCATTGAAGCAACTGCCATGTGATTGGTTGATTAGATAATTGCATTAATGAGAAATTGAACAGGTGTTCCTAATAATCCTTTAGGTGAGTGTATATAAAAAGTTTATTATTTTATATAACTTATATATGGCTAAATTTAAATATTCTGTGCCAGACTATGTCTGTGTTTTCTACTGGTTAAGTACTCTCTTCACGTGATTAAGTAATCTCTTGGAATTTCTGAAGGCAAACCACACAAGTTACTTTTTCCTACAATTAAAGTGTATTAGAACATATTTGACACAGAAGGAAAACACATTGCCATAAAAATTAGGAAAATGTTTATGGTTCTTCCATACTTAGTTCCTCCATAATACAGTGATATTTGTAATTAGACAACTAATATACGATAAGACCAAGTATGGCAACCATGGGAACTCCTATAAAACGCACTGACATTTTTGTAATGTAAATACATACAAAACTATTTAGAAACTATAAATACAAAATATAAATTTTTTGAAACTGCCTTAGTTGTAACAGAATTAATTAGCCTATATTCCCTCACTCCCCTATTGTTTTTAATGTATTAGTATGAATATGCCACATTTCTGCAAAATACATAGGGATGAATATATATATATATATATATATATATATATAGAGAGAGAGAGAGAGAGAGAGAGAGAGAGAGAGAGAGAGAGAGAGAGAGAGAGAGAGAGAGCAGACAACAATGCAAGAAGTTGAATGATTCTCAAGAGAAATATTTTTTTACAAAGCCTTCGGTGCACAGCATCAGTACTGTTAAGAATGGTTTAATGTTTTTAACTAGTTTAATCATGAGACATTTCCATAACGGTTTGCAACGAAGTGCCGACTTCAAATGGTTTCTGCGACCACACGTGTGCTCTGCTCTGCTCTGATCTCTCTAACTAGGTCTGGGTTTGTTTAATTTCACTTTTGGAACGAATGCCTTTTAATGTTTCTCCTACGCAACAAAAAATATTCATATGACTGATAAATGCCATTTGTGACCTAACCCCCCCCTCTCTACTGATTTGCTCTCATCGCCCCCTGGCATCCTTTGAATGCCCCCTGGGGGGGGATACCACCCTGTTATAAGTGTTTATACCCTGGTGCATCTTAAGGTGTGACGCTACAAAGAGCAGCGCGATGGGACTCCATTCCCTAAAGCGTTTCACTGCAATGTCAAGTGAACTGAATCGACAGGGAACATCTCTGGTTACACATGTAACCTCAGTTCCCTGAGATGAAGGGAACAAGAGTTCAGGGAGATTTCAGTAAATTAAATGTAAAAAGTAAAGCTAAATGTTTTTTTTTTGTCCGTAAATTAAATAAATAAGGTATTGAATGTTACTTATATTGAAAAATTATCTTGGTTTCATGGTGTAAATTCAATAATTATCTCAGTACATCTAAAAAGTAATCTGATTTTTATAACTTTTTGTAAACATTACCTACAATTGTCTCTAACAGAGAAGCTTAATGGAAACCTACTGATAACCTTCTAATATGCATTCATAGGCCACCATTAATATTTAAATTGTATTACTATGTGGCACTTCTGAGCTAAAGATCTTAGAAGATGGACTGAATCATTTTATTCTTTGTTGAACTCAATAAATAATAATAAAAAAAAGTTACATCTTTTATAGAAATTTCAATAGCTTTCATTTAAAAGGAGCTAATTTCATGTTAAATGAAAAAAAAAATTATATAATCATGCCTGTTATCAAGTAGAAAAGAAAATGTTTCAAATATTGATTGAAAAGTCAGAGTAAAGAAAAGTTTGCACTGATTTAGATAATAAATAATCATTGAGCCTAAGAGAGTTAGAATGTTTGAGCAGCTCTTAAGTTCTTACTCGCTTCAAATAAAGACATTTATCTTTGATTCTCTTTGAAAATATCTTAAGCCTATGAGAAAATCTTTCTCTGTAGTGTCCACTATCTACATCTATGGCTACATGTTTTTGTTCAGCTGAAATATGAGGCTGTAATGGGTAAGGATGGGCAAGGAGGAGGCGGGAACCAGCTGAGCAGTCAGCAAAACTTTTAATGACATAAATCAATTTAAATAAGCAGACGCACACACAGCAGCCACGTGTGTCTCTCTCGAATTGGCGCTTCTGGGTCTGCTTTATCCCCCCTCCAAGCTGATTAGAACAATTCAGGGCCAGACGTGCATCCTCACAGCCCGTCCACGTCCTCCTCCTCGTTGCACTCCTCCACCGCCCGACTCAGGCCAGGGAAACCTCCGGCATGACGTAATCCCCTTCCTTCCTGGAGGGGAGGTGTTGCCATTCTGGCCATCCTCCTGCCGGCAGATCTCCCCCACCTCTTTGGAGCCCTGGGAGAGATGAGGGGAGGGAGAGGGGAGAGGAAAAGTGTGAGGGGAGAGACAGAGAGGAGAGAGACTCGCCAGTCCCGCTGTCGCCTGGTCCTCAGCCACTTCTCCGCCCTCTGGTGGATGGCAGCCACTCTTCCCTAGGTGGATGGCAGCGGTTCCTCTGAATCCTATTGGCCAGCAGCGACTCTTCTGTCCCCTGGCGGATAGCACATCTCCACAACAGCGCATCTCTCCTCCTTCCTTGGTTTCGGCACCAATGAAATGGTAAGGATGGGCAAGGAGGAGGCGGGAACCGGCAGAGCAGCCAACGAATCTTTTAATGACATAAATCAACTTAAACGCACAGACACACACAATAATTGCGTGTCTCTCTCTCACGAATTGGCACCTCTGGCTCATCTTTATTCCCCTAACGGCTGATTAAAAACAATTCAGGGCCAGGCGTGCATCCTCACGTCCCGGCCACGCCCTACTCCTCGTCACAGAGGCACAGCAGATAAAAGTCCAAGTAAATGAGTCTGAAGTTAACAGAGCTGGGATTAGTATGCTTTGTGTATCAAAATTGAGCTTTTAATTATTCACAGCCTGTGAGAAAAACATGTTGAATTATTGTCGTCTGCGGCTCATTTGTTTTACAGTGTATGCGTATGAGAGAAAAACAAAACATAAATGAAATGTTCAAGTAATCTGAAGATTCCTCAGAAAACATCTGTCAATGTTAAGGGCTTAAAGAGAGGTTTATCAACTAAATGTTGTTGTCTGTATGTTTTCTTTGAATCAAACTATGCTGCAATTAATTAAAGGGATAGTTTGTGAAAATATTATGATTTTGTCAACATTTACTCTCCCTCCGTCATTCCAATGCTATTCTAAACAAAGATGCTATGAAAGTGAATAGTGAGAAACATTCTACATAAAATCTCCTTTTGTGTTCCATGGAAGAAAGAACATCATACAGATTTGGAAAGACATGAGGGTGAGTAAATGATGACATAATTCATATTTTTAGGTGAACTATTCCTTTGAATGGCGAATCAAATGAAGTTGGAAGGCGCTCACTGGCTTATTCCGGAGTACAAGGGAATTGGAGATATAAATTATTGGTATGCTGCACAGACAGATGCAGGTATAATTCAGGATGTGCACTGTCAGTAGTCACTGACATCAGCCCTCCCACATCCCCAAAGGTCTCTCTCTCTCTTCCGTTTTAAGTTAGCACATTCACATGTTGGTGTGCTCTAGTCACCACAGCAACAGGACTGAAGCAGCTGATTGTACATTCAGCACAGTTCCTGACCCCTCCGTCCTCAACAAGTCAATCAAAGTGAATTTCTCCCATTGAATTCTTTATTAAAAACGTTAAAAGAATTGGTTTAATCAGGGCTAGCATGGCCGACACCTATGGGTTATTCCTGCTTAATTTTCATGTTACCGTCATACATGTCTTGAAAAAAATTCTGTCATCATTTATTAACCATCATGTTGTTCCAAACCAGTGGAAAACAAAATAAGATATTAGGCAGAATTTTTGGAACTGATAGCCTCAGTCACCATTCACATTCATTGGAATCATATATATATATATATATATATATATATATATATATATATATATATATATATATATATATATATATATATGCCTTTATACACAATAAAACTAAATGGTGACTGAAACTGATAATTCTAGCTAGCATGTAATTAACATTGTGTTCCATGGAAGGTATTAGTCCCTATGTACTGCCATCATTTCCTTTTGTGGGGTTGGAACAACATGAGGGTGAGTAAATGATAATGGTATTTTAATTATTGGGTGAACGATAATATCAATATTTCAAAATGATTGTTACAAAATATAAAATATAACTTCAAGTTGACATCCTCATGTAGCAAACTCTCAATCACTCGCCAAGCAATGGCTACATTAAAGGGATAGTTCACCCAAAAATTTAAATTCCCTCATCATTTACTCACCCTCATGACATCCCAGATGTGGATAACTTTCTTTATTCTGCAAAACAAAAATTACGATTTTTTTAAAAGAATATCTCAGCTCTGTAGGTCCTCACAATGCAAGTGAATGGGTACCAAAATTTGGAGCTCCAAAAAGCACATAAGGGCAGCATAAAAGTAATCCATAAAACTCCAGTGGGTTAATCTACATCTTCAGAAGAGATGTGATAGGCGTGGATGAGAAACGGATCAATGTTTAAGTCCTATTTTACTATAAATTCTCCTTCCTGTCCAGTAGGTGGCGATATGCACAAAGAATGTGAATTGCCAAAAACAAAAGAATGTGAAAAGGATTGATAGTAAAAAAGGACTGAAATATTGATGTGTTTCTAGTCCACACTTATGTCTTTTCAGAATACATGGATTAAACCACTGGAGTCATATGGATTACTTTTATGCTGCGTTTATGTGCTTTTTGGAGTTTGGGTACCCATTAATTTGCATTTTAAGGAACTACAGAGCTGTGATATTCCTCTAAAAATCTTTGTGTTCAGCAGAAGAAAGAAAGTCATACACATCTGGGATGGCGTGAGAGTAAATGATGAGAGAATTTACATTTTTGGGTGAATTATTCCTTTAAGGTCTTTATTTTCAAACAGATCTATATTTCTGGTGTGCAGAAATACTTCCATCAATAACAACGCATGTTTATTTAAAAAAATATACAGACTTCAAAAGGTATTGTGTGACCCGAGTTTTAATTTAAATATGCTCAAAAAATTGTATCTAATGACATCAGCCTCAATGGGATGGAAACAACAAAAACAGCAGAAAGACACAGGTATACATTCACACTCATTCATGTCCCATTACCGTTCAGATCACGACAAGATGATGCAAACATCAGTAAGGCCCATTGAAATCTCAGAACGGTGACACATCAAACAGTGATTCAGATTTGACACAACAGATCTGCCGACTACAGATGGTTTAATGTGCTGTGCACGTAGCACTCTTCATCTGGAGGAGTGTTTTATATGTAGCTGTCTTGTCATATCTTTAAATAGATGAAAAGGGTCACACTTTTCAGAGCCGGTGGCCCAATATGGCCCTGTTTTGGGCATTTCCACTGGCTTGGAAATTGCCCATACAAACTGTTGATCTTGAATCAGGATGTCTTTATCATGTTTCCAGAACAACAACAACTCAGAGTGACACATAATGATATTGTACAAAACAAGATCACTCCCATTTAATCGACAAAGCTGTCTATACTGAAAGCCCAATGCAATCATGACTCATGTTCAATTGACAAAGCTTAAAATATCCTTTTGTTTGTCCTTCTATTTGGCATCTAGATAAAGTAAACATCTCAAATGTCTTAGAAAGACCATATGTAAATTCAGATACTTGTATATGCAAAAAAGGCCAACATTTTAGGACAACTCGTAATAATTTGTACAAGATGGCAAACTCGTAAAATCAGTACCGCCGCTCCCTATAAACAGACTATGCAGTCTGCGTAGGGCACCGACTCCTTAGGGGGGCATCATCTTACCATAGGAGGGCACATTAAGCCCACCAGCTGCCCTTAATCACACGTTATACGTTATTCAAGGACCCGAAAGCAGTTGAGTAACACAGACGATCACTTCACGCTCACCCCACCGCCCTCGTCCACCTGGAACTCTGCGAAGGGCATCAATTTGGCCAGCGGTGGCCCTGCGTAAGATATTGTGCCACTTGCCTCGTACAAAAGTTATGACATTTAAACAAATTGATTATAAGTAATAAACTAAATTTCATTTACTCATTCCATATACTGTATATTTATGCAATACATATGATTGATGTATGTCAATAACCTTCCATACGCTTCCAAGCCCCAATGTTTTCTTTCTTCCGTGGTACATCATTTCCTGTTAAAATCATGGTTTAGGTTTAGGTTAAGGGTTAAACTTAGTAAAAGCACCATTCTTTGGTTGCTTTACTTTTGTCTATGGGGTAAAAGGCGTAAAACATTTTTGAGCCAACACGTATGATTTTGCCGTCTCATACTATCCTATTATACTTGTCATACTTGTTTTTTTATTTCTTTAGAAGACATTAAATGGATCGTTCTCCCCAAAATAAATATTCTCTCATCACTTACTCACCCTCATGCCATCCCAGATGTGAACTATATGACTTTATTTTTTCTGCTGAACACAAACAAAGATTTTTGGACCATTTTCTCAGTTCTGTTGGTCTACAATGCAACTGAATGGTGACCAGATCTTTGAAGCTCTAAAAAGCAAATAAAGGCAGCATAAAAGTAATCCATGCAACTCCAGTGGTAAAATCCATGTCTTCTGAAGCTATATTATAGTGTTGGTAAGAAACAGATAATTTTTTTTATTTAAGTACTTTTTTTCTAACTATATGTTCAAAAACAAAAGAAGAAGAAACCAATGGAGTCATATGAATTACTTCTATGATGCCTTTGTGTGCTTTTTTGACTTTTAAGCTTTAAACTTCTGGCCACCATACACATGAACCTACAAAGCAGAGATATTTTTCTTAATATCTTTGTTTGTGTTCAGCAGATGAAAGGAATTCACACATCTGTGATGGCATGAGGGGGAGTAAATGAGAGAACTTCCATTGTTGGATGAACTTTTCTTTTAAATAAAAAAGCAGAACCACAGTTCAGCTCAAAAACACACCACAGCGCTTCTGCGCTCGGTGAGTAACTTGTTACTTAACGTTTGCGAAAAAGACAGCCAAGGTCCTGATATTTTTATCATGAAACACACTGTAGAAAATATGTGCTTCTCCTAAACATCCTCGAAATTCTCTTTGCTTTTACTGTATGATAGGAACTATATGAATTGGTTACATTATGATCCATAAACACATAGTTGTGAGATCTAAACCTTTCTTGTTATGTGTGCCACATGCCTGTTTTTATGACTCTGACTTTAAGAATCTTATAACTGTACTGTAAATGAAAGTCAATTAAGTTAATCTCTGTTTGAATACACTTTCATATAAAGCAAAGTATGCAACCAAGGTTGAACACAGCTAATATTAATACAAGAACACATCTGTGCATACCGCGTTCATTTCGACGTTAATGTAATGTGCAAGTCCAACATCTCGCACTGCTATTGCTTTTGTTAAGCATCGGGTAATGAATGTACGAGATTGTTTAATGAATCGTGAAATATTTGCACACTGTGTGTGTCACAAACTACAGCTTAAGGGTTGAAATATTTCTTTCTATTAAACTCAAGGTCTTGCATGTAATTTGACGTTTTGAGAATGTTCATTGAAATGAAAAATCGATTTTTTTTTTTGAAGAGTTTCAAAGACTAGCACTCTAATATTGAGATTTTTTTTTTTTTTTTTCCAATTCCCCCAAAAGTTGAGAAACAAATTACTCATAGAAACATAGTCAAGGTCATAAAATAACATTATTTCAAGAGCTTTTTCTGCATTGATTTTTCACTATCCTCAACTTTTGGGAAAGAACTGGAAGCAACACAAGCAATTATTTCATTCTATTCTCTCAAAAACAGTGTATTCTCAGTCTCTATTCTCAGTTCCCCCCCTTGTCTGTCAAATTAATTGGCCTGTAAAATATGTCTACCTGCTGTGATAACGACATTTTTTAAACAGAAAAACATTGTTACGGAGATTCGTTTAGCCGCAGAATGAAAATGAGTCTCTAGTTAGGGCTCATCTATGGAGATAGTTAAATGTGTGAAGCCTGAGGCAGACAGAGAGACATTAGCTGTCTGCTTCACATCAAAGGCAAGTGACTAGGCTCACTGCACATCCTAATTGCTTCCGTTGTAAATGTTTATGCTTATTTTTTTGTGACTTGATTCTGCAACATGCTGGATATTAATTTTCAACTCTTCATTATCTTTTAAAGTTTCATAAGTCTGTGTTAGTCCACATCCATTTTCTTAACACCAAAGACTCGAGCACATATAAGCAAGGGAATTATTACATTATATTCTGAAAAGCAAATGTGCAAATCCAATTAAGGTGCAAGATATTTTTTAGCATATATTATAGAAGCATTTATCAGAATCAAAATACTTCAGATATCCTATGCATTTGACATTTTAGTCCATCATTCACATTGATTCAGCTGTTGCTGCTATATTAGAATGTTTACAAAAAAAATAGTTCATGCAAAAATTACAATTCTGTCATAATTTACCCACCCTGATGTCGCTCCAAACCGGTATGACTTTCATCAGTCAAACACAAAAGGTAAAAATGTTTATGAATATCCCGGTTCATGCAGCTTATAGTATTGGCTTACTTTAAAGCTTAAAATAGGGCCTTAAAGTATCATAAAAGTAGTCCTTGTGATTCAGGTGTCATATTCCATGTCTTCTGGAGGCATATGATTAGAAACAACTTGAAATGTAAGTAATTTCACTAAAATCTGGACATCCCCTGAGCATGAATGTAGTGAATGCAGAATGGATGTGAAGAATTTACTGAAAATGGCTATTATGTATAATTTTAAGTGAACTTTTCCTTATAACAAACACAGAACTGTTTTTTAAAAAGTACAATACAAAGCTATGCTACTACAAATCTTTAGGAAAATCTGAATACATATGTCTTAAATATCTTATAGCAGAGACTTATAGTTGTCTCTGTGTAACTGGTCCTGCTTGTCCCGCTCCGAGCAGGATTCGTACCAGCGTAAGCCAGCATGAGAGGCGGGCGCGCTAACGAGGATGCTAACGAGGAGGCTAAAGGCTACAGCCCCTAGCGTCAGTTGCTAGTGTGCCTCTTGATGCCAGGGGACTGAGGTTTACACATACATTACAGCTATCACGTACCAGCTGGCTCCCGTTACATCTGCACATTAAGATATGGGATATTTTAAAATCCAAAATTTGACACACATGCCTGTCTCAACAAGTTAAACACATGGCATTTTCAAAAACAACAGATTCTGAGTTGTGGCTAAACAATTAGCTCACATGCTCCAGAAATGTTCTGATGCTGTGATGCTCATGTGGGAGACACAGGTTTCGAATTTAGACCACTCGTGGAAATATGAATGGATGAAAATACATTTCTCAATATACTAGCTGTGGAAAAGGAAATTCCACCAATTGCCTTATTAGCAAAGGCATTGCCTGATCTGTTCGCTGTAGAATGAATACTCACATTAGTTGTAAAAACATATTTTAGTACTTTAGCCTAATGAGTTTTTTCCCATTCCGTTAGATGAGATATGTACTTTTATGCCACTTGTATATACTTTTATGCCAGTATTCATAGAAAATATCTGCCTGGGAGCATTCCCAAGATCTCCAAGCCACTGTGATCCTTCATCTCCCTCATTTATATGCTGTGGACACATAGAATATTGGCCTTCACACCCAAAGAAGCTCACACATATTAAGTGAGGGGTATTTCTCTCTCAGGACTCTGATAGTCTGGTTTTGAGGTGTCACAAATCTACTTTTCACAATCGAGAGGTCTGGTGCTGTCCACTCCCTGTATACTGACCACAAATCCACCATCTCTTGTCACAGTGATCCATACAGGATCACAGCACTGTGCAAGGGATTTACTGTATGTCCAATACATCCAAACATTAGCCGGACAAGCAATTCATCCATTTTCATTTGATAAATTATAATTGTGATTGTTGGAAAAGACTTGAAATTCAAGCTCAGTGTGATGGCAACTGTTAAAGGGATAGTTCACTCAAAAATTGAAAAATTTCAAAACAGACACAAAAGCATTATAAGAGTGATCTAGTTGACTTGTGTGGTATATTTCATGTCTTCTGAAGCCATAAAGCCTTGTGTGAGGAACAGAGCAAAATGTAAGTAATGATTTACTGACAATCTTCCTTACCAATGGGCTGTTAACTACTGCAACTGGATTACTGATTTGAGAACCAAACCTGTTCAAACGGACCAGATTTAGTATACTGTCAACAGAGTCTTTAAAATATCTGACTCAAAAGAACAACTCGTGTCAGTATCAGACATAACCACCTCTCTCAACATGCCGAAGAGAGCTAGGGTGAATGTCAAGATTTTCATTGAATAACAACTTTCGGTCTATTCCTCACAGAAAGCTATCATATCTTTAGAAGACTTAAAATATAGAATATTAATAATACTGACCAGTTTTATGATACTTTTATGATGCTTTTAAGCTTGATAGCCTCAGTCCTCACTAATTGTAATTGCATGGAAAAGAGCAACAATTGAGGTGGGAACAAGATATGTGTAAATAGTCACAAACCTTTGCTTTTTGGGTGGATTATACCCTTAAATTATCATTCTGAGGCAGGTGGATGTGTAATATCAAATGTTGAAATGAGGAGGACACAGAAAAACCTGAAGTGCTTAAGGGTGAATGCCCAAACAACTTTTTTCGAAGTTCTCCTTCCCCTTCTCATTTTCTCCTTCCGGATTTTCCTGACCTCTCTCTATTTTGTCACCTCTATCAAGTATGGGCCAGCGGTTACCAATGCAGGTGGTGAAAGTAAGTGTCTGTGATGGTGTCTTGTGGAATGGTGGGGGATGAGAATGGATGGAGGCTTTTAGAGGAATGATGACCCGTTGACTCTGTTGTAGGCTAGGTTAAAGACTAGCAGAAGTCTTTAGATAGCATTTGATACTGTACATGGCAATGGGATTATTTGAGGTTTCTGCATCATTACCGCTGAGGTCTGAGCAAATCTATACTAAACTGAAAATATCAGAATTAATACTAGTCACAACTGTTATCAATTTTTGTTTAGGATTACCCCCCAAAAAAGCTCTTATTGTGAAAAAAAAATCTTGTTTCTGTAATTGTTTGAATATATTCAGAATTAGACTATATTGTGAAAAGTTCCTTATCAGCTAATCCAGGGAAGAAAATTTCAGAAGTTCCCTTCGCTCGGTTTAATTGACACTCGAGAGTGAAACAAACACTGTCGTGTAGTGCTAACTGTGAGAGCCACCTAAATGAGACCAGACTCATTAGCAAACCCTCTTTTTAGATCATTCATCGTATCTAACTATCACTTCATAAGATCTGAATTTGAATAAAAACACATCTATGGATCAAAAGACTTTACTTTACTCTCTTTAAAGGACAAATGACTGATTAGATTTTCATTCAACTTCAGAAAAGCAACAAATGAGTGCTAGTTTGTCAGTGAACATGGTTTTGATGGCAGTTTATTGAACTATACTGATGTATTACACGGTTTGAAATGGTGTCTGGAGGTTAAAGGTAAATTTGAGGAAAATAAAATGCTGCAATAGCATACCAGTGTTTAAAACTAAATTTAAGGCTTTGTGTAAAACCTGTCAAATTATTTGAGTTTCCTTATTATAATAGTAAACATACTGCCCTGTATGTGTTTATGTCATTTTGTTTAAGTTACTTAAATGATTAGTGTAAAGGGATTTAAGGGAAAGGAGGAGGCGAGAACCGGCTTGACAATATAAATAATGTTTTAATCATAAACTTAAAAGACACAAACACGCACATATGACGGACATGTCCGTAAATTATCTCTATCGTCACACCACCATCTGCCATTGGCCTTTATCCCTCTCACAGGCTTGATTAGCCCGATATGGGACCGGGTGTGTATCGTCACATATTGACATATTTCCACTGTTGTGTCTATAGAAATAGCCAAAATAAGTAATGTTTTACAAGACGAACTTTGATGTTGGTTTTTCAAAGCCTGGTCTGAAAGTTTAAGGAATCATGGATGGATCAATGGATGGATGGATGGATGGATGGACAGATGAACGCTGTAGATAGAAAAGAAAGAGAGAGAGAGAGCAGATTAAAGGCCTTGTATGGGTTTGTTTACATTTGAATTTGTGACAGTTGGAGTAGAGTTAGTGTTGGGTTGAAGTTTCTCTGACCAATCAGGTAGCACGTTCCTGATGAATATCACTGAATTGTCCAAGCAGGTATCGCTTACATTATGAATGTTTATGTCTCTTCCCCTGCCATCTTGCATTTCGGAAATTCGTCCCATGCTCGCTGGCTGACTGACAGGTGGTTTCTTTTTGTTTGCATGTTTATGAGTGTGTGTGTGTGTGTGTGTGTGTGTGTGTGTGTGTGTGTCTGCTGTAAGCTTGCTCACGGTAATGCATAAACACACCTGCGTGAAGGTCAAATACATTTTAAAAAGCCTGTCTTGCTGAGGTATTAGTAGAAACCAAGTCAGTTATGTCTGAAGTAATCATACACACGCATATAAAAAAATACGCATATAAAAGCACAGAAAAAAAGCAAATAAAATATAAGATCTGTGCATTAGTGCTTGCAGAGTAAATGCAGCCTAATAGACCTGCCACTGTCCATGTCGCTAATATTAACCAAGCAACAATAACAAAAAAATTAGAACCATTCATTGCTCTTGGTTGAATAGTTTCAGTAGCTTTAGTAGATTCAAAATTATTTATTTATTATAATCATACAGTGAAGACTGTATGTGTTGTTACATTTCATTAGGCCAACTTCCCCCCCCCCCCCCCCCCCCCAATTTCTGAATGTTTACTTGAAAATGTGATATTGCTAATAAAAACTTTTAGCACTTAAATGGTTTCTTTGTCTTGAATAATTACTTGAGGACTTGAAACAATGTTTACCTAATTTACAAATGACTTATGAATTAGTTTTGGTATTGAGACGAATCATCAGATTTAACTGGTATTGGTACCGACTACTAATATTTTGTTATCATGACAACACTTCCTGCAATGTGTATTTAATTGTGCATGGTAGATCTTATTATATAAGCATTATGAAAATAGAAGTGTGAGCTTCCCTGCCATAAACCATTTCTGTAGAATAACAGTATGTTGCCTTTGTCAAGCCAACATAATAATTCATAACACAGAAGTTATGTGTAATAAATTCTCTCAATTCACTCGCCTTTGGCAGGTGTAGCAAAAAGTGTGGACACTGGTTGTAGCACTCCAATAAAGTAACAAACTCCTACAAACGATCCAAGCAACAGCCATGTCTAACATTTTCCATCCACCTGACCAAACACGCCTCCAGGTTTTAAAGACATGGCAGTGCTTTGGGACAAGCAGAATCATAGAACTGCTTTCACACCCTCAAAGGCAGATGAAGGCATCGAGGATTTCTTCAAATGGAAAATTGGCAGCCACTCTCGGGTGACGTGACCCTTGCCTGTCAGAGTGCTGAAATCTTCTTTAATGTTTCCATCTTGTTGGCTGTGCAGTGGCATGGGGAAAGGGCAGGAAGTTATTGAATAGATATTCAATAACCTGACCTTTCTGCCCAGCAGACATGCATGGCCATTTACCTGTTAAACAGTGGCTGCTCTTTGGGTTCAGTGGCTCTCAAACTGTTATTAGATGAGTAGATGAGGGTTCCTGGATGATAAGACCAGCATGGGGACCAGCATTCATTTCTGTTCTGGTTTATGCTGTTTAGTCATTAAAAACAAAAACAACAACAAGATCTTAATCCAGCATAAACTGTTTTGCTGGTCTCACAGCCTAATCAGGATGGTCTGTTGGTTTGTTTTAGAGTGGTTATAGACCGTTTTTAGCTAGTCAGGCTCAGAGACCATCTTAAACCAGCTAAGACCACCAAACCAGCTAAGGCTGATTAAAACTGTTTTATTCATCATGGAGTCCAAGTCTGGTGCTGGTCTTGCTAACGAACCAGTATGCCCTGCTGAAAAACAAAACAAAAAAACATGTGCATGTTTTAATGGTTTAAAATGGTTTGGGCACTGGTCAGTCTAGTAGACCAGCTGGCCGACTAGCTAAACCAGCTGTACCACAACTTAGCCAGGCTAGGAGGCCATCTTAAACTAAGACCACATTTTTTCAGCATGGAGTCCTGGTCCGGTGCCTACAACAACAACTACAACCACATCATTAACAGCCTAAAGTTGGACACTGGTCTTTGCTGGCCATCAGGCTGGTCTAGTTTAATGGTTTTATGTGATGTGATTATTTGTTGTCAGCTGGTCAGTTTGAGAGATCAGCTGGCCGACCAGCTAAATTAGCTGAAAACAGGTTAAAACCACCTAATAATACCAAACCAACTGAGACTAGTTTAAGATTTCTTTATTTTTTTTCAGGGAATGGTCTTTCTGATTACGATGTTTTATCAAGGTTGTCTTGTTGGATAGGCTATTTAACATGCCTGGTTAGGGCACCAGCACACCAGCATTTAAAAACACAACAAATAACTTGGAGAACTGGAACACTACAAATGATTTATTAGAATTAGACGTTACTAGAGCAAGCCGACAGTAACACTCTAACCGTGTCTATTATGTCCATTTTAAACTATTTGCCTGTCAGGTATTGAGCTCTCAATTTAATTAATTGGTAGTGAGAACTATTCTGTCATGAATTTAATTAAGGAGCTTTTGGTATTTGTTGTTGACATAAATCACAAAGTCAGAAAAGTCAATTCATTACTTTAAATTCTTCATTTCACCATGACACTTCTGATATTACTGGAATCCATTTACAAAATGCTTCAATTTTGCATTTGACATGTCACCGAGTGATACAACCAGCATGACCCATTCTGCCAAATAGGTTTCTACTGAAAAAAGCTCATAATTAAATTGACCGTCAGAGCTAAATTAAAACCCCAAATATTAATAAGTTGCAGACTCACGCATTACAGAAGCAAGGCAGAGCAAACAGTGACAAGTTTGTATTTCATGGTATTCAGCTGTCCATAAAAATATTACTTTCTTAACCAATTAAAAATGCAAACATGGAAAAGCAACTGATAACATCATATATAATTGAAATGGCCCGCAGTATGTTGCAGGCATGAATGAAACATAGCATGGTGCTGCACAGTTAAAATAATATTTTGGGTTCAATACAAGTTATGCTTAATCAACAGCATTTGTGGCATAATGTTGATTACCACAAACATTAATTTAGAATTGTCCCTTAATTTTGTGAGATTACATGGTTTTTGGCATTATATCCATTGTGGCAATGAAGTTGTAATATTAGATGTAACTTTACACAGAAGTAGTGGTTTTATCACACGAATAAGATAACACGCATAAGGGACACGCTCCATCAAAGTGGTAAGTAAGGGACCGTGAAATTTTGTGAATTTTTTTTTTTTTTTTTTACTATTTTTGAGTTTTCTATTGTTTTTAACAAAAGAAACAAGTCGCAAGCTTTCAAATTATGCCAATGTTAACATGAAAATCAAACTCTAAATGTTTTTTAATGTTGTGTGTCAAATCAATTCTGCATATTGTCTCTTCTGGACCTCAGGAAAGTTATCCAATGACCATAGTTAGCTTCAAAAAATTAACTCTAAAGAAGAGCATACAGTATTTCAAAATGTTCAATATCATCACTGTCAGAGATGGAACAACAGATGTGGAGTGGATATAACAAATGTCTAGCCGGTGGGTGTGACCTCCTTGTGGATGCACAACCTCCATAAATAGCTCTGAGATGTTTGTGTGTGTACATGGATATATCTTAAGTAAATAAATCTTTGTGAGCCTGCATTGATGTTATGTACAAATAGTTATGTTCTATTTATAATATAATATAATTAAATAACTTAAATTTATGTCTTAATTACTTAATGCATGCTTACTTAAATTTGAATTTTACTTAAATTTTACTTAAACTTAAATATGTCAAATAATGTCAGGAAAATTACAAATAAAATATATAGAATTAGAAAGCTACAAATACTGGTGGCTGAGCTTTACTGATATTGAGCCTGGAATATTCCTTTAATTTATAGCTAAATTAACAGTTTACCCCACCCCTATTTTCTTTCTTCCACGAAAATCAAAATGAGATACTGGGAAGTATATCTAAGCTGCTCTTTTCCATGCAACTAAAACGGATGGTCGTTTCCACAGTCAAACTCCAAATGGAAAAAAGCACCTTAAAAATTGTTCTATCAGAAAGACACATAGATTAAATAAATTAATATTACATTAATTTGATGAAATAATAATAGAAATAAATGTAACTAATGTTCTTTTGGCATAAACCCCATCCGATAGTTCAGTGAGATTCTTACTCAAAACATCAAATCCTGCCGAAAGATGCCTACCCCCCGAAACAGGATGGGGACTCTACTGGTGGTGGTGGTGGTGGTGGTGGGGAGGTGGTGGTTGCCACACTGGCACACTGAAACAGCAAAGAGATCTTTAAAGCGAGAGCTAGTATATGATTGACTTGAAAGTACCACAGAAAAAGTTTACAGCTCTTATACACACAGTCAGTACAGTACGCAAAGATCAAACGTGATCTTCCTCCGATGGATGCTGCCTTGTTTGTTTACATTAGTAGCAGTTGTCATTTGTCAAACAAACAGCTACTCAAAGAGTCTTTTCAAGCACATAATATGTTTATTTTATTTAACAAACAGCCAAATTATCACCAAAGTACCAAGATAACAGTTCACAGCTTGTATATGCAGAGCCTTAATTTCAAAACGTGATCTTCCCATACATGCAGCCATGTCTGATTATTAGGTACAGATGTGGTTCATTCACACAAACAGCAACTCAAACAGTCTTTTCAGGCATACAAAAAAAAATAATTTCTGAAAGAGACTCATATACTCACAGTGAAAACATGCTGATCGAGTGCAAATACACACACAATTACACACACACAATGTCTGAGATGTCAAACAGTGCATAAGCAAACCGGACTGTTTTGTTTTTACAGCTATAAACAGTACAGCAGACATAACCCATTTGTTCACATGTTTACTATATTATATACAGTATTTTTATATGACAAGAAATAAAAAATGTTCATAAAAAAAAACACTCTACACTCTGCCCCTCTCTACCGGCTGTGCAGTGTCATGTTAAAAAAGAACTCACTCCAGGGCACACTACAGAGTAATTTAGACCCTACTCATGAAAAAGTTAACAGTCAAAACATATGACTGCATGCATCTCACTGAGTTCCTCTGGAGACGTTACTGTTATTACCTCCCTCACCTAGTAGTTCTCCTCTTTAATAACACATTTCCCAGCTTTGAAATCCAATGAATCAAAACCTCAAACAAAGTGCGACAGACTGAGTGAAGATGCTGCTTCATCATCGATTGCCACAGCAGGTGAACAGTTAGTATCTGCGTCTTGCGTTTGCAATTAAGGGCGACCTCTGATCTGAGCAGAGCATCTAGAACTGAAATAATTTTTTTTCCATAAATTATTGATCTACGCTTTTCTCCATCACTCAAAACTGAGGCTGCAAGAAAAATCTTTGATTAATAATAAGTGTGGATAATGAACCCTGAGCTTAAAAAGAGTATTCAGGAAGATAGTGGGAGATGGAAATGGGGGAAAAAAGAGGCAAGACAGAAAAAACGACCTCCCCCGCTGAGATTCAGCTGGTTCCCTGATGATCTTTCCCATAGATATCACACATTACTGTAAGATGTACACACCTCTCCTGATAGAGAAAGACCCCCAGTCATCCTATTGGAGAGGGAAACCATTATATCCATTTAGTAACATAGAATAATTAATGTGCCCTGCTCCCCAACCTCCAGCCTATCATTTAGAGCCTTTTGAAGTCTGTTTATTAATGATAAAGACATAACCCAGTTAGAGAGAGGCTTTGAGTGTGAGCTTTGAAGGTTACATCTTTCTTGTGGTGATTAAACAAAATCAGTGTGATGGGGTGACTGCTGTGCATTTTGAAGAACCCACTTTTTGGGGCTTTTTACATTTGGGGTTTCAACATGAAACACTTTTGGGAAGTTGACATGTCCTGCAGAGTACCATGCTCTCTACGTTTGAAGTCAGAAGTCTACATACACCTTAGCCAAATATATTTAAACTCAGTTTTTCATAATTCCTGACATTTAATCTTAAAAAAACATTCCCTGTCTTAGGTCTGTTAGGATCACTACTTTTTTGGAATGGTGTACTTCGGCTTGTAAGCCACACCCTTTTTCCTCCAAGCATAATGATGGTCATTATGGCCAAACAGTAAAATTTTAGTTTTATCAGACCAGAGGATCTCTGTTCCCATATACACTTGCAAACTGTACTCTGTTTTTTTTATGGTAGTTTTGGAGCATTGGCTTCTTCCTTGCTGAGCAGCCTTTCAGGTTATGTCGATATAGGACGCGCTTTACTGTGGATATAGATACTTGTATACCTGTTTCCTCCAGCATCTTCACAAGGTTCTTTGCTGCTGTTCTGGGATTGATTTGCACTTTTAGCACCAAACTACGTTCATCTCTAGGAGACAGAATGTGTCTCCTTCCGGAGTGGTATAATGGCTGCGTGGTCCCATGGTGTTTATACTTGCTTTCTGTTGTTTGTACAGATGGACGTGGTACCTTCAGGCATTTGGAAATTACTCTCGAGGATGGACCAGACATGTGGGGGTCCACAAATGTTTTTATCTGAGGTCTTGGCTGATTTCCTTTGATTTTCCCATGATGTCAAGAAAAGAGGCACTGAATTTGAAGGTAGGCCTTAAAATACATCCACAGGTACACCTCCAATTATGTTCACCTCCTATCAGAAGCTAATTGCCTAAAGGCATGACACCATTTTCTGGAATTTTCCAAACTGCTTAAAGGCAGTTAACACAGTTAACCTAGCACAGTTAACCTTATTTCTGACCCACTGGAATTGTGATATAGTCAATTAAAAGTGAAACAATCTGTCTGTAAACAATTGCTGAATAAATTACTTGTGTCATGCACAAAGTAGATGTCCTAAATAACTTGCCTAAACTATAGTTTGCTTATATGAAGTCTGTGGAGTGGTTGAAAAATTAGATTTAAGATTAGATTACTTCAGCCAATGTGTATGTAAACTTCTGACTTCGACTGTATATATTTTAAACAGCATTTTGCTAATTCTTATATAATTAATATGCATGTCGTTTTTATGGTCCAATATTAAAGGGATAGTTCACCCAAAAATGTCATTACATAAGGACTAATATCAATAAAAAATATCTTGTGCTTTGGTCGACAACATACACTCAGTGACCACTTTATTAGGTATACCTGCACACCTGCTCACTGATGCCAATATCTAATCAGCCAATCATCTTGCAGCAACTCAGTGCATTAAATCAAAAAGACGATGGCTGTGTCTCGTTTGGAAGGATACATCCTCCGGTAGGGAGTAGGACAATTCAAATATGACCTTCTTTCACGGGAATTCGGAGGATGCAAGAGTTGTATCCTTTGTGGGCACTCACAACCCACAATTCTTTGCTTCAACAGAAATGTCTAAAAAGAATAACGCCAATTTGCCCATAAATATGATGTTCATATGCAAGTAATGTTAATTCCCAAGTTGAAGTACCTCAGTAGATGGGTGCAGAGTATATAATATGTATAATTATATTAATATATAATTAAAATAAGGTATTAGACTAAAAGTACACCTGTAAAATCTATTTCTTTTTCTCTTCACATCATTATAACTCTCCTAAAATGTACCTCATACATTCCCTTCAAGAGGGACTTTGTTCCCTTCTCACTCAAAGCGCTTGCGCTTGTTAAAGAGTGGCGTGCTGTCATAGCAACCATGTTATGTTCCATTTCCGTTTGTCCTACGAAGGCCGTTTAAACGGGGCTTGTTTGAAGGAGGACACTTGGTATACTGCAGTCTTCAAAGGACACGTCCCACCTAGCACGCAGCCTTCCAACAAGACACAGCCTTTACCAACCTAGTTTAAAGGGTCATCAAGACATGAGGAATCACATTTTCCTTGATTTTTTAACATAAGAGGTCATTTATTCTGGGTCAGAATGAGTTTGAAAAATGATTTGTTTTACAAATATATGACTGTTCCCTTTCAAAAAGCTACACTTATGATGCTGCGCTAAGTTAGCGCTTTGGGAACAACTTTAGGTATGACCAGCTGTGAATATGTGTGCAACACGTCAATGAACATTGACCGGAATTTATAGCCTTTATAGCCCCATAACAAGTATTCTCAGCCATGGAGGAATCCTTATACTTCCCGTGTCTTCGTGCCCTCGACGTTGACATATTCGACTATCGTAGGTGCTGAGGCTAAGGGGTATTCGGTAGAGGTTATCTCCCGAGGTTATAAGGGGTAGAGGTTATCTCTCGCCTGGCTCGGCATCATCGCTAAAGAGACCCACTCTCCCCACAAAGCTGTGCAGGACCACCTCCATGCTTGTGGGGAAGGCTTATCAGGCAGCAGGTCAGGCTGGTGCTATCCTGCACACTATGGCAGTGTTACAGGCGCACTAGGCTAATCTGTTGAAGGACCTGAGTGTGTGCACCACGGTTGACGAAGAGGCTTTCTCTGAGCTTCGTCGAGTCCATGCCATTGGCCGGTCTATGTCTGCTTTAGTCAGCATGGAGAGACAATTATGGCTTAACCTATCGGGCATCAGAGACAAGACAAAATTTCCCTTCTCGATGCCCCAGTTTCGCCTTCTGGCTTATTTGTTGATGCTATGAATATAGTTCTCACCAGGTTCCAGGAGGTAAAAAGTCACGAGGAAGCCTTCGGGCAATTCCTTCCTCGCCACACTCAAGGGGAGGGGCCGTCAGCCACCCAGCTCCGCCCCGGTCCTTCTAGATGGGAGGCTCAAAAACAAAGAGTGGCGAATCGTGCTCCTCCTCTTAAAGACTAGGGTCCGCTTCATCGTCCTCAGCAGCCCCCAAAGCAAGACCTCAGGGCAGTTATTTCTAAAAAGGTTGGTTTTGCACCCATCCTTGTGGGGGTAGCCCCCCTCGGGACAGGGCGTGTGTATCACCCACTTCGACCCTCCCAGTACCCCCACGAAACCTCTCCATTCCCGCCGCCTCTGGTGTTTCGGGAGTTAGAGGCTTCCAGCGAAATGTTGGGTGTACCGCTGCTTCCTGCCTTAGTACAGGATGCGGAACACTCGACATCCCCTCAACAGGAAGTGTCAAAATGAATACCCATCTCAGGGAAACTGGCAGCATGGAAACTTCTGCCAGGTATTTCTATGTGGGTCCTAAGAACAGTAGAAAATGGCTACAGAATTCAATTCGCTCGCCGCCCTCCGTGTTTCCACGGCATGGTTTCCGCTACCGTGAAACCGGAGCAGGCATGTCTATTGTGGAAAGAACTGCAAAATCTCTTGGTCAAAGGGGCCATAGAACATGTTCCCCTTCCAGAGAAAGAGTCAGATTTTTACAGCAAATACTTCCTGGTTCCCAAGAAGGGTGGGGGGTTGCGTCCGATCTTTGACGCATTGTTTCATTGCCGCACTGGGATGCCCCAGGACTGCTCTTCAGAAAAAATACCTGACGATGCATCTATTTATAGCCCTGCTACAGGTGCATCCAATGATGTCACCGGCAGAGGCTATAAATTCCGGTCAATGTTCATTGACGTGTTGCACACATATTCACAGCTGGTCACACCTAAAATTGTTCCCAAAGCGCTAACTCAGCGCAGCATCTCGATCCGCTTTTATTAGTGAACAAGGGTTATAGTCAAGTAACCCGAGACGTTTTTCGTGAAAAAATAAAATAAAGCATTTACCGGTAAAATGCTTGCAGGTGATGCACGTAGGCTAGACTTGAACCGGTGTCACTCAAATGAGCATATGCACTAACTGCTGCACCACATTCCATCAAAGAACCCATATTTTTGTTCTAAAACTGGATGAAATTTTGGTGTCATTCAGACCGCTGTGGGACAGGACAGCTTGACAACCATAGAGTTTGTAGTAGTATGGTCATGTCACCAGGTGGAGGTGCCACCAAATCAACCCTGCCTCCCAAAACGCCACATCAGACAGAGTTCAACACCCTTTTTACTCATATCTCTCCTCTTTTCCTCCCCTGCATTATTCTCTGAGTGAAAAATAATTATCACTTTCACATATCACTACCATACACACATCTTGCATACACAGGTGTGCTGGGTGCAAACATAGATACACAGGTGTGCATGTTCACAAAATTCACACACAAACACAGATGCACAGTTACTGCAAAGTGCAACAACCATACTATTCTTACTATTCCTATAGTCTTAATATGGACAGAATATTTGGCATAGTATGCATATTTTCTGCATGCAAACACTAACATCCTCAAAATGTGCAGTAAAGCCAACAACAAAACAAAATGCAAGGAACAATTTATCACACAATAATACTTTGCACATGACTTCACTTCCCATTTCCAATGTGATTACAGCCGTGATTTTTAACATTTCTTTTTTTATTTGTTATTTGATAGGACTGCCAAAAGTTTTAGACAACATTTTTACACAAAACTGAATAAAAAAAAAGGCCAAAAAAAATACAATTGTTCCCAAGTAGATAACTGACAACAATAAGGGTACATTTAGCATCTTGCCGCTAAAATTCACTTTAGACACAAATTCACACGTAAAAGAGAAAGCAGGTGTCTCAAAATTAGTTTATAAAAGTTTAAGTTCTTTTTAAGTTGACATGGCTTGAAAAAAAATTGATGGCTTGAAAAAAAACCTAAGAAAGATGCTGAATAAACAGCAAGACATTGGTGCAACAGTCATTGAATATTTACAAAGAACAGTAACTGAAAAACAGACTGCGCAGATTGATGTAAAACGTGTTCTGTGTGAATGGCCCCATTATGGAGTAATGCCTTCTGAGTCACTTACTATCTTTAAAAAACCCATGAAATTGATTATCGAGTGCAGTTTTCTGTGCTATGTTGACATATTTCCATTTGTAACAGGAAGTATGGTTGGGACATAGTGAAGGGCTCATCCCCCTTTTTTTAAATATCCAATAAGCTACAGTTAGTTACAACCAACAAACATGATTTGCTACTTGCTGGTTGGTTGTACTGTGAGGGGCAATTTTCATTTTAGAGAGCATTTGTTTGCTCGATCCTGCTCGACCCACTCCGAGCTGATTTTGAACTGACGTCAGCTGGCATGGGAGGTGGGCACACTAACGAGGAGGCTATAGGCTACAGCCTCTAGTGTCAGTCGCTAATGCACCTCTTGTGGCCAGTGGAGTGAATTTACACATACCGCACAGCTATCATGTACATGTATCTCGTTACACTCACCCCCCTAAACCTTACTCCCATCAGGGTCACGGCACCACTGTAACCAGTCCTGCTCGACCCGCTCTGAGTGATAAAATGCTTTCTCATGTAGATAACATATATATATATATATATAAAGAATAGATGCAGCACCATGAATAGAACAAAATGTAGGTGTCTTGAGAAACCATTTTTTAAAGTTGAAGTTCATTATATAATGCATGAGATGCTGAAAAACCAGTGAGATGTGGCACAAAGACATCCGTCAAGCACATGTATACATAGAATGATGTTTATGAAACAGCACAGATGGATGTAACAACTTGTTTGGAGTGAACACCCCTAAGGCATATGTTTGAAATGTTGGTGGAATTTCACTTACTATCTTTAAAAAAAAAAACTTGAAATCGCTTTATGAGTACAGTTCTTTGCACTGATGACATAGTTTGTATTGAAACTGGAAATTTGATAATGACTTTTCACCCTTTTTAAAAATAGCCAAATGTTTTATTTTTCAATTGTTTTCAATCCAGTTCAATCTCATCCATTAACCATGATTTGCTACTTGTTGGTTGGTTTGCAGAGAGAGGGGAATTCTCATTCTAGAAAGCATTTGATTAGACAAAGTCTGTGTAGTGCAACATGAGTCATCAATATTTTTGGTCTGTTTCCTGGAAAAGAAAGAATCATTTTAAATGTACAGTATACATCTGCTAAATGTGAATGTGTGTCAGTAGGTCTATGCACTGCACACAATAAGAATGTAAAATAAAAACATGAAATAAGCATTTGATAATGGTGAAATATATTTTATAAAACAATTAAATAATATGCAGAAATATGCAATATAACAATTACAATAATAAATGTTTCATTGTTTATTTGAAAGTAAAGTTACAATAGAGAGATGGTTACATGCTAATCAAATGAATATATAGTACATTACTGTGCTATGAAATTGATACATTATAAACAACTTGAGATGAGCATACATTTATGGGAATCTACATTGTACTTACTGTATAGTGGCTTTTAGATCTGTTTGCTAAACAGGCTATCTGCAAAAAGGAAAAAATGGTAAGTGTCCGCACATGTTCTGTGTTTGCTGGGCTGATTTATTTCTCTCTAAGTACTTTATTGGCTTACACTAACTTGCAATGTTTAGACCATAAGGCCTTCATCAGGCAAAAAAATTAATTAAATATTTGCTTAGATGCAGCAGCCCCTAGTTAAGCTCAAAGGGAGGCAAGAGTGATGGGAGAGAAAGAGAGAGAGCACGGTTCTTTTCATTAACCGCCTCGTTTTTGAAGCCTCTGTTTCTCCCTGGTTGGAGCCAGTCTACTTTAGCTCGCTCTAAACCGCCAATGCATAATTCAGAGATTCCCTTCCCTTCAAAAGGAAGCTGCTTTGAAAAAATAAACTTTGAACTGCTGCATGTGAAAAGAGAGAAATGGGCACAAAGAAAAACTAAATACGAATGTTGGGGTGGAAGACAACAGCCAGTCATACTGTATTTCCATGCAGTAACCCAAGCAAAACTGAAATTGTTTCAACAAAGAGGGGGAATTGCCAAGGAATTGCAGGTCATTAAAAGCATAATGCTTCTGCTAGGCATTGAGCTACTTTTCTCAGCATTTACAGGTAAATAATGAACTGAAATGTGACAGCGTTGGCACAAAATACTGAGTAATACCAAACAAATAGGCTATTAGCACTGAATCCAGCTAGCATCATTCAGTTTAATACATATCTTGCCATATCATGAAAAAAAAAAAAGTTCATATTTACTCACCATGTCATTCCACACCTTTATCCTATTGAAGAATCTCCACTCAGCTTTTTCATCAACTGTTAATCTACAAAAAGAACAAGATTTTAATGTTTTTGGTGAAATACAACTTTCTGTCGACAAAAGTTCAGTCTGTTCCTCACAAAACGTTTTTGTATGGCTTCAGAGAAAGTGTTGTATGGACTGCATTTATGATGTTAGTCCTTTTACAACCTGGTCTCATAAACACTATATTACTATACCTAAATTTTTTCAAAATCATGACTTTTGCGTGACTCATTGCATGTATCGCGAATAGACTAGAGGCACTAAAACAATTACTTTTATTCTCTTTCACACAAATCACAAGTAAAACTGGAGATTATCCATTCATAAACACACTTTTCGCCCTCTTCCTCGCACAATGCCATCTTATGACATAAAAAAAACTTTTACTATAGTGCATAACTTGTAAGGCACCACATTTAAATGCTTGCATTACATAACTAACTACATTTTCAAGCTTGTTCAAGTATGGTCAAGTGGTGCAGAAGCTTAGAGCATTGCACTTGGGTATGAGTCCTGAAGAGCATGCAAATAGACATATGACCCACCTGATGTGGTTGCTTCACAGATTGCATTTTTACATGTCATATTTGCTTATTATGGCTCTATCAGTTAGATTACATTTTTCTTTTAGCACCACTCATTGGACATTTCACCTCAGAGCTGCTGTGATATCTGAACCAACATGAGGGTCAGTAAATGATGACAGAGCTTTTTTATTTTGTGAACTCTTCCTTTAAGGGAAGTGGTCACTCATACTCAACCTCAAGAGTCATGACATGCACTGAAACTGTGTTGCATCTGCACATTTTCCTCAAATATTGCACCAAAACCTTCTGACAGAACCAAGCTTCTCAATATACAAAACAAGAGAGAGAGAGAGAGAGAGAGAGAGAGAGAGAGAGAGAGAGAGAGAGAGAGAGGTGAGAGAATATAAATATGCTCTATTCATGGCCATGCCCACACTGAAGGACAGGAGGAGAGAAAGATGGTGAACAGAATGGAAGACAGAGTAAATGTCGAAAGGAGAGATCACACATATCAAAGCCTTTCTGGGCTTTTGTGAGCTCCTGATTGCAAACAGCAGGAGACCTGTGGTGCAGGCAGCTGAAAAGCAAGCAGAAAATTTGACTTTGGTGTCAGTTTGGGGGGGCAGCACTCCCTAGGGCCCCACGTGGCTGTTTGAAGTTTGCACTAACCTGCAAATAACCCGCATCTAAGAGACAATGCTACATTGAGATCACAAGCATTGTCACTAAAGTACCTCTCAGAGGGATCATTTGAATCGTTTAATCTTTTTAACCAAGTTAACAGAGATAAAGGTGTTCTCTCAGGCCATCAGTGAGCATGGTCACATTTGAGTACAATGATTAAAACATTTGAGTAAAAGTCATTCAAAAACCTTCATGAAAAACTGTTTTTTTTTTTTTTTTCCAGGTATATGGGGTAATGTTTGAAAGCTCAGAATGTGAACTTTTCAAAATGTTATACATCACCACAAATTGGAGGATTTCTAATGACACCTAGATTGAGCTTCTAGTCCACTCTGAGGTCGAGATATTCAATGAAAAAATAAGGGTGGTGCATGAAGTGAAAATTACACTGGAAATTACGTCTATGGACGAGCATAATTGTGAGGACTAAATGCATTATAGAGCTACCTACATTTCAAATCAGCATTAGGAAGAATAATAGAGGAAAAAAAATATTCTAGTACTTGCTTCCATCTAGTGGAATAAAATAAGACTATTTAGAGGGAGACGGTGTAAAAACAACCAGAATTGCGTGACCAAAAAATTAGACAACTTTTTGGCAATTAGTCCACAATATATGTAAATTTGAGTGTGAAAAATTGCTGGCGGCAGCTCAAAAAAGTTTCAGAGTTGAAGAGGACATAAATGAACAAAGTTCAGCCACAAATTGGAGCAGTCCTTATTTGACATGTAATCGTGTAGCCAATCAACTTGCGTCTCTCTCTTTTTCTAACATTTAATATGTATTGTATTGTATATGTAATGTAGTATTTTCTTGCATCAGAAGCAGATCTAGTCCACCAAGATAATTATCCCAATAAGTCATACCTATAATAATGTGCTAAATCTTTCAACCAACTATGAATTGTTCACCCAAAATGACAATAGCTGTTTCTGTTATTTTTGTCCAATCCATGATGTTATTTTTTCGTTCATATTTCATGGTGACCATGGTTGTCAAACTGAAAAAAAAAAAATTGATCGAAGCACATTCAGTAATCCACAATACTTGTGTGCAATATTCCAATATCCCCCTCCTCCTCTTAATTGCCTTCTGAACCCTGTTAAACAAAGAATACATTCATGAAATACCAGTTTATGGATTCAAAGGCTGATTGGGGTTCTTCAACAAAGTCTGACTTAATAAGCGTCCTATTTATAACATTTCAGCTGAGCTCCCATAAGGCTCCCAGGAATGATTAAAAGTTACCTGCAATCTCTGATTACCGGAGGGTGCCCTGACTTGTGCCGCAGAATCCACATGCCCTTTTACTTAGCGGCTGTTTAATTAAAAATCCAGTCAAATGAGATTTCTGTGCAATAATAGATGATAATAGGTCACTAGACAGATAGTTGCAGTTGTCCTCCCTCATTAAAACTCTCTGGGTACCATTAACCTAATGAAAGACTCAATCGCTTCATCTCTGTAGAGAAGAAAGGGACAAAATTAGAGCAACGCCAGCACGCACTGTGCCTGCATCCACAGAGGCTAAACCTGACCACCGTTGAACACAACGGTGTTTTTGCGAGATGAGACATTTTCTCATTGCGTTTTCAAGATCACTGCGATTTCTCCTTGGCCATTGATTTGACTCGAATGCATTGTTTGGCAAAATGGCACTTAGCCGTAACACAATCTAGACCAAGCTAATTGTTATAATTGATGTAATTGTCCAAGTGGCAATGGGGAAAATGGTTTAAATGTCAGCAGAGACCTGAAAAAGACTTGGACTACATTAGATTTGAATATATTTTTTATTTTATTAAATTTTTTGTATTAAAGGAATAGTTCATCCAAAAATGAAAAATCTGTCATCATTTACTCACTCTTATGTTGTTCCAAGAGCAAATTAATTTCCATTTTTGATTAAACTAACCCTTTAAATTCAGATTCAAATAAAGGACAAAAATGCTGATGTGATTGTAAGAACTTTCATTTTCCTTCTCTTGGTCAGTTTATGACAGTTTCTTGCTTCTGAAAATATGTTTGTTTAACCTTACAAATTAATTCGATTTATCTATTCATTTAGAAATAGACATTCATTTGAAATAGACATTCAAGCTAAAGAAGATTCAAGGTCTTAGACCTTCCAAAGCAACATAAAAGTAACAGTTTGTTCTAAACAGGAATGGTTCAATATATTAATGCTCATAAGAACTGACAGTCCTTGACTAGTGTATTTTTATATTCTGTGCAAATTGCAAAACATTTTAAAACTCAGAGATATATATAGTTAATATTTAGTTGTATTTATCGCACAAAAAGAATTCCCTTTTTTGCTGTTGGTTTCTTTTAAACTATCAAATATGTAAAGCCTTTATATGTATAAGGCAAAGCCCAATGCACTCTCATTAGTGTTTACTGTTGTTGCTGATAACTTCCTTGAGAGATAAAGACCCGATTGTAGAACTTCTTCATGATGAGGGCTAGGAGTGTAACGGTTCTTGGTAAAAAAAACAAAAAAACATATGGTTCGCCACCATGGTTCGGGAAGTTTGGGTAGTTCACCTCAAGTTTAATTACGCATCTGGAGCACAAGTTTTGGTCAAGAAAACAAAGTGTCAAACAGACAGTTACAACCTCCGCTAATGCACCTGAATTGATCTGTAGATGGATACACTCCTCCTGTGTTTCACGTGGGCCAACTTGATGACATCACAGTTCCGTAGTTGAAAATGTCACTGATAGAGAATCCCCCTGTGTTTCACCTTTCTGGGAAATTATTTTGCAGTCAATTACAACAGTGATTGTCAAAAGACTTTTACAAAACAGGCACTGTTTGCAGACATCGCTCGACACGAGTGCCGTATATTGGTAACCAGTGGCGATTTCTCAGGCCCAGCAAAGCCTTCTCTTCTCTGGCCTAACATATTTTTTGTCCTTTCATTCTCAGGGGTCATTTACATGGCAACGTTTTCAACTAAATACGGAAAACGTTTTATGCGTTTTGGCTGTTCGTTTACACGACAACAGAGTTTTGGGGCCTGAAAATGCAAACTTTTGAAAACGGGTTTCAAAGTGCAAGTTTTTGAAAACGATGCCGTTATCTTCTCAGTGTAAACATACAAAAATTGAGAATTTGTGAAAACGATGACGTCATGCGCACGCGTAATACGTGTTCAGTCTATAGGCATGAACTTCCAGAAATTCGTCCTTTCCTCCAGGGCGAGCAGACCAACATGAGATCACCAGTTGGAGTCTTTAAAAAGGTGGCTCGCTTTATAGTCCAGGGTCACTTGTAGTAATAAATCAACCTCATCGTCCATCCAGATAAAATTGCTCGCAGCTTTCGCAATCTGTTTCGCAAAATGATTTATTCACCGCTCTGTGGAAGAATGCTTATGTGCGCTGGCGCGTAGTGTTTCTTTACAAAGTGACATCGGCAACTACTGGCCTGGCATGCATAATACAGCGTTATTTTTGCAGATCCGTGTGAACAGGGATCGTTTTGACAACATTGTCGTCTACGTGAAACTTTTAAAAAATGCAAAGGAAAAACGTTTCCGTGTTTGTACATCGTTTTCGTGGAAGCGCACCCTCAATCACCTTTTTGCCTATGTATTTTTAATCGCTTTTCTTAATTAATCTACAAACAAATAGAGAAAAACAAAAAGTTTATCCAGTCAGAAATTATCCCTTGATGCTTACAAGCAAAGTGTGACAACTGTTTCACAAATCACAAGCCTGAAGCAGTGAGTGAGTTCAGAATTTCCACAGAATCAATCAACAGTGCAAATGAATGAGTTACTAAAGTCAGACTGTCCGATTCATCAGCCAATCAGATTGATGTATTTGTTCTTGGTGGGTGTGGTCTTTAGAATATGTCCCGTTTGAGGTCTTCTACCTGGCCTTGAGTGATGCAATCATGCGATCAAGTGATGTACATAATTCAAGAGCGAAAAGAGTATTCACTCCTGCTATTGCTGTTATGAAAGAGATCCTTATGGATTTAAAACCGTGAGATGTTTTGCATGACCGGATCAAATTTTGAAAAGTAGTGCTGCGTTCCATTCAACTCGGAAAGTCGTATTTGACAACCTCCTACTTGGCAAAGTGCAATGGATTGCATCTTGAAGTCAGAATTACAACTTGTGCAGAAACTCTCAACTCCAGTTTCGCCGAGATGCAGGTGGATGATGTCACACAAACATGTCAACACTCAGGGAGACATACAAAGTATGGGATAAACATTCACTTTATTAAGTAATATCGATAAATGAGTTTGTTTCCACATTACATGGTATTAAAGCTTGATTAACAAACGCCTGCAGAAACAGGTGAATAAAACATTATAATCTATTTTGATAATTGTACACCTGAAGCACAAGTGCTAGCACTGCAGCATTGTTTATCAGTTGGGTTGCTAGGAGACATGTCTAATGAGAGTCAAACCCCTGCTAAGGTAACGGGAGCGTTGCAGCTCCGAATATCGGGGAATGGAATACATTTATGGTCGGAGATATCAAATAGGAATATCACACTTCCAACTTGAATGGAACGCAGCATAACCGTGTACCCTGACGAAATTAAGCTTGCTTGAGCATTAAGTGTCGTTTCAAGTACTGGCTTTCGTGCGGAGATGTCAATGTCAATTTGTATTACTAGTTTGCTGTGACATAATGTATGATGCCCAAAAGCATAAGGTGTCTTATTCACTGTGAAACAGTGTTTTCCTAATGGCATGAAACACACTGAAGGTCTAGACTTTAAATGCACGGCCCGCCACTGCTGGCAATATATGACAATAATGCGCACGAGGGTTTAAAAAGCACACGCAAGTTCATTGTTTCCTCACGTGACTGTAATCTATCACGAGTGTCAATAATGTGCTTTGATTAATGGCATTAAGATGCTGTTATATTAATACCTTGATACATGATTAATCTTTTACGCCGACATCACCAAGAGAAAGAGCCACAGGTGAGCCGAAACTGTACACACTCCCTTCAGTTTTTAAGCAGACACTCATTGCTAATTTATAGGCATGAAACAATACCTAAAGTGCTTGGGGTGTTCATGTGGGATTTCCACGTATTATTAAAATACTCGAGCAGCATTATCACAACATCCCTTCTCGTATGCATTTTAATAGCAAGATTATTCCTTTTATAGTGATGTACATCTTCCGAATATTAAATATATGTTGAGATGAATTTGAAGAGCACTTTATGATGAGTGTAGTGTGTGAGTGCAGGCATTAAGTTAAAATGTTAATGATTTAGTAATTAGAGAAAATATTTTTTTAGTTAAGGATCCTGATGAAAATTAACATGGTTTTACTATTAGTAATAATGTATTAACTTTTTTCTATATAGTAACCATGATTTTACTATATTGTAACCATGACAGTAACCATGTTTATATTGTAGTTACTATGATTTTACCACAAATAACATGGTTAAACTCTGGTTACTGTTGTAAAACCATGATTGTTATTTAAGGGCAAAACTGTTGAAGTGTTTACCAATTAGATTATTCTTTGGATTTGGCAGTTATATTTTTTTCTGAACATAGAAAATACAGTGAGAAACTGAACTGTGAGAAACTGGAAACGGTACACCCTTAATGAGGGCCATCAAGAGCATGGTCAATGTAAACTTTAGACGTGTATATTTATGTAAGCACACAATGCTCTCTGAGCAAACAGAATATGTGTGAGCCTGTGTCATTAACCAAGCAATTCTTCACAAAGATTCAAGGCAGAATGTGATGAATTCCTCAAGAGTCAAGTGGTAATGAACATTCAGACAAGTAAACAAGTGCAGTTGCTTATAAAACTGAAAATTCATTTTCAGGCTTCATGCAAAACATACTTTCATATTTTGATTTTGGCATGAAAAGTGATCTTGACATGTATTCATGAGGTTCACCCTACTTCCAAATTTGCACAAATAATATATATTACTTCTAAATGGTTTTATGAAAGGAGCTTTAACATAGTTTTTGGCATTACAACACAAAGGCAAGACATTGCAATTGATCACATATAGCTTTTTAACACTGATGGAGGATAGGAGTAAAGCCACAAATCTATTGTTTAGACTAGATTACACCTATTCCCAATGCTTCAAAGAGCTTCTATGTCCCTCCAAATAGTGTGGTTTCCCCAAGACCTCATTAACATGGTATAGCTGACTTTTGTGTGATCCCTTTTGTCCCCAAACGCTACCTTTATTCCAACCAGACCTACTGTATTTCGGCCTAATTAATAGGAAATCTAATTATACGGACTTTCATTTGATATACCCTGCCATTGGTTTCCTGGTGTGTTCAGATATCTTTACATCAAAGGCTACATCGCCTTATTGCTTAAGCTGCTTATTGATATTGACTTTTGGGATTTGTATATTATAAATCCATACCATTGTGCTCACAATGGAATTATTTGCTTCTATATTGCAGTTGGAAAGGCCTCATTACAAAGGCTAAAAACTTCTTGATAACAAGAAAAATGTACAATGAAGAATTATCTGTGAGATATGTACTGTATATCCCTGGAAATGACAAAGCAAACCACAATTGAGACAGAATAGTCTAAATATAAATATAGATTCACCAAATATGATACAAAAATGTGTAATCAAAGTCACATTCACAAATCAACCCTCTATGGACATGCTGGAGAAAGAATACATTTAGTAAATACAATTTAGTAAGTACATATTTGTTTTAACTTGCCAGACTTTTAACATCATGCAAGCGTAATGCAACTAAAAAAAACAGATATTAAGAAAATCGAGAAGGGACAAGTCGAACATTGAGGCGGATGGGCTACAGCAGCAGAAGACAGAGGCCATTTTTTTAATCTCTGGAGGCTCGGCTCCAATGACACTAAGTTGTGCCTATTTAAATGTAAGCTTTTCCAGTCTGTTGGTGTTTAGTGTTTTTGCACTAGTCAGTTTATACAGACAAGAAAAGTCACCAAAACAGTCTTGCGCTGCAAACTAGAGCTCATGATGTGTGATCACAGATTTGCATGCTGATTGCAGTCACAGAGGGGCTTAGATTAAATTTGGGGGGACTGAAGCCCCCCAAAATAGGCTCTAGCAATGCCTTTGGCAGAAGACCCCTCTGGGTACCACTACTGTCAGCTAAGAACAGGAAACTGAGGCTGCAGTGGGCACAGGCTCACCAAAACTGGACAGTAGACGCTTGTAAAAACATTGCCTGGTCTGACAAATCTGGATTTCTGCTGAGGTACCCAAATGGTAGGCCCACCCACTGTAGCCTCTGTTTTTTTGTTCTTGTCTGACAGAAGTGGAACCCAATGAGGTCTCCTGCTGTTGCAACCCATCCGCCTCAATGTTCAAGGTGTTGTGCATTCTGAGATGATATTCTGCTCACTACAATTGTAAAGAGGGGTTATGAGTTCCTGTTGCCTTTCTGTCAGCTCGAACCAGTCAGGCCTTTCTCCATTGACCTCTGTCATCAACCAGGCATATCCGTCCACAGAACTCAGTGATGTTTTTTGCATTATTCTCTATACACTCTAGAGACTGTTTCGCATGAAAATCCCAGGAGATCAGCAGTTACAGAAATACTCAAGCCAGCCCGTCTGGCACCAACAATCATGCCACTGTCTAAATCACTGAGATCACATTTTCCAGTGATTTTCTACTTCCAAATTAGCAATTTAGCATGATTACTCAAGGATAAGGTGTTGGAATAATGGCTGCTGGAAATGGGCCTGTCTAGATCTTATCAAAAATGACTTTTTTCAAGCTATTCCACCCAGTCCACCCCTGATCCCGCCACAACAATAATAAACTAAGACTAAAGTAGCAGGATCATGACAAAAAAATGATACAATCTGTTGTCACTGTTTGAAATTTCATGCAAATTTAAGAGCAAGAGTTAATGGTTGAATGAGTGCAGTGCATATTAATGAGAGAGAAGTTGCATGGCTGTTTTTCCCCTCATTTATGCAATGTATGATTAGAAACAATGTTTCTTTTTACCTTTTTGATCACCAATGGACTGTAAACAACAGAAAGGATTTTAAAAGAGACATGAAATGAAAATGGGGTGCATGTATCTCGTCTTTGGATTCAAAATACACAGAAAAAAGTTTCTTGAAAAAATATTTATTGCACACGTTCTCAAATTAAAAATGTTCAATCTCTCAAGTTTTGCAACACTTTTACCTTTGAACAGACATCCAACAGACATGCTGCTGGTCTGTAGACATACTTGAAAATGTAGAATGTTGAGAATGACAGCTCCGGACCCACTGAAGCCAAATAAGCTACATTTCCTTCAGGGTCCGTGCTCACTAGGCACAATGCACTATAAAAACGAGGCTGAATCCAGCTTCTTAATCACCAGCTTCTTATTCAGTAAAAGGATTGCAGCGCTCAGGTTCACATTCGCTACTACAACGCTCAAGCTCTGGTGGGTAAGTGGCTAATAAAATACAGATTTTAGTCATACCGCAAATTTTGGTTGCATATGCAAGTGATTTACTCGCTATGTAGAGGGCTGCAAATGCCAAATAAGATTCATGAATACACAATGTGAATGTTCACAATTTTTTTAATGTTATTTTACATTTACGAACTGCAGATTACAGACTTTTGACACGTTATCTCTTGTCTCCCGGTTTTAATTGTGTCAGGCAACCTTGGATATTTATTTGACTCATGGAATCTTGTGACAAATGAAATTAAGAAAGCAAACCCAGCTTAATTGGCTATCAAAGTAACGTTTCTATCTTCGCAGGCCCCAAGCCCTTTGTGTTATTAGCGTTTGTTTATTAGTGGCATTGATTGAACAGGGCTGAAATTAAAATAAATACTGAAAGAAGGACACCAATAGATCTTAAGCTATAAGCATGTTTGTGGATGCGGCAAGGGAATATTCTTGCATTTCAATCTCGTCAATTAAATCACATTAGCAATATATTAGAATTGTCTCTTTTTTTGCATTAACCTTCTGTTTCTCTCAGATATATTTGCAAACATTCAAATACTGTATATAGTTATTCTGTAAGGAACATTTTCTACTCTTCTTAAGGAGCTTGTATCTAAATTTGTTTTGTTAATTTCATAATTTCTTTTTCACATTCTCGTACATTTAAAGAGGGACCCAAGCCATATCTAGGGATCAGAATATCATAAGATACTCAGGGGTGGGCTCTTTAGGCTTGGTCTGGCATGTAACCAAATAGCAACCACCAAGAACAGCCAAGAAATCACATAGCATGAGGTGACCAGATTTCTGAAATTAAAAATGGGGACATTTCTAGTTCAGTGGTAAATATGTCATTGAAAATTCACGTTATTTATTTATGAATTAAAAACAGGGACAATATGGATGTTAATAATAGTTAAAGTAGTAATGTCACAAACTATAGTATTGTAACGTTTGGTGTCCTGGAGTGGAACAGTGGAGACACAGGAGTAGAAACTTTAAATCCTTTAATTATATTAACTGGAGTAGAACAAACGCTGGAGTGGAAACCAACAATAAATCCTAACATCAAACATTAACATATAAACATTATCATTCAAGGACTGACAACCAATGATCAAAATTAGAAGGTATATATACACAGGGAACTTAATGAGGGAATGGCATACAGGTGGGGATAATGAGGAAGTGATTAGGGCAGTTCATTCTGGGAAACATAGTGCAGGAGAAAACTTCAAAATAAGAGTCCTTGAACATGGTGGAGACAAACTGTGACAAGTATATCATACTCTGTTGAAAATGTTTCAATGAAATTCCGATACGGATGTAAAGATGATAGTTTCTGTTACATATGTTTTAATTATTTTCTACATTGTATACAGTAGATGACATCGTGGCATAAAATTTAACTAAACAAACATATATAAACAATGATTGAATTTTTTAATGATTGAACTGTTGCAGCTGACTCCACAGCACAGGGACACAATTTGGACACCCACTGCCCTTGGACACACTCTTTGCATCACTCTTCTTACTCTATTCTAAAATTCATTCTCTTCTCCTCTTTTCCTTCACCTTTACCTTGCACTTTCTTAAAAGTAAGACAGTATGCTACTAACTTACTTGCTAGCAAAATGGCAGATACATTTCAAAAGAAATGAGCTCACTTGACTACCATTTCCCTCAGCATTACAACTGAAATCATATGAAACACTTTCACTATGGACAATATCAGGGCCTGAAATAAATTGCTGAATGGGGGATTCTTTCCCAGCAAAGCGCAATGTAATCTATGCTCTAATGTGCTGACTTAAATGTATTGTTGTTCTTTGCAGATAATGTATTATACATTTAATTTATTTTTCCATGTTATTAATGTTGCATTATTATTTTAAATGCATACATTTTATATAATACATAAAAATCTAACTTATTTATTACATAACTAGTTTGTGCCTCACCTTGAAGCTGAAGATGATGATACTTTTCAATTGCGTATACTGCCTGGTTCAGTTCTTAAAGGCAAAACTGGCGAAACATGTAATCAGTATGAATGACTTAAAGCTGCTATAGTGAGCAGCCCCCTCTGTTGGTCACAATGAACAGCACATGATTAACCTTGTTGCCGGTACGCTTCAATAGCAGCTTTCTTGCCATGTATTTTCACTTTGCAGACTATTTTGAACGTGCAGTAAAAACATAAGGGTTTTCACCTTTAATTGAGGTTCCTTTTAAATGACTTAGCATGGACCACATTGGGCTATTAGAATGGACAGCATGTGGGCATCACTTTGCATTATTCTTGGTGGATTACACAACATGATATCCGGAAGCAGTGCCGCTGCGTAACATCTCAGCACATAGTGTTGCGGAGGCACTCTTCAAAATGATCTCCCGACAAGTGTATGCCATCCCAAACTGGACAGCTTGGTTGAACGATTTAATAAGACCTTAAAGAATATGATTCATAAATTCATGCACGAAAATGTTCTGAACTGGGATAAGTGGCTCAAACCCCTGTTATTTGTAGTGCGAGACGTTCCACAAGCCTCCACGGGGTTTTCCCCATTCGAATTGTTATATGGGCATAAGCCCTGTGGCGTATTAGATGTCATGAAGGAAAATTGGAAAGAGGGACCTTCACAGAGCAAAAAGGGGTAGAGTGTATGGCTGGGGTGGGGCACATCAGATTTACTATCTCAACCTACTAAAACCATGGAGAGAGGCGGTACCCGTATCCTTGGTGACGGTTGTTCCGGAGAGGGAGGAGCTCGGACCGGAGGTGAATTTATAAGCCAGTTACTTCACCCTGGTCCCTTGTGGAGACCACCTCTTGCTGTCACAATATTTGGAGGTTGAGAGAGAATTTCTATGACATGTTCTTGCCTCTCCCTGGCACACTAATCTCATAAAACACCACATTGGAACAACCCCAGTGGTAGTGGTACATAGTTGTCCATACCACTTACCCGAACATAAGAAACCAGTAGTATGGAAAGAATTTTAGGCCATGCTTAATATGGGGGTAATAGAAGAATCCCACAGTGGTTGGGCCAGCCCGGTGTTTCTGGTACCTAAGAGCAATGGCTCGGTCCGGTTCTGTGTGGATTATAGAAAAGTTAATGAAATTTGATGCTTATCCAATGCCTTGTATTGATGAAAAACTCGATCAGCTGGGCACAGCTCACTTTTATTCAACATTGGATTTAACAAAGGGATATTTGCAGATGCTGGGGGCCAGGAAGTATCCGCTGTAGTAACCTGACTCTGTCTCTAGAAAGGGAACATGTCCATATTGCAGCTCTTGTGACAGTAAATGTGCTTATTCCGGTTTCACAGTAGTGGGAAACATGGCGTTGAAATAAGGAGGACGGCAAACGAATGGAATTCTGTAGCCCTTTTCTACTGTCTTTAGGACAAACATAGAAATACTCTGCGGCAGCTTTCAAGCTGCCAGGTTCTCTGAAATGGGTACCAATTTTGATACTTCCCGTTGAGGGGATGTCAGGTGTTCCATGTCCTGGGCGACAACAGGAAGCAAGACATTTTGCTGGATACCGCTGCCCCCCAAAACACTAGAAGCAGTGGGGATGGAGAGGTTTTGTAGGGGTGTCGGGATGGAGCAAGTAGATATTTTACATACCTCGTCCCGAGGGGGGATATCCCACAAGGTGGGGCGCAAGACCATCAGGATTTCCTATTTTTAGAAATAATGGTCCTGAGGTCTTGCTTTGGAGGATGGTGAGGGCGATGAAGCGATCCCCAATCTTTACGAGGGGGAGCGCGACTCACCACACTTTGTTTTTGAGCCTCCCTTCTAGAAGGACCGGAGAGAGGCTGGGTGGCTGAAAGCCCCTCCTGCTGAGTGCGGTGAGGAAGGAATTGCACAATGGCTTCCTTGTGTTTTTTCACCTCTTGAAATCTGGTGACGACCATATTCAGCAAATCACAGATCAAGCTGGAAGGTGAGACCGGGGCATCAAGTAGGAATACTCTGTCCTTATCTTTGATGCCTGAGAGGTTTAGCCACAGATGCCTCTCCTTGCTGACCAAAGCAGCCAATGAACGGCCGACAACGCAAGCTGCCTGCTTGGTTGCACGGAGAGATAAATATGTGGCTCTGAGAATGCTCCCTCATCGATTGTACCACCTGCACTCAGGTCCTTCAACAGATCAGCCTGGTATTCCTGTAACAAGTGTGTAGCTCGGAACCAGCCTGACCTGCTGACCTACGTGGCTTTGTGGGGAGAGTTGGTCTCTTCACTGATGATGCTGAACCAGGCGAGAGATAGCCCGCTAGTGTCTCTACCCCCATGCCTTAGAACCTGCGATAATCGATTATGTCAACGTCGAAGGTACAAAGATACGGGAAGTATAAGGTTTCCTAACTCCTATCAGAAGCGAAAAGAGAGCTTGAGAAGCACAAACACATCACAGAGTGGTCTGAAGACAAAAGACCTGACGATGCACTTGTGGCACATCTATTTATAGCCCTGGTACTGGTGCATTCTGATGATGTCACCAACAGAGGCTATAAAGGTTTCAGTGAATTTCATTGATGTGTTGCACACATATTCACAGCTGGTCACTCCAAATACGGTCCCAAAGCAATGAATCAAACGCAGCATTAAGTGTAGCTTTTGACAGGGAACATTCTACTGGCACAGCCAAAGAACCAAAGCAATGGAAGGAAATGCAACAACACGGAAATACATCCCCAGAATTCTGATGAAAGTGCTGGTGTTTTATTTCAACACTTCAGGAAATCTGACTGCAAATTGAGGTATACTAAAAGAAGTATCAACATTTTTTCTGTACTGATCATTTCCATTTAAGTTACTTTGTTACAGTTTACTCACCAACATATTTGTCATGCTTGTCTATGTGTTTAGATTTGCAATAACGTCTTGTTTGTATTCAAAGTTAATTTGAATGTGGTATATTTTGATAATCTCATCACTTTATTTTTTATAAGATCTGCGCTCCCAAACTCGAACCATATATAAACATATTTGTGATATTATTTTCAATAGCCATGAAAACAGTATTACTCTACTCTAAAGAATTCACAGCTGCATCATATCAACTAAGTGTGGCCGAGTGATTAGAAGTATACTGTAATTCAACCAATGAGTGAATTAATCAGAATTCCCTTAAGCTAATTTCTTTCATATTATCTGTGATCGGATACAACGAAGAAGTTGTATTACATTTTAAATGGTGGAGAACCTTTATTTAGATATCTAATCTGATTATTTGTCATTTATCCTTCTTATAATGGTGGTCGAACATGGCTAATTCCATTATACAGTTTCCTACATATTACTGGTGAAGGTACGCGGGCACTTTAACCCTGTGTACATTTGTATCACCTAAATTCCCTACATATCTTATATTACAAACAAGCTAGAGTGATCGCGCAGATTCAGCATATGTTCATTAAAGTTTTCTCTCTGCCATGCGATCATATCACTTTGTAAGAAATTTAACAGAAAAACTGTTGTATTTAAACTAATATATTTAAACTCTTGTTTGTTGGTTATAAGTTAACATGAACAATAGATGCTATCGATCTAGTTGGTAGTTACCATATCTTTTCATGGTTTAATTATTAAAGCAATTATATTATTACTCTTAGGTGTGCTCTTACAATATGTGTTATACATATGGCTTACCGAAAAATTTAAGGTAGTGAAGAATGATTAAAAAAAAATAAAAAATACAAGAAAATTACAATTGTGCCTGGTCTCCCCCACATCATTTGGTAAACCTTTGCATTCTCTTAGAAAAATCTAACTGTTTGATGATAGCAAGACTGAGCTCTAGTCACTGCACGGATAAATGAGTAAATATGTAATTAGAGAACCCTCGTTAGCGGCTCATTAGGACCCCCTCTGAGCAAGTTTAATTAGCTCAATTAGTAGTGAGGGCTCAGACCTGCTCTCGTCTATGTAGTGTTGTCTATGGTCATCACTCCAGGGACCCCCTCAAACTCAGCATACTGTCTCAAAACTCCCTGACAGCACAGCAATGGAACCCAAAGCTCCAGGGACACATCTCATTGCTTTGCCTCCCATTTTAACAGATGGCTTTCATAAAGCGAAAAGGCGAAACCCCAGCTTTCCATCTTGATGTACATGCTAAGATGATACACAAGAAATATAGATAATTGGTGCAAAGCTGCTTCATAAAGGTAAAAAAACAAAGCTAGAATTACACTACCTAAATGAAATACCAGCACTTGCAAGGCACGTTTTCATCAGATCGGATGTAATTGAGAATCAATCGAGTTGGGTGTAATCTGATTACAAAGGAATTAGTTGTTGTAATCCAAATATATTTTAGTCAAAAAGTAGTGTAATGCATTTGAGCATTTAAAATTCTTGCAATTACATTACAGTCACTGACTTTCAATTTAGGTACTTTTAAGTACATTATTTCGGCTACACATTTCTGAAATAGTATTTATGTATAATGCATGTATAATTTGAATAACATGTTGCCAAGTGGAGAAATTGCATGTAATTTAACTCTAGTCATAAATTGGACATGGCCCCTTTAAGATCTCTGGTCCCAAAGTGAGATCATGTATTGCAAGTGAGCTCCTGGTTTTGTTCATTGGTTGATAATTCTTTGGGTAAATCTACATTTCTACTCGACATGTTGTCAAATTGCATCAAATATGTCTTCAGAAGAGTTTTATGTTAAAACGGAATGTTTGTTTTGGTTTATTTTTGAAGGATGCATTTGGATTGTATGTGTGAAGTTTGACCACGTGCTGTTCACACATGTGAGAACTGGGTATGTAAATTTAGTATTAATAATGTTTTATTTCATTATTTATAGCCCAGAGTGTTTCCATTTGTGAAAAAATGTGTGAAAAAATGTGTAATGAGTAATCAATTGTTTTAAACTGCAATACATGTCCTTAAAGCCTGGTTGAATATAATTAAAATACTGTGAGTTTAAGCTTGTAAATGCATAAAATGCTTTGAGTGTTTTGAGCAAGAGCTTGAGTGCATAAAATGCTGTGAATGATTTAAGCATTTATGCTGAAGCATATAGGTAGACTAATGCCTTTTTTTGTTTTCTTTTGACATTAGCCTCAGCCATATTTAATTTGTTGTATTTCATTACTGTATTTCATTGAACCATAATTAATTTTTGTATTTTCCTTATTCATTTTTTTTTTTTTTATCCATGTTTTTTTTTTTTTTTTTTTTTTATAAAAAGCCCATCAGCTACAAACATGTATATGTCTGTTGAGAGCATATGACTGCATCTCAATGTGGACACTATCCACCCTAAATGGTATATGAGATAAGAATTAGTATGTCTCAAATGGTAGTATATCTAGAAAAGGGTTCAAAAGTAGCCTGGATGGTCAACTGTTGTCGGGAGTTTTGCAAAGTGTGGATCCATGCATGCTTATTCGGCTAATATTGCCCACAATCCCTTGCTTGACGGAAGAAGAGTTTGATGTGTTGCTTCAGAACTACAATTGTGAAACAAAAATACAAATATGTTCACATGGTAGGAGCAGAAACATTAATCGAATTAACACAACTGAATATTCTCACTTTATTTTTGCCATTTATTGTATCACACTGAAATATTGCGGAGATTCCCTTTCAATGGACTGTTGAATGATGCAACAGTATGTGACACTTCAAAAGACAAAAACAATAAGCTGATCTAGCACAGTTTCATGCAATTGTTCTGTCTTTCTGAATTGGTTCTAACATTCAAGATATGATAGATACAACTACATTGTATACTTTATATGATTATAAATCATAAGGTTGTTAACTTGTTAAGAAATATTTATTTAATGTTTTACGTATTAGATTTAATCTGTAACACATTGTGAACAGACATTCAATGGCAATAATGATGGCGAAATATATAATTTTGGCTTGCTTTGAATACTGCATGCATCATATGAACTCTAAAACATCATTGGATCTCTGCTCAAAAGATCCGCGATCTTCAACACCACTTGTGGGGTTGCGAAAATTTTATAATGAATGAACGATAGAGAAAATTCAATGACGAATGTGTATGCAATGACAACTGTAACAGGATGATTGACAGTTCGCTGTGGTCGCAGGATGCACGTGACTATGCGAGCAAGGGCATCAATTTTACTTGATAGTATGTGTCAATACTTGCACACTCTTTAGCTACACAATCAACAGTGTGCACTTTTCCATAATAAAAAAGTAGATACTCAAAGGGCATAGTATAAGTAGGCCAATCGAGACGCAGGGTATGTCTGTTGGTGTTTCAGTGACAGCTGAAGTCTGTTGAGCTGAATTAATTGACAGAAATTGGGAATAGTAATACAAATTGGATGTTTGATGAAAATCAGTACAATACTGCCTTGCAAGGACTGTAAAATTTAAAATCTTAGAAATGGGGAAACCAGGCAGACACAACTAGGAATAAATGGCAAATTGTCAAAACAAAAAGGGTATTTTTGAGCCCATATAAAAGTATTTGTGGGGAGAACAATGAGAAATCTAGTTGATACAAAACTAGATTCTTACATTCTTAGTGATGCTGACACATACGAAATTCGCCACCAAAATGGGTGGTTGCTAAGCGGTTGCATACTGACCCAAGTCAAAAGATCCCACTCTCAAATCTCTATGATATTCTGGTCCGTAAATATGGCTCTGGTCCCTTTTTCAATGTACAACTGTAAATCTATTAGATTTCCCACCCGTTTTATCGTCTACCAGGCAAACAAGTAATTCATGTAATTCAATAATATCATTACATACAAACTTTAGTACTTCGTGTTAGGGGTTTTGAAAAATCCTGCTGAAAAGACCAGATTAGACCAGGAGGAATTCCCACAAGTAGTAATAGTGATGCTTGGCTAAGCAAACACCACTAATAAGGAACAGCATTGAACTTCCCGCACCAAAATAGGCACCAGATGAAGAAAATGCATTCAGAGTCCTGCAAAGACCACAATGCATTTGACAGAGAGTGCAAGGACCACTATCAGATTGTCCCTAATTGGAAGTTTAATTATAAGTTCTTTTGAATGTGTATTTCCAGTGGCGGGGGGAAATTGCATCAAACTCTCACAATGAGGATACAACCTTCCTGCACTTCTCTAGTCAGCAGTTCTCTTTGTGTATGTGAACACTCGCCCTATCTGAGCTCTCCAGCTTTACAGCTGTTTCATTATGGACCACAGCTATCCAATTACACAAAAATGGCAAGGGCTGCTTTGGGACACGGCAAGCAGATCTTATTTTTGATGGGAGAGGCAGATTGTACACTATCTCTGTGTAATTCCATTAGTCCTGTATTTAACGCCATCAGATGCTGCCTCTAAATGCACTATGAACATTCGTGCGTCTGTTCATGAAAGAAGAGCTTTGACCTCCTGATGTTGCCTGTGTTTGCACAGGTGTGTTTGTAAAATGCATTTTTATCAAAAGAAGAGAGAAAGCATGTTTACATGGGCATCATGTTAGCCTCAGTCATCATTCACTTTCATTTTTTTTCCGATTTAGATTAGACTACATTTTTTTTTCCACACGTTCATAACTCAGTATTCTTTTCTAGAAATACTGGAGATGCACGCTTGCCATTTGTTATGTTGTATTTTAGTAATTCTGCACAGTAATTTAATCAACTTTTCATACATGTCCTAACCAACAACACATAATACAGCAAAGTGTTGGGTTTTGTTGGGTAAACAAGATGTGTAAATTGTGTTATATGTAAATTAGATGTAAATTAGATGTTTATTGTAATTTTCATATCCCTATGTTTCTTGGAACTACACCCACTGTTCCACATGTGTGGTAGAGGGACAATAAATGTGAGCGCAGCGTAGTTCTAGCGGGAAGACTAGCAGCTGTACATCATCACACTATTAGCTGGGTAATAACTAGCCAATCGCAGGTAAGCCGTTGCTTTATAAGTCTGCTCACAATCTGTCACATTGCTGTTTCAGTGCGATAACACAGCAACCTCCACCACCACCAGTTGAGCCCTGTCCCGCACGGGGGTAGGCTCCTCGCCCCTGCCTCCTATCTCCAGCAGGATATGATGGTTCCGATTACAACTCCCTCGGACCGCCATACGGGGCCTACGCCAAAGAGAGACATTACTTTTCTGTTCTACATTCATCGAATGGCATCTTAAACCTCACTCAAGCCTGCGTGTCTTCCCGATAGAAAGGGATTTGATTTGATTGATTGATTGATTGATTGATTGATTGATATGTTGGCCTTACAATTCATTTTCCATTTACTGATTTTCAGTACACTACAATATTCTGTTTCAGTGTACACTGGAAATAAGGTGCTTAATTTGACCCAAAATTTCAATTAATTCTTGTCTTCCTCTGATTTCTAGAAACTGAAATATTATCTTAATCAGGTTGTGGTTATCCCAAACATATTTACATGACACATACAAAATTGGAATATGACTAAATGACATTTAATATTAGAATATTCTTTTGTATGTAAATGTGGCCATTGTCTTGAAACTATTAAACACACTAAAAGATTAAGTATTTATAAATATGCACATAGGACATGTTCTTGCATCCAACTACACTGCCTTTAAATTACTTTTCTTTGACTGTTACGATGCATTTCACTGCTTTTTAGCACCTCACGCCGTGAAAGCCACATTTTTACAAGATCGTGTGAAGTTAAAATATATTTCAGCTTTCAAATGTGTGTTTTGAAATGCCTGCATTCTCTTCCCTTCCACTGTGCTGCATCTTGCTGTTTTTGAACTCAAGAACGTGTCCTGTATGAATGGCCTCTTACTCATCAGGTATTCTTTCAGACTGTTAATTCAAGGCAGTCAATTTTGGATTTGCAGCCTCTAAGCTCAAGTTTTCAAGTTTATCTTACACATATACATTCATGAGCAGTCCAAAAGAACCTTTATATGTCCTTGGGCTTGACACATTTAAAGATTCTTAAAAAGAAAACTTCTAAAAATCTTGAAAGCTTCTTTGAAAAACATTTTTGAAAAAGCCTTTCTTATGAGCACCAAAAAAGTTGTGATGAAAAGAGTGATTTTTTTCTTTTCTAGTAAAAGTGCAGCTAAAAACAATTTATCTGTGTGAACTGAGAGATCTTATGCTTGCCCAACTGTATGACAGAGGGACATCTACCCAATTTACACAAAGTCTTGGATCATTTGTTCAACTATTTTTTGAGGCAAGTTAGCAATCTGTCTCCTTGTTCAAACTACTATATGCTACAAAGAAAACAGTTTTGTGGGCCTCTAGCGCTTCTTTTACCCCTAACAGCCAATGGCAACAAGCTCTACACTTAATCTAAGGTTCAGAATCAATAGAAATTGGGCAGCAGACATGCTGTGAGGATGCAGCATTAGATCTGAAACACATCGACCAAGACTTCTAATTGTCACCAATATCATGTAGGAGAAAATCATAATAGAGACACAAATGCTTGTTCAAAACATAGTGCCCACCTAACAGGGAACGTTCCAACAACTTTGGCTAACATTATTTAAAGGTTTGGGGGGAAAAAAATTATATAAAACGTTAATGGAACATCCTTATAACGTTATTAACCTTAAAAAACGTTCTACTAATGTTAAGAAAACTGGACATTTTCATGTTCCCACAACCAAATACTAACGTTAGGAAAATGTTCTTAGAACATAAAATTGTTAGCTGGGTGTCTACTGCCTACATAGACAGCTGCCTTCAAATATAGCATCCAAACTGAAATGGAACTTTATAAATTACTGATTTGTACTTTGATGTTAGCATGTTGCTAAGCTAACATTGTTATTCTTTAAAAAGCATACATAAGCATGAATACATAGCACACACAAATATATGTCAATTTCAATGGTTGAAAACCAAATGTGGGTCACATGCACTGATATTTAATATAGAACTGGATTGCTCATCCAACGTCCCACACGTCATTTTTTATTTATTTATTTAAAGTCTGGAAATTTTCTTGAAAGCCCAAGCGAGTAATGTATATCTGTATCAAACAGTATCCTCTAAAAAACTTCATCAGTGAACAGATCAGCTGAATGTAAACAAGTTCACTGAAACTGAGGTAAGACACAAACAGACATTTTCAGACTTATTTATTGTGAACATCGAAGTGTTTGTTCAGAGTTACTTGTTTTATGCTTTTTTTTTTTTTTTTTAAAAAGTGCCTTGTTCTCGTGGTCCCTTGAATAATAGAGCACGCTCTCTCACCCTCTATCACACGCGCAGCCAGAGCACTGAGAGGGAGACACACAAAGGAAAGTTGGTTCAAATTAAACTGACATGCTAGGTTTAAATGGCAAACAAACATGTATTTATGACATGTATCCATGTATGACTACAGAGAGCACTTCAATATGAAAACAAGCATATCCCGTGTATTTAAGGTGATTTAGAAATTTCGATCTGACTTTTTTAGAAGTCCATTTTATGGGAAAGGACATATTGTCACCCTAAACAAGCAGATATTACAGCTTTTCCTACTTAAATTACAACTTGTGCACAGTTTTGCCACTTCCTTTGGTGATTGTTGTGCTGCACTGTTAGACTGCTCTGACCTTGTAATCTGCAAATATCTTCTCCCTCTTAACAAATATTATCCATAATGAGCAAATAAAAAACTAAACATAGAGGGAAAAATACAACTGTCTTTTCAGCAGGTCGGAGACTATGAAACAGGGGTGTTTTTGCCTTTGCCTGTGTGTGGCACGGTGGAGGGCGGGGCCGGGTCGTGATTCAACACGCCCGGTCACGTATTAGGCTAATCAAGCCTCCGAGAGGGTTAAAGGCCGACCGCGGAAGACAGGCGTGAGAGAGAGATCGTTCACGGACATGTCCGTTGGCCTATGTGTTTGTCTTTTGAGTTTTCCATTAAAACTATAATTTATACGTTAAGCCGGTTTCTTGCCTCTTCCTTGCCCGTGAGCATGAACTTCTTTACACTGTGTTTGCATTTGGGCATACCAAGATGGCCGCTTGAACAATTTTGGTGGCTTTAACTCCTGCAGGCAGTTTACCGTTGCATCAGCATTCCAGATATATATATATATATATATATATATATATGCACCAGATGGTAAGTTTTTCTTGTCCAACAAAACAAAGGTCTGTGAAGCTGAAGAACAAATAATGTTGAAACTAGAACCTTTATTTATTCTCATAAAATAATACTGTCAAACTTTTAACTTAATCTTGATTTTGACTAAAAAAAAATTTATAGACATGTTATGTGCCAACTACTTAATTATGATAATTTCTCTCAACTAATTTGTCATCTTGGATTATGGTTTTTCAAAGCACTTTGATAGTTCATTCCGGAATTGCAAAGAACACATACAAAGTATCTTAGAAGGCAGCATCATTTTGCGTTTTAGACCAGCATTCACATCAGGAGTGCACTTTTTTCATTTGAAAATGCTGTCTTGGAAGGCAGCTTACTTGGTTTTGGAACAAAGCTAAAACTAAAATCCAACATACTTATACTAAGACACAAAACACACAATCTTAAACCTCAAACACACACTGAGACAAAACACAAATTCTACCACTTCAATGCACTCATAAGCCACAACCCCCAAAATTAGTGACTATACAAAAACACAAATCCTCAAATTAGAGATTTTCTCTCCCTCTACGGTATATCTCATGTGTGTTCACTGGAGCCTGAAGTTTATCAGATGCTCACACTTAATCATCTTTATCAGACATGGCAAGAAACCAGACACACTTTCCTTTCATTAGTGACAGGAAATTTGATCAATCCGATTAGCTTTCTTAATTTTCCCCTTTATTTAACTCTCTCATTCATCTCAACTGCTGACTGGCAGAGTGGATGATGGACAGGTGAAATGTGTCATGGGTTTAGGGGGGTGGGGGGCTGAGTGAATTCTGATCAGATGTCTTTCAACCCTCTATAGTCAAAGATCAGGGCTTGTTTCAGAAGCACAATTGTCTCTGATTTGGACCAATTTTGTCAGAATGTACTCACAGAAATGCACAGTGACATACCCCTTACAAAAAAAATACAAATAATAAAAAATAGACTATTTGGCAGTACCAAGGTATACCATTGACAAACGATATATAAAAGGTCCTGAATGATTATTATTTTCATATACCATGATTTTTTAACAGTATTCTAAGGACATTTCAAGAAAACTTAGTCCACCAATTGGTAGTCCTGCTAATCAACTATCAAGACCAGGCATGAACAAATTATCAATCATCTAAAAACACCTGATTTTCCAGACGTTTTTTTTTTTTTTTTGCATATAAAAAGATTGTATTATCAACAATATTTTGAAGAGAAATCAGAAGATTGCTGGCTGAAGTACACAGGAATCAGAAATAAAGTTACTGGCTCTAAATGTAATAGATGACTATACTGACACGGACGCATACATGTCGTGCTGAGAGGTAATAGTTGTTCAACAATTAGCCTTGGCTAAAGCCCTCATTCCACAGTGCTTCATTAATTATGCCAGTGACGTGCAAGGAACCCACTTTGCTGCCGACACATGATTATTGATATTATAAATGGTGATATAAATTTAAATAAAAATAGATATTATAAATACGATCAGATATGTGTGAAATATCTGCAGTATTATGTGTTTGACTGACTACAGGAGTATGTATGTACCTGTATGGACCTAGTCTATGCTTTTGACATCACCATCCTGAGCTCGTGGATGAATGATTGGGTCTGCTTGTCTTCAAAATGCGAATTGTTTTTGTTACATGATTTTGTCAGTGCCATTTTACTTGTACGATTTAAGATACTGTATGTGATTTAATGAAACACTGTCTGAATCTTAATTCGCAAGCCATATATTATGCTAGAATAAATTTATAGACAGATGAACATTGTTAAGACAAACTTTGATGTTGAAAATGTTTTAAAATGGCCTAAGACTCTGGGTGTGTGCCGAGCTTGGTGGATGTAGCTTGAAAGCTCTGGGAGGAGTTACAATTGCACATTTTGGTCTTTAGATTTAGGAGAAAACCTAAACCATGTCTGTAGAATAACAGTATGCACATCCCAAATCATCACAGTAAGACAAAAGTGTTCACATACCATACTATATCCAGTTTTTTTTTTCAAAGTATGTCTCTGTGCATTATTTTTGGGATAATTACCCCAAATTGCACCAAGAAATGAAGTTCTATCGGGAAGACACGCAGGCTTGAGTGAGGTTTAAGATGCCATTTATTTGATGAATATAAAACAGAAAAGTAATGTTGGCGTAGGCCCCGTCAGGCGGTCCGAGGGAGTTGTACTCGGAACCATCATATCCTGCCGGGGATAGGAGGCAGGGGTGAGGAGCCTACCCCCGTGCGGGACGGGGCTCAACTGGTGGTGGTGGGGTGGTGGAGGTTGCCGTGTTAGCGCACTGAAACAGCAATGTGACCGATTGTGAGCAGACTTATAAAGCAATGGCTTACCTGCGATTGGCTAGTTATTACCCAGCTAATAGTGTGATGATGTACAGCTGCTAGTCTTCCTGCTAGAACTACGCTGCGCTCACATTAATTGCACAAAGAAAATATGCAAGAGGATGAGTTTGTTATGATTGTTTTATGCAAATGCATGGGACTATGTGACAAAGGGGTCTGTGCTTTCGCGACACAATTTTATAACATGATAGTATTTCCTAATAGCCTACTGACATGCCGACTTCATACTTCATATGATTCATACTGACCTCTGGAAGTGCAGTACATACTTTTCATACATACTAGAAATATGGATATTTGTATTCAGCTCGTTGTCGAAACACCTGTATAAATGTCTCTTTTGCAGTGTTTAAAGAAATAGTTCACCCCAAAAATGAAAATTCTGTCATTATTACCTTTCATTCTCCCTTGGAACACAAAAGGAGAAAATTTAAACAATTTGCATGTCAATGTTATCCATGCAAACACAAAGAACGGGGACCGGAGCTTTTGTGTTTCAAAAACAATGCAAAAGCTCTATAAAACTAGCATGAGGGTGAGTAAATAATGACAGAATTTTCATTTCCGGGTGGACTATTCTTTTAATTTTAGGTGAACTGAGGTTAGGAGACAATAACACTTGACAGAAAAATATGTGCAGTCTCTTTTAGTTTTTGTCTTGAAGAGCTTTGGATCCCCTCTGCACTTCAGCTACGACGAGACAGGTACCTGTCAACACACCGCTCCTCTTCAGCCCATCTGCTTCCTCACATCAAAGTCTGCGTTTTCAATAGCACCCTATTACTTCATTCTGGAGTGCAGGGAACGCATGGAGATTAGGTGCAAAAAAAAGGAAGGGGCACGTTCAGCCGTTCTCACACCTCTATAACCCTGATAATATGAGGATGCATATGAGACATGTTTGAGCATTATTACACAGGTGCATTGAGGGTTCAATGGAGACAAAGAGGACTTGGGCGGGGGTGGGGGGGCGGGGTGGAGGTTCTGTCGATTGGGGGTGATGGGTGGTCAGATACCAGCTGTCAGATTTAAAGCTAATGAGATTAAAAATTGTGGACAGTTTGTGTTTGTGTGTGTGTGTCTGTGCACCAATGGCTATTTCTGTGTGTGGTCTACAAACATAGTTAAAAAGGAATAGTTTTGCCAAAAATAAGAATTCTGTCACTATGTGCTCACCCTCATATTGCTCTAAACTCATATATTCCTATCTTCTATGGAACACAAAATTAGTACTTTTGCAGAATGTCTGTTTTTCAAACAATGAAAGCGAATGAGGACTGGTGCTATGGAGTAGAGGTCGAACGATTTATCTGTTTTGCGGATTAATTGCCACCGATAACAGATTTCTGGAACTATTGGTTATCAGCAAAAATTCACACCTTTTCCACATTGTGTCCAGTGCTGGAGCGGCTGGGAAGAGTCCGCTGTCATGATACATTAGTGGCCTCTAGAGGTAAAATTCAAAACTATCACTTAACGGATGTCTTGTGGTATTTGTTTTGACATGTGATACTACACTCTGCATGGAGCGCAACACTTCATATGCGGATTTAATGTTGTCATATCATGTTGTCATATCATTATAAAGCAATTCATTTGTTGACTAGATGCTGCATTAGTAGAGAACAGAAGTATGTTTTCCAACAAGGCTGAGAGGACACTAACATTAAAGCTAACCTCAAGCGGTTAGAACAATGTGGCAAAAATACATGCAAGTATACCCACATGTTTAAACGTCAAGATTGTTACCATATATTACCATCTATTTGCATTAATTTATATCCAGCTGGTCACGTTTTGCATTCGTTAGCTAGCTAAGTTTCATATTTAAAGCTAGTGACATGCGAAAGCAAATTAATATCTTCATGCAGCCGAGAGAAACGTATAAACAAATCAGAAACGCATCTGATTTCAATTACATTTTTTTATCCTCACTGTAATAAGATGACTTCAGATCGGTCACATTCTTGCACTAAAAAAGACTAGACACAGCGCAACAAATTCAGATTAACAGAAAACAGGTGTCTCAATATACTTTTAAAGTTCTTTTTAATTTGGCACATCATCTAAAAAACAGTTCTCCTGCATGAGACACTGAAAAAACAAATCAAAGATGTTCATAGCGTGTGTTTATATAGAAAAACAAGAGTTGTTTAAATGCTTTGTGAGGAAAGATGTTCAACTTGGAAATGTGTGGTTTGAGATCCTCACGTTAGGTCCAGTCTGTTGTTTGAACCTCCCCTGGCCTGGGTTCATAGTCTGAGCTGCTTCACCACCGAGTTCAGCCTAATACCACCGCTATCTGTGAATATTGCTACTCTGCATACAACTATACTGAACAAAAAAACATATTTTGCCGTTATTATGAAGCTTGACTCTGGAGTAGTAGCAATCAGTGCAAGTGTAACAACATGTGAACGGTCTATTGAATCGTTTTCCCCCCTCATTTTATTTTTGACTTAACATTTGAGAATATGGAACGTTTTACTTATTTTATGCACATAAGTTGAAAATGTAATGCTCTTTTTTAACAGCCAGGATAGGAATGTACTATGCAACAAAATAACAGCGCTGAATGGTTAATGTACTTATTGCATCCTCTTGTGGACCAAGGAAACAATGTCAATTTAAAAATCAGCTTACTTAAAAATTTGAATATTAGTTCATATATATTAATATTTATATATTTATTTCATTTCAAAAAGTAAAACACATGTTCATGGTTCAGTCAGTTCTGTTTATTTTTGTAATAAAGTTCAGCACTATTTTACTTTGAGTGTTATTTTTTCATTCAGTATCAATTTTAAAAACTATCGGTTGATTAATTGGTTATCGGCAGGTACTGCCCAACTTAGTTATCAGTATCTGTAAAATGCACTATCAGTACTTTTATTTTATTTTTACCATAAAATGAAAGTGAATGGTGACTGAGGCTTTTTATCCACAAAAGTAAGTCATACGGTTTAAGAGCTATATGAGGGTGCATAAATTATGACAGAATGTTCACAAAATATTTCAAAAAAGCTTGAGCAGCTTTTTAAGCTAAGCATGCTCTATAAATAAACTCTATTCTTCAAAGAAAGAGGTAATGACTGATTGAGGAGCATAGCAAAAGAGAGGGAGGGTTGAGAGAAAGAGAGGAGATCATAAACAGATACAAGCTGGAAATATTTTCTCACATATTTTTTCCCAGAATACAGCACAGGAGCAAAGTCAAATCAAATCTGCACTCTTAATTGGTGTTCTTTGTTATGCAATTTGAATCCAATGATGAAAAGAAATATCTAAACCAAAGCAGCCTAAACCAATTCTTCTCAACAAGCAGACTTGGGTTTAGATTCTGACTCAAATACATTTTGGATGAAGATAATCATGTGTGTATTGTGTAATCTTTCTGCTTAGGAACGCGTCTTATTAACCCAGCTTGTGTACTTACTTTGCCATGGGAACCATACAATTTCCTCATGTTAATGGGCACACCAATAATTCCTGTAGATGTCAACCATGCTCATCCAGTTACAATGCCAAAATCACAATTTTAATTCCCAAAGATGTCATGCAGCCAGATTTCATGAAAAGTATGTGACTGTGGTAGTATATAGTATATATATATAGATCGTCTGTGCTATGTGTGATTAAATGTGTGATTTTACTTTTTTAGTGAGAGAAAGGACGTTAAAAGACATATAATTCAATGAAAGTTGAGTGTGGGATCTCATCTCATATGGACATACATTACATGGACTTTTCAACAAAACAAGGTGATTTGCAAATTCCAGTAATTACATTTCTAAAAGTTAAATTCAAGCACTTCATGCACCTTGTGCGAACCCTGTAAACCATGTAGAAAAGTACACAGTAGGGGTAAAATAAAGCAATAGAGAGATTATGATGTTTGACGGGTCATTCCATGCATGATCACTGGCGAGAAAACAATGTTGCAAATTTCAAAATATCAAGTTTTGCCTCGATATGGTTCAGAATTTTTTGGTTTGTGATATATCAAAATTCAATATACTGTCACATCCCAAACTAAATGAGAGTTAAATGCTCCCCCAAACAGATAAGGATTTTAAGGTTATGCTCTATAAAGTTTTAAATAAAGAAAACCTAACTCCCTACCCTGGTCCATTCACACTCTATTAATTGAGCTACTACTAATTTGTATCACATTGCAAGTCATGCGCTATAGTAAAAGTATTTAACTTGTATTTTATAATTGTGTGAGAAACAGTGAGAAAACAAAGTGTTTATTAAATTATAATCTACAGTTGTACTTGTGATGTGTGTGAAAGTATTGATGTTGTAGTGCCTCTAGTGTTCATTTCACCAGGATACTTTTACAAAAACATTTTCTGCATGTAAAAATAATGAGTGGCAAATTTGCCAGAACTCTTGACTTTTGTAAGATAACTTCTGCAATAAGTATGACAAGGCACATAAAAGTCATTTTACAAAAATGTAGGCATAGTAACATGAATCTATGAGACCAGGTACAATTCATGCTTTGAACATGTGTTCAGATGAATGCATTCATGAAGTACATGTGTGCTGATAAATGTAATTGCTTAAATGCACTGAAAGACACTTTAGATAAAAGCAAATGTATAAATGTAATGTAAATGTAAAATGTTATGTAATAATTACTTCACAAAATCCAGATAAAATTAACTGTCTTCAGAAACAAAATGTGTTTGGAAAGAAGATGACTTTCAAACAAACTTTATGTGCAATGTCTTGCTAAAATCCATAATGTGAAACACCACAATGGAATTAAGCATATTTATTATGAGTAAAAGTCTACCTTGTACACAAACATGTCAAAACTAAACCAAGGACAAAAGTTCAGAGAACACAGTTATGTTATTTACACTCAGTAGCAACTTTTTGCGAATTGCCTAAATTAGCATTTTTAAAGTGTTGCGAATATGAGGAAGGATTACTGCAAATGTAAAATTTGGCATGCAGGTGCGAAAAACTTCAACAATTTTAACTACATAAGAAACATATTCCTCTTTCTCACTATCTCTGTGCATGCCAATGGTGGATCAAACACTAATTTGTAGAGGGGGTACTGCAGAGTGTACAGCAAAAATAAAAAGTCTAAAAATAAATTGTTGTGGGGAAAGCTTGTTATTTCATGCACAGTCTATCTTGGACACAAAATCTGTCATAAGGCAGACATAGAGTTTCCTATCCAAACCTTTGTAAAAAAAATGTAAAAGAGTAAAGGTAAATAGCTACGTAACTATGATTGTTTAAGAAAATGCTTAGTCGTGTTATTTACACTCAGTCACAATTTTTGGTTAATTCCATATCCAAGTCAGACGCTACTTTAAGCTCATTGTCTCATCTTAACTCTACTTGTCTCAACTTAAGCTCTAAAACAAACTCCTCTAAAACCAGAATCCAGACCAGCCTGAACAGAGTAGGAAACCAACTAAGACAGGGGTCTGATGTATAAACCTTGCATATGCACAAAATATGCATTGACGTGTGTACGTAATTCCCCACAAACACACATTGGAGTTTATAAAAAATTAACTTGTCGTAAATATGCGCGCACCATCCGCACACTCTTGACTGTACTCTTTTACTGGTGCGTGTGAATTGCCAACTCCAACTGGCTAAGTAATGAACTCATCTGACTGATTATAAATAAGCTTACTCATTGCACATTTTATTTATTTTAAAAAAGAGTTCTGATGATGTCAGACAGTGTTTTACACTGCAAAAATATTTTTATTTATCACTATCTCTGTTTTGTTTCCAGAAAAACTCACTTTAAAGGATCTATAAAATATCCTTTAAAGGATTTTTAAAAATTAAATGACAAGCAAAATTGCATAGGTGAGGTAAAATGCTTTATACAATCAAAAATAATTTCCCAATGGCTTGAGAAGAAGAAACATCATGGTTACTGTTGTAACCTCCGTTCCCCGATGGAAGGAACGAGACGTTGTGTCGACTGTAGTGACACAAGGAGTCTATTCTGAGAGCCTCGCGTACCTCTGAACTTGAACTTGAGAAAAGGCCAATGTCAAGTTGGCAGATAGAATTTGCATGCCCCGCTCTTGGACATATGGGTATAAAGGGAGCGGGCGAGCGAATTCCAGACAGGTTTTCACTGAGGAGCCGAGAATACTGTTACGCCGCTTTACAGTGGAAGGGATAGTGACGTGGCAAGGGGAACACAACATCTCGTTCCTTCCATCAGGAAACGGAGGTTGCAACAGTAACCATGACGTACCCTTATGTCACTCACTCGACGTTGTGTTGATTGTAGTGACACAAGGGGTCTCACTTAAAAAACACCATGCACTAACCCGTGTTACGTGGCTGCCGAGCCAGGTGTAATCAGGCTGTTGCGTGCTAGAAGCAGCTGGGTCAGCTGCACGTACCCCTCCCCAACGCCCCCAAAAATGTGTCATATACTACTCTTAGGTTCCCCGTACACATACGAAAACAGGCGACATGACTTGCATGGGAGCCAGCAGGCCAGCCACGCCTTTTCTCGTCATAGAGTTAAAAAGCGGCTGGGGCTATCTTAACGCTATAGATGCATCGTGGAAGGAGTCCATTCCCGTTCCTATTCTTTCAGGGGGAAAAGGCCCTGCAGAGACCACGACCTGCCCAAACTGGGGGGAGGTAACTTGTGGCTAATACACACGGGGGTCGTCAAGCCACCCGTGGACATGGTGCAGTGGTAGATCCTGCCTAACAAGGGAGGAGTTGCTACAGACACAGCGACCGGGGATCAGTGAGGACTGCCGAAGGGAGACGCGGATCCAGCCAGCAGGGGACCATAACACGGAAAATACGTCACAGGGAGTTGCCTAGAGCGGGAACTATGCCTTTGGACCCCAACAGGGAGCACTCGACTCGTGGTGGGTCTGGTGGTGGATTCCTCCGCTGAATCTGCGGCCAGAAGGCTAGGGAGGAAGAGCATCCAGGAAGTGAGAGCTTACTGGCTAAACTGGGAGAAAAGGCGCACAGGATCAGCTTGGTGAAGGGCACAAGGTGCAAGCGGAACACCTGGTCGGCTGTTCCGTATTACCGAGTTCTACCGGCTCGGACCTGACAAAACACGGGACAAGACCCATTCAACCTTGAGGTTGTAGAACCTAGCAAAGGTGTTGGGTGCTGCCCAGCCCACCACTCTGCAGATGCATGCTAAGGAGGTGCCGTGGGGGGGGGAAATAGCATCAACAACCCAATGAGCTAACCTCTGTTTGGAGACGGTGTTCCCTTTCCGCCATCCGCCAAAGCAGACAAAGTGCTGCTCAGAGCATCTAAAGCCCTGCTTGTGGTCCATGTAGATACACAAAGCACGTACTAGACACTGCAACGAAGAGGCTGGGTCTGCCTCCTCCCGGGGCAGCGCTTGCAGGTTCATGACCTGGTCCCTGAAGGGGGTCGTAGGAACCTTGGGCACGTAGCCCGGTCGCAGTCTTAGGATGACGTGAGCATCAGCCGGAAAGAACTGCAGGCAAGTGTCTCTGACAGAGAACTCTTGCAGGTCCCCAACCCTCTTGATGGAATCGAGAGCGATCAGGAGGGCCGTCTTCAAGGAGAGGGCTTTGAGCTCGACTCGACCGCGGCCGAGGATGCCATATGCCCCTGGAGACCCTGGAATTGTTTGAGAGGAACCGCTGTGCCTGAGTTGAAACAAGCAAGGCACGCAAGCACTGACTTCACATGCTTTGTCGTGAGGCGCGCTGACATTGAGACCGAGTCTAACTCCAAACGAGAAAGGAGATGCTCTGAACCGGAGAGAACTTGCTCTTTTCCCAGTTGACCTGAAGCCCTAAATGGCTGAGGTGCGTGAGCACCTGGTCCCTGTGGGCGCATAGTAACCCTCGAGAGTGTGCAAGGAAGAGCCAGTTGTCGAGGTAATTGAGTATGCGGATGCCCCTTTCCCGCAGTGGTGCAAGGGCTGCCTCTGCGATCTTGGTGAAGATGTGAGGAGACAGGGATAGGCTGAAGGTGAGGACCTTGTACTGATATGCCATCGAAAACGAACCGCAAGAAGGTCGGTGTCGAGCAGATTGGAGACGTGGCAGTAGACGTCCTTCAGGTCTAGTGCCGCGAACCAATCTTGATGCCGAATGCAGGTTAAAATTCGCCTCTGCATGAGCATTTTGAAGGGAGTCTGTGTTAGGTCCGGTTGAGAACTCGCAGGTCACACACTTCCGGAAAGAAAGGTACTGGGGGGCCGTGAGCTGAGGTACCAATCATCAAGCCGCGAGGGATGGGGGGGAGGATGGACGTTTCCATTCCAACCCCACGCTCACAGCGGCCCAGGAAAGCATGTCGGCCATCTGCGCATCAGACTCAGGCTTGCCCACGGACGGGATTCCGGTCAGGTCTTCAGTGTCAAATGCCTGAACGCTCTCCGATGCAGTGTCGATGTCATCATCCAGACCTGGTTCCAGGGATGAGGCAAACTGGCCATGAAGTGTGCCGCTGTAGTCCCGAGTGCGGATGAAAGCAAATGAGCGTGCCGGGGGGGCGGGTAGTTCGTGAGGCTGTGCCCGGCGAAACCGAGCCCGCTGCCATCCCCAAATCCTCCATCGCCAGCCGAGTTGTCCACAATCCCGTGAGAAGAAGGAGCAACGCAGGGGGCGCTGGAGTGGCATTCGTTTTGAGAAATGAAAGCCGCGACCGCAACGATACCATGGTCATGTCCTCGCAGTAAGAACATGAACCATCAGCAAATGCTGCCTCGTGTGATCACTACCCAGGCACACGAGGCTGCATCTATGACCATCGGATCTGGAGAGATACTGGCCACATCCAGGAACTACACAGCGGCGAAAGGGCATCTTTACAAAGATGCGTCCTGAAAAGGACGTTCAACACCCGCTTGTGTATGTTGCTCTTTTACCAGAAAACAAACTCTTTTAGAGGAAAATAAAACTCTTCAGAGAAATTAAACTATTTTAGGAGAGAAGCACTGTCGAAGCACGCAGGGGCAGAGTCTGCACAGCCGTCAGATCCAACAGAAGCTCTCTTGCAGAGGTGGGAGAAGCAGTCGTGACACACAGCCCGCTGATCACTCAACCGTTCGGCTACAAAGAAAAAAATCTGTCTGGCATTCTCTCGCCCACCTCCTTTATACCAGTATGTCCAGTGGCAGGGCATGCAAATCGATACAACGTCGAGTAAGTGACAGAAGGGGAACTTGAATAATATAATATATATTCTCTGCAAATAAGTCTTAATATATAATTATGCTTCTTAGGAAAATTGATCAGATGTTTAGATATTTTTACACTAAAAAATATTTCAAAATATTACAAATTTATTTTAAACAAAAGCATCTATTTACATGCGACATGTAGGCTTCAATATGTATATTTTCTATAGTTTCTCATACCAATAAAGGGTACTATAACTGTCTGGATGGCAATTTGCATATGGTAATTAATGCAGATGAGATTAGGCATAGTAAAAAAACATATATGGTTATTTTGAGGAGGAGACAGGGTGGGGATTAAAGCATGAGCATGTATGCACAATATTCCACTAACTGGGATATATAAAGGAAATTATTGCAGGTTCTGGCATACATTTGGTTTTATACATCTGAAAACTCACACTTTTAGGATGCAATCTAAGCCACATTTTTTAAGGCCCCAGAAAACCTGCTGGTTTAAGCTGTTTTTTGTTTTGTTATGTTATTTAGCTAGCAGGCAGTCAAGTTAGCTAGCAATGAACTTTTATTAAAGCGATTAGGTATGTTATTTACACTCAGCCACAACTTTTGGCAAATTAACAAAATTCATTAGTAAAAAAATTGTGTTCTGAGCTCAAATGAGAAAATCACTGTGAACTGCGATACAAAAAAAAAAGCAATTTGGCAGGTTATTTGGCTAAATGCCTAAATTATCATTAGTAAAGTGTTGTGTTCTGCACTTACATGAGGGAGAATCACAGTAAACTGCGAGGTAAAAAAGTAGGCATACTGGCTTACAAGTGCCGAAAGTTAGCTAATTAGCTAGCAATGAGCTTTTAAGAAAATGATTAGGCATGTTATTTACACTCAGCCACGACTTTTGGCAAATTGCCTAAATTATCATTACTTAAGTGTTGCATTCTGCACTCAAACAAGGTGAAATCACAGTAAACCACGAGGTAGAACAGTGTGTGCACATGGACAAATGTGTGTAGCATGATGCATTCTTCCAGACACACTGCTGGTTCCTCTGGTGAGCTCAGCAATGGTGTGAAGAGTGGCTAATTACTCAAAAAGCCAGAAGACTGGCAGTGACCCACACACTGATATCTGCTCATTTTAACACACCCAACTGGCGATCCGCAGACCAGCTAGGGATTTTAGGCGCTAAGAATCATAATGACCGTTTTTGCCAGTTACGTCCTGTTTTTTATATTCCCTTGTAACCAAGACAATGGCTCATCAAGGCAAGTAAGTCTTGGCTTTGTGTAAATGAATTGGCTTGGACACTGCCTCCACCTGCTTTTCAGTGTGTTTGTAAAGCTCTGCTATTGTTGACTAAAGGACGACAGGCTTTTTAATCCGATTCTGTTGGAATTGTTTTCAGTCCAAGGACAGGCCTTTTTAATCATTATTTTGTTTTTGTTGTTCGTCTCAGACAGATAACATACTGACCCAAATTTGAATTATAGCAGCAAGAGGCATGTGGGAGTTTTGTGATCTAAGCACTCATTAAATGTGAATAAAATGTTTTATTAGCATTTGCATCAGTGTTAAATTGAATTGGATAGCATAGAGTCGACAGAAAATTATATGAAAAGGGGGTCGGGAAATGACAGGAGCTGGACGCAAACTTGTCACCTGAACAAAAGTGCCACCAAGAAACATGTAAGAGAAAGTGTACTATTGCCAGGCATAAGTGTGCCAACACTTGTTGCTTCCCTTTCTATAAATGGCCCTACTTTGGCAATACCATGGTACAATAATGGTACCCAATGGAAATACTTTGATATATACTATAATACTGTATGTTTACCATCAAATAGAAAGGCATTTACATGGTCGTCCAAGGTACTTCAAACAATACAATGGTATAACCATGGTACATGTGTAAAAAAACCATAGTAGTTTCATTGCTACTTTTTTGTAAGTGCTCAGTTTTAAAGGAATACTCCTGATTTAACAAAAAAATCACAAGGGGTCTTTCTTGAGAACCTTGCATACCTCTGAACTTGAGAAAAGGCCAATGATAAATTGCCAGACAGAATTTGCATGTCCTACCCCTGAACATACGGGTATAAAGGGAAGCGTGCGTGCATCTGTCAGTCATATTTTTCCTTCGGAGCTGGGCGGTTGTGCAGCAGCAAGCTGAATCTCACTACTGTTCCACTCAACTATATCAGAGCATTGCTGTTGGATCTACAGCGTGTTACCAATGGCTTTCTCCCTCTCTGCACGCTGTGCAGTCTATGCCCCTGGGCGCTTCGCTTCTGTAAAAGAGTGTATACCTCTAAAAGAGAAGTATCTTTCCTCTCTAAAAGAGAGCATTTTCATTCACAAAAGAGCAATACACAGCAGGCTTTGAACGTCCCTTTCTTTTTAAAGAGTCTTTCCGCCTCTGTCTAGTTCCTGTATGCAGCTGTTTTCTCTCCACTCCTGATGGTCTTAAGTGTTGCCTCACGTGTCTGAACTGCGATCACACGGAGGCAGCATTAATGAATGGTTTACGTTCTCATTTGCATTTCCGAGAAGGGGGGGGGGGGGGGGCTAAGAGTAGCGCCCTGGCTAAGAGTGGCGCCCTGACCCAAGGAACCAATCAACTAACTGTGAGGGGGGACGGAATTTTCCAGTCAAGCCTCGTGCTCACGGTGGCCTGGGAAAGCATAGCAGACATTCCAGTGTCAGCCTCAGACTCAACACCCCTGTCTCCCAGCTTGGCCTCTTCGGCGAAGCTTGGACTTCACCTAGCAGTCTTCGGTGGTAAGGAGGCAGACGAAAGCAATCTCGCACATCATGCTGTGGCGCCACCTCAGCATGGTCCGTGCCCCATCTGCCCGCCGAGGGCTTCCACCTGCATCCAAGCAACAGGCAGCTCCTCCTCAACCCAGGTCCAGCTCTCAGCAAAAGCGTCGAGCACCTCGCAGACGCAGAACACCCCCATTTCCTGGACTTCCTCTAGGACCCGGAAGGCTCCTAAGCACTGAGGCGGAAGACCCAGGGAGACAGTTCGGCCGTCAGGAAAATACTTTCCCTCATTGTTAATAAATAGCAATTTTCTGGGTTTTAGATTTATAGACAATTGGAAGTGTTTTTGGGATAGACATGACTTGCTAAAAAGAGACAGACTCCATCCCTCCAGGGAAGGTGCCGTTCTCCTCTTTAGTAATTTGGCTCATAGTCTTAATAATGATAATATTTCACTAACTTGGGCCCAGGTCATGAATCAGACAATCTGGTTAATCTGAACATCTGTTAGCTGCCTTGAGACATCACACAGGTCACAAATTACAACACATAGAGACTGTGTCTGTTCCCCGAACTAACAAACACAAAATCCTCACTAAATCATTCATAAAAAATTTGGTCAAGGTCAAACTTGGACAAAACAAACAAATTAAAGGTAAACATCATATAAAGATAGGGCTACTAAACATTAGATCTCTTTCTACCAAAGCACTAATTGTAAATGACATTTTTAAGTAGTTTGGATGTGCTCTGTAGTGACACCAAGGCTGAAACCTGGCTTAAACCAGATGGATATAATATTTTAAATGAATCTACTCCCCCAGGTTATTATTAAAAACATGAGCCTCGTCTGAAGGGTCGAGGAAGAGGTGTTGCTACAATATACAGTGAAGTTTTTGGTGTTACTCAGAGGACAGGATATATGTTTAAGTCTTTTGAACTAATAATGCTTAATGTGACACCGTTAGATATAGATATAAATAAAAAAAAACTCTGTTGTCTTTTACCCTAGCTACAGTATATAGATCACCCGTGTCTTATTCGGATTTCCTTGGTGAATTTGTACATTTTTTATCAGATCTTGTAGTTACTATAGAAAGAGCTTTAATTGTTGGTGACTTCAACATTCACATAGATAATGAAAATGACACATTGGGATTAGCATTTACGATATTCTCAACTCTCTTGGAGTTAGACAAAATGTAACAGGACCAACTCATTGCTATAATCATACACTAGATTTAATGATGTCATATGGAGTTGATGTTGATAATATAGAAATTCTGCTGCAGAGCGATGATATCTCAGATCATTACCTCGTTTCTTGTATGCTGCGATCAGCTAAAGTTACTCAATCTACACCACGTTATCGTTCAGAACTATTTTTCGATCACTAAAGAGAGCTTCACTAATAAACTTCCAGATCTATCATATAAACTCAGTAAACCCCAAAGCCTAGAACTTGTTGAAATAACAGAAAATATAAATACAGTCATCTCTAGCACGTTTGATTGTGTCACCCCCCTTCGATTAAAGAAAAAAGCCATGCACCATGGTACAATGATCATACTCATGCTCTCGAGAGAGCAGCTCGGAAAATGTAAATGTGGAAGAATACCAAATTAGAGGTATTTCGCGGTGCATGGAAGGATAGTTTCTGTAGCTACAGACTGGCACTAAAAGCTGCCAGGTCAGCATATTTTAGCAAACTCATTTAAAATAACCACAGCAATCAGGTGTTTATTCAGGACTGGGGCTAAATTGGTTAGGAAGGTGAAATTATTTAATTATTTCAATTTAAAATTGAAATAATCTTAAATAAAATTGGAATTATGCAATCATCTGTCACAGTACCTCAGAAAACAGTGTCTCATAATTTTCCTCACGTGCAACTTCAATCCTTCGGTGTCATAGGTCATGAAGAGCTAACAAAATTTATCGAACCATCAAAAGCCACAACATGTCTGTTAGATCCAATACCATCTAAGCTCTTAAAAGAGGTATTCCCTGTAATCTCAGAACCTCTTCTTAATATTATTAACTTGCTTTCCTTAGGATATGTCCCAAGAAACTTTAAAATGGCAATTATCAAACCGCTTATTAAGAAGCCACAACTTGATACCGGAGAACTGGCTAATTATAGGCTGATTTCAAATCTCCCATTTATGTCAAAAATACTAGAAAAGGTAGTATCCTCCCAAATATGTTCATTTCTACAGAGAAATGGTATATATGAACAATTTCAGTCAGGATTTAGGCCTCATCACAGTACAGAGACTTCACTTATCAGAGTTACAAATGACTTGCTCTAATCATCTGATCATTGCTGCATTTCACTTCTAGTGCTTTTAAATCTTAGTCCTGCATTCAACACGATAGATCACAACATTTTTCTCAATTCCAACAAAACAGAGGTACTAATTATTGGACCATAAACCTAAAAAAAATAAGCCGCTAAAATATAAATTGACTCAATGGATGTACTGTTACATCGTTTACAACAGTGAACTTAAGTGTTATATTTGTACTTAAGTGTTATATTAAGTGTATATTTATTATACCAATTTGTCCTTTGAAAATCAAATTACCAATGTTTGTAGAACAGCTTTCTTCCACCTAAGAAACATCGCAAAATTCTGGCCTGTTAATAGTTCCTAGAATATCAAAATCCACAAAATGAGGTAGATCCTTTTCATATTTGGCTCCTATACTTTGGAAGAGTCTCCCTAACACTGTTCAAGATGCAGACACACTCACTGAGTGAGTGAGTTGCATCTATGAGAAATTCTGCAGTTTTTCCAGGATGGACTTCAAAGACATTAGTCATTAATCTTTCAGTTCATAAAAAATATTTGTTTTAAACACTGACCCTTAACACTTAGTTTAATAATTTTAAATCATGACTTGCACTATACTTAAGTAATATTGGCATTATATTCATGATTTTAGCCAGAGGGGAACTGGCCCAACAGTGAGCCTGATTTCTCCCAAGGTTATTTTTCTCCATTAACCAACATCTTATGGAGTTTTGTGTTCCTTGCCACAGCCGCCTTTGGCTTGCTCACTGGGGTTATACATACAATTATTATTGTAATTACATATTTTTAAACACAATCCATAATCTTATTTTATCAAACTACACAATGATGACTATAAGACATTAAAGATATTACAGTTTTATCTTCTGTTAATGCTTGATCCTCTGTAAAGCTGCTTTGAAAAGATGTGTGTTGTGAAAGGTGCTATAAAAATACAAATTATTTTATTTTGTTTTTCCATAGGGATATGGATATTATTTTCTGGATAGTTCTGCACACCTTGCTTTGTCAGCTGCACTGTTACTGTAGCCGACAGCCAGCAGATCAGTGTCCTCCCTCACAGGAGGGAAATGGAGAGGGGGAGAGAGAAAGCCATTCATAGTGCCCACACCAGAATACCAAGAAACAGAGGGTGCCAGAAGCTGTGCTGAGATCAGCATGAAAGCAGCCAAAATTATGCCATAGTGCAGGTGCAGCAGTTGTCCTGCTGTATTGAGAACAGTTGTACCATGCATAGAATAAGTCTGCGTATCTGAATCCATAGCTGGGCTTTAGGAAAGTCTTGGTGGACTTGCCCTTTCTGAAGTGTTAAAATCCTTTAAGATTCAAAGGGACACTGTGTAATCCCAGGTTTTGAGAGAAAAGTAAACAAGTTCAGAAGACCCAGACAACCCCCGTGGACTGCCCACAGTCCATTTACCAACCTGACTTGCAGCTGCAAACTGCACACGAATGAAAAACAACTTCTCAATACAGTAAGCTCCAAATTCATTGGCTGGTTTTAAGCAACTGCGTTGAGTAAGGGCACAGTATTTGGGTGTTTCTTCAACTTCAGGCAATTTCATGTCCCAGGAGTTGACTATTATTAAATTATATATATATATATATATATATATATATATATATATATATATATATATATATATATTGTATAGATTTATTTATTTTTTTAAGCCTTGTTCCAGAGCCAGACTTTAAATAGTAAACTATGAGCATACAAGTTACAAAAGTTAGTGTAACTATGAAGAGCATTTGTTTGGCTCAGTTGTTAGAGCGGGTGAGCCACTAATCGCAGGATTGGTGGTTCGAATCCTGGCCCACATGACTCCACATGCCAAAGTGTCCTTGGGCAAGACACTAAACCCCAAGTTGCTCCCAATGGCAGGCTAGCAACTTGCATTGCAGCTCTGCCACCATTGGTGTATGAATGTGTGTGTGAATGAGTCACAGTGTAAAGTGCTTTGAACACTGTTAACCTTAAAAAGGTGCTATATAATTGCAGACCATTTACCATGCTTGAGATGAAATATGAGACAAGGGATGTTTGCAGAAAACATAGAAAAGTCATGGTAAATATATTTTTTATTTGTAGTGGGCACCAATCGATTTGCCAAATTATGCAGAAAGTGTGAAAATATTGTTTAATTGTTTGTATTTATGATACCAAAAATGTAATCTATTAAATAATCCTTAGCAAGACAAAGGAGTTGGCTATATTTCAAAAACATTAAAAATCCCATTTCCATCACCGTCATTTCCACCAAGGAATTCTATTAAACACAATACAGAATTTGAGATGTGCTGCATTTACAATAATGCAAACGTGCAAACACTGACAAGATCCGCTATTTTACACATCTGAAAGGCACAATCCTCGGTAGACTATATAAGTATATCAGCTCGGTCAACTTTTGTGTGTGCTATCAAATTTGCATGTGTTTTATACATGCAAACCATTAGTACATAAGGCACTCTCTACAAATTTTTCCATTTGTTTTCTGAACAATCATTGGCAGAGACCATCATTTAAATTAGTTTGTATTGTGGTATAATCTATCTCAGATAACCCCACCGCTAAACTGCATGTAAAAACAATCTAAACTCGGATGGATCACTTGTCTTTACATGTCAGTCAGACAGCTCTCTTTGTCTAAGTGGGCAGTTTTTGGCCAGAATAAGATCAATCTTCGTTGCCAAAGGTCCAAGATGACCATATGGACCACCATTGCACCCTACAGATCCAGAATCGATGGTTGCCTTGGTGCAGCAGAGTCTCCCGAGATGCCACATACACTCAGCTATCAAGGTCTTCTGTACACAATATCAAGGAGACCATCAGTCATACTATTGTTGCCAAGAATGTAACATTCTTTGGATAGTTATAAAAGAAAAAATTCATAAAAAAAAAAAAAAAATGTGGAACAGTAAGTCAATACTTTGAATTCTCAGACATTAAGTGTAGGAGTTTCTTTTTAACAAGCTGCATCCAAAGAAATTCAGAGAGTCATGCAGTTTAAGTACAACCCTCAGGAACAAAGAATGGGGGCTGAGGGCAATTAGCAAATCGATAGCTCTATAACAGAAGCAGTTCCAGCTCAGTCCAGTCATCATTGTTGCAAGTTTTTTGACCCTCAAAAATTTATTCTGGACTATGCTAATTAAAACCAGGGGTGGGAAGAGTCCTGAAAAATAATACTCAAGTACAAAAAATTTATTGTGAGTACTGAGTAGAGTAATAGTACCTGTGTGAGTAAAAGAGTAGCTCATTAAAAGTACTCATGAGTAGTAAGTATTGAGTACTGAGTTGCGAAAGCTATGCCCCTTTATAATAAAAACTGTATGCTGCAATTTAAAAATGTTGCATACATATCGTAATTTTTTTGCCAGAAATAATAAAAAATATTGGTATTTTATAGGTGTTTGTGATTGACAACTTCTAAAATACATCACTTATCTATGATACTGTAAACACAACATGAATCTGATTTAAAAAAAAAAAATAAAATAAAAGGGCAACATGATTACAGAAATTAATAGTTGAAAACGTTATTTTCAATATCATATATCATGTTTGAAACAATTACATTAAAATCAGTTTATGTGTAGCGTCTAAATGTCCCTTAATGCCGACAGAAAGAGTTATTGTTGCGCATAATATATGTTCAAAACAATGTAAGTATGCAAAAAAATACAAAGTAAAAAATTATGAAAACCGACTAAAAAAAGCAGGGTCACTTGGTGCACTATGGCCTGCACAATAGGAGCAGTGGTTTGCTACAGGGGCCACATCGGGCATCAAAGTAATAATTCACACAAAAATGGAAATTCTCTCATCATTTACTCACCCTCATGCCATCTCGGATGTGTATGACTTTCTTTCTTCAGCAGAACATAAATAAAGATTTTTAGAAGAATATCTCAGCTCTTTGGTCCATACAATGCAAGTGAATGGGTGACAAAATTTTGAAGCTCCAAAAATCACACAAGTCAGCATAAAAGTACAACTAAACCATGTGGCATCCATTCACTTTCAACAGAGCTGAAATATTCTCCTAAAAAATCTTAATTTGTGTTCTGCAGAAGAAAGAAAGACATACACATCTGGGATGATTTGAGGGTAAGTAAATGATGAGAGAACTTTTTCATTTCCACATTGTCCTCCTTATGAGATCAATGTTCCATATTGATTTAGTTATTGTGTCTTTTAAGCCCTGAAATAGTTGTGTTCTCATTCTAATGCATTATGCACAATTTTCAGAAGTTTGTGACTGGTGAAATGTTCTGCTGAAGAAATGCCCTGCAAATGTTGATACTTTTATAAAGGCTAAGCATAATTATAAATTATTTATAATCTCTACTTTCCTGGTAATTTATTATACAAATAAATTTAATCTCTACATCAGGGGTCGGTATTATAAAAATAAAATATAACAATATTATTCAAAAATAGTATAATTAAAGATGTCACTATTTTATTCTATTACATTAATACTTTTAAAGCTCCTCAAGTTATTCAGCCAAAAGTAGTGAGTGTTTTTCTCATTTCCTTGTTATTGTTGTTTGATTTATTGACTTTATATGTCATAGCCTACTAGACAGTGCTCAATTCAGTTAAATATTCAATTCAAGTCCGACATTTTGATGCAAATACACTTTTTGTCCCACTGTTTACATTCACTTTTGACCAAACCGACTGCGTTTACATTAACGCATCACCAAGATGGGCGTTAGCGGAATTATAAAGTATATTTGACCATTTAGGCAAGTACCCGCATTAGTGCACAAACATTAGCTGCCAGTCAATCAAAGAGCACGCAGATACAGACGCCAGGAAATAAAAAGTTTATCAGTGGTGCTCTTGTTATCACGATCAATGTAATGAACATCCCTGTTCTAGATATAGAACATAGGCTAAGAAAAGAAAATGATTTAAATGTTTATCATCGATATCGAGGACATCTCTCTTTTTTCCCGATTAACATCTAGATCATTTTGTCATCCAGCCCTATTGATAACCTTACCTTAATCTCACACATCGACCCAATAATCTCAGTGACAGAGAGCTAAATTACAGACTACATTATAGACACACAGAATCTAGTAAGCAGAAATATGAAATTTACCTCAATATGTTTCTTAAAATTAGAGGCAGGATTGATGCTGATATCTGGCTTGAGCAAGTTAAACTCACATGACACGATCAAGGAATTGGCCTTTTTCACTGCAAAAATCCCTTTCCGGTGCGGCTGTGCTGTTCAGGCGTTGAAATGTGTTTGAGGCATCCATAACAGTTGGCAACAAATCTGCAGCTGCCATTCAAGTTTTTTACGTGTGATTTGATTTGACGGGAGTGTCGAGACTCTCAATAGCCAGTCATGTTGATGGATAAAAATAAAATCAGGACAGGGAAGTAGCGAACACAGACGGTGGCAAAATAGTGCAGTAAAAGTATAGTTACAGCACTTAAAATATATTCAAGTAGAAGTAAAAGTATAATATGTTTAAACTACTTAAAAAAGTAACATTTCTGGGAAAAACAACTTTTTACAGTAATAATAGTATTTGTAATTTGTTACTTAATTACAGTAACATGAGTATTTGTAATTCGTTACTTTACACCCGATTAAAACTAAAATGCTATTTTCTAAATAAAAAAATCATTTTAAAAGAAAGAGTATCATTAATTCTTTTTTTTTTTTCTTGCATATGAAAAGACAATAAAAATATCCCAAAAATAAGTGATTGGAACTTGTTTGAGACGGTTGTAGATACCATTGCAAGGATATTATATAATGCTGAAGACATTTTATTCTCTTAGTGGCATCAAATGTATTCTACACAATTTTATTTAATGGGTCAGACATACACTTTAATTGAAAAGTTGGCCAAGAAAAAAGTTAAGAATAAGCCAGATACTGTAGCTTGTTGGGATTGTACCAATTTATATATTTATTTTTTCAGAGAGATCTGCTGAAAGTTACAGCAGCAATTGCTTCTCATGGTTGATCGTTTTATTTGCTAAAACCAGTTTACATCTCTAAACTGTGTGAAAATTAGAGCATTAGTTTCATAATAACAATTTGTGAAGGTGCAACATTTTGCATAGATGGGACTGACATTATAAAAAAATTATATAACTATACTAAACGCAATATAGAGATTGATTCAGCATGTATTAGATATAAGTAAACTATAATTTTATTATAAATCTGAATTCTAAGCAGATTTGAAGGGGGGGAATAAGCAATAGTAACATTTGTCTCCATAATAAAGGTTTCAACTTTTTAGCTGCATGCTGTAATAAAAAATGTTAATTCTTTTATCATTTTCACACCCTCATATCATTCCAAACCACTATGCTGTTATTTTTTCAATGGAAAACAAAGAGAAATTTTAAATATATTTATTATTATATTCAAAGGTACACTATGTAAGATTTTAACTGGCTCTTGCTCATCCCAGTAGTACTTGTTATTTTAGACTCCATATTGACATCCATTGTCCTGGATACTGGAAGTTTGTTTACAAAGTGCTGCCGCTGCTTGCGAGCTCTTTGCACCGGCTGAACACCACCTTATTTTCGCGCTTGAGTTTAAATGCACCGTTTATCTGTGATCTACGCAGTGAGGGCTGCAGGTAGTAGCGGTTTGTTTCATGACTCCACAGGGGCCTCTTGTTTGAAAATGTTTTCTTTCCACTTGCTCTCATTCTGTTCTGACTGTCTGGTGGATCACAGTCCTGTTGATCAATACCATCCCATACGATTACTCTGCACTGTACTGTTGACTTGTGCTCCGCTGTTGTTTGTAGTAAGTATACAGTGTTTGCCGTATTGTTGTTTGGTTTGCTTGTTTTGTTTAGATGTACCTATATGTTTAAACATTGGCTGAAAGTGCTTTATACTGTAAAGTAAACATGTTATTATTATTATCGTTATTAATAATAACTCAGTCAATTGCATGACACAGTGTCATGTGCTGTCAACATGGCAGTGCTCATGAGGGAGCAACCTGCTCCATGTAAAAAGGAACAGCTTTTATTGGGTTACTGATATGACTGGGGTCTTCATGTCTTGTATGTACATTATTTTCAACACACACACACATATATATATATATATATATATATATATATATATATATATATATATATATATATATATATAAGCTATTTATGTCTATATGTGGAAAACTGTTTAAAAAAAAAAAAAAAGCTTACTTAGTGCACCTTTAAATTGCTTCTATGCAGAGGTGTATAGTAACGAAGTACAAATAGGGAAAGATGGGAGAATATGCCCCTGAAGTTTCTATTCCATTCTGGTAAAATAACTCCCCCAACTTAACTGTTTCTCTTGACCATATATGGCACTTAATCTCATCAATGCCTTTATTGAATGTCTGTGCTCCTCTTAATCTTTATATTTAATCTGAATATCAACATTTGTAAGATTTATTCCATTCAAACAGTTTTGTTCTTATCAACATATGTTTAACACATAGCCAATAAAAACAATATAAACAGCTATGCTGTGGTATAAATTGCCTTCAAGCCCTTCTGGGAAGATTAGACTTTCAAGGTTAGAAGTTGTAATTGTAATGTTTTGCTTTTAAAAAAATATTTTCTTCCACTTTCTGAAAAAGCAGGATCCTTTTTTTTTGTTAGGTGTGTCTAATTTTGTCATTGTTGTGTGGCCATATACTGTACTGATGGGCAATATTATTTTGTTTGTCATATAAACTAGCTAAATTAGTTTTATTTTCTGGAAAGCTTTATTATTTGTCAGTAGCATGAACTACATTGAATCTAAACTGTACAGTCACAAATTTGCTTGATTTTCGCGTGTTGCTCATGTTGTTTACTTTGTTATTTTGCACTAGATGAGTGCATTTTCTTGCTGGGAGAATGAAACAGGCAAGCACTTTAACATTATGAGCTCAAACGCATCTGTCGCGACTCTTGTATGTGGACTGTTTAAATGAGACTGTGTTGCACACTGGTCTATTATTGTAGTAACACAATAGCATGTAACAACAAAACAAACTGTGACTGGATGTTTACATGTCTCAGTCGCTTCATGTGCAAGCAGGCAATTTTTGGCACCCGAGAGATCTCAGGGAAGGATTTAACCTCCAGGCGCCTCTTAGGAAACTGATGATCAAGTCATGCTTACCCAAAGACTTTCCGTCTACTGCGTTGTGGTGGACCGCGATAGTAGCAACATACACCTTCAAGGTGGAAGGGGACAGCCTCCCCTCCAGCCTCTCCTGCAGAAATACGTGCACTAACCTAACTGTGCATCTCTGTGGGTCTTCAGCCCGGGAAGAGCACCAATTTGCGAACTAGCGCCACTTCAGGGCGTAAAGTTGCCTGGTAGATGGGGCTCTAGCTTGGTTGATCGTGTCCCCTTTCCTAAGGGGAATTCACCAAGGAGGGGCTGTTGCGAGGAGTACGAGGTCCGAGAACCAGGCCCGGGTGGGTCAGTAGGGTGCCACTAGGGTGACTTGTTCCTCGTCCTCCCTGACCTTGCACAGCAACCCGCTACCACATTGAGGTCGCCGGGGATGTGAGTGGCACGCAGCGACTTGAGTAGCTGCTTGCTCCAAAGGAGGAGACGACGGTGAGTCGTGACATGTGGTGGGAGCGTACGCCGCCTTGGCGTTTTATGTACGCTACCGTGGTGGTGCTTTCTGACCTGATTAGGACATGTTGTCTCGAACTAACGGGAGAAACTTCCGCAGGGCAAAGAAAACAGTCAGCAACTCTAGGCAATTGATGTGCCAGCGCAGCGGAGCCCCTTTTCAATGGCCCGTGGCTGCGTGCCCGTTGTACACGGCACCCCAACCCAATCTGGAGGCGTCGGTCATGACCAGGACGCGTCGGGACACCTGCTGCAAGGGTATTCCTGCCCGCAGAAAGCAGAGGTCTGTCCAGGATTTGAATGTTTTGCGGCAGGCGTGTGTGACCATCACACGGTGCGTACCGCGGCAACATGCTCGTTTCGGGAATCGAGTCTGAAGCCAGTGCTGAAGCAGTCTCATATGCATCAACCCTAGCGGTGCGACCGCCGCGGAGGACGTCATATGCCCCAGGAGCCTCTGGAAAAGTTTTAAGGGGACCGCTGTGCCTGGCCTGAAGGCGGCGAGGCATTTCAGCACCGACTGCGCACGCTCGTTGGTGAGACGTGCTGACATTAAGACTGAGTCAAACTCCATGCCAAGAAAAGAGATGCTCTGAACAGGGGTGAGCTTGCTCTTTTCCCAGTTGACCTGAAGCCTCAAATGGCTGAGGTGCCTGAACACCTGGTCTCTGTGAGCGCATAGTAACTCTCGGGAGTGGGCCAGAATGAGCCATTCGTTGAGGTAGTTGAGTATGCGAATGCCGGCTTCTCGGAGCGGGGCAAGGGCTGCCTCTGCGACTTTCGTGTAGATGCGAGGGAACAGAGACATGGCGAAGGGGAGGTCTTTGTACTGATATGCCTAGCCTTCGAACGCGAACCATAGGAGGCAGAATTGAGACATGGAAGTATGGGTCCTTCAGGTCTACCACTGCGAACCGATCTAGATGCAAGTTAAGATGTGTTTTTGCATGAGAATTTTGAATGGTGGTTTGTAGAAAACCCGGTTGAAAACTAGCAAGGGGGGGGTCCGCATCCAGCATGCCGGGACTGTTGAGATCTGGCAGCAGAGTGCCGGGAGAACAGAATTTACGGGCCAGGTGACCCAGAGACAAAGGAAATAGCTCTTTTACTGAGAATTTGGGTACCGCAGCCCTGTCTAGGGACAAATTAAATAAATTCAACAAAAGATTCTCCTCCTGGCCCTCCACCAGGGGACGGAGTGTTCTGCTTACCAGCTCTGGAGCTAACGTCTTGTTCCCTGGGTCGATCATCTCAGGAGCACCTGGGAGCCTTCTGGGTTCTAGAGGGGGTCCGTGATACGGGGGGCATCTGCTTCCTGCGGGGTGCTCAATGCACGGACTGAGAGCTGGGCCCAGGTTGAGGTGGAGCAGGGTGTTTCTTCCCCACAGGAGGACGCCCTCGGCGAGCAGACTGGGCATGGCCCATGACGGCAGGTTTGCGGCGGGGCTGGATGTGTGAGATGGCCTCCGTCTGCTTCTTCACTGCGGAGAACTGCTGGGCAAAGTCCTCACGGTGTCGCCGAAGAGGCCGAACTGGGAGACAGGGGTGTCAGTCTCACGCATCTCGACCAAGTTCAGCCACAAATTACATTGCTGGACCACGAGTGTTGCCATCGCATGCCCGACTGACTGCGCTGTGGCTCTGAGGGCGAGGTCGGTCGCTGAACACAGTTTCTGCAGCACGTCGGGATCAGAGCTACCCTCGTGCAGATCATTCAGTGCCTTGGCCTGGTGGACTTACAGGAGGGCCATGGCATGCAGGGCGGTAGCGGCATGTCCGGCGGTGCTGTAGCCTTTAGCGGTCAGTGAAGACATTGTCCTACAGGCCTTGGAAGGGAGCACAGGGCGAACCCGCCAGGTGGTAGGGTTGCTGGGGCACATGTGGAGCGCAACAGCCCTGTCCACCTGGGGAATTGCTGTGTACCCGTGGACCGCTCCGCCGTCAAGGGTAGCGAGAGCGGATGAGCGTGTGGCTTTGTGAGGAGTGGAGAGGAGTGCCCTCCATGAAGACGTCAGCGCATCATGCACTTCCGGGAAAAACGGGACCGGACCGGTGGGGGCGCGGCTGTGAGCGGCGCAAAGGCCCCAGGAACCAGTCATCCAACCACAATGACATATCGGACATCTGCGCATCAGCCTCAGCCTGGGCGTGCTGGCCCGAAGGCGGCAGCCCAGGGGAGTCATCCGCATCAGACACCGCGCTCTCTGATGCAGTGGCAATCTCATCCACCTCGAGCTCCAGAGGATAGGCAGGCTGGCTGTGAAGCGAACCGCTGTTGCATCAAGCACGGATGGGGAGTCAACGAACCGCTGCCATCCCCAGATCGCCTCCATCGCATTGTCCTCAATCCTGTGGGAAGGAGGAGCAATGCGGAGGGCGGCTTTCTGTTGAAAGCGAGCCGCGACCGCAACGTTGCCATGGTCATGCTCGCAGTGAGAACATGAACCACCCACAAATGCTGCCTTGGTGCGATCGCTGCCCAGACACACGAGACAACGCCTATGGCCGTCTGAATCGGAGGGTACTCTACCGCATCCAGGAACTACACAGGGGCGGAAAGGCATCTTTAAAAATACGCGTCCTGAAAAGGACGTTCAATGCCGCTGTGTACTGCTCTTTTAGAGGAAAATACTCTTTTATGAGAAAATCACTCTTTTAATAAACTCTTTTAAGTTTCTGCGCTGTCAAAGCGCCCAGGGGCAAACTGCACTGCCGTGCAGAGAAGGAGAAAAGCCACTGAAGTGTGCCATAGAGCCAACAGCAGGGAAGCGTCAGAGGAACAGGAACAGGTGTGTGTGACTCGCAGCTGACTGCATGCACGACCATCGGCTCCGAATAAAATTTCTGAGTGAACCCGACGTATTTCCCCACTTTTATAACCGTATGTCCGGGGGCGGGGTATGCAAATACTGTCTGCCAACTTCTCACTGGCCTTTTTTCATAGATCAGAGGCATATTCGGCGCTCAAGAGAGACCCCTAGTGTCACTTCTTCTACACAACGTCGAAGTGAGTGACAGACGGGGAACTACAGCAAACAAGTTCGGAATGGCATGAGGGTGAGTAAATAATAGCAGAAATGTCATTTTTGGCTTAACTATTCCTTCAAAATAGTGAGTAAAGTACAAATATTGTTAGTTTAAGGGGTGATTGAGCAGATGGGAGAAAGGTGTCTGTTAAATGACTACTTATCTACTTTCACTTTGTATTATTTACCATTCCCAAACAAGCAAAAATACATCACACTTTTTATTTTTTTTTAAATAAAATTTACTATGGCATATCCAGACAAATAGGTACCAGTGAGTAAAAGCGAGTCATTTTGCCAGCGAGCTCTGTCTGTACAATAAATCTCTGTAAAGCTTTTAAGTCTCTTAGTCTATGTCTCCCAGTTCTCCTCCTTTTCTATCGTAAGTTTACCTTAAACTGCACTAAAGGGGAAGCAGCTCTTGAAATTGATGAATTGGCTTCCTATTGTCCTCCCTGATGGCTCACTTTTGTTGAGTCTATTCTTTTGTCCGAGTCTATCAGGCGCTATGCTCTGTCTGAAATAGAGGCTCTTGTGCTCAGTGTGGTTTCTGAAGCTCGGCCAGTGCTGATGGCAGGGGCCTGTGGTCCGTACGTATAGCTCTCACGACTGGCTGTGGAGTGGTTTGGTTGGGCTGACAGGTCCCAGTGTCTCTGTGGACAGGATCAGGACTGACACCTCATCTACCTTAGTCCCTGAGGGGGGCTTTTGCTCCTTGCTTTAATGACAGGCAAGAGATCTGTATATTTGTGTGTGTACTGTATGTGAGTGTATAGAGGGGGTTTCTCATCTGTAGCACCACAATTACCTCCCATTAGTCTCTCTGTTCAAGGTGACTGAAGAGAACAGGGATAATCTCAGGTGAGGCTGTTGTTTTCTGTGTGGCGTTTGGGTGAAATGATGTCTGATACACAACGTTAACACCGTAGACTTCATCTAACACAAATATGCTGAACAAATCCCTCATTAAAAATGGCAACATCATTCATCAAATGATAAAAGGACTAGTTTAAACAAAATGAAATTCTAATATTACTGACATTAATATTTACTCACCGTAATGTTGGTCAAAACTGGGCTTTATTCCATGGAGCACAAAATGAGGATATTATAAATTCTTCACAGGGTTTATTTGACATTATGCAAGGTAATAGTGACTCAAGGCTCGAAAAGGACAAAAAGCACCATAAAATCATGGTCAAAGTAATCAATAAGACTCATGCACTACAGTACTTTGTAAGTGAAACGATGAGATCACTTTGACTGATGATTAGATTATTACTCTCAAATGAAATCATATCATTAATAACTTTAATGGATTTGCTTGTAACCTAAATAAATAAATACGAGCTTGTATCAAATATGGTAGCTACGCGATAACATTTAAGCCTAATTTATTCTCATCAAGTCTCATGACCAAATATCATGTTGCAAGTTTGGTCAGGATGGCAATTCTGAGGTTTGATGTTATTGATGTGAATTGTTTATTGATTTGATTTGATTGGAGTGAATAACGGCTTTAATTTTCTAGCATATCACTTCAGAAGACTTGGAATATTGTGCATTTCTTTTTTTTATAACTGTTTACATTAAAACAAAGTCTTATGAGCAGGCCCACACAGAATCTGTGTCAACAAGACTCCACAAAATTCACCACACATTTGAGAGATCATTCATGAAGATTATTAAAACATTTGGGCTAATTAGCTAACTGGAAATATTTCAGCTACCAATAAGGCCACATGCACATTAACCTAATTTTTCTCCCCAAAGTATGTGCTAATAGATAACTTTTTTTTAAGTCTCCATTTTCAGTGGAGGAAGATGCCATTCCAGTGTGGTTGAGAGGCATAAACACAGCAAAATTAATGCGTTTTCAAACGATAACACATTTTACCATTTTGAAATCCCTTCAGCAGACACGAGGCGGCGGTTATTGTTAATAATCAATTCCCCTATGGAAAAATGTTATGGCATTTTTACTTTTGGAACAAGACAGTTGCACTATATTGAATGACTTTAGAAAACTTGGAATATAGCAGTATAACAGTAGTCACCATCCAATTCCCTTGTATGTAAAAAGGCATCCTGGACATAGAAATATTGCAACTTCTTATGTTCCATTGAAAAAATAATACCATTAATGCTTCCTCATTGACATGAAGGTAAGGAGATAATGCCAGAATTTTAATTTTAAGATGTACTTTTTAGAGTCCCTTTAAGAGGAGGGGACCATATTATCGCAGTCAGTGGCGGATGTATGCATGGGCGGCATTTTGCGGGGGGTGGCACAAGGTGTTTTTTTTTATTTATTTATATACAGTATGTGAAGCTAAATATGCAAAAATTACTGCTCATGGTGTATGAAGCACACATACAGGGAAAAAAAGCATACCTCAAAAAATATTACAATATATATATTGAAAGCCCTAAAACAGACAATTAATCCTCATAACCGCATTTATTTGTTTGACAGTTAATCTTCAGCCAAAAAAATCGTGACAGCCCTAGAACCATGACATCATCTGAATTCCACAATCCTCTGTACATAAACTGAAAACTTCACTCGCTAGTCTTAAACATATTTCATTTTGACATTTTAACCTGAAATAGAGCTGTTAATGATAATGGCATAATTATCACCTCCGCTGGTTTTGAATATGAGAGGTAACATGTACTGTAGCCAGGGCAACGTATGTATGTTGTTTGCATGAGTGTGTGAGTATGTGCCCAAAAGGATGTGTGTGTCTCATTAAAAACATCTTTCTTTTGGCCGGCAGTGGACGCTGTCAGCTGCACTCTTTCTCTGTATGCAAAAAAAGCCTAATTAGTCTGCATATCTCCAGAGTTTTTAAATGACAGCATTTCGAAAAGGCAAATTTCTACTCACACCATTACAAAAATCACCTGGGTCTCCTGGGGAACATTATTTTTCATATCCATATCCTTTTCATGTCGGCTGTGTACTGTACAAACATCACACATACGGTACATCACTGAGGTGGCAATAAATCTATCTAAACAGGGTGAAGTGAGCTGTCAATCATTTTGATTTATGAGCAGCATGTTTCTAAATGTGTGTGATTGAAATTGTGCAGTCAGCATGTTATGAGGCAACACCACAGCTATCTTGGAGTGATTGAGACTATGGTTAACTCGAAATGGGAATATTTCCTGAGGCGGGCTTACTGACAAACCCTTCAGAGAGTCTTGCATAGGTTTGACGCGTTTCATCTACAGTAGATCGTTTTAGATGTCGGTGTATGCAGACAACTATGACTTATAAACATTTTAAAGGAATTGTACACACAAAAAATAAAAGTAATGACTTACGGTTTTCCATGGAATACAGAAGGATAAGGATTTGTTTCCATACAATGTAAGTGAATGGAGGGAAAGGAAGCTCCAAAAACGACAAAAGCATGACTTTCCTTTCAACCATACGTCTTTTTTCATGCAGTTACAACAAATGGGGATGGATGCTGTCAAGCTCCAAAAAAAAAAAAAAAAAAAAAAAAAAAACAAGGACCAAGGTCTAAACTGAAAGTTTGAAACAGTTTTAAAAGATTGCATTTTGAAGGTTACACAGGCCTAAAAGTCAGACAGAAAGACAGAGACTTAAAAAATTATTTCTAAGTGGTTGCTAAGGCTGACTGAGTGGCTGGTTTTGGCTGGTTGCTTGGTGTTGTTTGGGAGTTCAGGCTGGTTGCTATGCATTTCTAGGGTGTTCTTGCTGATTGAAAGGCTGTTTTGGCTTGTTGCAAGGGATTTCTGGCTGGCTGGTAGGCATTGCTGTGGTGTTTTAGCTCGTTGCCCATTTAAACATTCTGTCTATGGGATTCATGAGAATTTTTTTCTATTGTCCTATCCTGTACAGGAAAACTGTCACTAAAGCCCAAGTTACGCCTCTCATCCACACTGGAACAGCATTTTCCTCCTTCAAAAATGGAGATATTAAAAATGGATCTCCATAACAGCATACTTTGGAAAACTATGAATTTAGGAAACAAACTTAAACAGATTAGTGTGGAGGTGGCCTCCCATCCACCCTAGATCAATTGAGTTTCAGTCCTGAGGTTGACGCCCACTATAAAAGGGCTTGTCAGAGCCAATCAGCACTCACATTACACACCCAGGTCAGACATCCTAGGTGTCCATCGTTTATGACTCACCGAAACAAGTGTCCCTCACTCTCTGTTGTCTCATTCTGTTGCTCTCTCGCTCTCTCTTGATAAGCAGGGCTGTATTGACACCATCTATCAGGCTCCAGCCTATGCCTGAGGCTGATCTCTTCAGACCAGTGAGCATCTCATCCTGGAGACAGAAGCCCATGACCCAGATAGACACTTACAGCCAAGTGAAAAGGGCCAGAAAGGTAACACAGTCCTTCTCCGTTGAGCGTAATAATCTCTGAAGAAAAGAAAAAAACGATTCGAAAAGGATCATGACTTAAATATAAAGAATAAGTCTGCTTCCTTTGTTGGTTATGTTTTTGTAAGCCCGTTTATCGGTCCAATGACGGTCTCCAATAATACGGGTGAAGGTCTCTGCGCGTTACTGTCTTTCTTTTCACGCAACACAACAAGATTAAATGAAATATAAATTCTCTTATGTATTACCTTGTTATTTCATCTGACTCCATAAATGAAAAAAGGTTTTAATGATATCTGAGCATCATTAAAAGTGAGCGAATGTTTGATTATTCTTTTTAACTCCTTAATTATATTTTACCCGTTCAGATTTAGGAAACTATGTCGCTTTGAGGTCCTCTCGTGTTTTTCTCTACACCGCGGGTCTCACGATCACAAGCGGCCAGTATTGGATCATCAAACAGAGGTAATTGCTATATACCTAAGATCGGTCACGTCCACGTTTACACAATCAAAGATACTTCAGTATAGCCCCCATGGAATTGCATACACTTGAATGTATCTTAACGTTTTCTTCAGTAGAGGTCACGGCCAACATAACTTCTCTTATAATAGCTTTGGATTGGCCATGCGTGGTTTCCCGCGTACACTTATCTGAAGAAACATCAAATCAAAACAGAGGTAAGTCACACCCAAATTTAGTTTGGTCAAGCAGCATTTGCTGTTCTAAACGGAAATTCCCTTTTCTGTCTTTGCAAACCAAGTACACTTGAATTGATGCCAAATATTAGTCGTCACTAATCTGATGCAGACTTGCGGTAACATACGAATCGCTTAATCTGTTGGGGAAAACAATTTCAGAGTCAGTCAGTATAAAATCAAATGTTTACAATTTGACCAGGTAATAGAACAATAATTCAAAACCCAATTCATAAGGCAAAGTCATCGACCAATCAATATAATCACAACAATTCGGAAATCGAGGAATTTGTAGTAATATTACCTGGCAATGAAAAACTACACACAGCGATCATGTGGGCAGTCTACCTACAGACTCCCCTAACCTTATGCCCATTCTCCTTATAAACCCAGTTAATTCAATAAGCTTACCAAATGGTGGTGTCTGTGCTTCTAATTAGATTTTGGTCCCCTATTGAGGGGTTCACTACTGTGAGATCAGAATTTGTAATTGAATGGGTTCTTGGTTCCTGTGGATTTGCATATAGGAGGTATTTTGTATGGAGGATCTGGGGGAGGGCACACTTTTAAGGGGTACACCACATTTCTCATATTCTATAACTTCTTCTAGCTTTTCATTATGGCTGGGAGGATGAGACCAGTTTACCAGGCACACCGAGACACTTAAAATGATACCAAACATGTATTGTTACTTTTTTGTACACACTTTACATTGTATAGGTTTTTAGTGAGTTCTAAGTGAGGAGGAGAGGGGGGGGGGGGGGGAGTAGGGGGAGATGATCAGACAGTAGAAGGGAGGTGAGAGCTGCCCTGCTGGCTGCGTCTCGGATGTTGCTGTTACATATGTAAGAGAGAGTTCAAATGTTGATTCTCATGAGAGCCTTTTGTTCTCCCGTTGAGTATCCCAGACTCGCTGGCACCTTACATTTTCAAAAAAACTTGCTTGTTTAATGCAATTGTTCAGGGGGTCATATTGGATCTGAGATCAAACTTTTACTTTGAAAACATAGTCATTTTCTAAACAAAAACATCCTCACCAGTCCCAAAAGTGCACTTACTTAAACAAAATTGCCTGCCCGAAAGCCCGCGCCGTGACCTTCGTTGCCCGGAGGGCGAAGTCGGTCAGGGGCGCAGCTCCTGCATTAGACCAGGGTCAGGACTACCCTCATGTAGTTCTTTAAGTGCCTTGGCTTGGTGCTCCTGCAGGAGTGCCATGGCATGCAAGGCGGAGGTGGCATGCCCAGCGGCGCTATAGGCTTTAGCCGTCAGAGACGACGTCAGCCTACAGGCCCTGGATGGGAGCCTCGAGCGGTTCCGCCAGGTGGAGGCATATATATATATATATATATATATATATATATATATATATATATGTGTGTATGCTCAGCACAACGCAGTGTGCGAGGGGGAGAACCGCTGGAAAGCGTAGTAGAACCAACAGCTTGTAGAGATGACGAAGACGGCAGAGAAATTCAGCTCTGTGACTGCTCTCTCGGCTGCGAAGAAGATATCTGATGTGTATTTGCAGCGTCACTCCTTTTATACCCGTATGTCCGGGGGAGTGGCATGCAAATTCCACACGCCAATTCTCATTGGCTTTTCTCAAAATCAGAGATGTCTGGGCTCCGCAGGAGCGACCCCTAGTGTCAACTCATCGACACAACGTCTCATTCCCTCCATCAGGGAACGGAGGTTATGTCAGTAACCAGATACTATCGCAAGACCAGATACTATCGCAAGGTCTGTTAGTCCGACTTCGCAAAAATCGGACCGGTATGATTGAATTCGGACACAAGACATGGTCATACTATACTATGTGCTCCATTCAAACGCATCTGAATGTGGGAGATCGGAAATGCAAGCTCATACAGAGAAATTTCGAACAATGCTGCGTACCAAAGTTCAAGCTTGATGAACTCTGAACTGCAAATCTGGATGACGGGAGGATGTGTGACCAATAGAAGATCGAAATGTCACACACTGACCTCTTGGTTCAATTAAAAGGATACGCATTTCAAAGCTTCATGTTTTTACTGTTGCTGGAAAGTGAGTAGACTTTAAGTTTTTAATATAATATTATTTGTTATTTGTGAAGTGTTATGTACTATATTCAGAAGCATATCCTGGCCGGTTGCACAATTCACGTGCACTTAGCTCTTTTGGTGCATGCAATGCAAGTGAATGGATGCCAACATTTTTAAGCTCTAAAAATCACATATGCAACCATAAAAGTAATCCATAAAACACCAGTGGTTAAATTAATGTCTTCAGAAGTGATATGATAGGTGTGGGTGAGAAAAAGATCAAGATTTATGTCTTTTTTTTTTTTTTTTTTTACCATAAATTCTCCTCCCTGCTTAGTCAATCTACACTTTAACTTTAACTTTCTCATTCTCCATACATATCGCCCCCTACTGGGCAGGGAGAATAATTTCTGTGACCTATCCCTTTAAGTCATTTACATAATATTTTAAAAAGACATTTTATTGTTTTAGTCTGACTGAACTCTAAAAGTGCATGTAAATGTAGTGACTATGAGGTAATAAGGAGTAAATAGGATAGATACTGTTATTCCTAAACATCAGAAAAGGCTGTGTAGCACCTGCCTCTGCATTTTCCATTTGAAGGATCCTAATGTTAGAAAAAAACAGGTGAAATTTATTTTAAATAAGGTCGTTGATCATTTCAGTCTAATTAGAACATTTTAAGCATAATTTGAACCTATCATAGCAAAGAAACTGTTATTGCTGGATGTGCCAGGGCAAACTATATTAGACTCAACAGCAAACAGACATTAAATGTGTGGTAGCACAACAAAGCACTGTTTCTCATTTGACATGCAAAGAGGGCATTTAGAAAGATGTCTTAAAAGTCAAAGCAGCAAAATACGGCCTGTTTGATTCGTAAGGTGAGAAAGAGGTTATGAAATGGTCATGAAAAACTAAATTATTATCTATTTTAATATTGTTATTAATTATATTTTTATTAATTATAAAAAAAACTTTGACTAACATTTACACTCACCTAAAGGATTATTAGGAACACCATACTAATACTGTGTTTGACCCCCTTTCGCCTTCAGAACTGCCTTAATTCTACGTGGCATTGATTCAACAAAGTGCTGAAAGCATTCTTTAGAAATGTTGGCCCATATTGATAGGATAGCATCTTGCAGTTGATGGAGATTTGTGGGATGCACATCCAGGGCACATCCCAAAGATGCTCTATTGGATTGAGATCTGGTGACTGTGGGGGCCATTTTAGTACAGTGAACTCATTGTCATGTTCAAGAAACCAATTTGAAATGATTCGAGCTTTGTGACATGGTGCATTATCCTGCTGGAAGTAGCCATTAGAGGATGGGTACATGGTGGCCATAAAGGGATGGACATGGTCAGAAACAATGCTCAGGTAGGCAGTGGCATTTAAACGATGCCCAATTGGCACTAAGGGGCCTAAAGTGTGCCAAGAAAACATCCCCCACACCATTACACCACCACCACCAGCCTGTACAGTGGTAACAAGGCATGATGGATCCATGTTCTCATTCTGTTTACGCCAAATTCTGACTCTACCATCTGAATGTCTCAACAGAAATCGAGACTCATCAGACCAGGCAACATTTTTCCAGTCTTCAACTGTCCAATTTTGGTGAGCTGTTGCAAATTGTAGCCTCTTTTTCCTATTTGTAGTGGGGATGAGTGGTACCCGGTGGGGTCTTCTGCTGTTGTAGCCCATCCGCATCAAGGTTGTGCGTGTTGTGGCTTCGCAAATGCTTTGCTGCATACCTCGGTTGTAACGAGTGGTTATTTCAGTCAATGTTGCTCTTCTATCAGCTTGAATCAGTCGGCCCATTCTCCTCTGACCTCTAGCATCAACAAGGCATTTTCGCCCACAGGACTGCCGCATACTGGATGTTTTTCCCTTTTCACACCATTCTTTGTAAACCCTAGAAATGGTTGTGCGTGAAAATCCCAGTAACTGAGCAGATTATGAAATACTCAGACCGGCCCGTCTGGCACCAACAACCATGCCACGCTCAGAATTGCTTAAATCACCTTTCTTTCCCATTCTGACATTCAGTTTGGAGTTCAGGGGATTGTCTTGACCAGGACCACACCCCTAAATGCATTGAAGCAACTGCCATGTGATTGGTTGATTAGATAATTGCATTAATGAGAAATTGAATAGGTGTTCCTAATAATCCTTTAGGTGAGTGTATAACTGGATCAAAGGGTAGAAAAAACAATATGATATGACCCTTTGACATAACTGAAAAAACTTTAATGGATCCAAGATGGACAGTACAAAGTTCAGTATAATATAGCCATATATAAAGAACCAAATATAAAGTATTGTCAGTTTAAATTGCACTACAGGCATTCTGTATTAATCAGTATACTGCATGGTCTCCATATATAAGGTTTGGCTTTGAAAATAAGCGTGAAATGAGAGTAAGTGTGTGATTATGTCAGAGTTTAGGTGAATATAAATCAGAAAGCATAAGTCGCAAAGCAGGGGAGCTAGAAAAACAAACAATTAGGCATCAATATTTGCCCTTCATCTTTATCAGTGAGGCTGTTTGCCTCTGATCCCATTCGCTATGCTCCTGAGCCGAGACGGCAGCTTCCAATAGAGAGAGTGCAAGGCACAGCGGTGAAATCACACCCAAAAAGCCCCTATTGAACCATCAAGTAACAGGCTTTGTTGAGACAATGCTAGCCGGGGGCTGGTGGAAAGATGGGTGTATTTTAGGCAGCCAATAAACACTGGCATCCCGGAGGGCACGGAGGAGGCAGAAGACATAGAAATGGAGTGAAAGAGATATAAAGGGAGGAATGGAAACAAACTTTTCATTCTCATACACTCAACTGAGATTTTAAAGGAACCGTTCACCCTAAAATGAACATTCTGTCATCTTTTACACACCGTGTTGTTCCAAACTTCATTGACTTTCCCTGTGGATGACAAAAGTTGCATTTTAGAAGAATATGCTGGCCTCTCTTTTCCACGTACTGCTACCAACATGGCTCCAAAGTGAGAGAAACAAATCTATAATAACAGTGGTCCATACGACTTGCACACATATTACAAGTCTTTGGAAGTCATATGATAGCATTTTGTGAGGAACTGTCTAAAATTTAAGTCATAATTCACTGAAAATCTTCCTGTCCAGTGAGCTGTTAACCACTGCAACCAGATGATTGAGTCAAGTGCTGGGTAGTAATGATGGTAAAAGTAGTGATGCTAATAACTACATTTTCAGTAGTACAGCTATTTTCACAATAGTGTAGCTTTTCCAGTAACAAACTACATATTCCAAAGAGAAGTGCTGTAGTGTCACACAATGCTACGTTTCTCAAATTGTATTGCGAACACAGCAATGTATAGCAAACATCTTTACGGTTCTTTCGGTCAGGTCATGTAAATGAATGGTTAAAATAAACGATTCCCTTATATTTAGTGTTGGGAGATCTGATTCATTTTAGTGAATCGGTTCTTTCACAAATTAACTAGTTTACATAAATGATTCCCTGATTCACTTGAGCCCCACACAGCCTTAAAGTATTAAGTGTATTGCTGCTGTTATATAACAAATTTTCAATTGAGTTATATAAAATAAAGTGTTTTATGTTTTAGTGGTGTATATTAAAGGGGCACTCAGTAATTTCTTCCCCATTTAAATGTTTTACTCCTAAAGAAATTAATTGTAATTTTGAAACATGTATTAAATCATGACTATTCACATGAAATGAGGACTCTATTCATATCAGTAACCTTATAAAATCCATTTTATTCTACATGGGGCAGGAGCGCCCTAATGGGGGCTTCCATTTTAGAATCACATAACCATCTGAATACTTAATCTCAACTGAATACTTGATACTTAATCTCAGTAACCATCTTGTTATTGTACACTTTCACTCTTGGATTAAATTAATCATGTCTTATTGTGAATACTGAATTTTTACAATGGCATCTGCTACTGAAAACTATTGATTTTGAATGATGCTGCATCCACACCATTAGGTGTCACTGTAAGTCCAAGATGACAAGCAAAAAGTGACTTAGTGCAACTTTAAGTATGCAATTAGTTTCAGTAGTCGGCAGGTTGTAAAGAAACAACACAGGATACAAAAATATTTTTGTGGGGTTTTATTCTGACGGGGCTTGGCTGTCTTGGGTCCGGAGGCGAGATGGCCGTGTCCGGGGGGGGGCTGGGACTGCAAATAAATAAAGAGAATACAAAAACTGAAATACGGTAGATGCCAGTCTTCACATGTATTAAAAAAACATGGTCAAACTCCACACATGCAATCCATATGCATCCCAAAGTATTATCAACAAATGAACAACATCAGGAGATCTCTTGCCAAAAGTATGTTCTCACATTTCTAACACAAGAGAGTGCCAGAAAGCAGGTGTTGCAAAACTTCGGTTTTAAAGGGGCCACGTCCAATTTATGATTAGAGTTAACTTTAAATTTCAATGACATTTCTCCACTTGAATACAGTTCAATATACTGTTTTCACCATTTACCATCCTTGTGAAAATTAACCCTGGTTTTACTATAGTAATTTTGTAGAAACCATGAATGTAATAAGCATGGTGAATTTTATGGTTACTATGGTTTTACTAAAAATACCAAAATTAAATTATGTCTACTGTCATAATGTCACCCAAATTAAATATAAACTGTAACCTTTAGGTGAAATTGAATTCTGCCCTCAGAACTGTTTGCAGAATTAATTATCATAATCCCATTGTTATATATCTAAAAAATATTTTCTTCTTTAAATAGCTTCTTTTTTTATTTATTTTGTCATTTTGAAGCTTGAAATCCCAGCCCTCATTCACTTTCATTATTTGGAAGAGTAGCCAGGATATTCTTCACAAAAATCACTATTTGTGTTTCATGGAAGAAAAAACGTATTATAGATTTAGAACAACATACTGTATGTATGCATAAATAAAAAAAATACATTTAGGGTGAACTATCCCTTTAAATGCACAACTCAATACACATAAACATATGAATGGGCACACTCACAGAGTGCACTCCCCCTCAGATGCACAAAGTAACACCTATGCACAGTGTGGTGGGCTTAAGAAGGCATTCTCTCTAAAGCTTGCATTTCTGTAATGCTGGATTAGTCCGATTTGCAGAGATTAAAAAAACTGCCTGTTAAATTCAAGCCTTTCTTTTAACGCTTTAATTCTTGGGATGAGTGGGGCCGGGGGGTGGGGTGGGGGTGTAAGGTTTAAATGGATCGTCAAGAGTCGTCAATTAAGCTCATTAGACCTTTAAAGCAGCTGCCTTGACTTGTGAGCCCATCATTGTAATCAGATCCTTTGAAAATGAGAATCAATTAGGACCATCATTTCTGATCCTTGTCTGGGTGTTGTACATGGGGTGTAGAACTTAACATTTATCACTGACTTGGACACAGAACACAAAACCAGATGTGTTAAACATGGCCGAGGGCTTTAAAAGCTTTGGCTAGCACTGAGCGAAGATTTAGCAGTTAGTTTGAGAGAAAAGGAAAATATCTCAGGGTGGGTATTGCAGCATACAGTGGCCCCAAAAAGGACACGTTAAGGAAAGATCCAGGTTCGCTCAACCAACAGCATTTGTGGCATAATTTTGATTACCAAAAAAACAAAACAATCTAGCTTGTCCCAGATTTAAAAAAAAAAAAAAAGAGAGTGACAGCAAAAATTGTGGTTACAGTGAGGCTCTTATAATGGAAGTGAATGAGGCTTTAAAAGTGCAGAAACTAGACATAAACATTATATGTTTTAAAATAATTGTAATGTGATAAAATCAGGGGTTTGCCAGCATTACACCATCATGACAACAATGTTATACTATTGGATAAAACATCATGATTACTGTTGTAAGGAACAAGAAGTTCTCTTCTGAGAGCCTCGCGTACCTCTGAACTTGAGAAAAGGCCAATGTCAATGTTGCCGGTACGCGAGGCTCTCAGACAGAATTTGCATGTCCCGCCCCCGGACATACGAGTATAAAGGGGAGCAGGCGAGTGACTGTCAGACAGGTTTTCACTGAGGAGCTGAGAGTAAGGTTACAGCGCATTACAGTGGTAGGTATAGTGACGTGGCAAGGGGAACACAATGTCTCGTTCCTTCCATCGGCGAATGGAGGTTACAACAGTAACTATGACATTCCCCTTCTGTCACTCACTCGATGTTGTGTCGATTGTAGTTACACAAGGGGTCCCACTCCAAAACGCCATGCACTATCCGTGTTACGTGACTGCTGAGTCAGGTGCAAGCAGACTGCTACGTGCTAGAAGCAGCTGGGTTGGCTGCACATAACCCTCCCCAACGCCCCCAATAAAAGGTGTCATATACTGCTCTTAGGTTCCCAGTACCCATACGGGAACAGGCGACATGACTTGTATGAGAGCCAGCTGGCCAGCCGTGGCTCTATGTTTCTCGTCATCTTAATGCTATAGATGCGTCGGGGAAGGCGTCCTTTCCTGTTCCTATTCTTTCAGGGGGCAAAGGCCCTGCGGAGGCCCTGCGGAGGCCCTGCGGAGACCACAACCTGCCCAGACTGGGGGGAGGTAACTTGTGGCTAATACACACGGGGTTGTCAAGCCACCCATGGACATGGCGTGGTGGTAGATCCTGCCTGACAAGGGAGGAGTTGCTACAGATATGGTGACTGGGGGGCAGCAAGGACTGCCCAAGGAAAACACGGGTCCTGCCAGCAGGGAGACCGTACCGCATAAAATACGTCACAGGGAGTTGTCTGAAGTGGGAACTATGCCTGTGGAGCCCAAGCCCAACACAGAGCACTTGACTTATGGTGGGTCTGGTGGCGAATTCCTCCGCTGAATCTGTGGCCAGAGGGCTAGGGAGGAAGAGCATCCAGGAAGCGAGAGCTTACTGGATAACCTGGGAAAGAAGGCGCACTGGATCAGCTTGGTGAAGGGTGCAAGTTGCAAGTGGAACACACTGTTGGCTGTTCTGTATTACAGAGTTCTACCAGCTCAGATCTGACAAAACACGGGACACGTGCCCTCCACGAACTCGTCAACTCCTCATGCACTTCCGGGAATAAAGGTACCCGGGGGCTGGGAGTGGCACCCGGAGCCGAGGTACCAATCGTCAAGCCGCAAGAGTTGGGGGGTGGACAGAGGGTTCTTTTCCAGCCAAATGCTCACACTGGCCCGAGAAAGCATGTCGGCCATGTGCGCGTCAGACTCTGACTGGGCGGTCTGGTCCGAGGATGGGATTCCTGTCAGGTCTTCATCGTCAGACGCCTGAACGCTCTCCAAAGCAGCGGTGACGTCATCCAAACCTGGCTCCAGAGATGAGGCAAACTGGCCGTGAAGCATGCCGCCATCATCCTGAGCGCAGACGGAAGCAAACGAGCGTGCCAGGGAGCGAGTGGCTCATGGGGCTGTGCCCGGCGAAACCGAGCCCGCTGCCATCCCCAAATCGCCTCCATCGCGAGTCAGGTCATCCTCAATCCCGTGGAAAGAAGGAGCGATGCGGGAGTGGTGTTCCTTTTGAGAAACGAAAGACGCAACCGCAACATTGCCATGGTCATGTCCTCTCAGTAAGAACACATGAACCATCCACAAACACTGCTCCGGTGTGATCACTACCCAGGCACATGAGGCAACGTCTATAACCGTTGGATCTGGAGAGATACCGGCCACATCCTAGAACTACACAGCGGCGGAAGGGCATCTTTAAAAAGACGCGTCCTGAAAAGGACGTTCAACGCTCGCTTGTGTATTGGCCATTTCTCAAGTTCAGAGGTACGCAAGGCTCTCAGAAGAGACCCCTTGTGTCACTACAATCGACACGTCAAGTGAGTGACAGAAGGGGAACTTTACACAAATAATATTAAGCAATTTTATCAAAGAACGATAGATAGTATGTTAGAAAGAGAATGGAAGAAACGACAGACCGACCGACTGACCGATAGATAGATAAGTCTGAAGGTTTTTGGGTCCATGTTCCATCCAGCTGGTAAACGTGAGGGCAAAGAGAGGACACAAGAGCTTTGATGACGTTTGAGTGTCCCTTTGAAGCCCTTTGAAAGCAGTGGAAAGTAGTTTTTAATAAAAAAATTTGGGTTTAATCTGTCTTTCAGAGCCATGCCTTTTGTTCCTGGTGGGGTTGGATAAGGTTTAAATGTTAGCTCAGTGTGTGCGGACTCTCTATTCTTCCTGCACTTTGATGCCTGCCACCCTCAGTCTGTATGTCAAAAATAGAGAAAAAGACAAGGACAAAGAGTAAATGCATGAGAGAAAGAGAGAGGAGGACTAAGTACAAGGTAGCATGTGATAGATCCTTTAATGTGCTTAAAACTCTTTTAACATACCAATTAATTATCAAAGGGTCAGTTTTGGGATTTCTCACAACAAAGCAACTATATAAGTGAAAACAGCTTAACTGTGAAGAGACAGATTCAGAGAGACAGAGAATATAATGAACAGGATGCTGACTAGACAGAAGTAGGTAGGGGTAATAGTGTCTTCTACACATATGGATGCCATAATGAGACCGTGTGCTAAGAACTGCTGTTTTCAGATTAGTTTGTAAATTTGTGCTCAGTGCTGGAAATAATGGAGAAAATGACTTAAACATGACTTGTTTATGGCTATTTTAAAATTTCTTAAGGTTAGCTGTTGTTTTTAATGCATTGGTTAGTTTCAAAATGATCAGAACATCTTTAAATGGTTTGTTCACCCCAAAATGTACATCTTCAATCCTTTACTCACTTTCATGTCATTGTAAGCCATCTGACTGAAATGAAACACTAAAGGAGAAGTTAGGCAGAATGTTCACACTGCACTTTTCGATATAATGAAAATTAATGGGGACAGATGCTGCTGAGCTCCAACTAGGAGAAAAAAAGCATCATAAAAGCACCCTAAAATTGTCAGTATGGCCTGTGCATTATATTTCATCACTTCTGAAGCCATGCAACTTTGTCTGATGAACAGACGGAAATATCAGACGCTGAAATCTGAAATCTCATTTCAGTTGCGAATATTCAAATAATAAAATGTGCGAAAACACCTTTAGCCATCAATGATTTTGAATGCCATTGTTGTGTACCGGGATTGACATTAACTTTTTGGCTCACCAGCCACTGTGGCTAGGGCTGTTCCAAAGTCACTTGCTGCTCAGCATTTTCACAAGCCAAAATCCCCTGTCCCACAAAAAGTAATGAAGGTAACTGGAGACTGTAACTGCATTCATGTGTTTGAACATTTTATGAGAAGGATATTTGCTTAGCAGGACTCAGGTCTAATGATTTCAGCCATTGCCTGAAATATCTGAAGGCAAACATGACCAGTCAGAGCAGGAGTATGATAAAACAGTACGAGGAAAACTTTATCAATAATTTGTCCATAATTCATGGAATTATGCTTTTAACCCCTTTATTCTAAATTGTACTTGCCTTTATGACAGTTTACCATTGTTCTTCCATTGTTCAACAGTGGCATTTCAAATAAAAAGGGTATATGAATCCCATTCTGCCCCTGCTTTGAATATTGTGCACAGGTTGTATTGACTTCTTTTATTGTGCTAATTGTCCTTTTTGAAGCATGACTGTTCACAGCACTAACATTCTGCTAAACTTATCCTTTTATGTTACACAGAAAGACTCGTAAAAAAGACAGAAAAAGATATTTGGAACAACATAAGTAGTACTAAGATGTATTTAAATAAAAGTATTAAAGGGATACGCTTTGTATCAGTAGAAAACCAGTAGTATTTTCGAATTACCGAGCCCCCCCCCCCCCCCCCCCCCAGTTCCGCATGTTTTCACCACGCCCATATGGGGCGGGATCTCACTCACAGAATGTGAAGATAGTGTCAGCCATCTTTCTGTAGAAGCTAAGCTAACAGGCTCTTGCTCTGTGTAGAAAGTTTGTATACAAGTAGGCTAATCACGATGGCGGAAGGTAGTTTTGAAGTTGAAATGGCAGAAGGGGATTTCGAAGATCTGTTGCGAGAATCTGATGCTCGCGGCTATTTGTACGAGCCGCAATACAGCGATGAATAGTTGCGGGAGATGGAGGAACAAGAGGTGGCCGGAGCAGCTGCTGTAGCAGGGGAGCAAGATTGCTTGGCGGTCAGGAGGAAGAGCCCGGCCAGACTCGAGTTGGGGCGGACTGGTGGTGTCAGTGCTCTCGCTGTGCGCCTATGGAAACAAATAGAGAGTCCTATTGCTGTCGCGAATTTCAGCAATGCCATTTTCTTCTGGACGAGATCGCTGAATCCGCTGATGAAACTAATCTAAATTTGCTGTTTTACTGCTAACAACTATAACACTATAGGCTTCTGTGTGATCAGAAATAGAGTCGATTATTAGTGAGAGTCTTACCTCTAGGCGAATGCGTTTAGTACCAGATGGCCCAGGCTGTTCGTCATCTGGGAAGGTGAATGTAGATGGAATTGCGGTGTCCTTCAGAGTGGTTATCTTCATTCGAAGGACATTCGGTTCGTAGTCTTCCTGCTTGAAATGGCGACTGCAAATCTTACGGGTTTTCAGGTTTTCCATATCGGTGTCCTCTCCAAAATTCGGGTGGTTGATAGCCCGCAGCCACTGTTTACATCGCTCCAAATTTTTTATCGGCAAATGATGGAAACTTACTTCTTGTCCTTTCCTGGTTTTGGTTGTACATCCCGGTACAACACAATTTAGCACCATTTCGATGGAAATTTATCAACTAACTCACAATTTATAGAGTCACGATGTATCAAAGCAAGCCAAATTTTCAGATACTGCCGCCTGTAACCAGTAGGCGTAGTTTGGGAGTGGCCTCGTAAGGGCAGCAAAGCAAGTGCATTATGGGAGTTGTTGTCTTTCAGCCACATGAGTAAAAAATACATTTTCTGCTTTTTCTCAGTCTAGAATGCTTCAAATTCAAAAATAATTTCACATTTATACTATATAAATGACCAATTTTAAATACACATTCATCTTCCCAGAGGTGAAGTATCCCTTTATTTCCATAATTTTGCTTTAATGCCAAAACTCTATTCAGATGAATCCTTCATGTACAACTCCCATCAGTGGCCAGGTGTATAGGTTCAGACAGGTGGAATTTAGGCACATAGAGATTAAAGAAATGTGAGCGAGGAAGGAGGCTATCAGTAAAAAAAAACAATGTTTAAGTACTTACTGTAAGAGCATACTCTTAAAGTTGCACTCAGTACATTTTTCCTGTTTAAAAAAATAAATTTACTTCTAAAGAAATTAATAGTAATTTTGAAACATATGTATAAAATAATTAGCACTCACATGAGGTGAAGTCTCCCGTAATATCATTAACCTTATAAAAGTGGTTTTAGTCTACATAGAGATGGTCCGCTCATGGGGGCTGCCATGTTGGGATCACATAACCAGTTGAATACTACTTTATCTCTGTAACCACACTGTTACTGAACATTTTCACAATCACGATTGACTTTGAATAGTGAGTTTCTACAATGACTTTGGTAGCTGAAAACGTTTGCGTTTGAATGATGCTGCATCTATGCCCCTTGGTGCCAGTGCAAGTCAAGGATGACATAAGAAACTTACAATTAAAAGAGTGCACCTTTAAAAGTTCTGTTTTTTGTTATCATATTTTCAGATTTCAATCTACAGTAGACAAATAAAGCCTATAGGCAACAGAACCTTCCTGCTGTGTCACTTCCCCATTTTATTTGTAACTTTTGCACCTCTGAGCTCATCTCTGGCCCTTCTGGAGTCTCACAGGCAATCCTTTACAACTGCTGTCAGCACACTCATGCCACTAAACAAACAAGTCTAGTTAAAAGACTAAGAATTATAAGCTGGGAAACTTTTGTTTTAATATTGTAACAATGCTGGAAAAAGGCAGACGAAGAGACGATGGTGAAGTGATGAACCCAAGTGCAGTTTATTTCCAAACGTGATATCCAAAAATCCTGAAATGTGAACAAAACATGAACGACTTGACTTAAACTTGACATGACTTGGAACAAAACAACAAAGTTACATTCACAATACCTGACACCAGACAATTGCAAACATGAGGTCTTAAATACAAGGACATGGTTAACAAGTAAACAAGACAACCAATCACAAGACTAAACTATAAACAAGATAACAAGACTAAATTAACTTAAACCAATGAAAAGACAATACTAATAACAAAGTAATCAACCAATGAAAACAAGACACATGAACAGGGGAAACACATGACATGAAAACATGAACCAACAGAATAAAACACATAAACATGACAAATATATTATTTTAAAAACTTTTGCCCACCAAATCAAAGTCAGGTGGTGTAAAAACCCCTCATGACTGCAGATTACATTTTTTATAAATATCATATTTCAGACTTTATGAAAAAGCATGTATTGTTGAGGTTAAAAAAAAAAAAAGTTCTTTAGTATTTTACATCATTTCTTTCTTTTTTTTTTTTTTATGAATTGGGACATTTTGTGTATGTATAGACCAATGCAGACTATAATGAGTTGCTCATCTGGTTGAGCATGTCACTAGTAATGGCAAGGTCAAGTGTTTGATTCCCACTGAACTCACTGATGAACATGTCTATACATTTTTTAACTCGCTTTTGATAAGCATCTTCCAGATGCATAAATGTAAGACTTGACGCTATAACATAAGTACACACACAAGGACAAAAAGCTGAGGTATGTGATACAAATGAATGAGGGACCAATATAAAATGCAAACCAAAGTACCAGCTGAAATTTGTGCTCAAACTCAAAATGCAAAAAAAAAAAAAGGAAGCATTCGTTTGACAGGGGATCGAATGGACATTTTTTATTCTGTCTGTTCTCATCCATCTCTCTCTGTGCCTACCCTCCACAACCCCTTTTTTATCTCCACAAATGCGCTTGTGGCAATGTGACTTTGTCTTATTTCACATCCAAAGATCGCCATTGCAACACTACCGCCGGCAGCAAAATAGTCAAAAATGATCCAAACAAAAGATGAAATGTATAGATGAAAAACAACCTTTTGAAATGCACTACTGAGTCATGAACTGTGGTGGCACAACAGACCAAAGCCGTTCTGTAGTGTGGGAATTGACTGAGCAATGAATCGTGGTCAAAACATCATCTTCAGGGATGACAACAGGAGTTCCTCAAGTACCTGTATTGTATCCCAATATAAATGTAAAAACACACACAATCCATCTTAGGCTCCTCTCCAAAAAGTTCTGTATTTGTTTTATCTTTTACATTTTTGTGGCTTCATACTTGTTTTTTTTTCAGGTACCTGCACTGGGTTCCTCAAAATTCTCATAATAGGCCTTTATGATTGTACAACCAAATCTCCTACATATCCATGTTACCAATGCAGGGTCATTAATGACTTCACCATGGGCAACCCCAGAGGCTTTTGGCTCTGCTGCGCTGGCTTTATTGACTGTTCTGACATGCGGGGGTCTCAGGAGAGGTGCTGGTGAGGGCAGTGAGTCACACAGCTGCAGGGCCAAAGTGACAGGCCTGACAGACACACACTCTATGCAGAAAGCAGAGACACCATGCATTCGGTTGAGGAGATTGGCCAAGGGTTGCGTTCAGCCAGTGTGCCTTTGTAAAGAAGCAAATTTAAGTTAAATGCAATTTATTGCTAAAATAATTTAAAGGTTCCTGCCACACCTTGCAAAGTTCTTGGCTTCGTGGTTAGGGCACATGACACATTTAGTAGTGGTGCTCATGCAACATGAGTTTGAGGCTCTGCTCAAGCCATTTCCAGATGGACCCTTTTGATATATGAGAGTTTGGTACGCAGGAAGTACATTTCTGTAGTGTTAAATGGGAGACCACACTAAATAGTATTTTTGCATTTCAATTTGCTGCAACTTTAAGACCAGGAATGTGTATTAAGAAAGGTTCAGTTCTGAACTGACTGGATGGTTCTTATGTCATCTGTATTCAAATCAGCACACTCTTATCGTAGCACTATCAAATACATCATCCACACCTTAATGGAGTGCATTTAGCTGATCAGCCCAATGAGTTTGGTACACAAGTCTGCCTGCAGGCTTCCCTGACGCCTTTAGACTGTCGACTTAATTTAGCCTGTTCCATTTCCCACGCTGGGAGAATACGCAGTCGCTGGCCTATTGAAGCGGAATGGAACCATGAGAAACCACCTTCAGGAGGCTGATTTACCTGAGGCCGTTTCCACAGCAACGCACCCTAGGGATGTCTCAGAGACAAGTGTGAAGAAGCTCATACCCCCCCCCCCCCCCCCCCCCCAGCGCTCCCCCTTCTGTATATATTTCGTGAAATACATACAGAAGATTTTTTTCTAGCATGCGGCAAGACAGGAAGACATACCGAGGATTGTTTTTCACTCTGATGCACATCCACTAACCTTTTCAAGGATAGTTCATCTCCTGCACTCATCTCCACTACACTCTCTTCCGTTTTCCATTGAGAAGCCTCCTGCAAAGGCAGACCAGAACCCTATGATAGGAAAACACACAGTATTGCTGTCACACTGAGGCTAGATATGTTAGTCTGCAGTCTACACATTTACAACAGCCTCAAAGCCTGCCGTTAAAAAAAACAGGAAGAGTTCAACTTGTGTCTCGTTCTGTTTTCATTATTGACATCTTTAAAATATTAGTTAAAATTGCTTTAATGTTTTGTCAGTGACACTTTTTATATTGCGCTCACTTCGGTTCATATTCAGGTGGAATATAAAACCTTTTGTGCTTGTTCATGCACAGGGCTGGACTAGTAATCTGGCATACCAGGCATTTTCCCAGTGGGCAGATGCACATTGGGGCCGATCAGGGGCGGACTGGCCATCGGGAGAACCGAGCGGGCAGGTGGGTCGGTGGCTAAAATGAGCCATCGGGTTATGCAAAACTGACCACAAAACGGCGCCGCGATATGCAGAAAAGGACAGTGAACCCTCCCCCTCACCACTCAACTTTTGGGCCAGTTGCTATGTAAAATCCAGGGCCGATTTCTCTTCCCAGACTTACATTGATGGATGTGGCACGTTGGAGGGCAGGGCCGGTTCGTGACTCAACACGCCCGGTCCCATATTAGGCTAATCAAGCCTCCGAGAGGGTTAAAGGCCGACTGCGGAGGACGTACGTGAGAGAGAGAGATCGTTCACGGACATGTCCGTTGTCCTATGTGTTTGTATTTTGAGTTCTCCATTAAAACTATCATTTATACGTTAAGCCGGTTTCTCGCCTCTTCCTTGCCCGTGAACATGAACGATCTCTCTCTCTCACGTACGTCCTCCGCAGTTGGCCTTTAACCCTCTCGGAGGCTTGATTAGCCTAATATGGGACCGGCCGTGTAATGAGTCACGAACTGGCCCCGCCCTCCACCGTGCCACAATGGAATGTTCAAAGGCCAAGACTTTTTAAACTCCAACAGTCAAAAATTAGTATTTATAAAACGAATAGATCCAGTCCTTGATTCTGATTGGTTGAGCTGCGTTCAAAGCATTACTCAACAAACATACACCTGTGACCACATTACATCAGTATTAATGCGCAACTGCCCTTTGTGATTCTGTAAAAATGTATTGCACCAAAGAAATTATGTCAAAATTACTAAATTTCGACTTAATGGGTGGTGTAAGCATGCATGAGTGGTGGAAAGAGATGGACAGGACATAGAAAGAAGATAAAAAACAAAGCAGACACTCAAGAAAAGACAAGAAATTAAGCTGGGACCGTTAACGGGAACGGTGAACCCTACGGTTTCAGCAGTTATGTCGGCCTAGGTGCAGGGCTTAATCGGTACGTAAATGATCAACCGGTCAGCTGATCCTGGTGTCTGTTGAAAGATTCTGAGATTATCACTAGCAACAACGTTTTCGTTAGAGTAGTGAAAATTATTCACCGAGAAGGACGTGACAAAACATCCCACCATCCTGCGTTAACGGAGGCAGACTTTCAGAAAATCAAGCCGTCTGCAGCACTGAATCAAAATACACCTGAGGGTCTTGTCAACAAAGTCTGGTTTGATGTACAACTGCAAATGGGTTGCAGAGCTAAAGAGGGCAACCGCCAGCTGAAGCCCGAATCATTTATCATCTGCCAGGACGAGAACGGTCAGAAGTATGTAATACTGTCATTCAACGAATGCACAAAAAAACACAAAGATGCCGGCAAAGAAACAAAGAAAGCCTACGGGAATTTATGTTTGAGCAGTAAGGGAATCCTCTGTGTCCTGTCGCCTCAATGGAGAAATACCTCTCGTTGCTGCTGGCCAATCCACCTGCTGTTTATCTCTACCCAAATTGGACAAACTACATCTAAGATTAAACTTTTTTATTTGGACCATATTGTGCACACCTTTCTGAAGTCATGCTGTCATTTGCCAACAATATATTTTTTGTTACAGTGTAGCTTGGTTACTCTACACTTAAACAAGAAAAAAAGAAATTGCTGGTAAGTGACAGCAGCAACAATGCAACAGGTTACAAGGCAACACTTTTTCTCTTCTAATGTCATTGGTTCTATGTTGCCACGGATTTGTAAAGCAGCTGGCACTGAGACAATCTACACCAACCACTGCTTGTGAAGCACAACTGTACAAAAACGTTCTGATGCTGGCCTAGAGGCGAAAGAAATAATGTCAGTGACGGGGCATAAATATGAATCGTCCCTGCAATCTTACTGGCGCCCAAACTACGAGGACAGACGATGCTGGAGCAATATCCTTGCCTCTGGCACTGCACAATTAAAGTGCACCTGTACAGCGTTAAAAACTCCTCCTCAACCAGCAAAGAGGAGTTCTAACATCTTAAATCAATGCTTCAGCACCTGTACAATTAATGGTGATATCCAGATAAATGTTAATTATTAAACAGATAGTTCCGGTCCTTGATTCTGATTGGTTGAGCCGCGTTCTTCTATGTCTTTGTTGCTGCATGTGTTTCTTGGCAACCTCTTTGGAACTACAATGCTTGGCGGAGGAATAAATGTGTTATATAATTATATTTTTTTGTTGCTGGTGTTACTCCGGTCTGCATAGTGCCTAACAACGCCCCTTAGCTGTTCTAAATTCACTGTAAAACACAGCTTCATGGTGCTTATTGCTTTAGTAAACAAACCCACAGAAGAGGTATGTTCCAATCCGCAGGGTCCCTATGCAGTGTTCACTGCTCCCTACACACTGAGCATGGATTATCTGTTGATGTCCACTTCACTTGACACAATTCTCTCATTTGGAATACCCTGCAACGCTTGGTTCCTACTGATCACAAGGTTCAAGTAAGATGACACAATATACTTGTGTAAAAACAATAAATAACCTTAAATACATGTACTGTATATAAATGTATATAATACATCCACATGGATACTTGTGTATGGTTATATGCACTAATACGCTGTTGTCAGCACTCTCAGAGTTTCATATTAGAGGTCCGTGGGGCTCGGGTCAGTTTGTCAAGTAGGACCTTGGCTTCGGGTTTGGAATTTATGAAAAAATATGCCCACGCGCTCTCACTCACAGATACGTGCAAACGGATGAGGGGTTGTTCACACCGAACATGTTATTGCATGCTTCTACTCTGTTTTTCCATTGTTTTCCTATGTAAATGTGCTAGATGAACGTCCTTGACTCCTGCAATGTCCTTGACTCCTGCATCTCACTGTTTCTTCAGTGTCTCATGTAGGACCGGCACATTTTTAGACACTTTGTCTAGTTAAAAAATACTTCAGGTCTCAAAAACGCATGTCAAGACACCTGCGTTCTGTTTCTTTCCTTCTGCTGCGTCTAGGTTGTTTTTAGCACAGGTGTCACAAAGATTTAATATTCTGAACAACTTCAGGTTGCAAAGAGGTGACTGTCATTGTTTAACACAATTCCAGATTGTTCTGCACCAAGCAAAGTGCTTGATACACTTTTTCATAAAAGTTTTGTAAAATAAATGTGGGTAAATATTGCTTTTTTATCACTGTATTGTGGAAAAACTGGAAAACATGCATTCATTATCTTTAACTAGATTTCTATGTCATTAAACATTTTTAATGTACTTTGCAATGATGGCTGATAGGATGAATTTCAAATTATGATTTAAAATAAATTTTATGCAATTGTTTAAGCAAAACTTTTCTAAATGGGGCCACTGGTTGGTCGGTTGCTTGGGGCCTCAGAAATCGTAAACCCGCCCCTGTCCGCAGGGTAAAAAGCTCCACTGATTTTATTTTCTCCCAAAACACTAAAGAGCAACAGAAACTACCACAGCACTTTTCTAAACACCTATATATCACAATAAACTGCTATTATATATACAAAAAGCCCCCCTGTTGTAGGAGCTTAAGGCCCCTATAAAACAAGTAAGGTGAATAGATTTGTTCTGAAAAATGTTTAAACTTGGCTCACATTGACTCATCCAATCATAATAGAGATTTGTATTTTATAGAACACTTGATGTAATAAAATACCAAATGTGTTTGAAATTAACAGGAAATGGATGACTTCTTCTGAAGTAGTTATTTTGAGTAAGCATCATCTTAATTTGACACTCAAAAAAAGTGTTGGTATCTCAAAATTATTTGCATTAGTTGACAAATTTTGCACTATGACTATTCCCCCTATATCTACACGATATCACATTAAACCCAATAGGGGCCTTTTACCCCAAGTGTGGGCTCCCTCTCCACCTTTTTTTAAAAACTGAATTTTAATCTAAACAACTTTGTTATTTTTTTCTTTTCACACAAATGATGTTGCGCCATCAATGTTCAGTAAAAATGTAAAAATTATTTATCGATGTACATGTATTCCCTGTGCCATTTGGAGTGCCCTTCCAACTTGAATTAAACACTCCTTTCTGATTAGAATCTTCCTTAAAGTTGCTCAAGGTGATTTTTTTTCATGCAAAGGTATGCAAAAAATGTATCTACTCATTGAAAGATATTAATGAAATAAGTGTCCTGAGATATCTCACCAGTCTTATTGACTGATGTAGACTTACAAAGACGTAAAGTCCGTATAGACGTAAAAAGCAAACAAAATGTGTCCATGGGCCACAGTCTCTGGCGCTTTCTTCCTGTCAGTCATTTTGCATATTCTCATAGTGATGTATATTGAAGCAGTGATTGAGGCTTAATACCATTTTTATGCCACATTTTTCATAACAGTTGTCAGTGGAGGGCACTATTTCGCAACTGTTGCATTTGACAACCATAGGATTGTGGTATTTTATTGGTACCGGGTTCAACTGTGTGTTTGATGTGTGGAGTTTTGGAAAGAAGGGGCGTGGCTAATTCAACTGCTCAGCTTGGAAATTCCAGAATGTCAAAAATAGCTTACAGCACCTTTATGATGGTGGAATACCTAATGGTTGATTGGAACACAATTAAAGGCTTTATTATATTTAAAGTTGCTTTCTCGTTCTCTGTTATTTCTTTTTTCTACTTTCTATCTATTGATCTGTCTGTTGGTCGGTCGGTCATTCTATCTATAGTTCTTTCTATCTTTCAGTGTAACTAACATTCTTTCTGTCGTCGTATCTATTCATCTATCCATTCATCCATTCATGCACAGTTTTCCTGATCAACCACTGTGCGGTGCCATGTTGATTTTAATTGCTGCTGGACTCCAAAACGATCGAGCCTAACAGATTACAAGAGACATTTTAAGTGTTAGTTGGAGTAAAAATGAGTTCATGCTCAACTTTTGCAGTGATTGCTTTCATAACAACTCAAAATTGTTACTTCATGTTTCTACCCACTCCTTAATCTTTGACAGGTGAGGCATTGTCAAATTATGGTCATCATGACTCCGTAAAGAATCACTATGGAGCCAAATGTTTTTATATATTTATTTGGTCATTTGTACAAATTGAATACGTTAAACATCACATTATCCCCCAAAAACATACGCAGATGCGAGATTCTGTGGTCAAATATTTTTGTATTATGACCACACAATGTTTAATGGCACCATTGCAGGGTTGGGAGGGTTACTTTTGAAATGTATTCCACTACAGATTAAAGAATACATGCTGTAAAATGTAATTTGTAACGTATTAGATTACTCAAGGTCAGTAACATATTCTAAATTCATTGGATTACTTCTTCAGCACTTCTTTTTTTCACTTGTTTTGACTATAAATGTAAGCGCAGCATAGTTCTAGCGGGAAGACTAGCAGCTGTACATCATCGCACCGTTAGCTGGGTAATTCCCAACCAATCACATGTAAGCTGTTGCTTTATATGTCTGCTCACAATCTATCACATTGCTGTTTCAGTGTGCTAACACAGCATACCTGGCATACGTCCCTGGCAAACTCTCACCTAAACTGCTAGTTTCATGTCTCTGGTAGCACTCTGCTCCACATTTTTCTTCACACGTAATAAAATAATTTCAACTCAAATCAATATTTCATGTCTATTTATTTATTTATGTGGCAAGCAGCGATGTAATAAGCAGGATAATGTCAGTCAGTCATTATCACAAAATAGTCACTGAAAGGGTGATCAGGACCCCAGAACAAAGCACGTTTTGCTTACATACAGTATTTGACCGCAATCAGAACAAAATCAGATTTTCCAAAGAGTTATAATAAAGAGTAATAATCTATGTGTTGAAGAATTTGGGGGGATAAAAAGCCTCATGACAAGGCAGACTGTTGGTATGTGCATGTGTGTATGTCCCATCTGTAGGTCTACCGCCCCACCTGCCCTGTCCTTCTGTCCATCTGTGCAAATGTTCACACACTATCCTCTGCTGCCAGAGACAATATAAAATCCGTAATAAACACAAACACATCCTAGTCACACCTTCATGTTAACAATGACATTTGAACCACTGAAATGTTGAAACTTAATGTTGTCAAGAATAAAAAGTGCCCTTAATGTTGATCAACCATGGGCAAAGCAGATTCGAGTACATACGCTTGTGGTTTTTCCTCTCTGCCCATATTTTTTAGATCAGATGTAATGAAAAAGGCAAGTATTCTTCTTTATGAATAAACCACAGACTGTTGCACTTTGGTGCTGCCTCCTGTTGCCATGACTGCTCAGTGAGATCTACCAATTTATAAGGCTTTTTGCCCCCCCCCGATTTGCCGTTTGAAAAACCAGAAGAAGCTTATTTATTGAGAAATCATTAATCCAACTGCAAATGGCAATTTTACACTTTCATGCAATGCCAGGTGTCACAGAATAAATACAGTCTGTCATTTTATGGTTTATTTTTTTTAAATGGTTGGCGAATTTTGTGATTTAGCGGTGAATGTAATATTTCATAATTGCATGGTTTCTTTTCAGAAGCCACAGGTGGGAGTAAATGAGGATTTAGAGAGATGCATTTGAAACGAGAGGGAAAAAAAGTACAAATTTATAAAAATGAGCAAAAAAACATGTCCCCAAAATATAAAAGGAGGTTGCAGGTACACACACATATGGGAAAAGTTTAAATTGGCAATGTTGTACAAGGAAGAGTTCACTGAAAAATGAAGATTCGGTCATCATTTACTCACCCTCATTTTGTATCAAACTTGTATGACTTTCTAACTTCCATGGAATTGTTTTGGATGAACAACCACTAAAAGTCAAAAACCAAATCGTATTAGTGTCTGTCATTACTGCTGGAAACTTCTGTACTGTGCATGTTGAATTTATTCTTGCTTTTTTATGACACATATAATAGGAAAGGTTGCAAAAATACAAGACAACAATGATCTCATCCATATTACTTCCAAGTGCAACAAAAAGCACCTTTCCAACATTTTGAGCATAATGAACAAAGATGCCAGTGTTCATTTCAGTCCGACTTTCGCCAAGAAAACTGCACTTCGCTTCAAATGACACACTTAATAAAAAAATTATCCGTTTTTATTTTAAAGAAATGTCACTTTCCCCATATCCTTTCCTTATAGTGGAGTAATTTCTATCACCAACAAGTTCTCTTTGTTCATCTACAGAACAGAGGTGAAAGACTCTCTCTCTGTAGGGCGGCAAAGGTACATACATTTATCATGAGCGCTCTGTGTATCTATCTCTGCAGTATTCTCACAATGCTAAGGCAGCAACAAGGTCTCTGCAGATTCATAAGCGTGAAAAATGGATGAATAAATGCATGAATAAACAGTATGGAGAGGAAACATATTCATGAGATAAAACATTTATATTTGCATTCACAACAAAGTGGGTATTGCAGCTTTCCTTCCTGTAAATATTAAATAAAGGACATACTGATAGAGATGAATTAAACACATTTCCACAGGCGCAGAGCCTTGGGTTCAAATCGCAGTCTACCTCACTTGAGTTCAATTTGAATCAATATCCTCTTTATGCAAATTGTGAAGTGTGTCATATTTGAAATAACCAACATGTTATCATCAGCAAGCACAACCTCAACTAAAAATATAACAAATATATATATATATATATATATATATATATATATATATATATATATATATATATATATATATATATATATATATATTTAAAACATGTAACTTTTTAATGATTAAATATAAGTGTTTAAAATTTTCTTTTCTTTTTAAACATAATCAGTACTCTTCAGTTAAACACATTTTAATGATGTAATATACTGTACCTCTGCGGGAGATGATTTCACTTCTATATTTAGTAGCGAAAAAACAACAACTCATAACCTAACTGAAAACATAACTCGCACAGTTAAGTAATTATAAAGTAAGATGTACTCCAAATGTGCTTTAATTAACCTTTTTAGTAGTACGTGCTAAGCATCACCATAACTATTTCACATACTTGTGTTTAGGGATGTATCTCATCCTGCTCATCCTGTTTGTGCTACGGACATGACTGAAACCTCAAATCATGCAGTTTGTTGAGGAGAGTGTGATATTACGTTTCTAAGTGATCTGACTTAAGAATTTCACCAAGCGGACAACAAAAGAGAAAAAAATCCAATATACACACACTGAAGGAGCACAGGCCAAAAATATTGACCACAATATTATTGACTTGGTGGTGGGCTCTTTTGACTTGTGCCAGTAACCACATAGCAACCACTCAGAATACCCTAGTAACCATTTATCAATTCCATAGCAGCCACCCAGGATACCCTAGCTACAACTGCTTATCAACACCCTGGCAACCATTCACAACACTACAGCACAGTAGTGGCATAGTTTTGCACAGGAAAAATACATTTACAAAAAAGGAAAAAAGTAATTAATTTGATCGTAAAATATTGAAGGCTGAATTCAAACTTGTATCTCCCACATGCACACCAAAGCTCATTGTGTTGGAGTACACAGACAAACTGCAACTCACTTCCATTTTTAATATGTAATCATTAAAATAAACATTTTAATATTTTAATATATATTACTGACATTGGTGATTTATTACTTTGATGACAGATTATATTTATACAAGCCATATTTTCTATGTAAATTAATCATATTTTATTTGAGGTATTTGTTTTATATATCTTGTGCCTTTTTCTTTATTTCCTTCACCTTATACATTTTCTGTATTGTCTATTTTTGTGCTATAAGCACTTTATAAACTTAGATCACAATGAATTTACTTACAATATTGTAAGTGTTAAGGGTTACACCTCTTCAAGCTTCAAAAGCACACAAAAGTATAATTCAGATGTCAAATAAATTATTGCATGAGGCCCACGATTGTTATGAAAGAATACGATAAGGTTTGGTGAGAATCAAACCGAAATCTAATGTATTATTTAGTGAAACTTGACCATCCGTTGTTCTCCTCTGCACGTTCATGAGACTGCATGAGAACAAGTTCACGCAGCCCCTGCTCGCAAAATGGGGCACTCAAGCAAAAACCCATTTAGTTTATCTAAAAACAGGTCCACCACCACGATAGAAACAACAGAACACAACAGCTGCACACAAACCAGAGAACTTACCAAATATCTCTGATGAGCTTGTAGTCTGAGAATAGATGCATTTCTATGCTCAGCCCAATTTGTTTGAAACAGAGTACTCAATCAATAGAGGAGGCAAGAAAGTCAGTCAACTCTCCTCCATTCTGAACCGGTGAGCATTTGTGACAGACCTCTGACTGAAGAAAGCAATACTTCAGCGAAAACATTCTTGGCCAAAATCAAGTCGTTTTTAACGTGTAGAGAGATGCTGGCTTCAATATATTGTTTTAATTACGTTTTTGAACCATTGGCAGTTCATACTGGGGTGCAATGCTGAAAATAGAAACCAAGCGATCAACAGAATGTACTGTCGCTCGTCACGGTCGGTTAGGACAAAAACTCTGATTAACATATATATAAAATATACCTGTCGCTTGCCATCAGGTTAGGACATGGTGTGACTGTGGCTGCCTTCAGCCTCCTCTGTCTATCCCTCTCAGTTTGATTGAGGACCCTGTTTCAAGTAAAGGATGGGCATAGAAATGCATTTATTCTTCGACTACAAATTAATATTTAGTAAGTTCTGTTCTCTGGTTTGTGTGCAGCTAGGGGTTGATATGAGTTGCGAGGCGTGGTGCTACCGGGACCTTGAATAACGTATAATGTGCGAATAAGTGCAGCGAGTGGAGTTTCTGGTGCCCCCCTAGGGAGCTGGTGCCCCACGCAGACTGTATAATGTGCAAATAGGCAGTGGCGGTTCTGCTAATAAAGCATTGTTAGCACTGACTCTAAATATTTCTCAAGTCAAAATGGATAATATGAGGTCATTGGTCTCTCACTGCGACTGTATAATTAGCATCTTTTCTTCTTAAAACATGTGTCCATCAGCTGACAACCCCTAAATACCACCTGTGTTGTTACACAGCTCTGGGAAACTCAGACGGGAGCCACGCAATCATGTTTACTCAAAGTGGGAGCCCCTGCTCTCAGATTCTCACTCAAGCAGATGTTCGTACAGGCTTCTGGCACATTCAGCTGTGTAAAAAGTCACTTTCTTCCTCTCTTTGATCATTGCATATAGCAGGCAGAAGAAAAAAAAACAACCCCTCAAGTTCATGACACTGCAAATAATTACCACAGAAAGGTGGATCGCTCTAAGGAGCTCAGAGTAAAGGGGAAATTTAACGGTTGATTTTCACAGCTCCGAGCTGCTTTGAAGTTCCTTAACTACAACAAAAGGTAAATGTTAAGAGAGAGTTTGAACTTTTTTACACCATTTGCAAAGTATTTGCTCTTATTTATCTGTCATAGCTCCCTTTATTCAGTTTAAAGGAACAGTTCACCCCAAAAAAAAAAACTATCAGTATTTAATTTACACAGCTCTTTTACGACAACAACAGTTCATTGTGACTACTGTCTAGCTTCAAAATGGACAACAACACTATAAAAGCCAGCCTACTCTCATGGGAAACTTACTATGGCAATCTCCTTAAATATATTGCAGCAGTTCTGAGATTAAATGTCCACTAAGTGGCACTAAAAAGTAGTTAAATTGTTCCCAAAATGATAACCCTAAACCTGAAACCTAAACCAAGCAAACAGCATCATTACTGCACTCTGACCCCAGCTTAGCTGGGATATGTGAAAAATAAATAATTTCACTGTATATATGCAGAAATGTATGTATAATGTGTGACAATTGGGCAATTAAATTAAATTAAAAATTAAAATTAAATTAAATTAAAAATTAAAATTAAAATTAAAATTAAATTAAATTAAATTAAATTAAATTAAATACAAATGTGAGATGACAAGCTCAATTACTGAAGCAACCACATCAATTTGTGGAGATTCTATGATTCTTTTGGTTTAGCCATTAACTCGCGTGCTGTTAAAGACTCCTGCACCGGTCCTTTGTATCACAAGTGCAATGCTCTTGTTGAGCTACAACGCAAATTGGTAGTGACAGAACATGCTTAGAAATCTTGTTGATTGTGTAATGCAATGAGTAAAATGTAAGTAAGTTCATAAAAGTAATTGTTGTTTTAAGGCCTCTAGTGTTAATTTCACCTGAAAACTACCGTGATATGTACAACAAGCTATGTAAAGATTGACTCGCAAAAATTGTGGTAAAATAATGTGGTTCTCAATAAGTCCATATTGATAAAACCACTATAAAAGTTGTCCATAATACTGGTACATGCATTGCATTCTACTAATAATCTGAACAAAAAACTTTTCCTTCGCTGTAACTCTGAAGTCAAACATGACACCTTTGTTGCAGATTGGACAGCAATGACATCAAACGTCTTGGTTCTCGAGTGTCTCATCATCCAAACACCAGTAACATCTACCCTAAAGTAACGCAACATGCAAAATTGGGCCATATTTGATTTGAAAGCAGAAGGGAAGATTTTCTATGAAGAATGACTTAGTTAATTTTTTTACATCAATTTACTGGAGGTTGACAGATGTGGTCATCATGAACCTTTTGTGTTTTTCAGAAAAAAACATACTGAATACAGGTTTGGAATGACGTGGGTGAGAAAATAATGATAGAAATTTCATTATTTACTGAAATATTCAGTCCATATAACAGGTGATTTTCAACAAGCAACCCTACATTACATTTGTGTAGTCAGCACCTTGTAGGAAACATGTTTAACAACCTTTGTATGGCTCCCTGAATCATTTTCCAACTCTTAAAATGCCAAACCACTCCTGTCTCCTCAGTGCCTGACAGTCTTTAGGTCCCTTATGACCCTGCCTGACTGGATTCATTAATGCAGAAGGAAGTCTCTCTCCAACATCTCCCTATGCACAATGCTCTGCAAGCGGGCTGATAAGTCCAGCACAGCCAGCCCTGTTCATCTCCAGAGCTCTTCTGGCACCAACAATCATGCAACGGTCGAAATCACTGAGATCACATTTTTTTCCCCATTCTGATGGTTGATGTGAACATTAACTAAAGCTCCTGATCCATATCTGCATGATTTTATACATTACACTGCTGCCACACGATTGGCTTATTAGATATATATTAGAAGTAGATGTACCGGTATAAATAAAGCTAATAAAGTGGCCAATAGGCCTATATACATATATACACACACTGGTGGCCAAAAGTTTTGAATAATGTACAGATTTTGCTGTTTCGGAAGGAAATTGGTACTTTAACTTACCAAAGTGGCATTCAACTGATCACAAAGTATAATCAGGACATTACTGATGTAAAACATCATTTTTTTATCAAATCTAGACAGACGCCATTTCCAGCAGCCATAACTCCAACACCTTTTCCTTGAGTAATCATGCTAAATTGCTAATTTGGTACTAGAAAATCAATTGCCATTATATCAAACACTGCTGGAAGCTATTTGGTTCATTAAATGTAGCTTAACATTGTCTTTGTGTTTGTTTTTGAGTTGCCACAGTATGCAACAGACTGGCATGACTTAAGGTCAATATTAGTGTCAAAAATTGCAAAAAATAAACAGCCTTTTCTTGAAACTTGTCAGTCAATCATTGTTTATATATATATATATATATATATATATATATTTAAAATCAAGTTTCAAGTTGAGCTTTTTGTCATTCTGCTTTATGTAGAGACATCTGGGTGTTAAGGGCAGCCTAAGGGAAGAAGATGTTGAGTAGTCTGGAAGAGCTGGCTTGAATAATCCAGTACCGTCGGTAGGAGCTGGGTGGGATGGGTGGGGTACTTCAGGATGCTAGTGGCTTTGCTGCAGCACCATGAAAGGAAAATATCCAGGATGGAGGGTAGAAGGACACAGATGATCTTTGCAGCTGTATTCACTGTCCGCTACAGGGTCTTGCATTCTGTGGCTCTGCATTTCCCATAGCAGGCAGTGATGCAGCTGGTCAGCAAACTCTCAATGGTGCCCCTGTAGAATGTGGTGAGGATGGGTGTAGGGAAACTTGCTTCCTTTGTCCTCTCTATGTTGAGGGACAGATTGCTAGCATTACACCATTCAGCCAGTTGTGTCACTTCCTCTTTGTAGAGTGTTTCATCGTTGTTACTGATTAGGCCAGGGGTCGGGAACCTATGGTTTGCAAGCCACAAGTGGCTCTTTGTTAAAAATCAAGTGGCTCACTGGGTCTCTCACCATTCACAAACACATGAACATTTAAAACTTTCTAGAGAACATTTTCCATCAGAAATCTTTACATTTATAATTGTTTTAAGTTCTTAAGTTGTATGCTAGTAATTTCCACCTGTTGCTGCATACTGATACTTGCGTGATGGCAAATGGAGCCCTTGGAGTTGGTAAATGTTTCGATTTGGGGAGGTGGTTATATATAAGATTTTTTGATCTCTTTGTTATTTGTATTGCTTTTTTCGTTTCATTTAAAGTCCAGTTTGAATTTAGAAATGTATTTTAAGTTTTTCATGTTTCAATAAATTTATTTAATTTTTAAAGCAAAATCAATAAAGCAAAAATATTCACCAACCTTGGCGATTGACCATAAGCTATAATCGGATATTGATATTTTAAATGCGATTATCATTAAAATGTTTTTTTATATATCGCCCAGCCCAAAAGGGAAGTTACATTTTTCATGAAGTAAAATGAAGTAATTTTATGGAAACCTGCACAAACAAGTGAACTCAATTCCATATTGCAACATATTACCCATTAATATTTGCATAATTGTTTGTTTTTGAGTGGTCTATAGGCAATATAAACATTTTATTTTATTGAAAACTTTGCTTTTGAAAATAGTAAATTATTTGTTTGTGTTGAAGGGCCTTGCCCCACTCAAAATGGCAGCGGAGACAGCATGGCCCTTTGTTCTATGATCAAAGGTGAGACATTGAACTCCGTTTCCCAGAATGCTTCACAGCCGGACGGGAAGTCCCGCCCATGGACCCAATCTCAAACGTCATTGGTTAAAAGGGGCCTATGACCGCATCCTCTTAACAAAACCAGTGGTCAGATTTGATTTCGCTCTCTCTGCATACAGCTGCACAAGCCTGCGGTTTAAAGAGACTGTATCTACACATATATCTTCTTGACAAAGAGAGACCATGTTTTCTTAACCTCACCATTTGGCCACAGTAGAGAAATATTAACTTTGTTCCAGTCGTGTAGTATACTTATTACAACCGATTCATTTCATTTTCACTGCGAGACAACAGTTAATTTATTTAGAAAACGGAAAAGGCTACCAGCTTCCCTTCTCAATCGTTTTCTATCAACGTTGACTACCTCCCTGCATTTCTCTCCATCACCGGACGCATCTTTTCGTTGATGAGCGTAAGACAAAGGACCGAATCCAGATCGTTTTCTCCTGACCACTCAACGCAACAGGAATTCAAACGGACGACCCTGCTGAAATCACACAGGATTTCCCAAGTAAGGCAAGATATCTGGGCAGATTTAGCTTTAGAAACTTTGACTTTTCTTATAAAACTAAATTATATATATTTGATTGATGAATGTTTGATGTGTTGTTTACATTTGTATGTTTAACTACGATCGCTGATTGCTGTTTTGATGTGTGAGATCGTCATTTTTGGGTGAAATGCTATTTTGAGAGATCTGAACTAATGAATCTATCACGCTGCTACCAGCGTGTATCCTCTGTTAAATAATCTCCACCCCTGTTTGTTCGCTCTCTCTCTCACACACACACGAGCAGCACTGAGCTTTATGTCCGAATCGGGCTGGTGTTTTCAAATTCTCCCGCCTGTTTTGTTCAGTTCCTTTGTGTGTCTTCTCATTACCACCCAAACGTGGTATAAGCTCTGTTGTTCTGGATCTGATCTAGCCATCTTTCTTTCCCTACAAATTCAAATAATCGTTGGCTCTGCCCTTTACGATCTAATCCTCCATTTTGAAACTAGTTTCCATTTTTAATTCAGTTCACCGTTTTTAACCTAGTTCTCAATGTTGAAACTAATCCTCCATTTTGAAAAAGTTCCACACGTGGAGTTTAGTCCGCCTTTTTGTGTCTTTGTTTCCGAATCTAGACACACACCCACCCACACACACACACACACATACATACACTAGCATATAGCTCCACAATTTAGTTAGGATTTCCATCTTTTTTGTTTCTGTGTTATATTCATCTAGTATTGGCAGTGTTCATTGCTGTTTGATTATAATAAATCTTGTTATTTTATAATAAGTACTCCTAGTTGTTTGTTTGACTATTGTGTTGAAGCCAGCCTCTGCCACGTCAAGACCTCCTGTATTACTTCAGTATTGTTAAATTGTTGTTGTTAGAAGCCAACTGTAATCAGATTACTGTTGGATTCGTATGGCAATAATTTGACTAGCTTCTTCCCTTTTTAATTATTTTGATTATTAATCAAAATACTCAATCTTCAGGGTAGAATTTTACGAGTTAAATTATATTATTTAATTTAATTATTAATTAATATTTAATTAACATGAATTATTAGTAATATCTGATAGTAAAACTAATCTAAACAACCAGTGCATCCTACAGTGTTATGGCTCTTTCGAAAAAATGCATCAACCAAAAATTAAAAAGTTGTCTCCTTAGTGAAAAAAGGTTCCCAACCCCTGGATTAGGCCTAAGTATCATCTTGTTTAAAAAATCCAACAATGCAAGAAATCAGCATTTACATGAGATTTAAAAATCATTGGATTATTCTCTGCTTTTGAAGTAAAAACATAAACAGGCATGCTCACAGCCTTCTCTACCAGTGGGGAAACACCCTTTGTGTGCCAAAATCAATCAATGGATGTGTTCTCACACTCACATAAGCACACACATAGAGTGGTTTTCTCAGCAAGGGAACCTCTTGCTGTGTGCTGAGGGACACGGGTGTTGCATTATACCAGATGTGACAAATGAAAGCTGGCGTACTAAGAGAAACGGCGGCTTATTTGGTATTCTAATGTGAGAGAAAGGAAACACAGGAGGTTGGCATGGAGCCCACGCAAGATCAATTCACTCCAATTGGCTCCAGCCATCTTTGATTTTCTCCAGACTCTCCCACTGGGAGAACTGTGGCATCAATCTGGGAATCTATCTCTCTTCACGGCACCTATACTTCAAGTCTGCACTAATTCCCAGACGGCAGCCCCTTTCTTTGTGAGCAACACACCAACCTGCCCAGCTGAAAAGATCAGCATTGCTTCTCACCAGCAGATGTTGTGGATGATCACCAGCATCAGGGTTCTTAAGTAGATCATGCTGGTCAAGTCGACAAGCCCAAGATTTGGTGGTGGTGGCAGGATAATTCTTGTCCACCAACTAGACCAATAAAAAAAAAAGGTCTAACCTTCTTGGTCCAGCCTATAAATTTGTGCTGGTCTGAGTAGTGTTTTTTATTTTTTTGCAAAGGCCAAATCATCCTTTGCACAGTTAGCTGCCATTGACAGCCTGATCTCATGAACATTGTGACTGGTGATACTTTTGCAAACAATATTTTGTGGTCTCATCTCACAGCAGTTCTGAGGTGAAATGTCCACTGTTCAACGATACAAGTGAGTTAACTGTTCTCCCAAACCAATGATGATGTTTTTATGGAAACTGCTCTATTGTGTTTTAAATCAACAAGATCAACAAATGTGAGATGAAAAATGCAATTGCTGAAGCAACCACATGATTTTGAGTTTCGCAACTAGCAACTTGTGAGCTAACATGCAATTGGTTAGCATTCGACCAAGCTTCTAAATGTGTGTGGTTATATAATGAAAATGATAAAATTCATGACCTTCAAGTCATGCATAATAGTGAAAGCGTGTTGATGTCCTAAGATAGCACTGTGTGAGGAACAAAGCAAAAAGTGTTTATGAACTCATAATGTGCTGTTTTACTCGTGATTTGTGTAAAAATGAATATAATTTATTGCAAAAGTGAAAAAAGTCAGTCACACTATCTTGAGTTTGGATGGCGATATGTATATGGTTATTACATGCAAATGAGGTAATGCATAGTTAAAACAGGTATTATAAGCTCCCTATAAGGTTATTTCGGGAAGGAGACACGGTGCATGTGTGCACAATCTTCTGATAACCGAGATTTATAAAGGGAACTTTGAACAGGTTCTGGTGTACGTACATCTTTATAAATCTGATCTATGGCAAGGTTTATACTACAACAAATATTTGCTAGCTTTTTACTAATTTTGCTAGATTTAATTATCAGAAGTTCTGTTGGCCTCAGAATGCAGGGCAGACTTGTCCCAAACCAAAAACACATTGAGTTACATGGAGAGGATCTGAAAGTGAATAAACTGGTGTGTGGAGTTCGGGTGGAATGCACTAGAAAATGAGATACAGTTGTGTAGACCCCATAAAAATATAAAGAGAGTTTTAGTCTTAGATAATCCCTAGATTCTCAACCAATCAACTGCAACAATAAAACAATTTTATTTTAATTATGCCTCCGCAAGCACAACAATTAGGGTGACATCAGCTAAAATGGGGCCAACATGTGAAATGGACCAGACAATTTTGGAGTGTAGTTCTTTAACATTCAATATCCAATCACTTGCGAACTGTAGTACTTAACATGTTTTAACTGATTTCATTTGTCTCAGTTCGGTAAGGTAGAAAGTGGGGAAACATTTCACAGAGACTGGATAGGAAAAACTTAAGATTGCTGCACTGGCATGCTAACTGCAGCTGTAAACTTATAAGTAGGGCTGGGTATTGATGATTTCCCTGTTCAATTTGATTCCAGTTCACAAGCAATGGATTTAATTCATTTTGATATTGATTCATATGGGTGTCTTTCAGTTTTAAATTCCATTTTACTTACACTCTCTGAGCTAATGCTGTTAATTATACAGGGGGGCTTTTAAATATGTATGTTTTACGAAAATATTAATTATACTAATAATATTTTATTAGATTTACATCATTTTGGTCACATTTTATCTTTTTGAAAATGAACAAATCCATGTATCCCACCCATAAATATGATATTATATTGCATATATTATGTTACATGTTTAATGTTTGCATGCATAATTTGTAAAATTTTCAAGTGTTTATTTTTTAATACATTGATTTTTTTTTAATGTGCTAAAAACCACTGCTGTCTCTTTAAGAAAACCGCCATTTCTGTAAATAGCATCCGTAAATGAGCACATATTAACGAGAGAGGACTCAAATTGCTTTATCTCATCCATGCTATGTGTGACTATAATTAAATGTTTATTTTTTTGTTTGTTTCTGAATAACAACTGACTGTAAATCACAGAAAGGGTATAAAAAGTGATATTATTACTATATGATATTATTTTACTCTCAACACACAGCGAAAACAGATTCGTTATGGATATAAATCTGATCACTCAAACCACTTCCGCTGTTCAAGCCACATATGTAAGTGTTAACTTCGCCCAAACAGCGCTAATATGAAACATAACAGCTGTTGCAGAGTATTTTCAGAGGGCTTGCGTTGCACAATAAATAATGCCAAATTAAGAAATGGATGCACATTGTAGGAGTGACAGAACTTGTTGCAGATTGCTGAAAAAACTGAAACTAAACACTGACAATGAGCACAGCTGTCATATGCACTTTGACATATCTTATCTACAAAAGCCCTGAGGGGAAAAAATACAGTGTGCACACACGGTGCAGTTATTTGGAACTCTTCAGTAAAAACGCACGAAGTGACCAAGTGTAAATAACCAACTTAGTCAGTTTTCGTCACATAGTTGCAAATGCGAGTGATTTCCTCTCATTGTAATAGAGACTGTTTATTGTTGGAGAGTGCTTTCATCACAGAGAGAAATTACATTTATATTAAGGACGGTTTCAGTCCATAGAGTGTCTACCAAGAAAAGCAACAAATTAAAGAGATTTATCTGTGAACTATTTTGTTGTCTCCTGACTCCTCCATTGCCATGAACTCAACATCACAAATAGTCAATGCTTGAAATTGCCAAAAAAAGATTTTATACAAAGGTGAGGACTACAGTCTTCAAAGACAAAGGACAACTGGCTCTAACAAGGACAGAAAGAGATGTGGAAGGCCAGATGTACAACTAAACAAGAGGAGAAGTACATCAGAGTCTCTAGTTTGAGAAATGAATGCCTCACATGTCCTCCGCTGACAGCTTCATTGAATTCTACCCGCTCAACACCAGTTTCATGTACAACAGTAAAGAGAAGACTCAGGGGTGCTGGTCTAATGGCAAAAACTGCAAAGAAAAAAACAGAAAAAACTGTTAGAAAAGGTTAGAGTGGGCAAAGAAACACAGACATTAGACAACAGATCATTGGAAAAGAGTGTTATGGATCTTAACCGCATTGAGCTTTTGTGGGTCCACAAAATGCCCAACAAGACTATGGCAAGTGCTACATGAAACGTGGGGTGAAATGTCACCTGAGTATCTGGACAAACTGACTGCTTGAATGCTAAGGATCTGCAAAGCTGTTATTGCTGCACACAGAGGATTTTTTTAATAAGAATTCTGAAGTAGTTTAAGAAGTTTTTCAAATTGTAATAGTAATTTGTAACGTTATTAATGCCTGACTATACATTGTAATCAGTTGAATGCCACTATGCTGAATAAAAGTGCCAATTTCTTTCCATAAGAGTAAAATCTGTACATTATTCCAAACTTTTGTCCATTCGTGTATATGAGCGAAGTATCTCTACTGCTAACTGAGACTTTCATTGAGCAGCAGGACTAGCTAATGAGAGCCATTCAATGTAAACACCTGCAACCTGCAAGCCTACAGAGCCCCCCCTGATGACAGAACTGGAACATGTGATATTATTTTACAACCTTATACAAACTGACAGAAATAAAGTGCAGGCCATAGTGGAATATGACACCACTAAATTCACCAGCCAAATAGAAAATGTACCTGCATTTGGTGATTGGTGTAGCATCTGGACCAATCAGACACACAATTATTCATTATTTAATTATACAAACTGTCTATAATTTCACATGCATATCCCCAGGACATTGTGTCTAGGATCATTACTGTCTTGTAAAGTGTTTTTGTACTGTATACTGTTTTATATATGACTTATGACAGGACTACAAGCTATTGTAAAATGATTTAGTATCATGTTTCCTACCAAATAAATCTGTTCTTTGACATCCTGCACAATGGTATATATATATATATATATATATATATATATATATATATATATATACACTCACCTAAAGGATTATTAGGAACACCTGTTCAATTTCTCATTAATGAAATTATCTAATCAACCAATCACATGGCAGTTGCTTCAATGCATTTAGGGGTGTGGTCCTGGTCAAGACAATCTCCTGAACTCCAAACTGAATGTCAGAATGGGAAAGAAAGGTGATTTAAGCAATTTTGAGCGTGGCATGGTTGTTGGTGCCAGACGGGCCGGTCTGAGTATTTCACAATCTGCTCAGTTACTGGGATTTTCACGCACAACCATTTCTAGGGTTTACAAAGAATGGTGTGAAAAGGGAAAAACATCCAGTATGCGGCAGTCCTGTGGGCGAAAATGCCTTGTTGATGCTAGAGGTCAGAGGAGAATGGGCCGACTGATTCAAGCTGATAGAAGAGCAACTTTGACTGAAATAACCACTCGTTACAACCGAGGTATGCAGCAAAGCATTTGTGAAGCCACAACACGCACAACCTTGAGGCGGATGGGCTACAACAGCAGAAGACCCCACCGGGTACCACTCATCTCCACTACAAATAGGAAAAAGAGGCTACAATTTGCAAGAGCTCACCAAAATTGGACAGTTGAAGACTGGAAAAATGTTGCCTGGTCTGATGAGTCTCGATTTCTGTTGAGACATTCAGATGGTAGAGTCAGAATTTGGCGTAAACAGAATGAGAACATGGATCCATCATGCCTTGTTACCACTGTGCAGGCTGGTGGTGGTGGTGTAATGGTGTGGGGGATGTTTTCTTGGCACACTTTAGGCCCCTTAGTGCCAATTGGGCATCGTTTAAATGCCACGGCCTACCTGAGCATTGTTTCTGACCATGTCCATCCCTTTATGGCCACCATGTACCCATCCTCTGATGGCTACTTCCAGCAGGATAATGCACCATGTCACAAAGCTCGAATCATTTCAAATTGGTTTCTTGAACATGACAATGAGTTCACTGTACTAAAATGGCCCCCACAGTCACCAGATCTCAACCCAATAGAGCATCTTTGGGATGTGGTGGAACGCGAGCTTCGTGCCCTGGATGTGCATCCTACAAATCTCCATCAACTGCAAGATGCTATCCTATCAATATGGGCCAACATTTCTAAAGAATGCTTTCAGCACCTTGTTGAATCAATGCCACGTAGAATTAAGGCAGTTCTGAAGGCGAAAGGGGGTCAAACACAGTATTAATATGGTGTTCCTAATAATCCTTTAGGTGAGTGTATATATATATAAATTTATATATATATATATATATATATATATATATATATATATATATATATATATATATATATATATATATTAATCAGAGCATAAAGGGGCATAAACTAAACCCAATCATGCAAATGAGTCAGCTTCCAAACAAAGGAACATTTCCCGCTTGGAAATTGCACCTTTCTCATTGGTCAAGCCAGACTCGAGAGGAGGGACCTCCAGCAGAAGTTAAAAGACACGTCCCACCTCTTACTCTCTCTTTTTCCCCTGACTCTCCCTTTCCTATGCTGCTGTTCGTGTGGGACTGGGACCATCCAGTCCGAGGTGGCAGGCCTCAACACATTAAGCCATGTGCAACTACCTCGACCATGGAGTCAATGATCACCATAGTTCATCATAATTTCTTCATTCAACGTGGAAGTAATTGGTTGCAACTTCCACACCATCATCCCAAGAAACCATCAAGCCTTACTCCTGCAACTGCATCCGAGCACTCTCTCAACAGCCAAAGAAATTGCAAGTATCGTACCAGTAACTAACTGAACGTATTTTTAGTGTAAGCTGAAAACCCCTTTGTAACAAAGGTGCTCTTAAGAAACGAATGTTCTCTCAGATGGTCAAAAGTTACTCTTTTCATAACTACATTTCCCCTATTCTGTTCCGGTCTAATTTTATTTAAATTTTTCTCTTTCCCATGTACGAGTGTTTTGTGTGTATGTTTTTGTTTAGATTAGTACTGTTCGTATTTTAGTTAAATCAACTTTTTTTGTACATTATTGCGAGTTGATTCTGGTCTACTTGTTAATCAATGTAATGATTCGATATCAGCTCCATGCTAAGAAAGAGTTAATTTTGTGTGGAAAAATGTCCTTTCTGAGAATTGATAGATTATCAATACTGAGTGTTCGATGGACGAACAGATAAATTGATTGTAATGTTAATTCAGCTACCTCAAGTTTATTCTATTAAACAATCCAAATGTTCATAATTAATTATAACGAGTTATGATTAATTATTAATGTTTCCCTTAAGGATATTTTGACTGTGGTATATTATGATAAATAATCCCATCCCTGTTTCTAAAGTATTTAGCTTCAAAGCTATACCTATATGTGTAATATTATTGTCAATATACCATGACAATAATATTACTCCAATAAGATAATGAATCATAATTCTCTTATTAAAGCTAATTCCCTACAGTAGAAATTGTGAGCTGATACAACGAGACGTGGTATTACGATTTTAATGGTGGAGAATTTTATTCAGACAAATAATCTAGTTATTTGTCATTTATCTAAAATATAACAGTTGTCAAACACGACTGATTCAATTATAAATTTCCTTACATAGTAAAGTAGAAATAGGACTATTTAATTTAATTCCTAGCTCACACATACTGTTTCCCTTACAAATAATGGTAATATACATGACACTTTAACCTGTGCATTGTACATTTATCATACCAAATTCGCTACATATATTGATGTGAGAGTCTTTGCACTTTAACTGATTACTGTTTATTTGTGCATTGTGGAATGCGCTGACCTTCATTTGCATCTATGAAACTGTTGTCATTAGTGTTGACCCACTGGTGTTGGTTGCTATAGTGACGAAAGTTCATGGGAAGTCCTAAAGAGACCCTTCCAGGACAATTAACCGCACATGCGCAACCTGCTGACACCATATTGTCAACACAGTACAGCTAAGCTAATAGCATATCACAGCACCACTAAACTAACCAGTTAGTGAACTTTCATTAAAACCCCTAAATACGCTACATTGGTGGTTGTTCATTTCAGACCCTGGTTGAAAATACACACAACAACCTCTCTCTCTCTCTCTCTCTCTCTCTCTCTCTCTCACACACACACACACACACACACACACACACACACACACACACACACTCATGCAAGTTTTATCACAAATATCATTAGTATAAAATACATTTATACATAAAATTACAATTAAAAATAAATTATTTACTTTATTAAAATCGTCTAGACTACTTATCAGACATGCTGATAACAGAACAGAACAATATAGTATTCTATCTTTCACACACTTACACACACACACACACACACACACACACACACACACACACAGGAGGACCTTCACACAGAATGGTAACATTACAGAATGTTGAGTGAAGTTGCCTTTTAAATTCTATCCTTGAATAATGCTATACGTCACCCAGGTTAAAAATAAATAAATAAGCCTTGGAAATACCACTCTAAATAAGCCATAAATGCCTAAATGAGAAATAAATATGTGTGGAAATTAAAGAATTGTATTTTTGTCAAAACTGATCAAAAGTTATTAGAATATCTATTAAAATTGATATACAAATAAAACACTGAAATAAGAGATTGTGATGTAGACACAGATGTGACGGAACCTACGTATGACGTAGTCAAACAAAGAATGCAGAAGCGGAGAGTGAAATGTTTCGGTGAACACGAGCACGAGTGAGAGAAACTGGAACAATTTTAATTAATACTTTAAATGACTAAATAATGTAACCAAAGTGTGTTATCTTATGTTGGATTAACAACATCAGATTGTTTGCAGAATGATAATGGTCAAGATGGAAGTGGATGCAAACTGACTGCAGAATCACATGTCTAGGTGAGGTATTAGCTACAATGTGAAATATTCTGACTTGGTGAGTTTACAAAATAATTGTCTTTTTTTCTTAAAATAAATTTATTTCATTTTGTCATTTCATAAGGATGTGAATATGTGAAAAGGTATACTTGATAATTAATGTATGTGACAGTGCAAATGGTGCTCAATGTGCAGATTGAGTGAAAGCTATTATGTTGAATAAAATTTGGATAAAGAAATGTTTTTTAAATATATATTTTAGTTTGATTGATGTTCATGATACTGTTTTTGGTGAAGGAAAACAGGTCAGGTCATGTGTTTGGATCGAGAATAGAGGAGAAACTCTGTGACATTGGAACATGTGAACTGAAACTCCATGAAACTGGCAAGCCACCCACGAGTGTAACTTGGACACCCAAGGAATGTGATCTGAGAAAAACGGAATGAGTGTGACAGACAATGGATTGAGAGCGGACAGCCTGTGACTGCGATGAGTACTTCTTTTTGCAGGATTAAAGAACTTTCCATCTACAAGTGTATAGACAAAATCCACACTCTGAATGTCTTTATCATCCGCTGGAACTGAACTGAGTATTTCAATTTAGTTTACTGAGAATTTCTACTGAACTGAGTATTTTATTTGAGCCTACTGAGAAGTTCTATTGAACTATTTTATTTGAGCCTACTGAGAAGTTCTATTGAACTTTTTCATTTGAGCCTACTGAGAAGTTCTACTGAACTGAGTATTTTTATTTTGTTGATATTTTAATATTTAGTTTTGTCTCTTTTATTTATTGGGTATATTTGAATTCAAGGTTGATAGGCAATGATTCACTGATGTGAAAAAGGTATTATTTCATATTAGGAAAGAAATAATTAAAAAGAAAACCAATTAAGTTGAAACCAAAAAAACTAATAACTAAAACTAAATTGGAATGTTCAAATAATATCCTAAACTAAATCAAAATAAAATTAGGATGATGAATAAAAGTTGAAATTGAAACCTAAAACGAAACTGAAACTATATATATATATATATATATAGAGAGAGAGAGAGAGAGAGAGAGAGAGAGAGAGAGAGAGAGAGAAAATAATAAAGGAAGACAGAGAGATTGTTTTGTATTCTATTTTATTAATTTGGGAAATATTTATAAATAAATGTTGTATATGTTGAGCATTGTTCATTAAAAGATCTGTATATCTGTTTTGTTTTTTTTTTAAACAAGTTTCCCAATTTGTTCTCCTCACAAGCCAAGTTATCTGGTCAAAATCCTCTTGTGTCCATAATTAATGGTGCACTAGTAGCCGAGGGGTCATGTACATGCTACAACGACTTTGGTGAGCCAGCCAGGAGAACAGTGGTGGTAAACGATATCACCTTATCATAGGGATGTTATCATAGAGTATGAAGGCTGTTCTGCTCTAGTGACACTTGAGCCTCTGTTGCCATACACTTTTAGAAGCCCACATGATGTGCCTTATGTCTTAAGACTCTTGTCAAATGTATACTTGCCAGCAGTAACTGAGCTATGAGCTACAAGCTATGCCCCAAAGTCTTTGCTTTACATGACCATGATGTGGGGCGGACTGACAAAGTGAAGCACAGTATCAAGCTACATGATAACACTCCTTTCAAGCAAACATTTAGACCAATACACCCTAATGACTTTGAAGCAGTCCATAGGCATCTACAAGAGTTACTTGAAGCCGTAATAATCCGGCAATCAGAATATTCCTTTTTGTCACCCATTGTAGCTGTCAAAAAAAAAATGGTGATGTGAGACTTTCTATTGATTACCGTAAATTGATCACCCAAAACATCAAAGACGCTTACGCACTCCTGAAGCTTGATGAAGCTTTATCAGCACTCCGTGGTTCTAAGTAGTTCACGGTACACGACTTAAAGTGTGGCTACTACCAGATTGAAGATGAGGAAATAGATTAGCCCAAAGAAAGCCTTTGTTTGACCCTTAGGATTCTGGGAGTTTAACCAAATGCCCCAAGGGAATAACGAATGCTCTTAGTACATTCCAATGACTTATGGAGAAGTGTATGGGTGATATCAATCTCACTAAAATCTTGGTATTTGTGACGCCATCTGTGAAATCCCGGCTAAAGTCACAAAATCTAATTATGAGATTAAGCACATCAAAATAGTCATAGCCATAAAAATTACGAAAATAGGAAATGTGTGTTTTTTTTATGTAAATGATATATTATACCAAGGGATTTGAGATACAGTACTCAAATTTTCATTTATAACATGTTAAATTTATAATAATTTTTAATAATGATAATTTTGCGCCAAAAAATACCAGACATGGGCTTCCTAAACATTGAATTCAATCGTCTCTAGGTTTATTTCGGCGCAAAAACATCTGCTGATTCTTGTATCATTCAGTTCAGGAACTTCTTTTCTACCATTAGAAAGTGTAAATAGACCTTAATATCAATCCGCACGAGCGGCAATTAGGTCAACACCAGTTAAGGCAAAAAAAAATGCCACTTAAGGCGGTTTCTGATGTCTGTGGAAATTTTTTCATGTCATCGCCTAGATTTTAAGAACAGCTTATTTGTTTTGTAGATCAACATTTTTTCAATAATAATCATCTTATTTTAAGTACATTTTAGGCTTGCTATGTGTCAAAATAATTCGTTTTCTGGATGCTTATGCGTCGGATTGATAAATTAATGGCACCTTTGAAGTGCAAGCAGGAACAGAAAATAGTTGATTGCTTAAACAGCTTGTATGATATTAATCTTGGTGGAATTGCCCCAAATTATGATATATAACTGGTTTTATAGCTGATTATTTTCTGGAGGATGATGGTGACGATGAGCAGCATTCTTGGACGAAACTGACGAGGAATTTGAAGATACATTTTTGTCATTAAAATTTTTTATGCTAAATGTATAATGCTACTGTCAGTGTTCAGCCTATGTAATGCTAACACAGATTTCATCAGTGAAGATGCAAAATTTGTGGATTTCAATGTTTATTACAGATTTGTTGATTGGGATTGAGTCACTTTAAATGAATTACATTTATGATATGATGTTTATTTGTTTGATTAGACTCTGAATTGAAATCTGCTTAACACTGTAACAAGGGACTAGACTGGACAGGGGAAGAAGGACACGGTGACAGGCTGGAGAACTCAAAGGTAAGGTTTCTTTAATTTGTCAAAGGTAACGGGATAACACAAAGGTGAACACAAATGATCTTTTTAAAGGGTTTCTGTATCTTTGAACAAGGCTGTCAACGCTGGACTGGCATCGTGCGCCCCGACTGGCGGTGTTGTGGCTCTTATATGCCGCTCTCCCCGTGCTCACTGAAATTAGAGACAGGTGTTAGACATATTTTAGCTCAGGTGCAAGCGCCCTTACCGCTCCCCCTCTCCGGACGGGCACTTGACCACGCCCCCGCTGCCACAAACACCTATAGCCTTACCTGTTCCTTATCCCTCTGCCCTCCCCTCAATCAATCAGATCCAATCTGACTAAACTGACACATGTAAAAATGAATCATGATAGAGGGACATTGAACATGAAACTGACTCATATAAAATGCTTTATTATCCACTTTAAATGTGGAATTAGCACTGCACTCTGGGTAAGAAACTGTTAAAACAAAAAAAGAATCACAGACTGTGCGTAAACGTCATCGCCTAGATTACTACTATGAAGGGCAGAAAATCTGTCATGACACTTTTATGTATATGCACGCTGTGTTCAAGGATCGCCTAGCAGCATTGGTTCAGCATTATTTGCAGAATGATGTGACCCCTATGATGCATGGAAATAAGGACAAGTTGCCTAAGCATGCCTTGGATGTAAATGACATTGAGAGAGTTGTGACATTTATCCACAATTATTTGGAAGAAAATGCAGTGCTGCTTCCTGGCAGAATTCTAGGATACAAAAGGGATGACCTAAAGCTACTGCCCTCTTCTGTCAGCAAAGTTGCCATCCACAAACTGTGTAATGATTCTTGTGAGGCTGTGGTCATCGAGCCATGAGTGAACACACATTTTATCGTCTCTGGCAGCAGTATGTGCCAAACGTGTTGCCAATGAAATTCAATGAAACATAGAAGATCTATGCTGGACCTGCCAAAAGAACAGTGCTTTATAGGTAAAGGCCTCAAAGAAAGACTTGGGGGAGAAAACAGAAGCACTAGCAAAAGCAGAGGAACGCCTGTGGCAGGCCACAACAGAATGTACATTATACAACAGTGCCGCAGAGTTTTAGCTGAGAATGGTGTCTCCACGTTGTTGGAGCCTGGGAACAGTGTTCCAAATTCATCAAATCAAGGTATTTTTTTCCATTTCCTTTCCATTATTTATCAATTAGTAATTCACAGATTGAATGCATGGACATTCTTGAAGTGACAACTGTGGTTGAATAATAAAAGTTAGTAGGTATTACTGAAAGCTATTGGAAGTACTATACAGTAACATTATTTACACTATACTACACTATACATTTACTAAAAATTGTAATAGTAAAGTTATCGATAAGCTATTTAAAAAATGACCTGCAATCTTGTGATCTCTTCCATCTCTACCATTAAGCACTAACATGAGGCATTCATCTGTTTTTGAATGGATTTTCATTTTTACAGGTAACATGGTGCATTGACAAATTGAGTAAACATTTGCAAAAATTTCAGGTTCATTACAGCTTTGACTTTGCTCAACAGCTGCATTATCCCCATGTCCCCATTCAGCCAGGACCCATCTTCTTCAAGACGCCTCACAATTGTGCTGTGTTTGGCATTGTAACGGAAGGGCTTCCACAGATGGTGATCTTTCTTCTAGATGAGGCAACCATCACTGCAAAGGGGCAAACTGTGTGATCAGCCTCCTGGACTACTTTTTTGATAACAATGGTGTGACAATTGCTCAGGACAAAATAAAAACAATGCACTGGTTCAATACCTTCATTGGCGGGTTATAACAGGCAAGCATCAGAGGATCACTCTTTCATTCATGGTAGCTGGTCACACAAAGTTTGCTCCTGACTCTATGTTTGGCCTGTTCAAGCGCAAGTACAGGAATTCAAAGGTTGACTGCTTGGCTGATATTCAGAATGTTGTGTTCCAGGCTTCACCAAGTGGTGTGCTGATTCCCCAACTTTGTGGTGATGAGATGGGCAATGTTATTGTCCCAATGTATGTCTGGAATTCCTACCTGCCACAGTTTTTTAGAAAGCTCCCATCAATCAAGCCACTCCATCACATTGAATGCAGACTGGATGGAAGTGTAATGTGCAAGACCCTTTCACAGTCAGAGCCAGTCACATACAAGCTGCTGAAGTGTGACCCAGATGACGTGCCTTGTGAGAAACCTGCCACTCTGGTACCAGAAGGACTTAGCAATGAGAGGAAAATGTACCTCTTTAATGAGATTCAGGAATTTGTGGCAGAAAGATATAGAGATCTATTATGCCCTAATCCAACAATGCAGAACAAGGTTCCGATTGATGAAAATAACAATGTTGTCCATGCAGAGGTGCTGACCCCTGCTCCACCCCACACCTGTGGTGTTGGAAGACCAAAAAAGACCCCACATGGTCTTGCCAAAAGAATTAAACTGGCTCACAACATTGACTGTGTATTCTCTTCTTATGTACATACTCCCAAGTCAATCACTTAGCTGTGAGCAAGTGTTATATTTCTAAATTGAATACTAATTTTAGACTTTTTAATACCAAAATTGACTTCATTTTGTGAACAGAATCCCTGAGATTATCAAATATTTTGCATCTAGACAATTTTAGAATGTGTGGTTCTGTGTATACAAAGTTTGAGACTGACCTGTTAAAGGGATAGTTCCCCCAAAAATGGAAAAGTTGTCATCTTTTACTCACCCTCATGTGTTCCAAACCTGTATGAGTTTCTTTCTTCTGTTGAAAACAAAAGAAGATATTTTAAAAAATGCTGATTAAGAAACAGTTGACGGTAACCATTGATTTCCATAGTATTTTTTTTCCTACTATGGCAGTCAATGCTACCTTCAACTGTATCTTCTTTTTTGTTCAACAGAAGAAATAAACTTGTACAGATTTGGAAAAACTTGAGGGTGAGTAAATTAGGACAAAAATTTAAATTTTGGGTGAACTATCCCTTGAACGTTTTTTTGTTTTTTTACTCCAAATTTACTCAGTAAGACTGATATTTAATTTTACTAATAAAGTTATACAAATCATTCCACTGAATTAACTAATTGTTGCTACAATCATGCATTTGTGGTAGCCCCATTCGTTTCAACGTTTTTATGCTTTTATTTATTTATCATAATAAATAGGCCTGTTTTACAAAACATTAAGAATTTTTCCATAAATGTGTCATATATCACTGAAAATGGGAGAATCTCAGCTTCAATGTGGTATATGACACATAGTCAGAATAAGTATGGTTCAAATGTGTTACAGTTTTAAAAATAAGCTTGTTTCTATATTGGAATTTCTCAAAAACATGATTTTCTGAGCCCAAAATTCAGCAAATATTTGGCATAGCCTTACTCAGTCAATATTAATGATACCAAGGTTATATTTTCACTAAATGTTCTTTACATTATGTAGGATGATTTTTTTGTAGAAAACAGTGAATCACGAAAAATGACTTTAACTGGGTTTTCACAGAGTGGGTCACAAATTTAGACAATCTGATTATGTTTTAAACGCTTGAAGAACATAAAAAAACTCCTTTTGCATGTCCTAATCCATTTGAAAGAGTACTGATTGAAACTCTCAGTAGAGAAATGCTAATTTTTCCAGATATCTGTAAAATATCTAGAACACATTGTATCACAGAATGGCGTAGAAACTGATCCGCAGAAAATAGAGGTCATTAAGACCTGGTCAAGTCCAAAAACTCTCAAAGAGCTATGTTCTTTCTTAGGATTTTCCAGTTATTACCGACGATTAATCCAAGATTACGACAAGATTGTAAAACCCTTAAATAACTTAACTGTTGGGTATCCACCTTTGTGTAAGAACTGTAAAGTCAGGGGTAAGTGTATGTCCTACGTGAGTCCAAAAGAGCCTTTTGGTGGGAGATGGACAGAATGCTGTCAACAAGCTTTTGATACATTGATCTGATCAGGTGTCTGAAAGAGCAAGAGCACATCCATCAGTTTATGTTACATCACTCATCTGAAAATGGCAATTCTCTACTGATATAGTTCAAACTATCAATGACAAACATCAAGTATGCCTAACTGAGGATGGTGATTGTATTCCTCTTGTTGAATTCCTTTCTGTGATCTCAGAGGCAATTCCTGAGACTTATGAGTGTCTTGATGGATTTCTAATTGTTCCTTGTATGACAGAACAGGAACTGAAAAATAAACAAAGAGCCGATCCAGCGATACAAAAGATAATCTTGTAAATGGAATCAGGACAACCTTCTTTACCTGTACAGAGGAAAGAAGTACCAGAACTCCCATTTCTTCTGCAAGAATGGAAGAAGTTAGAGTGGAGGGACGGTATTCTCTATCGGAAGAGAGTAGTTGGTGATCATACAACTTACCAGCTTGTCCTCCCAAAAGACCTAAAACCTGTGGTCTTTGAACAGTTGCATGAAAACATGGGTCATTTGGGTGTAGAAAGAACCCTTGATCTCGTTAGAGCTCGTTTCTATTGGCCTAAGATGGCTATAGAATTTGAGATCCAAATCAAGACTTGCGGCAGATGTGTCTGTAGAAAGACTCCGCCAGAAAGAGATGTGCCGCTAGTGAATATTCAGGTATCCCGGCCACTTGAGTTGATATGTATGGATTTCCTGTCATTGGAACCAGATTGTAGCAACACAAAGACATCCTATTGATGATTGATTACTTCACTAAATATGCTGTAGCAATTCCTACTCTGAATCAGAAGGCCAGGACAGTCTTTGTGAGAATTTCATTTGTACATTATGGTGTTCCTGAAATACTCCATAGTAATCAAGGACCTGATTTTGAGAGTAGAAGTATTAAAGAACTATATGAGATTGCAGGCATTCGTAAAGTTCAAACTATGACGTATTATCCCAGGGGAAACAAAATTCAACCTAACGTTACTGAGTATGCTGGGTACTCTGAAGGATCAAGACAAAACTCATTGGAAGACTTTATGAAGCCAATTGAACATGCTTAAAATTGCACTAAGCATGAGACCACAGGGTTTACACCATATGAGCTGATGTTCGGTAGGCAGCCCAGATTGCTGATCGACCTTGCGTTCAATGTGCCTATGAATAGCAGTAACAAAGAGTCACATTCACAATATGTGCAAACTTTGAAAATTAATCTACAAGAGAGCTGTGATCTTGCCAGAAAGAATGCAGTAATGGTTGCAGCAAGAAATAAGACATGGTATGAGAAAAGAGTTAAAGATTCGTCCCTTGACTTAGTTGATCGAGTCCTTGTCAGAAATGTGCATCTGAGGGGGAAGCACAAATTAGCTGATAAGTGGGATTATGTAGTACTGTACATATCGTTGTAAACCGTGCTGGTGAACTTCCATTGTATACAGTGAAACCAGAGGGAAAAGATGGACATTGCGAATGCTTCACAGAGATTTACTGCTACAATGTGGCTTCTTGACACATTCTGCTTGTGAGCAAGAGCAAGTTTTGCATAAGCCGCAAGGAAGACAAACAACTCGGAAAAAAGTATGTGTGGAAGAACAAGAAGATTCAAAGCAATGTCTGAATTATGATGAAGAGGAGGATGATTATTTCATTCAGGTTACTGGACCTATTGCCAAAACTACACCAATGAGTTTTGTGAAGGAGTATGAAATAGTAAGAAAACAAAGAGAAATTCCTTTCAGATGTGTTAGTTCTGAAAACCAGATTTCCCCTGATTCAGTTCCTGCCAGAGGCGATGTTATTGAAGGTACCAATGATGAGTACTTATCTAAACCAGGATACTTACCTGAAACTCATTTTTTTCTAGACCAAATGCAGTACCTGAAAGAACCATGGAAGAGTGAATTAATTCATCTGCAACAAGGCAGTAAAGCTTGAATTCATCTGCTGATTTCAGGATGGAACATGAAACTAATGCTAACACAGTGCAAAGTGAGAAAACCGAGTGGAACCAGTTAAATCTGATGTACCTGATGAAGATAGATACTCAGATGAATGTGAATCTGGAAGTAAATTGAGGAAGTCTTAAGAAAGTAAGACAAAAATTCAAAAGATTGACTGACGCTGAAGTGGGAAATCCTATGATATCAATAATTCAATCTCTTCTGCAGGGTTTGAATACAGCTTTCGTAGAGACACTTGCAGAGAAACCAAAATCAGCAAAACTTCCTAAGATCAAAGTTAAAATTGATGGGCAGTTATAATCATAATACAAAGAGACTTGCATAGATTAAAGAGTGGAGGGTTGAACCGTAAATAGGTGTGGAAATTAAATATTTGATTTTTTTTTGTCAAAAATTTTCAAAAGTTATTCAAATATGTATTAAAATTGATATACAACTAAAACACTGAAATAAGAGACTGTGATGTAGATACGGATGTGACACAGCCTACCTAGTCATGCAAAGAATGCAGAAGCGGAGAGTGAAATGTTTTGGTGAACACAAGATGAAGCATGAGAGAGAGAGAAGCTGGAGAAATAGTAATTAATTCTTTAAATTACTAAATAAAGTAACCAAAGAGTGTATATTATGTTGGATTAACAACATAAGTTTGTTTGTAGAATGATAATGGTTAAGATGGAAGTGCATGCAAACTGACTGCAGAATCACATGTCTATGTGAGTTTTAGCTAGAATGTGAAATCATTCAACTTGGTGAGTTTATGATATAATTGTCTTCTCTTCTTAAAATACATTTATTTTATTTTGTAATTTCATAAGGATGAGAATATGTGAAAAGGTTTACTTGATTATTAATGTGTGACGGTGCAAATGGTTCAATTGACCATAATGCTAATCCACCTGTGCTTATATATTAATTGGATAAAGAAATGTTTGGATTGATGGTCATGACACTGATTTTGGTGAACGAAAACAGGTCAGGTCTTATGTTTGGATCGCAAATAAAGGATAAACTGAGATGGCGAGCCACCCACAAGTGTAACTTAGACACCCAAGGAGTGTGATCTGAGAAAACGGAACGAGAGTGAGTACAGACAACAGATTGAGAGCGGACGGCCTGTGATTGCGATAAGGACTTTTATTTTTGCAGGATTAAGGAACTTTCCATCCACGAGTGTAGAGACAAATTACACACTCTGAAAGTCTTTATCATCCGCTGGAATTGAACTGAGTATTTCAGTTGAGTCTACTGAGAAGTTCTACGGAACTGAGTATTTTTATTTAGTTGATGTTTTAATATTAATTTATTTTGTCTCTTTTGTTTATTGGGTATATTTGAATTCGAGGTTGATGGGCTACGATTCACTGATGTGAAAAATTGATTATTTCTTATTAGGAAACATAATAATACATAATAACATAATATTATAGACATAATAATAACATAGAAAGACATTGATTTTATTATTTTATTTTATTAATTCTGGAAAAGAAGACAAGTTATGTTGCTATATGGGGTGATTTATTTTATCTCAGTACTGTGAATGAATCTGCATAGGTTGAGCATTGTTTATTAAAAGGTCTGAAAATCTGTTTGTTTTTGTTTTTTTTGTTTTTTTCAAAAAGTTTCCCAATTTGTTCTCCCGAACCTAGTTATCTAGTCAAAATCCCCTTGTGTCCATAATTAATGGTGCACTAGTTGCCGAGGGGTCACGTACATGCTACACATATATTTTCTTTTTGAAACACCTACAATCTCTCTCAGCTCAACTTCACCCACTTTTAACACATTCATATTTAATTTCATAATACAGTTCTTGTTATGCAATGTAGTGCAAATAGAAACTTTAGCAAATGCACAGTGAAGCAGAAACCACAATCATGATATGTTCCACAGCATGACCATCATCTTATGTTTACAATTAGACAACATTCATCAGCAAAGTTCTTCAACCAGCCAACAATAAGTCACAAGCTGGTAATGAAACAATGGGTTTTGAAAAGAAAAAACTGCAAGTGGTAATATTCAGCTGTCTTTGAATCTGTTGACATCTCCACAATATTTGTCACTTTGCAATGTGGCAAGTGTGTTTGTAGTTCAAAAGCAGCCTTTCAACATTTTAAAATTTCAAACATGGCAAGTTAGCTCTGTTCCAAAATCTATTGAGCTGATGTAAAGCTGTATGCTGCTGCACTCTAAGGCCTCGTCCACACTAATATATTTTCATTTAAAAACTCATTGATTTAGCTATGTTTACAACTGTAATTCACATTAGAACTGGGTTTTCCTCAACAGAAAATGGAGACATTCGAAAACGCTCTACAGTACAGCATACTTTGGAAAATGATGACGTTAAGAAACTGAAAACTGAGTTTTCAAATGAATATGGATATGAATGGATGTGGCCCAAGGCCATGTCTATACTAATATGTTTTTGGTCACATCCACTTCTAATCTGTTTTTGTTTGAAAAAAGTTTTCAAATGAGAATGGATTTGTGCGGATGTGGCCTAGGGACTCTACACTTGACACTGTTTTAGTTTTCTGTTTCAACCATTCTCCTTTTTACAAAGTTTGTGGTTGTTGAGAGCATCTTTGAAAGTCTCCATTTTTGGTGGAGGAAATCTAATGTGGACGAAATGCGTAAATATAGCAAAATCAATGCATTTTCAAATGAAAATGTATTAGTGTGGACATGGCCTGAGGCAATATCCAAACTGAAATGAAACCCTATAAGTGACTGATTTGGAACACTCTTAATTGGAGCAGTGCTAGACGCACCTACGGGAAGCATATTGATTCAACAATGGATTGCAATACAGTTTGACGTTAACATGTTGCTATGATAACAATGCAAAAATGTTCAATCTATAATTTCCAGTATTGAATTAAACATCGGTTTATTATAATTGACATTTTTCTTGATTTCTCCACTATTTTGAAGGAGTTTTCCACTGAGATTATTGAAATTTCCATTCTGTGATTGACTTTTCTCTCAAAAGATACATCAAAATGAAGGAATATTTTAGACCATGTCTACAGTAATCGAAAGTCTTTGTTTTTATTTATTTTTTTAAACATTCCAGTGTGCATGAGAGTCAAAATTGTAGCAAAATCAATGAATTTTCAAACTAAAACCTTTTAATGTAGATGTGGCCTTAGAAGTCAGAATAAATTGCCTACTTTTTAGAACAGCCTTCATGTTGGGAGCAGTCCTATGCTTAAAAATGCTGCCTAGGTAGGCATGGCAGCTCATAAAATTTTGGAACAGCACTTTTTACTTAACTGCAGAATTTCCAGGTAAAATGCATCTGCACGTAAAGTGAATAAGGAAACCTCTTTGTATGGAATTCACAATTGCATGTCAAATTCTTATAAGCCCAGTGGCTCATGCACCTCCTCACAGTAGGCTAAATAACAATCCAACAAACGTTACCCAATCATTTTAAAGACTATTAGACATGCATTAGTTACTCGCACACACACACACACACACAGACTCACAATCGAATACACATATACACTCTCTCTCTCTGAATGAGGGGTGCAGTTCACACCTTAGGGAAGATTGTTGGGGCTAACGGCAAGATCCTCACGATGACAGAGTGTCAATACAAAGCAATTTAAGGGCGCATGAGAAATCGACCCCCCAGATAACAGGCAATTTCTCTGCTCCGATGACTCCCGTGGACAGCTAAATAACCACAAAAACGAAAAGAGAAAGAGAGAGTGTAGTCTACTGCTGAGAAGCTGTGATTTGGATCACATTGCATTGGTTACTATTGCAGATGCACTAGTGCCTTCTCAATATCCCTCTGATTCTCTTTGTCTGTCTAGTTCTCTTTTATTTTCTGTACATCTCTGCCTTAAACACACAAAAATATAGTCCAACCTCTGCTCTACTTTACCCTCTGAAACAGCAGCATAGAACAAGATGGAAAGGTTGATTTGAAGGTTTGAGATTCGGTATCAAGTGAAATCAGAAAGCAAGATGTGAGTTCCAAGATGCAACGAATAGCATTCTACATACTGTTTCCAAAGTAATATGATGAAGACTGTGCACAGAATGCAACTTAACTGCATGCATGCATGGAAAACCCACATACATACTAATACATTTGCCAAAATGTGCAGTAACTGTAACTTAAACAGCAGTAACACTGTGAGGAATGATCTATTTCACAATGTAATGCACTTGATTTGTGCCCAAACTGACCAGGAAGCAATTTAAAACATAATTTAAACAACATCGGCAAATTTAGAATATTTTACAACTACGACTCTTACAATTTCTGTATATAATGGACATTTTCTGAATGCATGGAATCCCTGGAAAATACAACTTTGAATACAATTACAAAATAACCACATTTATATCCTTAACTACCAATAAAGTAATTAAACATGCAAGCGGTATGTTATCATGATAATCATGCACTACACGGACGGTCTCTGTGTTTACATCAGCGTACACGAGTGTGATCAAGTTGCATGAACAGTTGACATGCTGGAAAAAAAGAGCTCCTTATGACATTTTTAAAAATGAATTAAACATTATATGACTTAAATAAACATTCAATCTAACAACAATGGCATGGCCAATAGTTATCATTCAAAACACTGAGACATCAATTTCATTTTAAGTGCATAAAACAATAGCAACATTAAGAACATTAATGATCCCAAAATCAGCAGAAACGGCATTGCTATTTCAAAGCTTTCATCTAAAAACACTGAAACAATTTTAACCTTTACTGCGTATTGATAGTCCATCCCCTATTCCAAAGTTTAGGTGCAAGATATGATCTATTGAACAGCAAGAATATTCTAAAATAGGAGAATATTTGAAAACTGGCAAGTTTAATGCTGTGGACTTCACTGCATCAGTAGTAACAGTAGAGCGATGGGCTTTGTTGCATATTGCTGCACATTTTGCAGTTGAACTATTGTGTACCCTGCGGGCAGGACCCTTAGAGATGGCATCCTCTAGATCCTTTGAAGGAATTAAGTTCAATGTGTGAGCTGCACTCCACTGGTGTAATTCCATTCTTAAAAATGAAATGATCTCTATATATCCGGTGGTTAAATGCTGAGGTAGACCGCTCCATCTTCACCTGGCTAGCTATTAGCAAGTATCAGTTCTGAGTGCAATACTTTTTTTGCAATACGATTTACCGAAGATTCAGCCAACATCTTAGCAACTGCATAGCAATGTGGCAACCAACCACAATACTCTGGAGTTGATTTCACATGGACCATTGATTGTATTGATATTGATTGCACCACTCACAATATATGTATATATACTGTATATGTATATCAGCAGTGTGGTGATTTAGAATGAAAAAAAGAATGTAATCTATAGAATGTAAAAGATTTTAAAAAAGTGAATGATTAGGACAATCAATAAATTATGAACATTTTAAGAATCAGACATTCTACAAGTTCATCCAAGTTCACTTAGACTAAAAGATAAAGAACTGGGCAACAATCTAGCATTACAGACTCTCTTAAATTCAAGAATTTGGAATTGTTATTCAATTGCCACCTTGCATTTTCTAGTAAAATGCTCTATTATTCTGAGCAAGCGACAGTCTCAGAGACCTGCCTACTAACAGGGAATACAGCTAAAAGACTGACACTCCCTGCATGCAGTGTTTGGTAATAGGGTGGGCTGTCAATCACAAGATGTTTCCTGAAGAAGACAGCCAGTCTATATTTCCAATATTTGGGTGAATGTAAGGTTACTGCAGAACTTTTCGGATGTATGGATTTATAGATTCATGACTGAGAGAGCATTCATTTTTCTGAGATGTAGGAAATACAGTTGGAGTACTGACATATTTGTTCATGTATTTTCAATCATTTTCAAGTATAGGCCTAATCAATTTATTGATTCAAAGATTGACTGGTTCATTTAGAAACTGTTAAAACCTCAGATATATGTGAGCAAAATGGATATTATGACTGAAATGTACCCAACTAAGAGCTCGAATCAGATCGGAATTGGAATCGAATCAAATCAGGAAATGTGTATCGATATCCAGTCCTATTTCTCACACGTGAAAATGTGAGACCACGTTAAATATCTGTGATTTATTTATTTTATTTATTGGTGGGGGGGGAGGGGGGGGGGGGGTGGAATAAATGCTATGACGTACATGAAAAATTATTTAAGATTTAGCATTCATTCGTTAATCAAATATAATAACAGTATAATTTACAATGAAAAAATTGTGGAATAAATATGAAAAATGCAAAACAGATTTTAGTTAGTGGTCTCAGCCTTTTGGACCCCACTGTACCTGTAAAAAAAAATGTTAAATGCTGTGTTCTGAAAGTTGCTGTGTGAACAACAAAATCAATGACACTGCAACACTTACACACAACTCGAATCTGTAAGAGCAACTGTTATGTGGGCTATCTTTAACTTGAGAGGCGTGAAATATAAAACCTGATATCACAAAATTTCTATTTGACCAATATTCTTCTTCTGCTTCTTCGAAAAATAAAACCAAAAAATATCTAATGGAAAGGAAAGTATAAGTAATTTATCAATACATGAGATTCATAACACCATGTTGTGGCTCATGCCCAGAGGGTTGATCAAGATGAAGTGTTACTCCAAACTTGAATTTGGGTGCCAGAGAGTAAAATAAAAAAGAATGCCATGAAAGACTAAAACCAAAGGTGGGTTTTGAACCAGTCATTGCATGAAGTGAGGTATACAGGTAAGAGGGACACCGAAGAAGACAAACTTACTTTGAGATGTAGTTCATTTGGCAGCCTTTGACACACTCACGTCCTTTAAAGCATATCAAACACTGGGCTACCAGTTCTCCAGCTCTAGAGACAAACAGACCCTGAATTTTGGCAGCACTGGCTTTAGATCCCCACAGAGAAGTGCAGCAACTTATGGGCATAACAAAGTTTGAAGTGAATCTTTCTGACTCATATAAAATGAGAGAAATCACGAGTTGTGGTGAGACCGAACCCTTCTCTTTTTACGCAAAGTCCATGTCACGTTCACATCTAACAACTCATAATCACTGTGAAAAGATGTGTGAACATGATGAGGTAACCATGGAAACACAGGTAAGGTATCCCCTCGCTTCTTGCTGCTTTACTTAATGGTAATTTGTAAAACAAGATGTCCTGACATAAGCAGAGAAAGTACATCACTGAAGCAGAGCTGAAAAATAATCCGCTTATCACATATAACTTTAAATTGGCGTGAAATGTCACTGGTGACATATTTTACTTACAGAATCTGATGCATTTCTGATTAAAAGTAGGGTGGCAAATTTTCAATTAAAGTTATTGCACTTTTGGGGCCCTATGAAATCTTATACATTTTTTCATTTGTTTTCAAATTCCATTAGATTTTTTCCTGATTTTGGTGTTTTGTGATTTATTTTCCTGAATTCTGTATTCGACAGTTTAATTAAATGTTATTATTTATTAAAAAAATGTATGCAAATGAAAATAGTCATTTAACATAACATTGCATTATTTATTCAATTTGATTCAAATTGATGTGCACAGCACATGCAGACTACATATTTACTTAATTAAATTACAGCCTTTTGTCCTTTAATAATCACACCAGGACATATCACAATTATAATTTGATTAATTGTGCATTCAAACATTCATTTCATCCCAGATATGAAAAATTTTGTGACATTTCACATTTAAAGTTAATTCCATTTTTACAAATAGATTCCACTATTCTATCCACATTTTCCACATTGAGGAAATCATATGGCCCTACATTTTTATTTATTTATTTTTTTACTTGTACAATAAGAACAGAAATAGAACAGAAATGTATACATTAAGAAAGCAGCATATAGGGTGCAGTTTGATTTCATGTGGACTTGAAAGGGATGGTTCAACCAAAAATGACAATTTTATCATTAACGTTCCAAACACATTTTACTTCCTTTCTTCTATGTCAAATGAAATGAAGGCCCTGTACAAATGCACAGTTGAAAACCTGCACAATGGAGAAATGGGGGAAATTCTGCTTGCTAAACTTAGCAAACTTGTGTCTTCAGTGTCCAAATGTTTATCAAGTCTTAATTGAAGAAATGGTTATGTTACACCATGGTAAACACTCAACTGTCCCAATTTTGCAATCATCTGATAAATAATAATAATAATAAAATAGTTAGTTAAAACAGCAAAAAAAAAATGGATTTTGTTGTACTTTCAATATAGCACAGTGTGAATACAATTTTAAAATTATGTATTAGCATTTTTCGTAGTGTCCTAACTTTTTCAGAATTGGGGTTGTCACATGGAAAGCAGTGGCCAGCATATTCTTCAGAAAACAAGAAAACTCATGTTCCATTGAAGAGAGAAAAACATACAGTTTTGTACAATAGGAGGCTGACTAAATGATGACAGAATTTAATTTTTGGGTGAACAACTCCAACAACAGGCTCCACAGTCAGTGCAGAAAGCAGTGCTGGGTCTCTGTGACTGATCTTTTACTAAAATATGGATAATGCTCATATTAAGCGATGCGTGTAGTTACAGTTCAGCCTGTGAAAGTCTGACACTAGCTGTAAACACCAGAGAATTCTCTAAGTTTTTGCATTAATTGTGGTTTCCATTCTGATCTGCAAACTTTATAAAACTGAGTTTTGTAAACTACCCCAAGAAAGTTTGACCACAACTGCCCAAGTAAACTGCCTGAGATGTATAATTGGGAAGAACTAAGAAAGTTAGTATTTATTTATTTTTTCAGGGCCTGCTGATGGTATTTTTTAAATTAGTTTTTATAACTGCAGATATACACATTGTTGAAAAACAAAACAGTTTTCTATGCAATTATGTTGTGAATGTGGCTTGATTACTGTATGTGGTGATTGTTGTGACAGTAAACTCCTGTCATGTTAAGTAAATAATAAAAAATAAAAAAAACTTTTTTTTTTAACTAATAGAATTTCAATGGCTTGTTTGAACCAAATGAGTCAAACTCAAGTTATTAGTCAGAATCATTCAGAATGATTACCGAGTCACTGATTCGAAAGTAATCACTTTTGGTAATGTTGAAATGAGCAAAGAACCACTGAGTGACCTGGTTCCTTTGAGAAGACTACTGCTAGTAATTGATATGCTTTAAATAATAACTGCGATTGTGGGCAACATGCACAACCTAAACAAAAGTTAGTGATTTTTCCATAAAGAAAATCCTTACAGAAATAGTGAGTCGCTTACGTTATATAAACACATTCATATAAGTGTAAATTACACATTGAATTAAATACAAATTACTCCATATATTGAGAAAAAAATAAATAATAATAATAACAATATATAAGCATTTCTGATAGCTAAATGTATTTGAGAAACACAAATAGAGAAACAGGCGAGTATCAAACAAAGTATTGAGTTGGTGAGATGAACAGAAACCCAATGACAGTTTTTCAGTGTAGGGAGTGATTATCCTTGAGGAGCCACACACACAATTTGAAGGAGACGTTGGAGAGGGAACTTGGAAATATCGCTGAAAGTTTCTGGAGTGGAACACATACAAATTGAGGAAACGTGGAAAGATCTCTGAATGGCAATGTAGATTAATTTGGAGAATCACAGGAGCACAGTAAGCCGCAGGTAAGTGAGTCTGTACACCAAAGGGAGACCAGACATTGATTGAGGAGTGAGTGGGGCTTATATTGTGGAGCTGATTGACGTGGTGATGGAAGGCATGTGCAGGTGATTAGTATTCGGGAGAGAAGGAAGTTTGTGTGTGTGTGTGTGTGTGTGGCGGGAGAGTCAAATGAATCCATGACAAATGTACTAGAAAACATAGAAGCAGCACAATTTGGCAAAATAAATTAAAAATGATTAAAATAAGATTAATTAATTAAATACAAAATCTTAGTTAGCCGACACTTTTATCCAAAAACAACTTGCAATGCTGGAACAATTCAACCAGACCAACCTGGATTTTGGTGACGGGTCAATCCATTTAGGATTCAATCCTACAACCCTTCAGTTTCCATCCCAAATCATAATCCACTCTACCACCTAAAAACAACAAACAATGTGGCACACCCACATAGTTATATAATCCTAAATTAGTGTGGTACAGTTTACCTGTTTTTAGAGCTGTGAAACAAGACCTTTAAAGACAGACCTACCGTGAGCGCCGTGGTTGTACACCGATGGTAAATGCCTCTGTTGAAGACATCGGTCCGTGTTAATTCAACTTCAATGTTTAAAAATCACATTTAATAGCAGAATTCATGTTGAAGAGCCACACTCTCCATGATCCAGCAGAGAAAGATCCACTAATCAAAAAATTGAGGCCAGCAAAGCTCACCAAATGATCCCTGTAGTGAATGCCTACTTCCATAACACACTGTGAATGACACAAGAGCCCATCTTCCTTTACTCAGACTTTTATATTTACAAATATCTGAATATTTAGCCACAAAATTAAGATAGATTGTTTCTATACTTATAATCAGCAACTTCAAATCAATACTATTATATTTTTCCATAGGCTTTGATTTGACCATATCCTTCGCAATGCTTCATGGGATTGTATTTCATGCCCTCATTAAAGACATTAAGTACAGTCATGTACCATTGTCGTTTTGTCCGATTTTATATATAGGCCTATATATATATCAGGTGTACAGGCTTTTTGAATACATACTATATATATATATATATATATATATATATATATATATATATATATATATACTGGAGCATGTCAAAAAATTTAAATATCATGGAAAAGTAAATAAAAATAAAAAACAAAGTGGAACTTTCATATATTCTAGATTCATTACACATAAAGTGATCTTGATGATTAAGGCTTACAACTCATGGAAATCAAAAATCCAGTATCTCAAAATATTAGAATAAAGAATTTATAATACAGAAATGTCGACCTTCTGAAAGTATGTTCATTTATGCACTAAATACTTGGTCGGGGCTCCTTTTGCATGAATTACTGCATCAATGCAGCATGGCATGGAGGTAATCAGCCCGTGGCACTGCTGAGGTGTTATGGAAGCCCAGATTGCTTTGATAGCGGCCTTCAGCTCATCTGTATTGTTGCATCTGGTGTCTCTCATTTTCCTCTTGACAATACCCCATAGATTCACTATGGGGTTCAGTTCAGGTGAGTTGGTTGGCCAATCAAGCACAGTAATACCATGGTCAGCAAACCAGTTACTAGTGGTGTTGGCACTGTGGGCAGGTGCCAAGTCCTGCTGGAAAAGGAAATCAGCATCTCCATAAAGCTTGTCAGAAGATGGAAGCATGAAGTGCTCTAAAATCTCATGGTAGACGGCCATTGACTCTCGACTTGAGAAAACACAGTGGACCAACACCAGCAGATGACATGGCACCCCAAATCATCAATGACTGTTGAAACTTCACACTGGACTTCAAGCAACTTGGATTCTGTGCCTCTCCACTCTTCCTCCAAACTCTGGGACCTTGATTTCCAAATGAAATGCAAAATTTACTTTCATCTGAAAAGAGGACTTTGGACCACTGAGCAATAATTATTTGCAGCAAAAGGAGCCCTGACTAAGTATTGAGTGCATAAATGAATATACTGTACTTTTCAGCAGGTCGACATTACTGTATTATAAATTCTTTATTCTAATATTTTGAGAGACTGGATTTTTGATTTCCATGAGCTGTAAGCATCAAGATTACAACAAAAAAAGCTTGAAATATGTCACTGTGGCAGTGGGGGCGTGGTCAAGCACCCGTCCGGGGAGAGGAAGCGGTAAGGGCGCTTACACCTGAGCTAAATTATTTCTAAGACCTGTCTCTGATTTCAGTGAGTACGGGGAGAGTGGCATAAAAAGAGCATCAGCACCTCCAGAGAGAGAGAACCCAACAAGAGAGCCAGCGGAAAACTTTGTGTTATTGTATCTGTTACAAGTGCTGTGTGTTTGGAGGTGCTAAATTAAAAAGGCTTACTTGAGTTCTGAGACCTCTGTCCACTGTCCGTTCTTGTGCTCCTGACTACGAAAGTGTCACAGTCACTTTATAAAGAAACGTGAATCTAGAATATATGAAAGTTGCACTTTTTGAATTAAATTATGGAAAAAAAATTGCAAAAGAGCCTATAAGCCTGATATTTGTGACTTCATATGACTTTATGATTAAATGTGACCTAACTTCACAAAAAGCATATGATACAGTTTTTGAGTTAACATGGCATTCATAATTAACTAGAACGCAAAATATGCATACCACCATCATTTATTTCTATGTTTGGGCCACATTTTCTCTTGAAATCTGAATTTGACACAAAGACTAGTTTTTGCAGTTTCCAATTCATTTTCATTTCTTATTTATAAGTAGAAAATGAGATTCATAAGGTGATTTAAAGGCCTATGGGATGATGTGTAGGAAAAAATAATATCAATAAAATATCACTCGGCTTCATTTCATTGAACTAGTTTAGCCTAAGGGGAATCTAGGTAGTTTGCCAAAAACTAAATCATTGATCTCCTTAGGTTACATTGAACTTAGCAGGAAATTGCCTTATTTGCGTGCAAGTGAATATCTAAAAGAACCAAATCAAACCGGTTTAGCCAGTCTAATTACATTCAAGGGGCTTAACAAAAGCTAGAAAATTACAAATGCATAGGAAGACTACAGTGCCATCAATATTGTCATGCAATTTTCAAGTATGCAATTCAAATTTTCATTTCTTCAACTTCGGGCCATTTAATGCCCCAGATGTTGATTTTCATCTAAATGAACAGACTACAACTTTTTTCTTTTTATTATATGAGGGTATCATTAAAAATGAATGGGCAACTTTTTACTAGGCTTTCAACATTTATTTTTGTACTTTTCATGTCTTTTATGCACAGATTTTTATAGTTTTTGCCTTGTCCAATACCCACATTTTCAATATTAATTAATACAAATTATAACATGTATAAAACGATGCTAATATAATCAAAGAGTGAAAAGAATATTTATCCATTTCAATATTTATTTAAAAATAAATATATTACTTTTGCCCCTGATTTGTTTTTATTTATTTTTTAAGTTATTGTATTTGTCTACCAAGTCAATAAAAGTGTCAGTGAAGAGCATGCTTGTGATTAAACATAGGACATTGTGATGTTTGAAGAAAACAAATAGACAAACAAACAAACAAAGTCATGGTAAACATCACTTGACAGCAGAACATTTCCGATCAAGCTGCAATTGGGGGATGGAAGGGGGCAATTTTATTGTAATAATAAAATGTTAAAAATGTCATTTCCATCACCATCATTTCCACCACAAAATTCTATCAAACACTATACAGAATCTGAGATGTGGTGGAAATAACACTGTGTCAAGATTCTGGCCATTCATTTACATACAATATTGTTAATAGACAATATATATGTTCCCCTTCTGTCAAGGGGAGGAAGTGACACAAAGGGTCTTCTCGGATGCCGAATCATACCTCTGAACCTGAGAAAAGGCCAATGTCAAGTTGGCAGACAGAATTTATATGCCCCACCCCAGACATACGGGTATAAAGGGAAGCAGGGCAGCGAATGCAGTCAGAATTTTTCTTCAGAGCCGAATGGCAGCTGAATCTCACTCCTGTTCCACTCACCTCTACCAACATGAAGTGTGCCTGTTGGATCCGCATGGAGCATTTCCAGTTGGCGTTTCTCTCTCTGCACGCTGTGCAGTTCACGCCCCTGGGTGCTTCGACAGCGCTTCTTCCTGTTTAAAAGAGTGTTCTCCTCCTAAAAGAGCTATATTTTCTCAAAAAGAGTTTTCCCACTCACAAAAAAAAGCAATACACAGCGTCATTGAATGTCCTTTTCAGGACGCGTCTTTTTCAAGATGCCTTTCCGCCCCTGTGTTGTTCCTGGATGCGGGCGATTTCTTTCCAAGAACGACAGCCACGGACGCTGCCTCATGTGCCTGAGTAGCGATCACGAGTGACACTGAGGCGGCATTCGTGGATGGTTCATGTTCTCACTGCGAGAACATGACCGTGGCAACATTGCGGTCACAGCTCTCCTTCCTGTAGGTGAATGCCACTTCAGCCGCCCCCCGCATCGCTCCATCTTCCCACGGGATTGAGGACGACCAGACTGGCGATGAAGGTGATATGGGGATAACGACGGGCTCAGTTTCGTCGGGTAAATCCCCACGAATTACCCGCCCCCCAACACGCTCCTGTGCTTCCATCCGGGTTCGTGATCAGTGCGACTCGCCGCATGGCCAGCCGGCATTCTCCCTCGAGCCCCTGGGCTTGGATGATGACAACACCGCTGCATCGGAGAGTGTCCAGGCGTCTGACGCGGAACACTCGACTGGGCTGCCGCCTTCGGGCCAGCCCGCCCAGTCTGAGGCAGACGCACAGATGGCAAAGGCAAAGCCCATGCTTTCCCGGGCAGCCGCGAACGTGAGCTTGGACTGGAACCCTCCCTCCTCCCCACAGCTTTCGTGACTTGACGACTGGTACCTCGGCGCCCTGCGCAGCTCACAGCCACGCCGGTAGAACTCGTTAACGCGGCACAACCGACCGAGTGTTCCACTTGTATCTTGCGCCCTTCACCAAAGTGACCCAGTGTGCCTTCTGTCCCAGGTCAGCCAATGAGTGTCGCTGCCTTGATGTTTTTCCTCCCTAGCCTTCTGGCCCGTGAATTCAGCAGAGCAACACGCGGCTAGACCCAGTACGAGTCTCAGGGCTCTGTACTGGGGTCGGGCTCCATGGGCATAGTTCCCTCTTCAGGCTAACTCCCCGTGATGTATTTTCTGCGGTACGTTCCCCCTCTTGGCGGACCCGTATTCCCTCAGGCAGCCCCGCTTCCTCGGCCCCGTGTCTGTAGAGTCTCCCCTTCGTTAGGCTGGACCTACCACCGCGCCGTATCCCACGTCTGGCTTCACAACCCTCGTGGTGTATCTGACAAGTTCTGAAGACGCCTCCTCAGGTCTCTAAGTCGCCCCCTGCCGGGTACATGGAGCAGGGTTAATGCTTCGAGTCTTCTCTAAGCACCGCTAACCTCGGGACACCTGCTGCACCCAACAGGCTCTCCTGCTCCCCCTGGGGAAAGACCGCCTTCCCCAACTTAGGTTGGGCTCCAGCCGCCTTACATCCTATGTGAGAGACATAGTGAGAGAGAATGCCGTGGCTGTTGGGCTTGCTCCCGTGCTAGCATGTAACACCTTTTTCCTCCTCAGGGGTGCGGAAAAAAAAATAGCACAGGCCACTGATTTCCAAGGCAATGTCTCTGAACTAGTAAGGAAACGTTGTATAAATTGTAGCCGAAAAGCCGAAGTCGTGCTTTGTATATGTACAAGTCCTTGACCTACTTCTTTTTTTAGATACAAAATGTTGTGTGGTATCCAGTGTAACTTGTCCCCAAAAAAATCTAATAGAACAGACTGAATTTTCCCAAGTAAATAAGCTGGTGGATCAACGCAAGCCATCCGGTGCCACAAAGAGGAAGCCACCAAATTGTTGATAACCAAAGTGCATCCCCTGTAAAATAAGTTTGGTATGAGCCATTTCCATTTTTCAAGTCGGCTCTTTAGTTTTTCAACTGTTCCTATCCAATTTTTTTGAGCTACTGTTTCATTACCTAAGTATACTCCCAAATATTTCAAACCATTTCTTGTCCAATGTAAACCATCTGGAAGATATGGTACTCCATTTTTCCACTGTCCAATCAAAACTGCCTCAATATTGTTCCAGTTAATCCTTGCAGAAGAAATTACGCTAAAATCTTTTAGTATTGTCAAAAGTAAGTCTACATCATTCTGCTTATTTGTCATTATAATATCATAATCTGCATATGCAGACAGACATAAAGAAGTTTTACAATTTTGTAAAAACACCCCTTCTCAAACTCTTCTTAAAACACTTAAAAGCGGTTCTATTGCAAGAGTGTATAATAACCCTGACAAAGAACAACCTTGTCTTACCCCACGACACACTTTAAAAGGAGCACATAAGCCACCATTAATCTTCAGTAGACTATCAATATCACAGTATAAGACTTTAATGTATGCAAAAAAAAATTTATTAAAACCAAAAGTTTGAAGAGTCTTCCATAAATAATTGTGTTCTACACGGTCAAAAGCTTTTTCTTGGTCTAAAGAAATCAATCCTATGTCAAGACCAAACATATTAGAAACATGAAACAAATCTCTAATTAAATGAATGTTCTAAAAAATTGACCTCTTAGGTACGCAATACGACTGGTCAGGATGGTAATTTTGGCTAAAACTTTTCCCAAACGGGTAGCTAGTGCTTTAGACAACAGTTTATAATCGCAACACAATAAAGATACAGGTCTCCAGTTTTTTATATCGCTCAAAATTCCCTTCTTAGGGAAAACCGCTCTTCTGCAACTCAAAGGCAAAAGTCCTTTGGCTAAACTATCATTGAGAACAATTAGCAAATCTTCTCTAATGAATGACCAAAAAAATTTGTAAAACTCAATAGGGATTCCATCTAATCCAGGAACTTTGCCATTCTCCACGCCCTGCAGAGCTTTATTGGGTAGGCTTTGTAAGTTCTACATTTGCTCTTTCTGACACTTTAGGCAATTTAAAAAAAAACCTGTCCTATATCTTTATCTTCTTTATATTCAGACTTATAAAGATTTTCGTAAAAACTGACTGCTCTTTCTCTTATTTCTGTTGAACCTGATAATAAAGATCCGGACTCAGAGAGTAATGAATGTATAAAACGTTTCTGTCCATTCTTTTTTTCTAAACTGAATTTTTTTTTTGATGGAACATCCATCTGTTCTATGGTCTTAAAATGCAATCTAACTAATGCACCCTGTGCTTTCATCTCTTGTAGGTCAGACAGAGCGATTTTCTTTAGAAAAAGAGAATCAATAGAAGCTTTATTCCCACATAGTTGTGCCATATCTTGAAGTTTCAAAATTTCAGTTTCTAGAACTCTCATAGACTTAGCTGTCTCCTTTGTGCTATTTTGAGTGTACTGTTGACAAAAAAGTTTGATTTGGACCTTCCCAAAATCCCACCAACTCTGTAAATATCTTTTTTATTTTTAAAACTTTCCCCCAAAAAAGTAAAAGCCTCTTTAAATGAAGCATCATTTAATAGAGCAGTGTTAAAATGCCAATATGCACTCCTTGGTGACACAGAATTAAAAAATAAACACTGCATATAACTAAACTGTGGTCATAAAAATCAACTGGATTTAGTATACAACTCTTAAAAACACTGTGATGATGTTTAAAACTGTAAAATATGTCTAGTCTTGCTAAAGACAATAAATTATCATGGGCGTGGGCCCACGTATATTGTCTTGAAGTCCCATTTAAATTTCTCCAGACATCACATAGGTCATTTCTTTCAATTATCTCACAAAGCCGCTTACAGGAAGGCATATGTTGTTCTACGTGGTTGCGATCAATATTTTGCTCAACACAATTAAAATCTAAATCAAGGAAAAGATGTTCTTCGTTACTACATTTATCTAGTGTTGAGCATAAAACATCCCAAAAAGCCACTCTTTCTAACGGTAAAGTGGGGGCATACACACAAATAAAAACCAGAACATATTTTTCAAAAATATGAATTTTGAATTTTCAAGAGTCTCCCTTCACAATTTCTTCTATTTTAAAAGAGCATGGAGTAAAATTCTTCGCAAACAAGATGGCAACTCCACCACTACGTGAAGTTATATGACTTAGAAAAATACAACCATTCCATTCTTTTTTACAGACTGTAGTGTTTTTATCATCACTGTGCGTTTCTTGTAAAAAAATAACATCAAGTTTTTTCTGTTTCATTGTTTCATACACCTGCATTCTCTTAACGTCCTCCCTGGCTCCGTTTACATTTAAGGATGCAATACGGATATATGCCATGTGTAAAGAAGAAGATGAAACCAAACAAAAAAAAAAAACATACAGAAACACAACCAGTGAAGATAAAAGAATTATACCACTTTGTCATCATTATTGTTCAGCTGATTTTTGATTTTTTTACATACATTTTTGCAGTCGATATACTTCCTTCTCTAGAAAGTGACCTTCGCTCATTAAACTCCTAGTGCTTACCACAAACTGTTTCAGATCTGGGAAGAAATCAACAAACTGTACACCTCTCTGATTTTTTGTCAATTTTAGAAACATCTTAATTCCATCAGCACTATAATCATTAAATTTCCATTCACTCTGTGAACAACTTAAACACTAGAGTCGGAAACTTCACTTTCACTGTCTGCGTCAATCTTTTGCTCCTTTCTTGCTTGTTTTGATCCTTCCTTCCTGTCTTTCTTTTTTCTTTTAACAGGAGTTTTGAAGACAACTTGATCCATGTCTACCTCACACAAATTTGCATTATCTGATAAAGGTTCTATATCAGATAAGTAGTTCAGCGAACTTTTTTGTATGTCTATTAGTTTTTCCATGACAGTAGTTTCTTCAAGCAAGGTCACATTCAACTTCATTTGATCATCAGCCGTATCATTGTTTTCTTCGATCTCAATCATATTTTGAGCAGTTTCAACTATTTTTTCACTAGGCACTGTGTTTAATGTGTGCTTGACAGTCTGTACTGGATTCATAGGTACTGACACAGATGAACCAGTAGCACTTTCTCCATCTTGTACTATCTTCTCATCAACTTTAACTTGTTTCGTGTGTACCCTCGTTTTCGGGACAGGGGACTAAATGTCCATTTCTACCACAACCGAAACATTTTAATGTGTCAGTAGATACATAGAGAGTGTAGTCAAAATTATCAGATCTGACTTTCAGATTTAAGTTAATTTCTGTTATACTTTCACTCAGAATCATATAAGTGAATCTCCTGAAAGACACCACATGTTTGATCAAGTCAGATTTACTCCTGATCGTGATCTTTTTCACTGGAGCAACCAACTTTCCAAACCGTGACAGTTCTTTAATCAAAGCCTCATCTTTGATGAAAGGTGGGACATTTCACAAAATGACCTTTTAGCAGGGGTTGAAAGTGGAAGCACAGGTGTAAAAAGGCCATGAATCATGATTCCTCTTTCTACAACGACATTCGCATTCTCTACAGTGTTCAAAAAACAAACAACTGCATTGCTCATCCTTGATGCTGCTAGAATGCTATTGTGCCCAACGATTTCACCGATGGCCAAGATACAATCTTCCACACTTGCAGCGGTCACCACTTTAACCCCATGTCGCCGCGTTAGTGAACCGAGTGAATCAACACTTTGGGCCGCCATGCCCCTGGCGATACACCAGCACACCCGTGAAACAATATATTGTTTTAGCTACTCAATGCAGATTAAACGTTTTAGAAATAGCAAAGTTCAAGTAAGAAAAAAAGCCACAGTGTGCAGAAAAACACTCGAACTCACCACACACACTCCACGCTCACTCAGCAACCACTCACACATGCGCATGACACACAGAGAGAGAGAGGGAGAGAGAGAGAAAGAGAGAGTAAATAATGTCAGCTTTTTAATTTTTGGTTGAACTATTCCTAAATTGAAGTTAAAGGGCCAGTTTTTATCCTGAATGATCCAGGTACATGCTTAGAAATCATATGGGCTTGCATTACTATTTAAATTATAGATTTATTCTATTCTTTCCCAGAATAACTGGCTTATTATTCCACACTCCTGGTCTTATGTGCTGCCGACTGGTACAACTTTAAAGAGCCCACTTTAAGCAACACCCCACACTCACTGTCAGATATTTTTTAATGCGTAGACGAAAAGTTTGACAGTTTCACGGATCATACCACACATCAAAATCCCCAACTCAACTCAACAGAGGACTGATATTTATCAACATATGACCATTTATTAAGTGCAAAATCACTGCAAAAATTGAGTCCTTCACTGGAGGAAGTTGTGTCCTCTGTTTGCAGTGATCTTCCTGTCCCACCCGGCATTCCTGCCATATAGTGATGAATAAGCCCTGGGATAATGAAAGGACAAACAATGTGGGGCGGGCACTGCTGCTGCCGGTATGGGGGCCGCTGGGGGCCCTGAGGCCGCAGTTCTCCAGTGAGTACTGTTGAGGCAGGCTGCTTCTCTCCCATGACTGCCCGTGATGCATTGAGTTTTGGTCTCGTACCGTACTACACAGATTAGAGTAAAGTGAGCACTTTCATTTATTATGGATGAGCAAATTAGTGCCATGATGCATGCATTACACACTCTGACGATGGAATTACCTTGTGAAAGAGAAAGAGCAAATGAGATGGAGGGAGTATGATAGAGAGAACATCATGAAAGTATAATACAACAGGTTTAAACAGTTCACCCAAAAATGAAAATTTTCATGTTGTTCTGAAAATGTATGTAGATTTTTGATTTACTATGGTACACAACAGTAGAGATTTTTGAAAAATCTTTACACAGACATCTTTGCATTTTTAAGGTTTTTTTATAAAACAAAATTAAATAAATGTATACATAGGTTTTGAATAACATTATGGCAAGTAAATTGTGACAGAATGTTAATTTTTGGGTGAATAATCCCTTTAGAAGCTCTTTAATGTCACTCTCAGTTGCACGATCGTATTGTATAACGAGTCAATGCTCTTTAAAAATCAACAGAAACTGAACCAAACATGACCTTTTCACCTTCTGTTTATTTTTGCTCCAGACAAGTGCATTGGAATTCCTTTTTTTTTTATTTTCATTATACTGGTCTTGTGAAGTGAGACTCAAAGGAGCTGTGACACAAGCTCTATGACAGCTCCTTTCTATTGATTTCTTTAGTCTTTTTTTCAGGTGTTGTGAACTATGACCATAAGATGGATATCCGAGGATAGCATGGCAACATCATTATCTTTATTACCTTTTCAGAGGATTCCACTCCAGCCCGACACTCGCAGCTGCCCCGGCAAGCATGGCTGGCAGCTCCACCTCTGCCTGTGACTTGTTGACCACACCTGAAGGTGGGAGCCCAGTCGAGTCTTCAGCATCAGACTGGACCAGCCTGCTCTCCGATGCTGCAAAAGAGAGCTCATCCACTTGGCGAGCCACGAAGAAGATCGTGAACTCGCCCTGAGACGAGCCGGCAGTCTCATCCCAGAACTCGATGCAGCCTCAATCCCGTAGGTAGAATGAACAAGGCAGGGAGCCGCTGGGGGGGGGGGGGGGGGCTTTCCCTCTGAGGAAGGAAAGACGCGACCACAAGGTTGCCATTGTCATGTTCTCGTACTGAGTCAGGAAGTGGAGAGGTAACGACCGCAATCAGGAATTACATACAGACAGAAAGACATCTTTTTTAAAAAAACGCTCCATCAGTGCCGCTCTGTAGAGAATATATACTCTTTTATTTGCAAGAATATATACTCTTTTAGGCTGTCGAAGCACCCAAGGGTGTTCTCTGCACTCAACCGGTGCACGAGGGGGAGAAACTGCTGTAATGCACCATAAGCCCAACAGCATGCAGAGGTGAATGGACCGGCAGAGGAATTCAGCTCGCTGAAATACAACCACTCTGTTCCAAAGAAAAAATCTGAATGAGTGGTTGAAACCCAACTCCTTTTATTTTACCCGTATGTCCGGCAGTGGCATGCAAATTCCACTCGCCGATTCCCATTGGTCTTTTCTCAAAGATCAGAGGTGTTTGGGGCTCCCAAGCGAGGCGCTTAGTGTCACTACATCGACACAATGTCGAGTGAGTGACAAATAGGGAACCAACTTCAGCAAATCCTGCCACAAATTCTTTCTCAAAAGTTCTTATTGTGTACTGTGTGGATAGATGCAAAAACGCTTTCAATTTGAAAGGCCCCTAAGTTTACAGATTACGTGGTGCCAGTCAATCAGATTGTAAGCTTTTTGGATAGTGATTGACATTTTTTTTTTTTTGGCATAATGCATCAAACGTTTAGCAAATGAACTGTGGGCATTCCAACAGCGTGCAGTCTGAGGCTCAGACTAGTATTTTACTGAAAACTGTGTGGTAACTGTGGTAAATCTGTAACAAAGGCCTACTCTTGAGCCAGCTGGCATAGAAATAGAAGGTTTGCTCCTGGATGTGCTGAGATTGTTTTTGAGTGTAGTGTAGGTGAGAATGTATCATCACATACGATAAGCCAACAACACAACTTCAGTTAAACACCCACTAGCTCTCTCTCCAACTTCTAGTGTCATTTCTCTCTCTCTCTCTCTCTCTCTCTCTCTTCCTCTCCACTCCACTCATTACAGCGGCTCTGTTTAAATAATGGGGACATCTCTACAGAAACACACTTAAGAGTTCTTGCCGCAAGCGCTATCAGCAGGGTACACGCACTGCTGCAGTGGATTCTGGATGGAGGAATCAACACAATCTGACAGCGATTGGGAGTCAGCATGTATTCGCTCTGGCAAGTCATATTTCCTCTTTCGGGGAGACACCATTTTTCCCTTTCATCTTTCAGTGAAAGCGTTGCACTGGCAGGTCCCCTCTCTCTCTTTGTGAGCTTTAATTTTGTCCCTGCACCTGCCGCTGTACAAACGGCTATACACCTCTACAAGTCGAGAGTGAGCTTTCTTCTGTGTTCTGGAAGAAAGCCCTCACCTCATCTTTCAATTCTTTCACACAAACCAGCCCTTTCCCGCTCAACTCCACTTCAAACTCTCATCTTCGCACTTTTGTAATTCTGAAAGACATTCTTTGCCATTTAGTTTGTCTTTTTAGCTTGTATTTTTGGCTGCCTCGTCATTCCCCTATTTGTACCTCTCTTATTTTGTTATATTTATGGCATTTTTAAAGGGCGGAAATGGCTGAGGTGAGGGGGCACTGCCTCCCGAGGCCCCTCAGTAACATTGGCACATCTCATATCATTCCAAACCTATTTGACTTTCTAGTTTATGCAGAACACAAAAGTCAGTTATATTAATTAATATTTCAGGCCATCTTTTCGATACAGTGGCAGCCGATAGAAGCTTAAAAAAGACCCAAAAGTATCAAATAAATTGTCCATGCGATTCATGTGTCATATTCCAAGTATTTTTAATGTAAATACAATAGGTATTGATGAGAAATAACAAAACAATTATTAATTCTCTTCCTCATTCCTCGTTCATGGTGGCATCTGCTCACACAAGAACTTGTTTTTAGAGGGTGAGTAAATTAGGATATACTTTAAATTTTTTTTTTTTTAGACTTATTTCTTTAAAAGGAATATTCTGGGTTCAATACAAGTTGAGCTAAATCGATAGACTTTGTGGCATAAAAAAATGGAAAACTGAGCTTACAGTGAGGCACTTACAATGGCAGTAAAAAGGCCAATTTCTGAGGGTTTAAAGGCAGAAATCCAAAAACAATTTTTTAAGATACACTTACATCAATTCTTCTACTAAAAACTGTTTAAATCGTGATTTGTATGGTAATTTTAGGGTTTACGGCATTTCATCATCATGGCAACAAAGTTGTAAAATTGTATGTAACTACATGGAAAAGGTTAGTAAGCGATTGTATCATACTAAAATCATGTAAACATCCATATCTTTTAAAAAAAGTAGGGAGTTTTTGGGGTTTTAGATTTTTGTAGTAATCAGCATTATGCCACAAATGCTGTTGATTGAGCTTGTATTGAATGCAGAATGTTCCATTAATACTATTGCATTTCTATTTTACTTTTAATATCAGAGTAGTTTTAGTAAGTATATGTAAACTTAAAGTAGAAGTAAAGTAGTAAAATAGTATTTTAGTTTTATCTATCATCACAACAACAAAACTTTTTTAAGATTACTATTGTAAACCCGGTTCCCTGAAAGAAGGTAACGAGATGTTATGTCGATGAGTCAATGGTAGGGGTCACTTCCAACAGCCACAATCTCTATGAATCTTTTTCCATTACACCAATTACATTGGCAGATGTCTTTCAAAGTCTCACCTTCCATGCTCAGCGAGCATATATAAGATAAATTGGAAGACAGCCTCCTAAGGGCAATCAACTGAAAAGGAAAGAGTATCTCTTAAAACTTTTCAGTTGTAATCAATATTGTGGCAAGGATACGTCCTGTCTTGTTTCCTCCTTTCAGAGAACGGAGGTTACAATTGTAACCTATGTAGACGTTACCTTTCAAGTCACTCACTCCACGTTACGTTGATGAGTCGTCAGTAGGGGTCCATATACCACAATGCCACAATACTGATTTGGCTGCGTTTGCTACCAAAAAATGTGTTAGAAAGTTTGCTGAAAGTCCGTTTCCACACTTAAGTGTGGAAGAGTCCGGGACAGTAAGTGACCCCTCAGTGACACTGTAATAGTTAGAGGATAGCAAATTTGACATTTGAAAATATTAGAAACCAACTGTATTGCATACTCAAGAGTGCTGCATGACTTGAGATAGAATTGATCACTTACACTATGTGGAGAGAGTCCAAAAATATCCCAGCCAAACCAAAATTGGGCAAATTGCATTATAAGAGGTGTTTGCCAAGACGAAACCCTATTTTGTGTTGGTAAAGAAGGGGTTTACCTTCATAAGTGACTTCTTAGTGTAACTAGACATATGGGTAGTATACAAAAAGACTGATGCCACTGGAGCTGTATCAGAACTGCTATTGTGTTTAACAACCCAGAGAGAGTAGTTTACCCGGAGGGGAAACTTCATGTTGTAACTAACCACTATTGGGAGTTTACAAAATTCATGTCATAAGGCAATTGCTTCTGTGCTACTCATTAGTGATGAGAGCTCAATCCCCCTTCACAGAGAGAAAGACAGGGATGAAACCTCTAGTTAATAAAATCTAGCAAAAGTATTGTATTTGGGAAAGCCCAACCTGCCACATGGCAGACGTCTGAAATGGACAGGCATTTTACCCATGCCCAAGAGGAAGCCACACCCCTTGTGGAGTCCCACAGGACACACCAGGCTCTGTGATTCATATGCTAACTTAATAGCATCTACTACCCATTGAGACAGGCTCTGTTTAGAGACTGCTCTGCTTTTGGACCAGCCTCAAAAACACACAAAAAGCTGACTCAACAGCCTAAGATTGCGTGTAGCTCAATGTAAATGTGCAACACTCTCATTGGGCATTGAGTGTGTAATAAGCATTCTTCCTCCAACTGAACTGAAGGGGGAGAGAAAGCCTGTAAGGTTATCACCTGCGCTCTGAAGGGGGTAGATAACAATTTAGGAATGTAGCCAATCTTAGGCTTCACAATGGCTTTTGAAAAGCCTGGACCAAACTCTAAGCAGGAATTTTCCAGTGATAGAGCTTGGAGATCTCCCATGTGCTTCACAGAAGTGAGGGTCAGTAATAATTCAGTCTTTAATGAGAGATTGTGCAATTCTACTGTGTCCAGTGGATCAAATAAAGAGCCGTATAGTGCTTTCAGCACCAAGGACAGGTCCCCCACTGGGACTGTGACGTAGCGAGAAGGCATTGGAATGATCCATGGTTAATGTTGCTCATTTATTATGGCTACAAGCTGTCAGCTTCAAACTACCACAGCCTCATCGTACAAATACACATGCTGTAGTAGCTCCGGACCTTCTATTATTCATTTACAGATATGATGTAATACACACAGACGACTGATGGAAGTATGCGATTTCCTGGCAAATCTGTCCCAACAGCTCTAAAATCTAAATAATTATTATAGGCTTATCATAGTGTATCGGGGTAAGGCAAAAACCTGGTTTGGAAGACGGATTGTTGATGTACTTGCTCATTAATTACATTTGTGTGATTATGATGTGCAAGCAAGATGTCTTTATTCTTGTAACACTGAGCCTCCAACTGTGCTAAAATTAGCCAGTCATACAGGTAATTCAGAATGCAAATGCCCTGCATTCTGATGGGGCAAGTACTGCATATGCACATTTTGTGAATGTGCAGGGAGCCAAGGATATCACAAACAGGAGGATCTTTAAAAGGCAAATCCTATGTTGAGGAGGAATGTGAACATGAAAGTACATGTCTTTTAGGTCCAGTGACATAAACCGGGGGTTTTCAAAGTGGTAAACAGATTGTAAAATTTTTTGTATGTAGTCCTTTACAATAGCCAAGTAAATAATACATAAATAGCTTATGATAATGTGAAAATATATAAATTAAAAATTCTACCTCTAAAAACAGTAGAACATTCTGGACACTTATTTGAAGTTTTATCAGCTATTGTCCTCTACTGTAGTGTTATGTGCTCCAGGCATTTGTGTGGAGCTCGAGATGGCACAAAATCTTGGACTCTAACTGAGAACATATGGGAGGTGCAACTACAGCATGGTGGAGAAAGAGTTCTTATTTTTATTATGTAAATGCATCCGTCAATATACATACATTTAATTTTTTGTTTGCACATGAAACAGAATTTCACCCAGCAATGTTTGCGGAGAGAGACGTGAACTGAGCCTTCTTCTGGGTGGGGCAAATAGTGGTTGGAGCTCTGGGTTCCTCTTTGCCTGGGGGGTTCTTCCTGCCATGGCGAAGGCTTGGTAGCAGTGTCTTGCGTCATGGGCATGGGCGCTGTAATCACACCACTGTCTTTACGCCGCTTGATGGTGTCGCTTGACTTGAGGCCAGAAGAGAACTGACCTTGGCAGAGACTGGACGGCAGGGCTGATGACGATCATGCATGAAGCAGCTTTCCATGGGCTGTAAAACGAGTTGGCAGGAGTTGGCACATCTCTGATAGGTACTGGATGGGAGAGAAGGGTGGTATATAGCCCTTCTGTTCTGCATGGTCCAGCATGATAAAGGCAGTCACTCCTGAAACATTGTGCGTGTGAGTCGAGTAGGGCACATGCCATGATTTGGAAAGCTCAACATGCACCTCACATTCTTGGAAAGCTCAAGAATGTAACCTTACATTGGAAAGTGGCTTCACACCGGCTTGTGTTCAGATACCATTCATCCAGTCGTGAGTGCTCAGGCTCAGATGGTGGAGACCATTCAAATCCAAGCTCCTTGACTGGCCTGGAGAAAATGCTTACCAGTTTGTCTTCTGATTTTTTAACTCTCTTTGGTCATTCAGATCATCAGCGTAACCATGCTTCACTTTCTGATGCCGCGATAGACACCACATCCTTATCTGGAATTATGCCAAACAAAATGGCCATCTTTCCAACCATCCTACCTGCACTTACACACATAATTAACACATCTCTTCTTAAAGGCACTTTTCCCACTACATTTAAGCAGGCTCGAGTAACCCCGCTGCTGAAAATACCTGCACTTAACCCCACACAGATAGAACACTACAGACTAGTCTCTCTCATCCCATTCATGGCAAAAACACTTGAAAGGGCCGTTTTCAATCAGATCTCTGCCTATCTCTCATAGAACAAGCAGCTGGATGACAATCAATCAGGCTTCAAAAGTGGACACTCCACTGAGACTGCCCTGCTGTCTGTCACGGAGTTGCTGAGACAGGCGAAAGCTGAATCCAGATAATCCGTTCTGATTCTGCTGGACCGTTCTGCAGCCTTTGACACAGTCAACCATCAGATCCTACTCTCCACCCTCTCTAAACTGGGCATCACCGGAACTGTGCTTGGCTGGATCAACTCCTATCTCTCTGGTAGGTCTTTCAAGGTAGCCTGGAGAGGTGAGGTATCCAAGCCACATCAGTTACTTACTGGGGTACCTCAGTGAGCAGTGCTTGGGCCACTTCTCTTCTCCATATACACAACATCATTAAGACCCATCATCCAGTCACATGGTTTCTCTTACCACTGCTACGCTGATGACACGCATGGATGAAGGAACACCACCTTCTCAACCCAGCCAAGACTGACTCAGCTGTGCAGCTGGGTCCAACTACAGTGTCGCCTTCCAAAACAGTCAGAAATCTAGAAGTAACCATTAATGACAAGCTAAATTTCACAGACCACATCTCAAAGACTGAAAGATCATGTAGATTTACACTCTACAATATCAGCAAGATAAGACCTTTCCTCTCTGCACATGCCACACATCTACTTGTTCAGTCACTTGTCATAACTAGACTGGACTACTGTAATGCTCTCTTTGCAGGCCTTCCTGGATATGATATTAGACCTCTGCAAATGATCCAGAATGCAGCAGCACCTCTGGTCTTTAATGAACCAAAGAGAGCACATGTTACACCACTCTTTGTCTCTCTCCACTGGCTGCCGGTTCATGCACGTATTAAATTCAAGGCCCTGATGCTGGCATACAAAACAGTCACTGGGTCTGCTCCAGCATACCTAAAAACATTTATGCAGAGCTACGTTCCCACCAGAAGCCTGCGGTCGGCTAAGGAACGTCGCCTTACCGTACCAAAACAAAGAGGCAGTAAAACACTTTCCCGGACTTTCAGTTTTATCATACCACGTTGGTGGAATGAACTCCCCAACTCAATCCATGAAGCTGACTCGCTCTCTATCTTCAAAAAACGGCTAAAAACACATCTTTTCCAAGAGCATTTAACCAGTCACTAAAAAAAATGAAAAAAAAAAAAAAATGAAAAAAAAAAAAACATTTACAATTCTTGTTGCACTTAAATCAGTTTTGTATACTATTCTGATGATAGTGAAACTTTGTAGTATGGCACTTTTCACACCACTGTCTCCTTAAGATGATTCGCTTATGTTTTTCCTCTTTTGTAAGTCACTTTGGATAAAAGTGTCTGCCAAATGAATAAATGTAAATGTAAAATCAATCTACCCATCTCAACAGAGGGATGGAGATATCCGTGGGCATATTCCATGGGCAAAAAGAGCAGGAAGCCCACAAAGCTTGTGCTGGCAGGAGACTTTTCTGAATTTCTCCATGCTCAATGTCTGAGCCTCACGCACCACCCAACTCTGCTCCAGCCAGAGCACCAATGGGTTGCTTCAGACGTGGTGGAGTTCTCCAAGAAGAATGCCAACCGTGAACGTAGCATCTTGATGCACATACGCTCAGAGTGAGCACATTGTGCACCTTCGAACACTACTAAAGCAGGAAGTATGCCTTGGCATGAAAGACAGCGATTGTGCCTGTCCTGCTTTGAGATGTGTCTTCCACATGAAATACTGTACACTTGATTTATTCCATCCTTAAAAGGACATACAGTATATATCAGAGTATTACTCTTTAGTTTGTTTTTAACAGTTGGACAAAGACACAAAATACAATAATAAATGTAAGAAAACACTTCTTGTTGGGCATGCAGGGAATCCACAGAGAGAGATCCGTTTCTGAAGGAGAAGTTCTGAGGAGGCTGTCTTCCGATTTGCCATATATAAGATCGCTATGGTCATGTTATAATAGCTCAATCATTACGAAAAATATTTTTGGTGTTTATTTTTTATTAGTTTTTGAACCACGGTTTTTAGTTAGTAGTGCAGAACCAATGTGAGTATACACAACAAATCCTCTTTCATTCTCTCTCTTCAGTCTTCTCTTTTTTCCCTTCTCTTCTTCACTTTCCTCTCTCGCTGTCTGCTTCTATATTCATTACAAGCACAAGTGAATGACCTCAATCTGTCCGTCCGAGTTAGAGACTCACACTACATATATTGAGTAACACCTTGAAACAGACAAGCTTCACACCTCTCTCTCTCACACACACGCTTTCTCTAGCTCATTAATTTGTCTTCTGACACAATCACTCACCTCTTGCACCTGAGAAAAATTGCTTTAACACTGTTTACCTTTTTAATTACTAATTACTTGCCTATAGTTGATAGCACTATAAAATATGTTTGTCTGGTTGGAAGCCAAAAGTACTGAGAGGATACATTCAAAAAAATAAATCAAAATAATCATATATATATATATATATATATATATATATATATATATATATATATATATATATATATATATATATAACTATGTCAGTAATAGTCATATATTATTAGTTGTGCTTACTAAGGAGGGACCTTTTTTTTCAGACCTCTCGTTTTAAAAAAAAATCATTATAATAATAAAAATAATGTAAAATCTAGTTCTAGGTTAGTAAAACTGTTTTCATTTTGTGTGTGTGTGTGTGTTATGTGCATATATGTTGTTTGAAGGAAAATAAAACAGATGGTGAGACAGAAGAAAGAAAGAAAGAAAGAAAGAAAGAAAGGAAGAAAGAAAGAAAAAGAAATAAAGGTAATTTAAAATATAATATATCTGTGTCCTCCAACATATTTTGGCCAAAAGGATTATCACACCTCGGCAGCCCTTTACTTTGGCCGCACTGTAGGGCTGCTGCATTATAAATAATTACCCTCTCTGCATCATCCATCATGTCCATTGTTTTCTGTGTTCAAATTCTTCTTATGTTGAAAGGAACTGGACACATTCACAGTCTGGTTGGTTTAAAGTTGACGCATAAAGCTAAAGATTCTCATTTGCTAACAGTGAATAGTCAAATATTTGTGCGTACAGTCTGTGTGTGAATTATTTGAGACAGAAATCATGATTTATCAGTTATGTTCCTGGTTGAATTTATTCTAGATTTAAAGGAATATTCCCGGTTCAAAACAAGTCAAGCATAATCAACAGCATTTGTTGCATACTGATGACTACCACAAAAATGTATTTTGACTCGCCTCATTTATTAAAAAAAAAAAAAAAATGAAAAAAAAAAATTGCGGTTACAGCAATGCACTTAAATTGGAAGTAAATGGGGCTGGCCCTTTAAAAAATTTATTCAAATAAACAATGTTTTAAAAGTATAGCTATAAGTCATAAAAATCACACGTGTAAACATGATTTTAGTATGATAAAATCAGGGATTCTCCAGTGTTGTGGCGTTTACCAGATTACAAGGTTAATCGCCGTTATGTCATCATGACAACGAAGTTGTAGTATCATGTTAACACATATAATATTTACGTCCTGTATACTTTTGTAACAGCATGTAAATTATTTTTTATGGACTGTTTTTTTTTAAATAAACAAGAGACAAGTCTTGAATGTTTAATTAATCAACATTCTGCCACAAATTTTGTTGACTGAACTTAACTCACGGAAAAACCTCATATTGAACAATCCGGATTCATCAACATTAGAATGGGGGTAAGAATAAATGTATCTGCGTGGACACCAAATTTTTGTGCAGAAATCTTTTATTTTTATGTCTAAATAAGACAAATTGTATGTAAAAAGTTGGCTCTAGTAGGCCAAATGAATGGTCTGTTCTCAAAATCATCTGCTCTGCATGCTAAATTAACCTCTTGCAAGAATCTACCCTCATGGTGACTGACCATAAAACCGAGAATGAGCATACATCTAATAATCAGCCCGCTAGACATGTTTAACCCAGAAGTAGGGGGATTCAGACCCTTGTCTATAGTTCACAGCCTCCTCTTGAAAGCTTATTACACAACTGTTTCAAATCAAAGGTGAGAATAAGGGTGCAAATAAGGTGTTAGACAGACGGAAGTGACACTGACAAATTGAGAGCGGGTTTGACAAAAGTCACATGTTCAATCGAACCTCACTCTGTACCTTTCCTCTCTTGCTGCAGATCTCATTTTAATAAATGATACATGAACCTGTGGAAGCCATCAGAGGAGGTGCTGAGATTGTATATGTAGTGAAAGCTGAACAATGAAGGTACAGTGTGACTGCTGTTGATGCTTGCATCGATTTCAAGGATTCTTGTTTTAAGTTTGGTCTAATGTGGCAGAAACCCACACTTGCTGTCAGCCGTATAGCTGTGGAGTCACCATATTTTTAATTGTGTCTATCTGGCAATGCACTAATGAGGATCGGAAGGTTGACTTGACCATTACGAATTGTCTTTGGTAATGAGGGGCTTTCACCAACCAGTGGTATAAGGGATAAGATTAAAAATTAACAAGGTATAGTTAGGACATTACTATGTAAAAACACAGCACCATCACTATTTGATAAAAGTAATTTTTTATCAAATCTAGACAGGCCCCATTTCCAACAGCCATCACTCCAGCAACTTATCAGTGAGTAATCATGCTAAATTGCTAATTTGGTACTAGAAAATCACTATTTTATCAACAGTTGAAAGCTATTTTGTTTGTTAAAAGTCTTTGGAAATGAAACATTGTCTTTGTGTTTGTTTTTGAGTTGCCACAGTATGAAATAGACTGGCATGTCTTAAGGTCAATATTAGGTCAAAAATGGCACAAAAGATCTTTCTATAGAAACTTATCAGTCAATCATTGTTTTGAGGAATGAAGGCAATGCAATGCTTGAAATGCAAAGGTGTACACTACATTCTTCAAAGGCAAAGGACAACTGGCTCTAACAAGGACAGAAAGAGATGTGGAAGACCAGATATACAACTAAACAAGAGGATAAGTACATCAGAGTCTCTAGTTTGAGAAATAGATGCCTAACATGTCCTCAGGGATCAGCTAGACTGTAAGATGCATAAAAAGTGCCTGACAAGTCAGCCACATCTATGGCAAGTGCTACAGGATGCGTGGGGTGAAATGTCACCTGAGTATCTGGACAAACGTTTTGATTACAGATTTATCCTCTGTTCCCTGATGGATGGAACGAGATGTTGTGTCAATGTAATGACACTAGGGGTTCGCTCTTGAGAGCCCTAATCACCTTTGCTTTATTCAGAAAAGGCCAATGAAAATTGGAGAGTGGAATTTGCATGCCGCTCTCCGCCCCAGACATATGGGTATAAAAGGAGATGGTGTGCACCACTCATTCAGAATTGTGCTCAGGAGCCGAGAGAGAGTCCCGACCATGTCAGCGGTCGGTTCAGGGCTGCGGCCGTAGGTGCTGAGCCGTGTCACAATGTACGGAGGAGCTGACAGAGGCAAACTGCTGCGTGCCTTGCAGAGAGCGCTCGACCATGTTGTGACCTTCTGGCAAGTTAGGCAAGGTGTCTCCCTGGTCCCTTTAAGAGTGGGAGGAGGCACTTACCCGAGAAGGCTACAGGCGGTGGCCTTTCCTGATTTTTTTTATTAAGCAATTTCCTGCAGAGCACATGCTAGAATAGCGCTGGGGAAGTGCTCTTCCCTCTCCAGGAGGGAGAGCACCACGGAGACCACATCCTACCGGAGGGAGATTAACATGTGGAGAATACCTCACATGGATTTGCTGACCATCCTCTCTGATTTTGCCCAATATCGGTGCAACGAGGCTCACTGGGGGAAATGCGAACTTCCGCAGCCCCCCGAGGCCAGCTATGTGCCAAGGCATCCATGCCGCTGGGAGCCTCGGACAGGCATGCGGGCTCTGGTGGTGGGCAAGCCGGGGCCGACACTACAGCAGGACAGCTCTGGTAAGTGGCAGATGGGGCATGGGACTTCGGAGGCTTGTAGGCGGCCGAGTCGCGCCATGGCATAATGTGTTTGATGGCCTCAATCTGCTTCTTCACCATCGAGAACTGATGTGCGAAGTCCTCGACAGTGTCGGCAAAGAGCCCCCCCTTGGGAGATGGGCACATTCAGAAAGCCAACCTTCTCGACATCACACATCTCCTCAATGTTGAGCCACAGGTGCCACTCTTGGACCACCAAGGTGGACATCATCCGGCCCAGGGCACACACCCTTTATCGTCCGTAGAGTAAGGTCAGTCATGGTGCACAGTTCCTGCATAAACCCTGGGTCGGTCCTACCCTAATGCAGATGTTTAAGTGCCTTAGCCTGCTGGACCTGTAGGATAGCCATGGCATGTAGGGTGGAGGCGTCCTGAGCCATGGCATTGTAAGCCTTCGCCACTAATGACGAAGAAAACTTACACACCTTGGAAGGGAGCCTTGGTATGTTCCTCCAGCTGGCCTGCAGGAATAGATGCACCATCACAGCATGCTCTACCTGGGGAAGCTCGACATATCCCTTAGACGCTCTGCCGTCGAGGGTAGTTAGGGTGGGTTGGACGAGCCTGCAAAGCATGTACCTGCAAAAAAGGTGCCTTCCATGGATTTGTGAGCTTCTCGTGCACTTCCGGGAGGAAGGGCACCAGGGCAGGCGCAGCCGTGAGTCACACTCCGAACCCAGAAACCAATCATCCAGCCACGAACGCTCAGGGCAGGGTTGAGGGTTCCACTCAAGCCCGATGCTTGTAGCCAGGGAACTGACAGCTATAATGCCAAGGATCTGCAAAGCTGTCATTGCTGCACATGGAGGATTTTTTGATGAGAACCCTTTGAAGCAGTTTAAGAAGTTCTGAACATTTCTTTCAAATTGTAATATTAATTTTTCAAGTTATTAATGTCCTGACCAGGGGTACTGAAAAATCATACTCAAGTAGATGTACTGTTACTTCCCAAAAAAATTAGTGTGAGTACAGTAAAATTAGCTGTCCTAAAAACTACTCAAGTAAGAGTAAAAGAGTTGATCATTTAAATGTACTCATGTATTGAGTACCGAGTTGTTGATCTTGATCAAATGTTGATCTTTATAAAGGCTAAGCATAATAATACATTATTTTATGATCTCTACTTTCCTGGTAATTTATTATACCAGTTAACACACTCTCTACCTCAGGGGTCAGTATTATTTAAAAAAAAAAAAAAAAAAAAGAAGAACACCCCTGTTCTAGATGTAGAATATAGGCTGAATATAAAATAAAAACTACTCAAAAGTTTTTAAGATAAACATCTAGATCATTTTCTTGCCTAGTCCTATTGATAACATAGTATTAATCTCTCACAGCAGCCCAATAATCTCAGTGATAGATAGTTAAATTGCAGGCTGCATTATAGACACACAGAAATATTAAATTTACCTCGATATGTTTCTTCAAATTAGAGGCAGGATTAATGCTGATATCTGGCTTGAGCAAGTTAAACTCACATGACACGAACAAGCAATTGGCTTTTTTCACTGTGAAAAGCCCTTTTAGGGGCTGCCATGATGTTCAGGTTTTGAACTGTGCTTGAGGAATTCTCCACAGTTGGCGCCAGATCTGCAGCTGCCTTTCAAGTTTTTTATGTGTGATTTGATTTGATGGGAGTCACGAGACTCTCTCTAGACAATCATTTTGATAGATAAAAATAAAATCAGGACAGGGAGTTAGTAAACACAGACGGTGGAAAAATAGCGCAGTAAAAGTACAGTTACAGTACTTAAAATATACTCAAGTAAAAGTATACAATTTTTAAGCTACTTAAAAAGTACAATTCTTGGGAAAAAGTAGTTAATTACAGTAATGTGAGTATTTGTAATTTGTTACTTTACACCCCTGGTCCTGACTACACATTGTGATCAGGTGAATGCCACTTTGGTGAATAAAAGTACCAATTTCTTTCCATAAGAGCAAACTCTGTACGTTATTCCAAACTTTTGGCCACCAGTGTGCATTTGAACATAATTCAGGTTTTAAGTGTATTCTACATGAATAATATTATTTAGAAATGTGTGTACCCAAGAAATGTACTTAAAAGTTATTTCATTAGTTAAACTGCATTAGAAACTAATCTAATTACAAAAACTTTAAATAATAATGTTACACTTCTTTTTGACTTAATTAAAATTTCAATTAGAAAACAGTAATTCATTAGTTTGTAATCAGATTCCACCCAACACTGTGCACAGATCACTTACTTTAAAAAAGAACCCTTCCCTCTAACCACCTGACTCCTGGTGAAGCCCATACAGTCAATTCTCGATAATAAAATGAAGTCCCGTCCTACTTTTTTTTTTTTTTTTTTTTAAATGAATGTCCTGTTTCACACAGAAATACATCGAAATGGGTTGTGAAAGGCTTTCCATGTTGACTATTAGCTTCTCTATGTACAGTATGTAATTTACTTTTAATTGCACATTTTAAATAGAATAATGTTTTCAGAGCCTGAAAGATTTAGATTTGAAGAATGAATACAGGTAAAAGTGGGACACATTTCCTGTATTCACTCATATTAGACATTTTTATACAACTATATTATCTTAAACTGTACATAAATTATCATCTTAATGACCAAATGTTTGGCCAAGAATTTTTGTGGCTCAGTTTTATTATCCTTTGGCAAATCTGCTTTTTCAGTTAACTGGGAAATACACATTTTGACTTTGACACAAATGGTGGTGGCAAGACCATATGAAAGGCGAAGAGAAATGTCACCAAAATCATCAATCAATGAGGTCATTTCTTAAATTATTTCAGTTATGTCCAAATCAATATAATGTACTCCTATACAGCAAAAGGTGGTCCTGTTGTGAAATTATAAGCTGCTGTCTAGTCTCTTTGATATGAAAGAGGCCCATAAATGTTGGAAGAATTTAGTCTCAAGTATGTTTCCCCCCCCCTGCCTTATAGGTTAGGTTATAGAGGCAGCTTTAACAGAGAAAACAATTAAATGGCTCCAGTGTACAAAATATTCAATTTTGTCAACTCTGTATGAATTTCCAGAATAGAGTGAAAACAGATAAAGTATTGATAGAACGTATTTTATCACTTAACTCCTTTACTGAACACCATTATTAGATAATTAAAGATGTTACACTCTTGTTGGATGGATCAAATTGAAATAGCATGCTCATTAGTGTGCCTGATGGAGTAGATTTGAGTTATGACGTGAATAAGTGTACATTTTCAGAAAACAAAAATGCTTTTATAAAAACCTCACATCAAAAAAATGTATAAATTGTGAACTCATAGTTCTCATTGCAGGTAAAATATAGATAAAGACTGACTTGGATATAAACTGATTTTACAATATTTACTGAGAAAAATCAAGGACACAGGTGTGAGAATTTTGATTGTCAAAAGATTGGTAGGTTAATACTACACCAATGCTGACCAACCTAAACCAGCATTAAAATATAGTACATGCTTCTCTAAGATGGTCTTCTCTACAGTGTTTTAAAACTGAAACTTCAGCAGAAGAAAGTGTTTTGAAACTATTCTCCCTTTAGTCTCTCTTTCTCTCTTGGTTCGAGAAATGCTCTGATCAATTAACCAGGCTTGAGTCGAAGGTATGGAAGCCTCTGATGGTGTAAAACTTTCCACCGAAGTCTTGATTCTCAGTCTGATGCTGATGGCACTGTTCCGCTTTAAAAAAGTGTCTATGGACAGTGTAGAGGGATCATATTTCATTCATGAAAGGCTTTGTTTGATTCTAAATTCTCTCTTTTCAGCTTATTCTCTTGAAAACTCCTCAAATGAAGATGTTTGCTCTATGTAGACGACGAAGGGAGTTGGTCCTTTCCTGTGGCATGACAGTTAGCAGAACAAGAGGCTACCCAGAGGTGGCATACCTACATCAGCTGCTTAGGAAGATGTATAAAAGATGCATTAAACACAGACCTGCCATTAACTAGGATAAATAAATAAATGGACATAAAATATTGATTTGTGTTGAAATTTTGTAATTTGAGAAGAAATCTCTGAACACTGGAATCAACCTCTGGTTTGCATCGGAGATCTGTTGGTGTTTATTTTGAGAAAATGACCGACTGACTTCTCCGAGGTTGTTCATCTATGGTAAATACTTCTATTGAAGCCAATGGTCTGCGTTTTTTCAACGTAATTTTTAACAAATCGTTTTTAAAAGTGATATTCCTGGTGAAAAATTGTGGCAAACAAACCACGGCAAGCAAGCTCTGCAACGACCACTCACTTACATGAAGCACTGCAAATGTCGAGTTGGTCACCCTACACTCTCAAACTACTTATATAATTGCATATATCTAAATATTTTGCAATACACTTTAAATCAATAGTTTTACAATATATTTTCCATTGTTTTAATGCATCATTCGAAAGACGTTAAGTAAAGTCTTGTACCGTTGTCTTTATGTTCGATTTGCAAATACGTTTTTTCTTCAAATAAAAGTTTGTAATGTTGTGCTTCACCTCGGAGCTGATTGATTTGGTTCACGACTTAGATTGCATTTATTGTATGAGGACTATTATTAAATCTCTTTAAAAAAACTGATTGGGAAAATACTTGTGGAACCAAGATGAATGAAAAAGTGGGTGGGCACTGTTCCTCTGTAATAAGGGTGGACGAAATTACCACATTATTTTATTGCAGAAGTAATAATGGTAACGCTTTATAATAAGGTTCCATTTGTTAACAACATAAGTAAACATGAACATTACAATGAACAATACTTTTACAGCATTTATTCATCTTAGTTTATGTTAATTAAAAAATACTGTATACTAATTAAAAGTTGCATAAGTTAAGTAAGGGATAATGTACGATCAGCCAGTTGTTAAACACAATAAACCACGACAGGGTGATCAGGACTTGCCAAATAAATATATAAATGCACATGAAACATTGATTTGAGTTGAAATAATTTTATTAGCTTACTTGTAGAGATTGTACAGTGATCCGAGAACCAGGAGAGATGGCTCGCAGAATGACGGCTCAGATGAGCAGTTGTTACAAAGCAATATCTGACCGCTGGATGGCACCACTGACCAATCAGAATCAAGCATTCCAAAGAGCCGTGTAATAACATTAGTTAATGCACTGTGAACAAACATGAACTAACACTCAACAATTATATTTTTATTAACTAACCATAACAAAGACTAATAAATGCTGTAAAAATATATTGTTAATTGTTTGTTCATGATATCTAATGCATTAACTAATGGAACCTCATTGTAAAGTGTTACTGTAATAATTATATATCATGGTAACAGTGTTATATTTTTGCTGGAAATCCACAAAAAAAAAAAAATCCATTTTATTTTTTAATAGCCATGTGAAGAACTTTTAAAATGAAAGTTACTCTGTATCTTCTTTTTTTTACAAAAAGGTACGATTATTCATAGCAAATACATTTTCGAACAAATCAACCTAATAATGGCTTTATTATGGTTGTCTCTGCATATTGATCTGAGATAGGACAAAGTATTTCAACAGTTCCAAAATTACAGACTTCACATTTAACTTCATTTAACTGCACTATACCATCGCATGGTTTTTGTGCAAAAGTGGTGCAACTGTTTTGTGAATTTGTCCCCTTGTGTTGTGGTGTCTGTCACTAGCCTGACTTCCCCTTCTTTCGGCCAGGCTCATCTCACTAAAGTCTCTCTTCTGCTCCCCCTCACCCCACTCTCACCTTTCTATCTCTGTCTGTGTTCAGAGATCTTGCCCTGGGACTAATTAGAGAGACTCTGCAGCACCAAGCACAGCTCTGCTGGCATTGGAAGTAAGTGTGTGTTTGTGCAAGTGTACACGTTGTGTGTGTGCGCATGAGTGCATTTAAGCGAACTGCTATGCTCTCAGACAAAACAGCAGGATCTTTGTTTTATTATTTATCTAACCAATCCTCTCTCTTTCAGTTTCATTCTTACTCTCTTATTCTTTGTTACGAGCATGCAGTATATATGGGGATTTACAGGAGACGAGACTTGCATCTAAAGCCAAGTTCACACTACAGTACTGAAGCTTGACTAGAAGCGCGAAGACACGGCGTGGGTCTTCGTTTCTTTCCGGGGGGTCTCTGGTTCCTTCCAGGGGTCTGAGACACCCCGTAGTTCACACCGTGCATGCATTTCTGTTGACTGTATAACATCATTTACAACTAAAGATAACACTTCAAAATACAAATTTCTGCTTAATTAGTGTGTTTTAGGAACACTTACTATTAAATCAATGAATGCTTAATAAAGGTTGTAATAAAGCACTTACTAATGGCTAGCTAAGCATTTTGTGTGTCCTATTTTAAAGTGAGAACTATATATGCCTAATAAAGCATTTATTATTATCACATACATGGTTCAAGAAAAAGTATGGCCAACTGGTCTGGGGCCAGTGTGACAGTTCTGCCCTTTCAGGGCAGTACTATGTTGTCACAAAATCTTCCGTTGATCTTGTAAATGTGTTGTACATGTGACCTAGTCTGATTATTAAATCACACAGCAGCCTGCGATTTCATTTAAGAAATATCCAGTTCTCTTGTGTTGCGTGCTTCAATGTGATGTGTGAAGGCACTGACCCGCTAAAAACATCACATAATGATTTCTGTAATCTGTGTATTAGATTACAGAAAGTGAAGTGCACATTTAATGCGACGCGTGCAGCACATTCCAGACTATTTATTTAATGAAATTGCAGCTGCCTTTTCACTGCATACGACAAATGAGAGATGATAGACCGGAAGTCGTGAATTTCCAGTGGAGGTAATAATTTCTTTTCATTATTGATGTATCTGTAAAATGACACGTCAAGTTGTCCCTCATTGTTTTATCCTCCCAGTAGAATCTTAACACGATATTTTCTTCAAGAATCATAACGCTGCTCTTTTCCATACAAAAACAGTGCTGTCCAGGTCCAAAGAGAAAGAAAATCATTATAAAAATACCATAAAAGTAGTCCATACAACACATAGCTGTTGTATGGCACCAGAAAGCTTGGAATATAGTGTTCTTGGCATATGGACTACTTTTATGATGTCTTTATACTGAACCTTTAATAGTACTTTATAGTATTTGTCCTTTATGCAGCTTGACAGCTCCTGCTCAATATAAACAGTTATTCTATGGAATGGAACTGCTTAAAAGATCTATTTTTATGCTCCAAGAACAAAATCCAGCAAATGAGTGAGTAAAAGTACATTTTCAATTTTAGGTGAACTACTCCTTTAACTGGTGGCTCATTTTTTGAGCTCAAACCTAACAAGACGTACTCAAATAAAATGGTCTATTTTAAAAGTAGACTCTTAGGAGATGCTGTACACAATTCAGAATTGAAAAAAAGTTTTCAGAGTAATGGATCATTACAAAATGTTTAATTTGGCATATACAATTCTCAGTTTAGATTAGATCTATACTTAGTTAGCAATTAGTCAATGCATTATTACGACCTATATATATTAAATATGAATTGCTTTAATAGTAAGTGTTACTAAAACAGTAACAAATACATTAATTACATTAAAAACAGAACTTGTTTTTGCCACCACTTTGTGGATGTCACAGCATGTCTCACAGGTATACACTCTGGAAAAGCAAGTCCTGTATTGTGTGCTTTGCATTAATACCTGAACTGACATGCTCTAATATAAGTGAGGATCTGATAGCGTAAATCTTAAAGGCTGAAGAGGCTATAGAATCTGGATTGGAATATTCTACACTGGCGCCTGATCATTTATCAAGGGATAAACAAATGGTAATACACCAGGTTGTGAGCACATCAATGGAATTGATTGTTTGTGGCTTCATGCATGTATCATTTATCACATCAACTAAAGCCACGTCCCCACAGTGCTTTGAAATTGCATTGCTTTTTATACATATTGGCCTTCCTTGACAAATATAGTGTCAATTATCATCAAATTAATCTTTCTAATAAGGCTGTGATTAAGCACCAACACCCACATCATTTTACAAGCCTCCAAATGCTGTATATAGTTTATATAGACCGATATATTAATTCAGAGGCTAGGATTACAGTAGTATGGGGCATTATTGATCATGTTTTGTACAGCGAGATGTATCATTCTTTCGGGGGAGAGGCAGTGGACCGAGCTGATCCATACTGCACACAGCCTTTCAACAGAGATAACCAGACTGTAACCAGAGCTAATATCAGGGGATTAGAGGAACTGTTCGATTTGGCCTGTGGTACAAGGGTTGAACATAGTGTAACTATTGCTAAGCTGTGAATCATTGCAAACTGTAATGTCACAAAGTTTAACATGGTTTACCCAAGTAGGAGTGGTGGTGGCGTGTTGGGCTAAAGTACATAACTGTTCATCAGAAGGTCTCTGGTTCGATCCCCACAGCCACCACCATTGTGTCCAAATACACAAGTAAACAAGTGATTACTGTTATGGTTATACCACACTGAGCATTTCCTTATGATAATGGCTATAAAATATAAATTGATTCGGATTTTGAAAGGGTGGATGTAAAATGATAATTCTATAAAAAGATATTGTCAGTTTGTTTAGCTGAGGTCAGTCACAGTGGAAACAAATGTGTTACTTGTTCACCGGCTCATTGCTCCATGAATTCACCACAGATGCACTATTGATCCTACGGATTCACTGACCAGGGATCAGAGTGCGAGAAGCCAGAGGAAAATGAGATGTGAGCAACTTTACCTGTTGCTGACCCCAGATCAGACCAGGCCACATGGGGTAAATGAACTGTTACTAACACCAGCAGGAGCCGCTGACCCAGGAGCAGGTGTGCATAGATGGGGGAAATGAGATGTGAGTAATGATACTCTCAGGAGCTGACCTGAAATCAGATGCTAAAACAGAAAAGATGTGACCGTAATAATGACCATTAGGAGTGGGATGACCGGTAGCGGCATTGCAACAGCATAAGCTTTTGCATCGTTAGTGACAAAAACTGAAATGCAAACTAAATAAAACAAAGTTTCATTAGGTGGAACTCCAAAACTAACTAAGGTAAAATAAAAATGACCACAAATTCATTTAAGTTTCAGAAACCCCAGGGTAAAGGCTCCTTTGATTTTATTTTCTCCCAAAACACTAAAAAGCATCAAAAACTACCTCAACTACTTCCTAAACACCTGTTTGTCACTATACACTCCAAAATGTTCCTGTTCCAATGTGGGTTCATAATGACTTATCTAATCACATTGGAGATTCTTTAAATATATATATAATATATATATATATATATATGGACTAGCCACACCTTCCATAGATACTAAGCAAGCTTTATTGAGGCCGAGCAGAAACAGCTGTCAAAAACAACAGCAGCAAAATAGAGCCGTGACTGACAACTGTTATGAGAAACATGCCATAAAAATTACATTTAAGCCTCAACTATTCGCTGCAACTAAAACACTATGCGAATGTGAAAAATGATTGACAGGCAGACAGCGTCAGAGACTAAATCTAGCGCTGTAGGCTGGTGAGATATCTCAGGACAACTGTTTCATTAATATCTTTCAGGGAGTGGGGATATTTTGTGCATTCCATTCCATGAAAATAATTGCTTACAGAACCTTTAATTTGTGACTAAAAAAAAGCATATTGCTGTCTTTAATCCCTCTCGGAGGCTTGATTAGCCTGATAGGGGACCGGGTGTGTATCATCACAACCCAGCCCCGCCCTCCGCCCTGCCACAGCACCCTGTAACTATTGCCCCGGTATGTAAACAATATCAATATAACCTCCACAGGGGACTTTTTACCCCAAGTGTGGGGTAAAAGGCCCCATTGCCACCTTTAAAAAATAAAACATATTATTTTATTCTAAATTATTTTCACACAAATGATTTTGCTCCATCAATATTCAATACAAATAAATGTATTTCTTGAATCTTGATACGCTCATTTTCCTTAAGGTGTGCCATCAGCCCCGTTGTACCCTGTATTATAACTTTTGAAATCATTAAAACCTGCTTTGATGCATAACACAAAATACCACTACATAGTGACAGCAGCAGACAGCCTTAAGAATTTAATGCACTTAAACATATTTAAACTGATTTAAGTGAACACATTAATTTTGGCAGCCTATAATTAAAAGATACTAAGAACTAACCATACTGAAAAACTAAACTGAAACCTGAAACTAAAATGAAACTAAAACGGTCAGAGTGAAAAATGAAGAAAATGAATTGAAATGACAAATTTAAATGAAAACAAACAGGTTCGTTCACACAGTGGACTGTTCTTCACAGTTCTCTGGATCCAGTTTGTGTTCGGTTATTTGCTTATCCTATACCGGCATGGATGAATGGGCTAATAGTGTGGAAAATGATTTCTTGAACATCCAAGGGTAATGATGAGCTTTCATTTTAAATGCTGCTTGTATTATTAAAGTGTAAATATGAGTGTTTGAGAAAAACAAAGAGCGCAACAAGAAAAGCCACTTCAAAGTAATTTTCTTTGTAAACACAGCATATGCCAGCTCTTTTTCTGTGATCATGATGAATTCTGGGTTTTGTCGGCGAGGTACATGATGCAAGGTTGATTTAATCAGACAGTGAAGCAGTTCTTTCATTTCTTTCCCCTTTCAATTTTGTTGTCTGAGAAGTGCAGCATTGGAACAGCTTAGGAAAGAAAGCGAGGTAGAGAGAAAGGCCTCGACAGGCAACAAACCTCATGTAAAATGCATTGAGTTGCGATGTCAGTTTACTACAGCACGCTCTGCAGTGAATGCACATGTACTGAAGCGCTCTGACTTGTGAGTTGTGTTTGGCACTGGGGAGGCTTTCCTCACAGTGATAGACCTCTTCATTAGCAAACCTCACACCCAACTGCGTCACATAGCATGCAACTTCATTGCAACATCTTAAAAGAAATAACAGCAAAATGTTTGCATTTTTACCCAATAGATCACTTGTGCATTAAAAATAAAATAAATGTTTGGTGTAAGCTTTTGTAACATGGTTCAGTGGAAAGAAGGGTGCGAAAACCAGCTTCACAATATAAATAATCGTTTAATAACAAACTTAAACAAAAAGAAAAACACAAATACATGCCAGGCAGCTGCCTGTAACTTAATTAACCTGATTAGGGGCCGGGTGTGCAGCATCATGACCCGTCCCTGCCCTAATCCCTGCCACACTCCACCCTCCTTTCCTTCAGGCCGGGTAGACCCCGGCAGGACGTACATTCCCCCCACTCCTTTCCGGCCCCACCTGGGGCCACATCTTTTGACCTGGGAGGGTGACAAGGGGAGGGAAAAACAACAACAACAGTTTGAGAGGGAAAGGCCAACACGGAGCAACAGTGGGAGAGAGAGAGGAGAGAGAAAAAAAAAAACATAAACATACTCGCCGGTTCTCCAGTACGCCGTAGCCAGGTCCTTGGCCACTCCTCCACCATCTAGTGGATGACAGCCGCACCTCCCCGGGCGGATCGAAGGCAGTCCTTCAGCCCCTGGCGGACGGAACACCAGACCGCGCTTTCGGTGGATGGAAGGGGACTCCCCGGGCCCTGGCAGTAGTTCTCCCGCTCCAGGTGGTTGGCCAGGGGCCCCTCCCCGCTTGCGGTCAGTGGTCCATTAGACCCAGGCACGTTTTAGCGGATGTTAGGGATTCCTCCATCCCTGGCAGATGCCCTGACCATTCCAGGCGGTCGGCTAGGAGGCCCTCCTCCCCTCGCAGTCGGCAGCCATTCCTCCGCTCTCAGGTGGCCGGGCTCCTCTGTCCCCCGGCGGATGGTCACGGCTGCACCATTGGGCAAGGTGGCAAGGACTCTACCACGGCACATCCCTCTTCCTTCCCTGGTTGCGACACCAGTGTAACATGGTTCAATGGAAAGGAGGAGGCAAGAACCGGCTTAACAATATAAATAATAGTTTATTAACAAACTTAAACAAAAAGACAAACAAAAACACATGCCGATCAGCTGCCTGTAACTCTCTCTCTCTGGAACTGCCGCCTCCGATCACTTTTATCCCTCTGGTGGGCTTATTATGACAACATTAATTGCTATTTAATATATGGAACACTTCTTCTTTGCTACATAAGGCAGAGTAGGTTTCATTAGGAAACATTACACCAGACTGCAGCGCACAGCATGAAACTCTCACACCAAACTGTGGTGAATTGCATGCAACTCTATCACAACATAAAGATTGTAAATTTTATGTATAAGTTACACTTTAATTTAATGAATTAATAAATGAATACTTGGACACCTCTAACGTTTTAGTGCTGTGGGTGGAATTTTCAGACAGTCCCTTACAAGCGCTAGTCAATAAAAGCCCCTCAGCAGGGTTGGGAAGGTTACTTTTGAAATGTATTCCACTACAGATTACAGAATACATGCTGTAAAATGTCATTTGTAATGTATTCCATCAGATTACTCAAGGTCAGTAATGTATTCTAAATACTTTGGATTACTTCTTCAGCACTGGTAAACTTTTTCACTTGTTTTGACTGTAAAAACTCTCTCTATAAGCCTGTACAGTAAGACAAAATACACATGTTAATAATACATTCTTTGAAAAACCTAAATATCTTATGCAGTGTTCTTTCCAAAACAAGATAAATCACGCTTTAAGTGACGTAATTTGAAAACGAAGTGCGCGAGATCGTCATCACCTGCTCTATCGTTATATGTTGATAAAAAAAAATTATCAAATCCATAAACTCTCTGCTGTTTCGTTTTGTTTGGAAAAATAAAGCAGAACTTGAAAAACTCCTGTAAAAGGAGGGCGGTCTTAATGCATTGGATTTTCAGACTATCAACCAGACATTTAAGATAAATTGGATAAAGAAATGTGTCCCTAATAGTAACTTACCCTGGTTTTGGATCCCTAATCTGATTTTTGAAAAATGTGGTGACCTTAAATTCTTATTATCTTGTAATTTAAAACGTTGCAAATTACCTATCAAACTTTCTAATTTTCATAAACAAGCTCTTGAATCCTGGAAGATTGCATTTTAACATAATTTCTCCCCCCACATCTGGAATAATGAAAATGTTCTGTCTGGCAACACATCACTTTTTTTTTGAAGGAGTGGGTGGCACAAAATGTCCTTTATATTTCTGATCTCTTCAATAATCAAGGGGAACTTTTCTCATTTAATGAATGTATTACTCTGAAGGGTGCCGTTTTCTAAAAAAGACTTCAATTAGGTGGTTAAAAGTATCCCACTTAATAAAAGTGGTTAAAAGTATCACAATTGATGGTATTCATATTTTAGACAAGAAATGTAATAATTTTTTCATTAGAAATGTTATTGTGTCAGATCAAGTAATTCTTTCTAAAGTCTGTTCTAAATGGAGTATTTATTACCTACATTCTAATTTACGCAATTTATGGATTTCTCCTTACAAACTTCTTATCCCAAATATAATTAGAGAACTTCATTTCCAAATTACTAACAAATATTACCCTTGCAGCTTTTAAACAGGTTTTTTGAGAATGTATCCGCCTTGTGATCCTTTTGTAAAATGGAAGAAGAACCAGTTTTACATTTGTTTTATCAATGTGCTTTCTCTAAATCGTTTGGGACAGAAATAACCTTGTTTTTATTTTTATATTTTAACATTATTTATTAGTTATTTATTTTTATAATTAGTGCAGATTACAGAGACTATGATTTTTATTTCAGATATTCATTGTAATGATGCTAAATTTGATTGTTCTTTATTGTTACTTTGTCTTCTAGGTAAATTTCATCTTCACAAAGCCAGAGTAATACAATCGAAACCTAATTTTTAATTTTTGATTTATTAAACAGGAAAGGAGGACTGATTTTCACTTCAAGTAAATTGCTAAGTGCTTTTTGCATTATTTTAGCAACATCAGGAGTTTTCTAAGTGTAAATGAAGCTGCTTGAGAATTCAGTGTCGGGTCAAATTTTGAAAAGGAGAGCTGTGTTCCATTCAAGTCGGAAAGTCGGATTTGACAACTTCCTACTAGGAAAAGTGCAATGGATTGCATCTTGAAGTCAGAATTACAACCTGTAGGCTTGTGCAGAAATTCTCAACTCCGATTTCACCGAGATGCTAGTGCATGATGTCACACAATCATGTCGACTCTCAGGGAGATATACAAAGTAGGCTATGTGATAAACATTCACTTTATTAAGTAATATGAATTAATGAGTTTGTTTCCATGTTATGACATTAAAGCTTGATTAACAAACGCCTGCAGAAACAGGTGAATAAAACATTATAATCTATTTTGATAATTGTACACCTGAAGCACAAATGCTAGCGCTGCAGCATTGTTTATCAGTTGGGTTGCTAGGAGACATCTCTAATGAGAGTCAAACCCCTGCTAAGCTAACGGGAGTGTTGCAGTTCTGAATATCAGGGAATGGAATGCATTTATGGTCGGAGATATCAAATAGGAATATCACACTTCCAACTTGAATGGAACGCAGCATAACCGTGTACCCTGAAGAAACTCAATTTATTGCAAGCAACATTTAAATTGCAAATATTATTAGATAGTTTTTTCCAGGTATTATAGACCTCCTTGGTAGTTTCATATGAAAAATTATGATTTTTGATATTCATTTCACAAAACTGTCATGCTGCAGTTAAAATTTGGCTTGTTTGAGCATTAAGTGTCATTTCAAGTTCTGGCTTTCGTGCATGGACTTGTTTTTAAAATGCCAGTTGGTATTATTAGTTGACAGCCACGTAATTTATGAGTATGTATTTATGATTACTAGCATCTTATTCATTGTGAAACGGTGTTTTCTTAATAGCATGAATCGCACTGAAGTCCTAGACTTTAAATGCACGGCCCGCGGCTGGTGTATTGTTTCATTAGCAAAAGTACACCAAACGGTGGTGCACAGAATGCAACTTAATTGCAACATCTGCAATGTCATAACGTGTATCTTAAAAGAGATATTTCTAATGCATATTAAATATATGCATTTTAATTATATGGATCACTTGTGCTTTGATATAAAAGATAAATGTGTGCTATGCCAAAAAGCAATGGACATGGGCAGTCGCATTACATGCGAGGGCTGTTGTTTTTAAATGTCATACTTGTGTTTTTGGTGGGGGGGTTGTTGTGCTCTATGTCCTCTAAAATGCGGCCTTCGTTTCATTGACTGTAACCTTGTCTAGACGGACTGCTGCGAGGACATGCATTTGAATTCCACACATCAAATCACCATAACTGCAATCAATGTTGACACCTCGCTGGTCGCAGGGACCGGTCTTTCTGCCGTTAAATCACTCTGCTTTTCCATCTTTTTTATCAACACTTTGAAGGAATTAGAGTGTGCGAGACCCCCTCCCCGCTCACACGTACACGTGCAAATGCATGTATACTATCTCTGGTCCCGCAGAAAGGTTCTTTGTTGCTTCAAAGATGCAGTTTGGTGTGCTCACATTCCAAAATGCAGTGCTTCCCTTATCTCTGCAAACCATAAAGAAACAACATGTAAATCCCCTGTTGATAAATTGAAAGATTGCAAATTGCTTGCGCCCTCTCACTTGTTCTTTTTGTCATCATTGCACTCATTAAGTGTGGTTCATTTGCATCTCTCTTTTCTTAGTTATGTATTGCACTCGAAAGTCAACATGCAATCATGTACATACGAACTTTTAAAACTTTAAACAAATTGTTTTAGGTGACCTCATTTTGCGTGTTACCTGAAAGACTCACTATTTGGTGAGGCGTAATGGATTTTATGTCCTGACTAAATGCCTTTGAGTGTGTTTGGCCCTTATATTTCTTTAAGTGGATAATATCTGAGTGTTTTAAATGACTGCCATATAATTAATGATGAAATAACTCTGTTGCTGAAAACAGAGCCAATGCTGAAAGAATATTTGGGAAGCAGTTTACAACCAAATGATGTCACCAAACACTTTCACTGTATGTCTAAAGTGTTGTATTTATTGTAAACAAACAAGTGTGCACTCATGCCAGGAGGTTTGAAATTATGTACAAACTAAAATGATAATGGATGATAAATCAAGTGGAAAAAAAAAAAATCTATAAATTTGCATTGAACGTGCATTTTCTCTTTCTGTCTTTTGCCATTGGAAATGTGTAGAACTTTGTTCTGTCTGTTGATTAAAATTTCAACTTTGACTCCTGGTCATCAGTGTTCATACTGGTCTCTCATGGTTATAGCTGTATTTTCTTATACAATGGAAATCTATGTCCATTCATTATAATTTGGGTCAAGTTATGCGATCTATGTGAAAGTTGCGAAAGGTGCTGCAGAATTTTGAGCAGCCTCTGAAGTTGTAGCTGGTTCTGTTGCCAGCGGTGTGTGTAACTTTATGGAAAATAATAGTTCAATCACTTTTAAAATGACTGCTACACCCCTGCGGGCGGCCAACACTGCCATAATCTGCCATAATCGGTAAATTCCAAGTGGAAGTGAGCATCCCTGTGGGATACTTCCCCCGTATCCCACACTTCCCCCGGAGGGCTGATCCATTGAAGTGGAAACTCTGAAGGAAGCAGGGCACTCGCATCTCACGTATTGCCGTTTGGAACACCCTTGATGAAGGGATTAATGAAAGACATATGTCACTTCCACTTTATCTTCACATTAAACGTTGCCATGATGATGCAGCGCAGCTGTTCTAACAGGAATATCTTATTTATTGCTGTTAATTTGTTGTTGCAAATAAATATACTTTTTGTAATAGTTTTTTTTTTAAACATTGCCTTTTGTGTCTTATATACGTGATTAATAAATAATAAACCCAAGGGTTTAGACAAGCCTACAGGAAAAATTTTTCCCTTTTTTAAATTTTATATATATATATATATATATATTTCTGCTTCTGGCTGTCTAACATCTTATGTATGAGGATGAATGTAAACTGCGAAAGAGGAGAAGTATCTGTTATAAAAAGGCTATAGGCTATATATAACTTGTAATCTGTTCTGATTGACAACCTTGCTTTAAAATATCTACTGATGACAGGCCATCCAGGGTCAGTGAGCATACACGGTCAAATTGCTTCCTCGAACTTACCATCGCATGTACCCTTCACTAACGTCCTTGTGGAAGGGCCCTCCGTGCGGGGCTTGAGTTTCTCACTTTCATTTAGAACACCCCTACCCGCGTTGCCCTTCAAGGGCACAAAAACGCAGTTTGGAATTCACCCGTGGACTGACTGTGCTAGAACTGATGCTTAGACATATTTCTAAAATCTAAATGCTATATATCTTTGTACCATGAGAAACAACATCCAAGACCCTGCAAGATTCCACTCGAACCTTCCCCCAATCACACTGTCTTCATTTCATTGTCAAACACATGCTCCGGCTCTGATCCCAGTTATCAAACCACCTCTCAGCAAAGCGCCATCTTATTACCTCCATGCAGGTGTGATGATTTCCAGGAGGCGATCCCGCGGCTTTGGAGAGCCAGGGGTGAGGGATGTGTGCTGCGCCCATGAGTGAGCTCGGAGATAAAATAAGATGACCATCAGCCATTGAAGAATCTGTCTATCAGCAGGAGGCCCTGAGAAGGAGAGTTGAGGGCAAGAAGGATTGAGAATTAGGGATCATGGAGAATAAAGATAAGATGAAAAAAAACAGTGACTTTGAAATAATAGGAAATTAATCATATGAAACTTAAAAGAACAAAAGAACATGTTCGTGTCATTTCATCATGTCAAAAATAAGGCATGTGTTTAAAATGGCATGAAGACACTTTTTTTGTCCATAAATTACACACAGTCATACCTCAATTATTATTTTTTAAGCTACTGTACTCTTTAAAAATGTTGCTATCACAATGCTAATTAAGGACTACAACTACCATCAGCATCTGAGCTACGTGCTTTACGAAGTAGACGACTGTTGTAGTCCTTATTTAGCGACGGGTAAGCGACATGCATTTTTAAAAGATACAATGGCTCCAAAATCCACGATTAAAGTATGACTGTGTAATTTATGTAGTAGAACAAAATGTATTAGCCTTCTGGGGTTATCTACAAACTGACATCATGGCTGTATGCATGTAAACACCTTTACTGCCATTCTTACCGGCTTATCCAATGTGAGCAAGTGTTGTGCAAATGCAATCTCTTTGCTCAGGATGTACTACAAGCAGTAAAAACAGTGATATGTAAAGTGAAAACATGGGTAGCACATGTCGGGAGGCACGGGAGAATGTGTCAGTATGTACAACAACAACATGAAATGTGTTAAAAACCTAGGTAGCACATCTTGTCAGGCAGATAATACCTATCAGGATGTGCTACCAGCATAGCTATCAGATAGTGTGATAAGGTATGTGGCTGCCAGGGACGTGCACAGACATTTGGAATAATTATAATAATAATAATAATTCTTATTATTATTATTATAATTTTTTTTGTCAAATGTATGCAAATTATCACATTTTAATTAGTTAACGCCTAATTTACATATCAATGTGGCGATTGTGATGATGTTATTAGACACAAATTTTACTGTATTCACCTGTATTGTCTTCATTAAGTACTGTACATTAGACTGTATGGCCATGATATATTGCCTTAGCTAAACTTCAGCTAACTTATTACATTAGCTAGTAGCTCATGAGTGATGCATGTTAGCAAGAGACAAGTTAACTATATTTGGCTTTTGGCTAATTAGCTGTAAAGTCGAGGCACTGGTAGCTTAGTCTTTTGTTCATCACCACTCACCTCCACACAAGCCAAGAAAAACACAATTGGGATAGGAACTGGAAAGGGCTGCTGCCTGTGTGTCTGATGTGCTGATGTGTGCTGCACTCCTGCACAGAGACGTGGAGGGAGGGAGGGCATCTGAACTCAACAAAGTCTCTTCTCCTGACCTGATATTTACATTTTTTTATTCAATAAATATATTTGTTTGACTGGGAAGCTGTGCGCAAACAGGAATATATATATATATTTTTTTTTAATCAATATATATATATATATATATATATATATATCGATTTAAAAAAATTAACTAATTTAATCTCAATGCTTTCCTGAGATATTCCTGAGAAATGCAAGCTTGTAGTACCACCTGTTTACTCCAGAGGGCAGTAAGTGAAATTTCAGCTGTGTGAGCAACACACAGTTTATTACAGTAAACAAAACATTAACAACACTTCAGTGGACACACTTGAAGGCGCGCAAATGCGAACTAAGGGATCTCAAGATGTGTTTAAAGATTGAGTATTAAACTATATTTAACTTGACACAGTGACCTAAACATTTTATTTTTATGACGCAACACACCCGAGACGCGACACAAGCATGTCTGACGCAGGTTGTATGGTCTTTACCTCAAAAATATTTAATTACCAACAAGGTTAAGGAGGTGTCCTTTAAACTGTTACACCATTTTTACACAGTCAATCTTTAATTAAGAAACATGCTGCCTGAAATAGATCCACTTGGCTCCTGCTGTAGATGAATCTGCCCCTCACCTTTTTTGGGAATGTGTCCAAGTTGTAGTATTTTGGAGAAAATTTTGTTTGTATGTACCTCTATTTTAACTAGTTTTTCTTTGCTTTATAAAGGCGTTTTATTTGGTTTTCACAGTTTTGATAACTTTAGTTAATATTTTCTGATTAATCTGTTTATTTTTCTAAAGACTTGAAATATTATTTAAATACTCTTAACAACTCCAAAACATTGAAAACCATTGCACTATGTAATGTATAATGTATTGGCATTATTTTAAAATATATCTGTAGTATTGTGTACTATGTATACTCCTGGCTTGTTTCTAAAAAAAAAAAAAAATGTCTGATGCAGATGTACATTGACGGGTCCTTAAACAAGCCCTCATAATAAATCTCAAACTGATTGACAAATTCACATGTGAAATGGATTGCTGTGAACTGTGTGCCAATGATTGACTTGTGATCAATAATATGGTAGTAAACAATACATTGTATTCTAAAGACACTTTTTGTCTTATCAATGATTAACTCTTCTGCTACAAGAATGTAATGCATTTTAATTATCTGAATATTTTTGTATTTTTTTTTCTATATATATAATTTTTTAATATTTAAAGATAACTATCTATAATTATTTGATCATTATATATTGAATTATTGTTATATGAGGGGCTTTCTCTGCAAATATTTGTAATCGCAATTAATTAATCGGGACACCATGTAATTAATTTTATAAAAAATTGTAATCGATTGACAGCCCTAATTTTGGTATGTTACAGCCTTATTCCAAAATGGATTAAATTCATTATTTTTCTCAAAATTCTACAAACAATACCTCATAATGACAATATGAAAGAAATTTGTTTGAAATCTTTGCAAATGTAAAAAAAAATTAAAAATTAAAAAAATTACATGTATATAAATTTCTCCCATTCTTCTTTGCAGGAGCTCGAGCTCAAGCTCCATCAGGTTGGATGGGGAGCGTCGGTACACAGCCATTTTCAGATCTCTCCAGAGATGTTCACTCGGGTTCAAGTCTGGGCTCTGGCTGGGCCACTCAAAAACATTCACAGAGTTGTCCCGTAGCCACTCCTTTGTTATCTTGGCTGTGTGCTTAGGGTCGTTGTCCTGTTGGAAGATGAACCTTCGCCCCAGTCTGAGGTCCAGAGTGCTCTGGAGCAGGTTTTCATCAAGGATGTCTCTGTACATTTCTGCATTCATCTTTCCCTCGATCCTGACTAGTCTCCCAGTTCCTGCCATGAAAAACATCCCCACAGCATGATGCTGCCACCACCATGCTTCACTGTAGAGATGTTATTGGCCAGGTGATGAGTTGACGCTTGCCATTCAAGCCAAAGAGTTTAATATTTGTTTCATCAGACCAGAGAATTTTGTTTCACATGGTTTGAGAGTCCTTCAGATGCCTTTTGGCAAACTCCAGGAGGGCTGTCATTTGCTTTTTACTGAGGAGTGGCTTCCGTCTGGCCACTCTACCATACAGGCCTGATTGGTGGAGTGCTGCAGAGATGGTTGTTCTTCTGGAAGGTTCTCCTCTCTCCACAGAGAAACGGTGGAGCTCTGTCAGAGTGACCATCGGGTTCTTGGTCACCTCCCTGTCTAAGGCCCTTCTCCCCTGATTGCTCAGTTTGGCTGGGCGGCCAGCTCTAGGAAGAGTCCTGGTGGTTCCAAACTTCTTCCATTTATGGATGATGGAGGCCACTGTGCTCATTGGGCCCTTCAATGCTGCAGAAATTTTTCTGTACCCTTCCCCAGATCTGTGCCTAGATACAATCCTGTCTCGGAGGTCTACAGACAATTCCTTAGACTTCATGACTTGGTTTGTGCTCTGAGATGCACTGTTAACTGTGGGACCTTATATAAACAGATGTGTACCTTTCCAAATCAAGCCCAATCAACTGAATTTACCACAGGTGGACTCTGATCAAGTTGTAGAAACATCTCAAGGATGATCAGTGGAAATAGGATGCACCTGAGCTCAATTTTGAGTGTCATGGCAAAGGCTGTGAATTCTTATGTACATTACATTTTTTTGTTTTTTATTTGTAATACATTTTCAAATATTTCAAACAAACTTCTTTCACGTTGTCATTATGGGGTCTTGTTTGTAGAGTTTTGAGGAAAATAATGAATTTAATCCATTTTGGAATATGGCATATAAGTGAAGTGCTGTGAATATTTTCTGGATGCACTGTATATATATATATATATATATATATATATTATTATTATTATTATTAAAAAATAAATAAATAAAGCACCCCAGAAAAAAGGGCACTTTCTCTCAAGGAAGAATATGATTTATATATTTTATTTATAAAATAATTACCTTTTAACGTGACTGGCTGGACATTTTTTTATGATTTGATACGAGCTCTAGTTTTGGTTTCATAATTTAGGATAGGCATCAGTAAATTGAATTCAGTTTGTAGCGAAGCCACATAATGGGATATACATGTATAAACCACGGATAAATGTGTCTTTTAGTGGTTAAGATGATTATAATCAATAGTATAAATACTGTTTTCCCTGTTTATGTCTGTTTGCCCTGCTATGGCGATTGGTTCCTGTGTTTTCTTACCACAATACTTCAGTTACATGCAATCATGTTATGGACGAAACCACGATTGCGGAAGTAAACAGGGTCATAAAAGAATCCGTTTAAGTGGAGTGCAGGAGAGTGGTGGTTTGGTCATTCACTATTATGATTTACGTTTGATCATTCAAAGGATTACTCATTTGCGATTGGATGTTGGAGGACTCTTATTGTCTCTTTGAGGAATCATCATACAATTGGATTACTTACCGTAGAGGAACTTTCCAACGCAGCGCTGGTTGGATTTTGTGCTCTCGTGACATAAACAGTCATTACACCGATTTTCAACAGTCGGTTAGACCGATCTACTCATCTTGTAAATATTGTACTTTGGGACATTGGAAGACTTATACACACACTCACATGTTATGAATGGTGCTGGTAAATATTGTGATCACTTTGTTTTATTTCATTGAGAGGTTTAATACATAAGACTGTGCTGGACAATGGAAGTACCAACACACTGATACAGGAGAATGTGTTGAGACAGCTGGAGGTAAAAGACTCGTCACTCACTACTCACCACAGAATTCATACCCGTCTGGGTCTCAGACAATCAAGAGGAGTTGCAGAGGTTGATTTTCACCTGACCATGCGCTACTTCCAATATTCTAGGGAAAACGTATGTGGAACAACACAAGATTTTATTGTCAGATGACATTCCTTTTAAATTAATGGCTTACAGTGTTTCACCCTTGAAGAAAAATAAAATTGAAAACCAGGAAGATCAGATGATACAAGCCCACATCATAGAGCCCTTGTTTTCACCATGGTCCTCACCTGTAGTCCTTGTCCCCAAACAAGATGGATCCTATAATTTCTGTGTGGACTATAGGAAGCTCAACAGCAAGACCATACCAGATGCTTATCCAATGCCCCTTATACATGACATCCTGGAATCCATGGAGGGTGCCTGCTGGTTCAGCACCTTTGATTTGCAGTCTTAATATTGGTAGGTTGAAATAGAGAAAATGAAAATGGCTTTCATAAGAACTAAGGGGCTATACCAATTCCGATCTATGCCGTATGGCCTCCGAAATGCTGCAGCCAAGTTCCAGAGGCTCACGGAGAACAATTGGATTACTTGCATAAGAGGAACTTTCCAACTCAGCGCTGGTTGGATTTTGTGCTCCCGGGACATAAACAGTCATTATGGTGAGACCGATCTACTCATCTTGTAAACATTGTACATTGGGACTTTGGAAGACTTTATATACACACACACTCACACTTTATGTATGGTGCTGGTAAATGTTGTGATCACTGTTTGTTTTCTTTTACTGAGAGGTTTAATACAACTTGGGTTTTTTTACATCTTGTGTCTGGCTATGTAATTTCTCCCATATAAACATTAATTCATGGTAGGTAGGACAAGTCCCCTTTTTTCTTATGTATCTACACTCTGATTGCAGATCGTTACAAGTTGGTATGGTCAATGGTAATGCTGTTAAACCCATAAATAAACACATTGTGGGCTGCTGCAGACACAATACAACAGGGAAAATAGAGAAAAAACACACACACTGTCGTAAAACTTACAAATCTCCAATGACGGTGGTGATGCAGTGCTGAAGCAGAGATATTGACCTTTTCCTGCTGGAGTGAACTGAACTTATTTTACACTAGGTTTAATTTCAAACCATTTTTATTGACCTGTCAGGCTGTTTCATTCACAAATGATCCTCTGATGACAGAAAAAGCAAAGTTCCTCACTTTCTTTTTAGAACGAGCATGCAAGTGTTTGCTAAATCAAATATTTTATGATGTGAATGCCCGTCATAAAAACTAAAAAAAAAAACATTTATTTCCGTTTGCATATTAAAAGCTCTCCACTCTTATTTACTAGTGAATCTGAAGCTTTCCTTAGATGACATTTTCATGGGCATGGATTATTATAATTGTGAATGAACTTGCACGCATGCTCTATTTACGAACGTTTGGAATTCACTAACATTCACACATTTAAGTGTTTGTGAATCCAGCAGAAAGTTTTCGGGAAACTACATTTTTTACATTACAACTACATACGAGTGGTGGTGTTGTAGTGGTCAAAAGCACATAACTGGTAATCTGGTTATCAGAAAGTCGCTGGTTCGATCCCCACAGCCACCACCATTGTGTCCTTGAGCAAGGTACTTAACTCCAGGTTGCTCTGGGGGATTGTCCCTGTAATAAGGGCTCTGTAAGTCGCTTTGGATAAAAGCGTCTGCCAAATGTAAATGTACATTTTACATGTAAGTTACTCCAAGTTTTTTCATATATTTACAAAGTTTTCATGAATGAGGCCCAATGAGAACAATGAGGATTCCAAACAACTCAAAAAGTTTGACCAGGCTGAAAGGCCAGCAAGCCAGACAAGGCTGGTTTAAGATGTTTCGTTGTTGAAGCAGGGATAAATCTGCAATGTTGCAGTTCATAAAATTACAGACCAAATGGCAAGTAACAGTTGTATTTACTCAACAAAGGCAATTTTTACTCGTTTTTGGCACTTGGAAGGTATTAATTTTGGACCCTGCAGCTGTCTGTTTAGGCAGCTAGACAAAAAGGCAGCTTGCTAGGTTTTGGAACCAAGCTAATCACTCCACCTACGCAAAAACCAGTCTGAAAACCGGAGTAGACACAGAATATCTCTTCAAAAGAAAAGAAAAAAGGGAAATTGTGCCTAATAAGACGTGATGTATGCAAATCCATTCTGTGAGTATCAGTGCATCACTGTGTCATGCAAAATGTTAAAGTACCAACAAAAGTGGAATGGAGCTTTAATTGCTCTCGTTGTTCAAATCGGCCATCATCGACTGTAACTGCTTAGAGGAAAGAAAATCACATTCACTGCCAGGCAGCCATAAATCACAGCTTTAGTGGGACATGAACAGTTGAGTCTGACAGGATCATTTAAAGACTCGGTGGGCTCGCAATCATAGGGCAATTTGAGCCTTCCTTCAAAAAGAGTTTTAATTGAATTAGTCGCAGCGATTATATTCTCCAAACTAATAGGGGCAGATTCATCTGGCGGGGCTAACTGAGCGGTTTAAAGAGCCAAATCGTAGTCCCTCTGTCATTACTGCGACTTGGATGTCAGGATGGTATCAGATAAACATCTGCAAATTCCGTTCACTGCAGCTTTGTTTCAACCCTACTTTACTGCCTTGCTGTCTGCTGCCTACATAGGCAGCTGAAATTATACACAAATTACTTATTAGGAATGCTCTACATAGGCAGCAACTTTAAACTCTTCACAAATAGAGCCCTTTTGACATTAGCATGATGCTAAGCTAAAAGATAACACAATACAATAATTAGCACAACAAACTAAAAATAAACTAATATTTAAATATTTTTTTAATTTGATTTGTTTTCATGAACCTGGTCTCATACTGTATAATTATGATACTATACCTACATTTTTGCAAAATTATTTGTACAAGCCTCGTTTTAAGCCCTACAGTACGTATCACTGAACCGTCTAGTGAAATGAATACTACTACAACAACGGCTTTTATTTCTTTTACACAAATCATAAGTAAAACGGATGATTATCAGTTCATAAATATTTACTTTTTGCCCTGTTCCTCATGCAATTCTATCTTATCACATACTGTAGTGCATGACTTTATATAAGTCGATATATTTCAATGTTTGCATTACATAACCAACTACATTTTCAAGCTTGTTCCAAGTGCAATTAAATAGTTCAGTAGCTCAACTGATAGAGCATTGCACTTGTGATGGAAAGGACCGGGGTACAAGTGTTGAAGAGCACGCACCGACATGCGAGCTGAAAGTTTCTTATAAGCGACACTAAATTATTTGGTTGCTTCAGCAATTACATTTTTCATCTTTCATCTAGTCGCAATGCAGTCTGTGATTACCTTCTCCCATAAGGATACATATGATGCTGCCTTAGGGGCATTCACATAGTGTTCTTGCATTCAAAAACAGCTAGACGCTGTACAGCAGAAGGGAACATAACTCAGGTAACAATTAAAAAAAAAAAAAAAAAACAGTGACAAGAGCAAGTTTAGCGAAAAATGTTTAATCTCTCCTTGATGCATGTGTTTATTTACACATAATAAATTTGCAAAATAGGAAAAAGCACAATATTTACACAATGAGCATTTTAACTGCCAACCTGTCACAGTTGATTCAAGTCTGAAACTCTTCAAACGGTATCAGAATTAATAAAGTATTAAAATTTCGTTTTTTTCTCTCTCTCTCTCTCTTTGAAATCTACATGCTCACATTTTGTTCCTACGCTTAAGTTAATTCATCCTTCAAAAAGGATCTTTTAGTTTGGGAAAACCATGAGCAGAAATTAAAAACCAGAGATTAAGAGGTTGGATTTGTGGATAGAGTAGGAGTGTAAGATAGAGGGCGGGCCAGACAGTAATTGATCGAGGAATGGATGGAAAGAGATGGATTACGGGTAATGTAAGGGTCAGAGATGGCCAAGAGGAGCTGACAAGGCACTCTGTGCAAAACAAAAGCTCTGTGATCTCTGAAACACTTTCTGTTTGGCTTCATTCTCTACAACTGAAGTCGAAAGTTTTTTTGTTCCTGTACTCAAACCAAGTTAAAGTTCTCAAAACAAGTGTTGTAAAATAAAGAGGCAATCACTTAAATACTTTACACACTAAAATCTTTTGAGAATCTCAATTTCACAACTCATTCTAAACATCAAAAGTGATTGAAAACCAAAGGTAGCACTCTCCATAAAAAACATTTCAAATGAAGAGTAAAGACAACATCAAAGTGAAACACATGTCCTGAGACATTACAATGCAACCAGCTGCTTTACAATCACCATTACCAGTCCCGCTAACAAAGCACAAAACAAAGCACATCAAGATTTTTCCCATCAGGAAAACAACAATAGAAATAAAATAAAAAAATGACCACAATGTAAATGTCTATATATAGAATGAATATCGTAAGCCATTGGAACGCAAGAAGAATACCATGCTTGTATTCTCAAATAACGTGGCTGCAAATGCAGTGCTATGCATGCAGAATCAATCTACTGTAAATGAAATGAAAAAGCTGACAGAGGTCTACCCAATATAAAGACAGCCAGACAAAAGTGTTTGTACTCTTTTATGCTATACATCTGACCCTCTACTGTTCTTCTGACTAATTCAAAAATGAAGACATCCAACAGTAGTGTGTACTAACAGCTCATAATAACTTTTTTTTATTAAAAAGTCTATTTAATTAACAATTTCTGCATGTCACTTGAAATGACTTTCCAAAAATGAGACGATATATATATATATATATTTCAATGTCTCATTTTCGGAAATTAATTTCAAATGGCATGCAGAAATTGTTAATATATATATATATATATATATATATATATATATATATATATAGTTGTATATACTGTATATGATTAATAGCAAAACACACTGCATTTTTATTATCAGTAATTTTGTCTTGTTTTCCTGAAAATCAAACAAATGTCACATTCAAACGCCATCCATTTCCTTGAGACTCAACACTGCTTGTTAAGAATTGCTTTCTGAGAATATCTCCATTTGCAACTAATTTGTTCTTGCTTTAAGCATGAATATTCCTACATTTATTCTAATTATATATATATATATATATATATATATATATGGATGGAAAGCAAGACAAAAATACTGATTTGTTTTTGCAATGCAAATTAAAAAGCTTAGTTATTTGTCATGATCTACCAATTTTCAGTAGATATCTGTGCAAACAGTGAAATCCTTGCATCAAAACTAGGGCGATCCTTCCAGGTGAACATGTCGAGTCTAAAGGGAGATTGTCTTTACCAAGTTTTGGAGACCTGCTCCCGGGTGATTAAATAAACTGCAATGGCATAAAATCAATAACATAAACCATAATCTAAAAATAAAAACATCTGTAAAATGTTATTCTTTATTACTTTCCTAGCCGGAATGAACCCTGATGTATAGATGTATTGAGGTAAAGCAAACAAGAAAACGTTAAATCTCGGATTGTGTGACTCACTCTTGCTCTCACAGGGGTTTCTGACCTAAATCTTTCAAAGAAATTTCTAACACATCTCAAAAAGTCTACTTCTGCTTTAATCTCGGTGGAAAGCCAAAGAAGGAGAGGCTTTCTCTTGTTTGAACATGACTGACTTTAAGAGAAGTGCTGCAGCACTTGAAAGGAAGTTAGTGCAATACAGACCCTCACATGTTATTGGTGTTCACAAGAGAGAAGATAAAGAGAAAATGCAAAACAACCAAGACGGCTTGACTTCGTTTGGCTTGATGCCCCTGTGCAGATGTTTGCATTTTCTAAATGCTTTAATATGTAATATTGCAAATCACCAATCAAACTTAAAAAGCTCATTGAAATTTGTAGTTCTTGTTGGAAACTGACAACTGTGGCATAATGGGCTGTAGAAATCAAGAAAAAACAACAACTAAACAATGAAACAAAATGACATGATGATGCCAAACAGCTTATGAGCTCAAATGAAAAAATAAATAATTAAAACCCTCAAAGGTTTCCCTCCCAAAATATAATGCATTTAGTGCTGACATGATTTAATTGTACCACATTTAAAAACATTGTACAATCGTTTATATCCTTCTGAGATGAATTCAAATAAACTTCTAGCTTAAATACCTGTTTCCTTGGAATATGTCAAATCAGCACATTCATCAAGTTATTTGTACCACATCAGTTTGATTAAACCCTTTTAAAAATGGACGCTGTTAAAAAGCTGAGAGAGGTAAAGCATCATGGGAACTGAATGGATCTGTATGCTACTTTTACTGTGGTGTTGACTCTCACGGGACCTTCTCAAAATGTATCAACAGGAAGGGAACACATTCGTCAGTTCTTCAATCTCAAGTTTTCCTTCATATTAAACTGATGTGCTTTGTGCAAAAGTTACTGGTCTCGTTTAAGGCTTAGGCCTGTAACATACTGTACGCAAGTGTACAAATGGCGACGCAAATGCAAGTGCGCGTTGACATTATACATAGTGCGTTCTTGCGTCACTGTCACCGTAACAAATTTCAGTACTCAAAGGGGCGAGATAGTTACCTTCAAATGTCTGTGCCATTAAACTGGATGTTTTTAAACAGCTAGCTATAATGAAACTAGCTCTGCCATGACAATAGTAGACCTAATAGTGAAAACTGACCATAGAACATGACAGTTTATAAAAATGGCCGCTATAGCATCCCTTGTGGCAACTTGTGGTACTTGTATTGCGTTATGACAAAATTCAGAGTGCAAAGACTCTAAAAATCGAGCTTGTGTGGGTAAAAGCATTTTTCTCGTACTTGCGTAAAATATGGTTTGGGCCTTATAGTACTTAGAGTCTCTGTCTGTGGGGTTACAAACGATAAGAATAGATAAGATGGCAAACAATTTTCCTCAAGTGGTGTTCAGACTCAAATCATAATAGCAATAAAGGTTGAAAATAATAATAAAGATGTATCAAACTAAATACAGATTCATCCACCAACTGAACAATGAAACCCTTTTGTTGAGGAGAGTTCCCTCGAAAAAAGACAGTATCACATGGGAACACATTTGTCTTGAGTTTTTGTTCTTTTTTTGCACATTTTTTCACTCTCAGATTTTCCGTCACTTGGGAAGTCGACATTTAAATCATAGCACATTTTATCTAAATAAAATTGTTTTTTGCACAAAACAACATTCAAATAAAACATGGCACAGGACGTTTTTTTTTTTTTTTTTTTTTTTTTTTTTTTGAGATTTTTTCATAGTTCAGTCTTTGTTTCACATATCAAATTCATCTTTTATTCTTTTCTATTTTAAAATGGAAAACTTTGTACGCTTCTTTTCACTTTTTTGTATAAAAATGCAATTGTATTTATATATCTATACACATTTATTATATATATATATATATATATATATATATATATATATATATATATATATCATATTCATTTGTTGTAGTTCCTGTAAATTGTGCAAATTCAGCAGTAACACAAGTGGCAGGAGACTGGAGTAAGCGAGTTGTTCAAATCAACCCAAAGAGAAAAAAGGGAAAAAAATATTGTGAAATTATGCGCTAAATAAAATTATGTTCATGAAAAATTCACCACTGTTATCCTTCGTTGGCTTTAAGGTCTTCTGGCTCATAATAAAAGACATCCTTGGTGAGTAAAAGCATGTACAACTGTGTCTCAACACACACACTGAAACGACAAGAATTAAAAAAGCGAAACTAAATGTCAGTCACAAAGTCCTATTGGTTGGAAATCACGTTCGGGGAGACATTCTGGTGTGTGTTGAGTTCAAAGGAAGTGATAAATGAGGATGTCCACCCTGGGCTGAGGGGTCTCCAGTGTACTGCTTCTGTCCTTGCAGTCCGTCAGCTTAGTGTTGAGTGAGCATGTGTGTGTGGGAGGGGCTTGGGCGGGGACAGGGGGTGGAGGCGGAGCTCAGGTGGGTGGAGAGAAGGGAAGGGGTCCTCAGCTCGTCAGAGCCATGGTGTCAATAACCTGTTCCAGTTTACTGCGGAGTCTCTGTCGCCGGGACAACTCGTCTTTCTGTAGTGCCGACAGGATCTGTAGAGGAAATGAAGATTAGACTAGCAACACTTTAACCTACAGTGGGTTAAATGTAAATAAGTGAAGGGGAGACCACATCAAATGCTATTTTTAGCTTAAGTCGTTTCCACGACTTTCAAAAATAAGTTTAAGTGTCAGTTTAAGAATTATGGTGAAAGCTAATTGCTAGTGGTCATATTAAGTTTGTAAATGTATGTAAATTAGTCTAGAATGTTGATTGTAAAATTTAATTTGTATGCATTTTTGTGCTGTTGATGAGAAATAGCAGTAAAATGAAATTATGGCAGCATGAAAATGATAACCCACATAGCTAAAGCATCAATTACACAGCTAATTGCTCTTCATTTTATTGAACTAGCTCTTCACCACGAGAAATTGTCCAATGCATCCATTTTATTCCAACCAAAATTACTTGAACGTTGTAATTACAAAAAAGCAGGAACTTCCCAGGAGGACTTAAAGGTGGTGTTAGCGATTTTAGCATTCTCAAGCTTTTACATGACTGAGATGTTAGCCACGACCCCTCATTCCAAAACCCCATCCTCAAAAGATAATTTTGAGACTAAAACCAAGAAAAAGAGAAGCATTGTTTGTTCCTGTGGCTGTCAAATTCAACAGTGGCACAATAGCACCCTCAACTGACAAAGATTATGAATCATAGCCTCAATGAAAAGCTTCAAAGGCAACACTATGAGAACGAGCAAAATGATTGACAAGTGAAAAGCGTCAATGTCTTCGGTCCACGGACACATATTTATTTGCTGTTTACAAAGTCTACAGCTGTCACAGAGACCAGTCAGATATCTCAGGACACTTATCTCATTAATATCTTTAATGGAGTAGGAACATTTTTTGCATAATTATCCATGCCTTAAAGGGACATCAACCTTTGTGGGATTCGAACTGACAACCTTTTGGTTACCAGCCCAGATGTGAAATTACTCTTCCACTCTGGTTTGTTTGCTAATGGAAGTGCAATTGTGCTAATCACATCTCTTGCAACTTGGTTTCCAACCAGCATTACATGCAAAAGCACATCTGCACGTACATCTGCAAGGTCAAAGCGAAGACTCTGTGTGTAAAGCTAAAGGAAATGTGAAAGAAAAGAATCCCCGACACCCTCAGCGCTGGATAATGGACTGCTAATTTCCCTTCTGTTTTCACGCAGGTTCAGTGAGGGTGTTCATGTGGACACATGTGCATCTGGATAATAAAGACTAATGAACATAAACGGCTGTTTAAAATGCAACCAGCTGCAGTGTATTAATGTCAGACAGTGAGAGAGAAAGAATTCATAGAGAGCCGAGACGACGTTTGATGAGTCGTGTTAGAATAAACACTCCCGAAGGTAAGAAAATGGAAGACGGAAATGAAATCGGGCAAAAAAACAGGGCTACGGTATGTGCTAACAATGGACACCTTTTTATATCTGCCTAATGGGTGAAGAAACACATTTGTAAATGGAGGAACAATTAAGCAGACCTACTGTGTCTAGTTCTTTTCTTTTAAATATAATAAAGACACACACACTCGCTCGTTTCTGTCTGAACTTGAACTAAATGGTCTCCTTTGGCGGCTCATTATCCCTCCATTTTTCCAGCCTGGCTGGAATGAGTCACTGCTTTTGACACACAATCTCGTGTGCGCTGTCAGTTGGTGTTACGTGCGAAGGGCTGCATGGATAATACTATATCTGAGTGTCCATGTTTTAAAAGTGCGAGGCTTTTTTTTCGATTTTGCCATTTTAACAGCCTAATCTGGTCTGCTTTGCTTGAAATCTGACATCCTAGTCAGCAAGGAAGTAATAGTCTTTGTATCTTTTAACCTGTCTCATCTTTCCTCCATGAAGGTTCTTCAATGCCTCTTTTCATTTCTATCACAAAATACTCTTGATGATTGGAAGTAATACGAATGTAGTGATTTATAGATCATTTGGCATAAACCCATCCTACGGTTCAGATACTTGCTCGAACCGTCATATCTTGCAGGAAGGCGATTAAATAAATGTGATCTGTAATTTTCGGCCTTCTTTTGTTTCCCGCTTACAATTGGCACTGTCTGTATGTGTAAAAATAAGCTATTGCAAAAGTGTAAATGACTTGAGTTTGTGGCAAAAACATTCCCAGAAATAGTCTGATATGCACTGTTCCGTCTTCCCATTTGTTGCACTCACATTTTTGGCATATCATTCTCACTTAAAAGTGTTTTGCAAGCGCTAGGGGAAAGATGCTCTACCTGCATCTTGTAACCAATCAAATTATATTTTCGTTGACCAATTTACTCTGATCTGACATATTCTTCCTCTTATGGCTCGGCATCGTTATCTGTTTAATATCTGGAAAATATTTTCGCCACAAACACAAATCATTTACACATTTGAAATACTTTATTTGAACACATAAAGACTGATTCTATGCGGTTAATCCATTTAGCTGTTCAAGACACCGTTTATTTGCTTGCATATCAATGATTGCAGGTTTGCAATGTTTTTGGCCATATTTCGACGAAGTGTAAGCGCAAAAAATACATTATTTCATGTTAATAGAAAGTTACAGATTCACAACACATGATTTACACTTATGCTATGTAGGAAATCTATTATTCTTACACTTGCAACTTGATTTACACTCTTACAAATGTTCGGTGCTTGCAAAATGATTTACACTCAGAAAACGTACTCTGTGCATGCAAATGTTTTTGGCATTAAATTATCTTCCTAGAAAGTATTTTAACACAGGAAAAGATACATACTTCAGCTTTTAGCTCAATTGACAGCATTTGTGGTAATGTTGATAATCACAAAAAAAATTTTGTCTCGTCCCTCATTTATTAAACTAAAAGCAAAAATCTTGGTTACAGTACAGCACTTGCAATGGAAGTGAAAAAGGGCCAATTCTTAATGTTAAAAGACACATGTTTCAAAAGTATAACCAAAAGATTTTAGTGTGATAAAATTGCTTACAAACCGTTTATGTGTGAAGTTATATCCAATGTTACAACTTTTTTTTGCCATGATGATGCTGTAAACCCTGTAAGTGTGTTTATCACACTTAAATCATGTAAAGCAGAGACTTTACCATACTAAAGACATGTTAACATGAGAGTTTACTTTACAAAACAGTGTCTATTTTAATGTTTAAGGACTGCCACGTTCAGTTTAATTCTAAGTGACTTACTGAAAACACGCTTTTTGCTACTTTTTTATTATGAGGTACGAGTCGCAATAATTTTGTTGTGGTAATCAACATTATGCTACAAATGCTGTAAAAGAACACATTTCCAACAGCACTCTGAAACCAAATTTGTGAGGTCATTTAACAACAATGTAGCATACTACTATTTGAAAAGTTTGTTGAACACTTTTTCACATGCTATAAAATAAATGCCTGCGATGGACTGGCGATTCGCCCAATATTAGCTGGGATAGGCTCCAGCCCCCCCCCCCGCGACCCTGTACACAGGATAAGCGGTTGACGATGGATGGATGGATGGATGGATGGATAAAATAAATGCAGGATGCAAGTACATACTGCACAGTTGGCAGTTCACTAGTATTATACTGTAATACAAACATAGAACTTCTCTGTGATGTACTCACCTCATCTTTGTACTTTGTGATGTAGGAGTAGATCTCGTGTAGGGCGCTCATGCTGTTGAACTGGCTCAGGTGGAGTCTGGACTGCTCTGCGAGATATGCGCTCATGTCTTGATCACTGATGACAGGCATGCGAGCAATGTCTGAGTAATACCTGAAGGGCGGCGATACAGACATGGCCATCAGGAAAATGGTGGAAAGCATGATTGCAATCTGATTTACAATACATTTAGTGACTTCGGAAGGTTATGATTAGGAGCTAAAAGTGGAACCCTGGTCATAGCTCTCAACTTTCCTTTTCTCATTTTAAGATTCTGTATGTTTTAAAAGTGCAAAGAAGTTTCCATTTTAGCTGAAACTCCCACAAAACTTCTTGAAATCCAGCCTGCTTACCTTTCTACCCAGTTCTTGTAGTTGGGGATATCTTTAGCATAGAGTAGCTTATTAGAAGGAGAGTCTTTGCCAAGTTTGTGTTCAGATGTGGAACAAGAGTCCATGAAGGTTTGTGCCACAACAGAGAGACAGGCATCAGTGATGCTGTTCTTGTGGATGTCAAACACAAACTGAGGATTCTTGATCACATTCACCCAAAACCTCAATGGCAAACTGAGGATAAAAACAAAGGATTCACAGAAAGTGAATTCTGCAATACCACCACCTTAAATAATAATATTTGGATGAGATAGTTCACACAAAAATGAAAATTCTGTCATTTACTCACACACATTTCAGTTCAAACCTGTACAACTTTCTGTGGAACACAAAAGATGTTTTAATGAATATTCCGGTACAATCTTGTCAATATTCATTACATTAGCATTTGATAGTGACTCACTTTTTAGCTTAAAAAAAGGACCCAAAAGTATCATAAAAGTAGTCCATGCTCTCAGTCATATTCAAAGTCATCTGAAAGCATACAATAGGTTTTGTTGAAAAACAACCCAAGATTTAAGTAATTTTTTGGAAAGAAATCTTCCTCCATTGCACGTTCATAAGTGCATGCCCTTTGTATTCCGCTTAATAAGAAAAAAGTAGTGCGGGTTTTGAATGGTGAGTAAATAATGACAGAATTTTCATTTTTGGTGGAACAACTCCTTCAAAGAAAAGCAGTGCTACTCCTCACCAGTTGCTTTTCCAGGTGTGTCGAACATCTGAATCTGTTATTGAGTGTTTGTCCGCCTGTTCGTCAAGGAAGTCGAACATGTACTTGATGGCGAGCGGGAGGGCACTGCCACGATGTGCCGTGCTGAATATCGTCTCAAACAAATCGTCTACAAATTTCTGTAATGTGCCCTGTGGTGAAAGGAAAGAAAATGTCTTGAAAATCTTCTCGTAGTGGCTTAACTCAATCCGGGTGTCAGAAGACGAATCCCAGCTGCCTCCATGCATCTTATCACTTGGCTTGTTGAGCATGTTGCCACGGAGACATAACACATATGGAGGCATCACACCGTCCACCGCGGCATCCACGCTCAACTCACCACGGGGAACTAACCACATTATAGCGACCATGAGGAGGTTACCCAATATGTGTCTACCCTCCCTAGCAACCGGGCCATTTTGGTTGCTTAGGAGACCTGGCTGGAGTCACTCAGCATGCCCTGGGATTCGAACTAGCAAACTCCAGGTGTGGTAGCCAGCATCTTTACCACTGAGCTTCCGGCATGTGTCTAACAGATGCAACTATTAATAATCCAGTTGTAGACTGATTAGCATTCGGGAAACCTGTTTAACATATTTTTGCAATGCCAAGTGGTGCTAATAGTGGCACAGAAATTACATGCTTTACCCTTGAAAAATATGAAGCTATCATATCCATTTCAATACAAACACTGAATGTAACGGTTACTTGTACAAAATCTCTGCTTGCAAAAAGTCAAAAGGCCTAAAATCGCTAAAGACCTTTGAGAAGCCAAACTAGAAATGCTCGGTTTATTCATCATGTTGTGAGAGCAGGGGGAAAAAAAAAGTGTCCCTCGGATAATACAGACTGTGTTGATTTGGATGCTGGTGTGTGTGTGTGTGTATAAGACAGACAGAGGCAGTGAGGTTTTCCAGCATCCTTTAAGCATTCTGTCACCACGCACCATGAAGCTCTCGATCCACAACAAATTACCTGTCTCCTTCTGTTCTTCCGCACTTCAGTATTACATTTATCAATCATTTTTTATTATGTATCAAAACTGACCACCCGAGAGCCTTGTAAACATATTCAGATTTCATTTTTAACAATTAGCAGGCAAAGCACAAGCTACAGAGCTCAGGAAGGAGGGAGAGAGAGGGGTACGGGGTAAGGTGGATGTCAGGAGATGGAAGGAAGATTAAATTGCAAGGCATTATTTTCAACAAACAGTCAGGCAGAATCAACATATGTAGAGATTTGAACTGCTTATTTAGAAACAAAAGACTTTCCATAGCAAGAAAACCATACATACATTATACAGGGAAGAAATGTCAATAGTAAAATGTTGTAGTCCATGTCTATTTAATCTGAGGCCATCTACTGTAAATGCTAATTTACTCATATTATCTCATTTAACTTTTACTGACAACTCATGTAATATTAACATTTAATGATGACTATTCTTTAAAAAAAAGTCCTTCGATAGGTCACCCCAACTTCTTGTTTTAATGGGAGTTACATCAAGACTCGAACTTTGATTTATGGTGTCCTTTATAGTAAAATTCAAACTAGCAGTATGGAAATGTGAGAACTTCCCGCAGCCCCACCTTGGTGGCCAGCAATCGTGTCAGGTAGATCTCTGACACCATCTTGCTGCCGCGGTCGCCTTCGCGCTGGTCTGCATGGTCGTGGTTTTTGACAAGGTGCCAGAGTTTAGTGCCGCTCTCTAGATCAGGAGTGATCATGGGTGTCCTGGACCGCAGACTATCCGGACTGCTGGCCGTCCTCAGCATGCTCTCTGAGAATATAAGAGTCAGTGGATTATAAATTGATCCCTATAACAGTACTATCTATAGCATTTATTAAAAGAGGCAATTCAGACTCTGAATTCTGATTGGATAAGGCGTGTTCAAAGCATAGTAAAATAGCAGATTTACGCACACCTGAGACCAGTGTTAATCTCTTTGAAAATGATTGCTATGGAAAGGTTTTTATTTTGTCAATTGAAAAAAAGATGAGACGAAAAGACGCATCGTGACAATAATCTAATGGTTTGAAAAAATGACACAGAATTTAATTCAATGTAAAAGAAATGATCTTAACCCTCATGCGACCTTATGGACATTTTTGTCCTTTTCAGTTTTGTATTTTTGATAACTTTGCCTGTGTTAATGCTAACTGCATAAAATTTTCCACAGGTGTGCATTTTTATTGGAAATTTAATATTTCACCTTCATTTACTTTAATTTATTTTGCACTAGGTACAAAAAATACTCCCACTTAGGGTCTTTTGGACAAAAATGTCCCCATTGAAACCCATTAAAACTGCGATTTTTAATCCCAGTGCCATTCAACTATAAAATTATGCAATCTTTCTTAACAGGCTTTCATTATGTTGGCAAGGCTTCAAAATTTACATTTTTACTATTTTTTATCAGATGGTGCCATTTTTTCAGGTTTGGCATATAAAGCAAATTATCACTTTATTGTTGTTTACTTCTGTTTTCGGCTTATGCATATTATAGAGCCAATTAGATAAATAATTGTGTGGGTGTGTTGGTATGGATGTCAGAGTGTGGTTAGTATGTGTGTACTGAAAATTTTAGGTGTGTGTGTGTGTGAACAGTGAAAGAAAGAAATTATACTGTACTGAAATCATAAGTCCCACCCCATGTAAATGAGTCATACCCTTGGCAGAGTCATAGCATTTAAAGGGTTAAAATTCTGAAAATAAATGAATGTTTGGTAATTATTATTAGAACTGATGCTAGTAAAAAATCTAAGTCAGTGAAAGTGGAAAAAATATTAATCTATAATATTTTTATGACACTTTTTTGACATGGACATTTTTGTCCTTTATGGGCCTGAGTGGTATTTTTGTTTTTTTTATCTGATACTGCATAAAAAAATATGATTGCATCAAAATTAATATTGTTGTTAATCATTGACATATCCAAGGCTGTAATATTTAAAGAAAAAAAATTCTGCTTAGAATTTAGTATATAGAAAATTATTATTATTATTATAATTTTTATAAATATCAACAGTGGCATTATGTAAAGAAACTGGCATTTAAAGGGTTAAAATTCTTGAAAATAAATGACTTTTTGGTAATTATGATTTGAACTGATGCTAGTAAAAAAATCTAAGTCAGTGAAAGTGGAAAAAAATATTAATCTATAATATTTTTATGACACTTTTTTGACATGGACATTTTTGTCCTTTAAGGACCTGAGTGGTAGTTATTTTTTTAATCTGATACTGCATAAAAAAATATGATTGATTCAAAATTAATATTGTTGTTAATCATTGACATATCCAAGGCTGTAATATTTAAAGAAAAAAAATTCTGCTTAGAATTTAGTATATATAAAATTATTATTATTATTATAACTTGTATAACATCAACAGTGGCATTATGTAAAGAAACTGGCATTTAAAGGGTTAAAATTCTTGAAAATAAATGACTGTTTGGTAATTATGATTAGAACTGATGCTAGTAAAAAAATCTAAGTCAGTGAAAGTGGAAAAAAATATTAATCTATAATGCTTTTTTGACAAGGACATTTTTGTCCTTTAAGGACCTGAGTGGTATTTTTTTTTTTATCTGATACTGCATAAAAAAATATGATTGCATCAAAATTAATATTGTTGTTAATCATTGACATATCCAAGGCTGTAATATTTAAAGAAAAAAAATTCTGCTTAGAATTTAGTATATAGAAAATTATTAATATTATTATAATTTTTATAAATATCAACAGTGGCATTATGTAAAGAAACTGGCATTTAAAGGGTTAAAATTCTTGAAAATAAATGACTTTTTGGTAATTATGATTTGAACTGATGCTAGTAAAAAAATCTAAGTCAGTGAAAGTGGAAAAAAATATTAATCTATAATATTTTTATGACACTTTTTTGACATGGACATTTTTGTCCTTTATGAACCTATGTGTAACTTTTTTTAATTGACGCACAAGGTTAATATGCACTAAGCTTAACATGCAGAGACTATTACAATTAACGTTGATTCCCTGAAAAGTGTGAACTCTAAGTAACTATGTTGCTCTGTGGCATCAAAATATTGCTTTCTTAGTTTGAGCATCCCATACAGGCAAACATTGGCTCAACCAATGGCGTGTGGTTTGGGCGGGACAATCTGTTTGTCCGACCAATTGCAAAACGGGGTGGAGTGTTTGGACACCTGTTATTATTTTTGCAGTTCTGCTAGTGGCTCAGAAATTCCACACTTCACTTTTAACTATTTATTAAACATTGGTGTCTTCATCGTATTGCTGTTACTGGCAATTTCTAAAAGCTTTAGGCTGAGCATTGCAATGATTTTACCATGGTTAAGGGGGTTTAGGCCATTTGCATCATGTTGTGCTTCAAAACACCCCATTACTGTAGTAAAATCACTGTAACCCACAGCCTTTCATTGCTTATTTCAAGGCTAATTTCATCATAGTCTGTGCAATCAATATGGTTTAGAAATCTCAAAAAGTATGGTCGTAAATCAGATCCAGCGGTCTCTTCTATCTGACGAACGGTCAACTGCTAAATACCCAGGAGTTACACATCAAAGATAGTAGCAGAGAGGAGCCTAACTCTGGCTAATGGATGGTTAAGCACAGTAATCTGTCTGAGGATGAGGCATTCCTGGTAAGGATCATTTCCTGTGGATGCCCTAAACTACAATGAATATACTGCATCTGCGGAATCCATCAAAAACTCCCTCAGGTTTATTCTATCCTTAAGTGGCAAGTGGGAGTGAAAGATAGAGTCCCAAGTCTGTAGTCTAGTTAATCAGTCACAGGCTGGCAGGCCGGCGTGCTTGAAAGAAACAGCCACTGTAAGCTTAATTTGGATCCTCACAGCAGTTTTATATTATAGCGCATAAAATATCAAGGCTAAGAAAAGCATAATAGTAAAAAAAGCAAATAAAGGAATACATAAATAAATGAATAAACCAGGGATAGAAAGTTTTCAAGTAAAAGAGAGACCACAAGATAAGAGACAAAAATGAAGGCCTACAGACTAAAGGGGGTCGCATACAAGACGCATCTGGTGGATGACATAGGGCGTTCAAAACTTCGAAACGATTGTTTTCTATAAAGGTACGCACACCGCCGCCGCTCGGCATCTGTCTGCAATGCACAGCTAGGCCTCCGTAGGCTGCTCAAATTTCTGCCCCGCCACTCAACACAACTGTCTGCCACCTGAACCACATCGATGTGCCCTGTGTTTGATACCTGTGCCGTGTCCAAGGGCGGGGCGACATGGCGTTTCTCCTCCGGTGTGCAAACGTCTTAACGTAATCTATGCAAGTATGTGAACACAAAACCCACAAGCTTGATTTCAAGCTTTATTGCATTTTGTCAGAATGCATTTCATAATGCAAAGAAAGTGTATGTTGCATTCTCAGCACTGCCACAAGTGGCACTATAGAGAACATCAAGTGTAAACTACCATCTTCCACAGTCAGTTTTCACTTAAAATACGTCATGGTGAAGCAACAGTTTGAAGTGAATCTTGCTGATCAAGTTAGTGGTCGGCCGCTTATCGCTAGCTACCTAGGCAACTCTATTGCGCCTGGAGTCTAGTTAATCAGTCACATGCTGACAGGTCCGCATGCTTGAAAGAAACAGTCACTGTAAGCTAAATTTGGCTCCTTTTTGATTGTTAGGAGGTTTTTTACTGCCACAGCAACTCGATGCATGTCAAGCATTCATGTCAGGGTTTCAATTTTTGTGCAAAGTATGTTTCTGACCAAAAAGGCAGTTCAGACAGGCATCTTTGGCTGTTGCCTTGTGTCTCTTTGTTTTTTCAGCATCTTATGCCATGAGCATTGTCTTTGCACAACAACGTTTCAAGTAAAAATTTTATCAACTTGATCAAACAACTTGAGGCTCCTGCCTTCTATTCCACTCACTGCGCTCTGTCTAGACGTGAACGGTGCCATAATCAGGTAGGGTTATTCACATATATGTGTGTAAAAAATCGAGAAAAACAGGGGCCTGCATCTTCTCTCATATCGTCCACACCAATTGCCATTTTCCCCAATGTGTGACTGTTTGGGAACCATTTGTTTGATAATGTGACACAAATATATACACATATAATTTGCAGCTTGGTATAATAAAGCCAGATGTGAAATATAAATATACTCATTGAGCAGTCCGAATGAAGACTTCCTCTCTTCCTCTTAAGACCCTTGTGAATGTACCGTTCATTATTAATACATGAGTATTACAGAGGCCTAGGAAGATTCGTATTTGTCCATTGTTCTTACCTGCATGTCCATTCCAGAGTTTGGGGAGGAAGTTCCTTGGGGTACTGAAGATATGATTTATTGATTTTTTTTTTTTTACCAGGGTGTAAAGGGATTTGGAAAAGGCATTTTCATTTCATTTCATTATTTGATTTAAAAAGATTTATTGACAAATTCTGATATTGGTATATCTAATAAATGCAGCAAAAGAAAAAAAAAACATAATTCTTTATTGGTGTATGGTCAGAAATTGTGTAAGAATAAACCGACTGACACACACTTGAAATCATGTCTCCAAAGAGACTGCTTTCAAGATTTATAGTGAAAAAAGAATTACACATTGGTCTGCTCTGGATCGTTTCAGGAGACATTGATTTAAACCACTGGAGTCTTGTGATTGATTGCATTTATGATGCCTTTATGTGATATTTGAATTTGATATTTGTTCTGGCGACCATTCACTTGCACTGCATGGACCTACACAGCTGAAATATTTTTCAAAAAAATCTTCATTTATGTTCTGCAGAAGACATAAAGTGATACACATCTGGGATGGCATGAGGGTCAGTAAACGATGAGAATATTTGGCTCAGGTGGTAGAGTGGGTTGGCGGTTCGATTCCTGGCCCACACGACTCCACATGCCGAAGTGTCCTTGGACAAGACACTGAACCCCAAGTTGCTCCCAATGGCAGGTTAGCGCCTTATATGGCAGCTCTGCCGCCATTGGTGTATGAGTGTGTGTGTGTGTGTGTGAATGGGTGATTGTGACACAGTGTAAAGCGCTTTGGTAATCTCCAAGGTTAAAAAAGCGTTATATAAATCCAGACCATTTACCAAAATTTTCATATTTGGATGAACAATCTTTTTACATATGTAGCGTGAACAAAAACTATGAAGGAAAAAATTGTATGAGCCGGCTGCTGCAATGACCACTGTCGGAATTGTCATCACTCTGACACCACTATGACTGCTGTAACCATTTCCATGGCAACGACTGGAACATGACTTGAACAACAATACAGATGTCTGTCCACTGTTTGAGCACTCACAGAATAATCAGAGACACGAAGCCTCTCTCAATGGGAAATATAATGGAAGTCTGCCATGAGAGAGCCATGGCTTCAGTGCATGTAATACTGCAGCAATCACAGATACTCACTCCAGAGGAGGCACTAAACAACTTTTTCTCTCTGATACTCTTTTTCTGTTTTGTTGAGGAACAAAACATCTTCAATTCTGAGTATCATCACCTCTTATTCGCACAAACACCGCATGTGCTTTGAAAACAAAACAAAATCATCACAAAGAATAGCTAAAAGACATCAAGTCCACGGGCTTTTTGAGAAATGATTGAGTCACATGTTAAGGGGAAAATAGAGGCCATTGATCTCTAGGTGCAATATATAAACAAATCCCTTCCGTTTAAAGTAGTAGTTCACCCAAAAATGAAAATCTAAACAGGAAGAGTAATGACTCACCGTATCTGCTGAGGGACTTGGTGAAGGTGGAGGAGTTTGAGATGTTGTACGCAGAGTTTTGCTTTGGCACCAGGGCAATGACTGACCCATCCGTTACCTGAGGACAGTGAGTATCACAACATTACTGAACTATATTCTGGAAAGTACACAATCACAGACACATACTGCACTACGCTCAAAGCACGCAGTCAGAGACATCATATTAATGTGTTAGTGATGCAAAATCACAAGATTGCTTATGTTGACTAAATAAGAATATAACAACTCTTAAGTAGGGTAATATTTAACAGTTCACTTTTATTGCTGAATATTATGTTATTTAGAGAATACCACATAATTCTTGAAATGTATGATCAAATGAACTTTATTAACCTTTTTAAAGCCTTTCAGAACAAACATGTTCTTGCGCAAAGAAAAACTAAATGCAGCGTAAGATTACCACAGAACGCTATTTTCTTGAGACATGTTTTAGAAAGTTGAAGTTCTTTTTTAACATGACATTGCATCTAAAAAACTCAAGAAGTGGCACAATGGTCAAAATCATCTGTCTAGCATAGAAAAACAACTAAAAAACAGCGCAAACTTGTACAACATGTGAATGGCCCCTTATTTGCAGCGCAGCTGTATACAGTGACTGTACCTGATAGTGTGCCAGTGTGTTCAGGCGTTTCCAATCATTGTCAATCTTAGTCGTGACGTCCTCATCCTGTAGAATGATCCGAGCCAGCCGTCCCTGCCGCCACTCTGCAACAGACAAAATCACAGTTTTACTAGTTGAAAACACAAACGTGTGCTTACTTAAGTTGGTCAGAGATGAAACTCAAGATCAGATCTGATCGTGGTTGTGTACAGTATATGACTATTGAGCCTCTTACTAGTAATACATACAAATTTTAATTTAAACGTCTCCGGTCATGTTTGTTTGTTGCAGAAGAAGCCACAATTTCTTATTTCGAAACAGGCTTTGAAAGACAACTGCCAAAGAGCAGAGCAGACACAGATGAGATCTCAACACAGCCGATAGCATCGCTCCGTCTGAGTCAGATGACAATCATGTTGGGAACTGAACTATCTAATGGGATCTTGCTGTGGAAGATATGGTTCAGTGTCTGTCTTTCTGGTGCACAGATGGGTGACTTCAGCATCCATTTATATCAAGTTGCTGATAATCCACACATTGAGAGTACCAGCTAAAAACACCTGCTTTAAACATAGCGGCATTTGATTACAATAATTTTATTCCTTAATTCATACTCCTGTAGCTTAACTAGTAGAGAATGGTTATAGCAATGCCAATGTGAAGGATTTGAATTACAGGGTGCACATAAACTGTTAAAATGCATGTCGCTTTGAATAAAGCATCTTCCAAATGCATAAATTCAAATGTAAATTAATACATTATTCCATTCATCCAAAAAGCCATCCACAACTTATTGAACATCTCTAATTCTCAGGAGTTCTCACCCAGGTCCATGTCCCCAGCTTTAGGTCTCTGTGAGTAGGGACTTCCTTTATACACAGCATCCAAAAGCTTCTCTTTCACTTGGGTGATGGTGTCGCAGTTCAGGCATTTTACCGTTACCTCCAGGCCATTCTCGTTCTCTGGGTTCACGCAGTGTAGAGTCTGCCAGGAGACAATACAACAATCAGAGTTAAGATAATTAAGCATTAGTCTGGGCAGTCAAAGCATTCAGTACTGTAAAGACTTTGTAAGAAAGCATTAAAGACAACATGAAACTTTCATTCACAATGCAATGAAGTAAAGTAAAATTGTGTATTGCTGGGTATTGGAGGGTGGATTGGATTGGAAGGAAACATGTTAGGCTATGCTTTCATTGGTATCCATTATATCATGGGTAAAGTTGCGCCAGGTCTACTCTTGCAAATACTCTTATCATACCTGCTGATTTCCCAGCCTGGTCTGTTTGCTAGTTTAATATGAGTTTAGGAGTTTCAGTTGGTCAGGCTGGGAGACGACCTGGCTGACCAGCCAAACCAGCTGAGCCAAGCTGGACGGCTACTTAGACCAGCTGAAGACCAGCTTGGCCAGGCTGAAAATCTAGCTAGAACACATTCAACCAGCTGAAATTGACTAGGAGACCACCTAGACCAGTTTAATGCCATCTTAGCCAGGCTGGGCAACTAGCTTGACCATCTTAAACCAGCTGAGCCAGGCTGGAAGACCACCTAGACTAGCTTGCCCAGGCTGGGAGATCACCTAGATCAGCTGAAGACAAGCTAGGCCAGACTAAGGGATAAACTAGACCAGCCTATGCCAGCTGAGCCAGGCAGGGAGACCTCCCTGACCAGCTGAAGACCAGCTTTCCAAGGCTGGGAGACCAGCTAGACCTCATAAAACCAGCTGAGCCAGGCTGTGAGACTAGCTAGACCAGCTAAAATAGCTCAACTAGGCTGGGAGACCAACTAAACCAGCTAAAGTCCAGCCTGGCCAGGCTAGGAGACCAGCTAAACAGAGTAAATTGAGATTACATGTTGTCTTTGATGAAGAATCTAAAATGGAGAAACTGAAGTCTATCTGATTTGTGAGCTAACATTGAGCATTTTGAGTATACTGTATATGAACAGATGTTAACATCACACTGACCAATGTCTTGTAGTCAATTTGTTGTCGGATGAGTTTGTCTTCGCTGAGGGAGTATCGGGCCTCTCCTGTGATGGCATCAATAGGGCCTTTTTCCATCTGCTGTTTGATCGCGCAATAGAGCATGAAGAGAGGCTCACCTGCACACTCCTACAGAGGAAAAAAGCAAGAGTGTGAGAAACAACCTCAGCCTTTTAGGACTGCAAATCATCATGGATATATGTACTGTTGATTTTGTTTTTCACCTTTTTAAAGTCAAAGCAAAAAGACAATACAATCAATAAACTCTATTTGCTTTCATAGTAACCTGCAGACATAAAATGCATTTCACGTATGTATATTGAGCTAAACCTGATTACTGACAAACTGTCACTTCACATCTGAAAAACAAGCAGCTATAATGGGGCACCGTTTTCAAATAATCACAAGCACTTTCCAATCAATACAACCATTAGCCTCACACACCCTCAAAAAGCCCCTCTCGAAAAAGACAAACAGTTTAAACGAAGGGCGATGGATACTGATGGAGAAGCTAACAGAAGGTTAATGATTGGGAGGAAGCACTTAAACCCCTTTGTGAAACAAACTAAAGGTGCAGAATAGAGAGAGATAAAAGACAGGTTTGTATTGATAGGTGCTGTAGACGCCGCATTAGCATTAATGCCTTTTGGTAACTCAAAGCTATTTTTCATTTCCTAGGTATGAAGCTTGTTTGCCTTTGTTCCATTAGCATTTAGCCAATCTCGCTCACTTTTGGCCAATGTTGTAGATTATCTGCCCATTTTACAAAGTTGTCTGTGTTTGTTCCTGGCAGCCAGCAGATGCCCAAACCCCAGCCCCATCCTTAATCCTAACCATGTGGAGCCTGTAAGGCTATGTAGCCTGCCAGGAACAACTCTAGACACCTTTCTCCCATTGCAAGATTATTTTGGTCAAGAACCGCTCACTTAAGGCTTATTCATACTTGCTGGGCAAACAGGCTTCTTTTAGTTCTCTTTAAATGTTTGAAGAAATGCACTGACGTTTTTGTTCTTTTAAGGTGTTCATTTGATTATATTTCTTGACCTAGGAGAACTCTGCTAGTTGAAGAACGTTGAAGATTGGCTAACCCACTATGTGTCATCTGCCCAAGGGTTGACATCCCTCTGTGATGTCTCTCTTGACAAACTCATTTAAAAAGGATGCACAGTATAAACACAGGCAGGTTTGCCTTCTTCCATTGTATAAATTAGGCTTTAGACAGGAAGAGGTCATCTGATGGCATGTCAACTAAATGCAAACAAAGTTTGGTCAAGTATGTATTGTTTCATTGTTATAAAGTGTCAAAATTCTGACAATAGGTGATGCCACTTTGCTAGTTTTAATACGTTTTATGGTATAAACCATTGAGATTCGATACACTCTGTTCTAGGAGGACAATATGTCCAAGAATTCAAAATCCTCGGGCTCTGGAGACATTAAATACACTTACATGCTCAAGCTAACACTTTTGTGCAGGCCGCGGGCCCAGGAGTCGATTTGGTCAGAGAAATGCAGGAAATGCGGTGAGAGATGCTGAATATGTCGGCAATGCTGATGAAGGTCGTTGCTGACTTTGAGGATCTTGCTGTGATACATCGATTGATCACTGCCATGGAGGCAAAGTTTACTAATGTGGTCACGAGAGTGGGTGATATCAAGAAAATGATCGATTAAATGGAGTATTCGGAGAGGGAAATATCTGCTAATCCACTAGCAACCAAGGTGGATTTGGAGCATGTCTGGGAGAAGTTGGAAGACATGGAGAAATGTAGCCAGCGGAATAATGTCTGTATTGTCGGAATTCCTGAGGCCGAAGAGGGTCAGGATATGGTGAAATTCATGTATGGGCTCCTTCCGAGTCTGCACGACAAAGCAGGCCATAAGATGGAAATCGAGCGAGCTAAGCATTGCAGCTTATTCTAGCCAAGCACCACCCAATCAGACAGGAAAAGGCCATCAGATGACATACAATCTGAACAACAAGATTTAGTTTTTTTTTTTTTTTTTTTTATGTGAAGGTTAAGGGCAGGTAAACATGAAATTTTACATACTGTAACTTTGGTCAAAAACATTTTTTTTTTTTCCAGCATCTCACATTTTTATGACGCTGTGTCACATTGAAAGAGCTTGAGACACCTGCATTGTTTCATCCTTTGTGATGTCTTTTTTGGATTCTTAGTAGCTTTTTTAATGCAGGAATGTGTTGGTCCTGAACAACATGTAAAATATGAGAATCATCCTGCTGAATAAAACAGCTTAAACTAGTTTAAGGTGGTCTTTGTTTGTTTAAACTGGTTTAGCTGTTCTCCAAGCCTGACTAACCTGGTGTTCCCAAAATCCATTTAAATCCATCAGTGGAAACCAGTCTGGAGGCCAGCTAGGACCAGCAAATGACCTTTTTCCAGCAGGGTATGGTGAGTTGTCATAGGCGAGACATTCATTGCACACATGCACACATCAGGTTGAAACCTTCCACAACCAACCCCCAGCAGCAGTGATTATGTCTGGCAAGGTGAAATGAGGAAACTCGTCGTCTCTCTCCGCCTCTCATATGCCCACACAAAAAGTTTTCTCCATCTCTTCATCCCGTCTCACTCCACCCACCCTCCCACCATATGCTGTTAAACTCTCGTTAGCATCTGCACTAATTAAGCCGACAGCTGATAACGAGAAGGAGCGTGAATACATCACTCTTTGAGACCCCCACTGCAGCATGCACAGCACAGAGACCAGACCCAAACCCATGCTCCAGCTTCATTAAAGAAAGAGACAGAGAGAGAGAAGACCACATAACCAGACCTTATCCACCCATAGGGCTAATGAAGAGTAGCAGAAAAAAATATCCTGTTGAAATCTTGAGCTAGCAGCTAAATTATTCCACTGGACAGCCTTGAGAAGACCTTGTTTAAAAGCACCAGTGTGGCCAGAATGCTGATAAAAATTGCACTTCATTAGAGATTTCTGGAAGGGTTTGGATTCTTGTCAGTTTGATTCAACACTGCTGTCTTTACGTGTGATATTTCGAACCAAATGGTTTGTCGGTTCTACAAACTCACGGCACAAACTCATTCTGCTAAAACAGCCCAATTCTAATTAATGTTCACAATTTTTTTTATTCTAAACTTTTATCAGCTGTTAGAGGAGCCAAATGAAGCAAATAAAAAGTTACAGCTTGAAATGGACTTCAAATAAGCACATTTTTGGTCTTTAAGAAAAAGTTCACCTAAAAAAAATGTATGACTTATGTCATTCTAAATGAGATGTTAGGAAGAATATTCACGCTGCTCAATTCTATACAATTAAAGTGAATGGACGAAGTTACACAAATGCCAATTTTTTTGTTTTTGTTTTGAGGAACAGGACAAAAATTTAATTGTTTTTCACAGATTATCTATGCCTTTGTTGTAGCTACCAAATCTCATTCGTGTATATTCAAATAGGGAGCGTGAAGACATGTTGCGCCAAGTTTGACGTGAACCCCGTCAGTGATACTAAATTGTCAATTGTTTGTCTATTAACCGAACACAATGTACATCATTTAGAAACTTAAAGCAACTTAAATTTCAGCCTGTTTTCCACTCTAAGCTATTGTATGGCTTCAGAATATAGTTAGAATATAGCACAAAATCATATGTACTACTTCCATCCCAATTCGTTGCATGAAAAGAGCACCCGGGACAAAACATCTCCTTTCGTGTTACACTGTAATATGGATTTTGAATGAGGGGTGAGTAAATGTAGACAGAATTTTCATTTTTGGGTGAACTATTCCTTTAAAAGCAACTGCATTCTGCACTCTTGAAAAATGTAAACACATGCTACATTTTATTATTTTTTTACTCTTCAAATGACACTAATTTAATTCTGTTTTTCTTCTCTATTCTGTAACTCGATTGTGAATCTCTATGAAGTGACAATGGTCCGGACTCCTGTTTCGTGTTAATTAAAATTCTTTCAATGCATGCTGAGCCCTGCATGATTAAACTAATAAAACCAGAGAGCTTCTAATGCAAGAGATACACAGAGAGAAAGAGAAGAGAGAGAAAGAGGAAGCGATGTCCTGCAGCTCAATCACACTCTGTGAGTGGCGTCATGGTGTGCAAAGCAGAATGGAGGAGAAGAACAGAGTTAAAGTGTATATAAAAAGAGATGGAGTTAGAAATGAGAGCTGATAGGGGCTCAGATGCCTCTTTGAAAGTCCTCTGACCCGCATGTTCACTGAAGGACACTGAGCTTCTATCTCTTGATTTGTCACCTCATGTAGGACTTCCTATTGGGAAGACCCTCTGGTTGCTTAGAGTGTGTACGAGTTTGTGCATTTTTGTTTTTTACCATGTAAATCAAAGCAAAATATCTAAACATCCTTAAAACAAGACCAATGTACATCAGAAGCAAAATGCGTACGATAATAAGACTTTTTTCAAAGAATATCTTGAATTAAGTTTATCTTACGCCATTGGCAAATTTTGTCAATAAGTTTTGTTAGATTCTTTTTATTTTATTTTTATATAACACATCTTAAAACATATATTTGTTAAGATATTTTTTTTACAGGAAAACAAGTAAATAATCCTAGGAAAATAATACATGAAGTAACTATGTCAATTTTGGTGGATGTTGAGCTGTTTGTACTGGGAAAAAGTCCAAAATAAGTCTAAATACTTAAAATAACAATACATTTTGTGACCACGATAATTTGATGGATGTTAAGGTATTTTTGCTAAATATATACTGTATATATATATATATATATATATATATATATATATATATATATATATAGGCACCAATAATCATGCCATGGTCCAAATCTCTGAGGTCACATTTTTCCCCATTCTGATGGTTGATGTGAACATTAACTGAAGCTCCTGACCCGTATTTGCATGATTATATGTTCTGCGCTGCTGCCACACGATTGGCTGATTAGATAATCGCATGGATGATTGCTGGTGCCAGACGGACTGGTTTGAGTATTTCTGGAACTGCTGATCTCCTGGGATTTTCATGCACAACATATCATAGTCCTGTCACTCTGTCAGTCTGTGTTTTTTGTCTGACAGGACCCATGGCCGTATCCACCATTGAGGACACTGAGGTCCGGACCTTGGGATTTTTTTCCGAGGTGTATATTAAAAGTCATAAAATAATTGCCTAATAATAACTCTTTGGTGCGGCAAAGACAACCGACCTTCTCAGACAAAAATGAAAAGACTGCATCAATTAAAGCTCAGCTTTGAGTTGGGAAGCAACAGGGGACAAGATGAGACTGAGAGGAAAAAAAAAAGAGAAGATGATGGAGATGAGACAGGAAGAGAAGATACTACCCACTGTGCCCAGAATATGATTAGCATTATGTTACTGTGCTGTTTAATACAAACAAAAACTGACCTGATCTCATTCAAACAATGTACTGTAGGCCTAATTACTACAGAGATATATGTTCTTTGGTATTTAGAGTGAAGCCTATAGGCTCAATTTAATTGTATATGTATAGTGTCATAATACAGTATAGTACTATTGTATAGATATACGTAATTTTGTATAAAACACATTTTTCCTACGTTTATGTACTGCTTGAGACACAATTTTATAATTAAAATCCAAAAAGATCATTTATGCTACTGCACACTGACATGGTTTTAAAGCTATTATTATCCAACGTCTTAAAATGTGCATATGTCGATCAGGAAAGTACTTTCCTGAAGTACGCTCTTCGGTATGTCTTGTTTCATGTCGGGATCATGGTGTCTTGATCCTGACTTCCTGTCTGTTTCGGTCTGTGTCGGGATCCGGGCACCGGAGTGCATTGCGCTTATGTCGTCTTGGCAGCATGCACTCGCATCAATAGTTTGTCTGTTTCTCGCGAACACAGGTTGGCATTGCTTCGCGCTCACGTTGCACGCCCGCGTCGCAAGCTGTCTTCTTATTGTGCTGATGTTTGGTCGCTTCGGTCTAAGGTGTCAGGTGTGTGTGTGTGGCCAAACTCTCGCACATGTCCTGTCTTGTGGCGTTGTCGGGTTTCGTTTAGTGTGAGAATGCGTGGCATCAATTTGCTTGGCGTTCTCTTATCTTGTTTGTCGGTTGGCATGGGCGTATATTCCCTTATTGTCTTGGCGATGTGCGCTCGTGCCATTCGGGTGTTTTGTTGTCTTGTGAGAGCACGTGGCTTTGTTTTGTTGCCGTATTATTGCGTCATACCACGCACATTATTAGTTTATTAGTCACACCTGCACTGTCTTGTTAACCTGTTGATCTCTCTCTCCTTATTTTAGTCTCCTTGTGTTTGTTGTCCATTGCCAGTTCATCTTGTGAGTCTTATGTTACCCAGTTGGTCTGATTGTCGGTTGGTGCTGTTCTTCATCCCATCCCTGTCCGGTCCTGTTGGTCCTGGTTCCCCGTTTCCCTCTGCCCCATCCCTGGATTGTTTGTTTTCCACCTTTGGTGGTACTTATACCCTTTATTTTTGTATTTAATAAATTCTTGTTTTTTTAAACTCTGTGTTTGGGTCCTGCCTCTGCATTCTTTGACACAACAGTCTCTAGAATTTATTCAGAATGGTGCCAAAAACAAAATACATCCAGTGAGTGGCAGTTCTGTGGACAGAAACTGCTTGTTGATGAGAGAGGCCAGACTGGTTTGAACTGACAAAGTCTACGGTAACTCAGATAACCGCTCTGTACAATTGTGGTGAGAGGAATATAATCTCAGAATGCTTTTCTGAGATGCGGGTTTGCGCTGTTTTGGTGGCACAAGGGGGACCTACACAATATTAGGCAGGTGGTTTTAATGTTGTGACTGACTGGTGTGTGTATGTGTGTGTATATATATGTTATGAAATGGGCAGACGAGGGAGTAAGGATCCAAATGCAGTTTATTAAATAATCAGAAAACACAAAAGGCAGGAACAAAAGAAACCTCCACGAGGGGAAAACAAAAGAAATGAAAACAAGAAAACAACACGGGGGGTTTTTGCAAAGTGGGCTTAGGCAGGAACACGGAACAAGGCTGGATACGGGACTGAGCTTCAGACATCAAACATTAAACAACGACCGACAAAGGACAAGGTGAACATCAGGGCTAAAATACAAAACATAAACCAATGGACAAACAGAACTCAAAACAAGATAACAAGGCACTTAACAGAAACCAATGACGAGGCTAGAACAGAGAGTAAAGTAATTAAACAATAAACCAATGAGGACCGGACACATGGACGAGGAGGGAAGACAGGACATGACAAAACTTCAAAATAAGAGTGCATAAAACAGAAAGCAATACGGAACATAAAAGGTGCCAAAACTCAAAGAGTGCATAAACAAAGAACAATGTGGAACATAAAGAGTGCCAAAAACTTAAATAAAAAGGTAAACAAACCAAAGACGGTGTGGGTCGTTACAATATATATATATATATATATATATATATATATATATATATATACACACACACTACCATTCAAACATTTTTGAAACACTTACTCATTCTTTATTATAATTTTCTTTCCTACACATTTTAGAATGACAGGAAAGTCATCAAAACTATGGAATAACACAAATGGAACTATGAGAATTATGTTGTGGCTAATCAAAATTCGAAATAATTCAAAACTGTATATATTTTAGCATCTTCAAAGTAGACACCCTTTGCCAAGATTGGGGTGCCTGGGATGCTTTTTAAACAGTATTGAAGGAGTTCCCATCTATGTTGGGCACTTATTGGCTGCTTTTCTTTATTATTTGATAAAGATATAAGTCATCAATTTCAAAAAAAAAATTTTTTTAATGAAATAAACTAATTTCAAATATTTATGCATACGCCATCATGAAAAACATTTCATTAAAATGTTTCAAAACTTTTGACTGGTAGTGTGTGTGTGTGTGTGTGTATTTTATATATATATATATATATATATATATATATATAGGGAGAGAGAGAGAGTATGTAGTAACAATGATATGTTGGTGTTTGTTAAGGTATTTTAGTGGATGTCAATGCATTTTTATTGGGAAATAAAAGTCAAAAATACTTAAACTATGGTATTTTGGTGGTTGTTAAGGTATTTGAACTAGGACAAAAGTACAAAATAAGTACAAAATACTCAAAATAACACTAAATGTAGTAACTGTGCAAGGAAAACAGTAAACAATACTGGTATCTAAGTAGATGTTAAGGGTGGAAAGTAAGAAAATACTTACATTTAAAACAATAACAATAATTATAATAACTATGTTGTTTTTGGTGGATGTCAAGGTATTTGTAAAGGGGGAAAAAGGTATTTTTATTTATCAATGTAGTAATTATGGTACTTTTGTTAAAGCCAGGTCTACCCCAGTAGTTTCAGTAAAAGCATAGCTGTTACAACTCATTGAAATTGTTAATCTCTTGGGTTGTGTGTGCATACAGGTTTGTGCATACAGTAAAGACTTACTTTTAGGAACTTGTACAGAAGAAAAGTAAACCAGTTTGTAAGCATCTTCTCAGCAACAGACTCCGTCCTAGAAGAAGAGCGTGAGAGAGAAAAAATATGAATTCAAATTCATATAATATAAATATAACTATCCAAAAGAGAATGAAAGCTCTTCTAAGTAAACAAAAAACTCCTTCCAATGTGCCACTCACAAAAAACTGCACTTTTTCACAACAAACCAGCAATCTTCATTAGAAGCAGACAATTACAGTAATTGGGCGACGTCTTCCATTAATGGCCAACCTGTCGCCAACTGCAGACCCCCCAAAAGCTTCCCCAGAACAGAAGTAATTAAAACATGCTGTAATTAATGGACTCGAATGCTCCTAATTCATCTGTAGCTGGCAAACGAAAGAGACTGCTAGCATGGCTTGCTAACTGCGGCTCTTTCCTCCCTCAGGCCCACCAGCAGCCATTTCTCCTGTTCAATAATGCATTCACAAAGACTTACCAACTCCCATTACTTCCTTACATAAGGGTCTATTATTAAATTATACGTTCATTAATAAAACGGTGAAGGGGAGGTAGGGTGAATGGAGCTGGATAACAGGTGTTTCATGAGGGGGGATGTGTCCCAAATAGCTCATTAGAGCACTTTGCTAAGTGCTCTAGATCAGGACTGACAGTAGGTTGGAAGTGGAGGATTCTGACTTACATTAACTTTCATGAGTGTTATGGAGAGAGAGTTGAGGTATAGGATTAAATACATTTTGTGTTTGTGAGTGTTTGTAAGAAGTGTTTGCAAGAGTCTTTTTCTCACCTCCTGAGCAGCAGTTTGGGGTGGTTCTTGCTCTCCAGGTTCTTGTCGATGAGGTCGGAGAGCAGCTGTTTGAGGACTCCCGTAGCATACTCCATCTCTCCCTGTAGAGCTGTCATGATGAGTGAGGCCACGTTGCCACGGTCACGCATGGAGAAGGAGCGCTGAGATTCAAGTGTACGAATGAATGTTAGCAGGAAGTGCTTCTTTGTAAGGAGTTGACCAAACAGAGTCAATGCCTTCTCAACATTAGCCTGCACCTGAAAAAAAACACACAAAACATAGAGACTCAGAAACAGCTACATTATGTTTTGATGACAAACATATATACTGCCAAGTTAAAAATCAATAAAGATCTATTAAAACTAAATCCATCATATCAATTGCAAACCAATCTGTGTAACATTCATTTAAAATTGCCCTTTAGCTGTGCATTGGCAGTCAACATGAAATTTGTAATGCACTTAAGTCTTTGTCTGTCTGTCTGTCTGTCTGTCTGTCTGTCTGTCTGTCTGTCTATCTATCTGTCTATCTATCTATCTATCTATCTATCTATCTATCTATCTATCTATCTATCTATCTATCTATCTATCTATCAATCACTCAGAGAGCTCAAACTTGTCATTGTTGAAGCCCTTTAGTAAAGCAAAAGTTATAGAGGCAGAAGTCTGCATGAGGGACACATAGCATTTGACTGAAATCAAAGGGAATGCAACATGCTAGAAGCCCAAAAAACAGCAGTAGGACATGCAGGATAAGAGTGGGGTGATGTCGAGCCAGGACAGAGTGAGAGAGAAGAGGAGAGAGAGAGAGAGAGATGGAAAGAAAAGGAGTGTATAAGGAAGCAGACTTGACCTCAAGAGTCCAGGGGCGAAAGGTATTTAAGATGTGTCCTTCCATGATAAACAGGGTGGCATCTGTCATTTTGCATCTTACTCTCTCTCTCTCTCACACACACACATTTTAACTTTACCAATCCTTGAAGCCACATATTTGCACTTATATAAAAAAGCAACACATATTACACTGTGTCCTAACCAGATGCGACACGATAAAGAAACAAGTGATAAAAGCCATCTCTTCCATGTTAATAATTTTTTGACATAACCAGCTGTGACCTCACCAAGCAAAGGGAGATTTAATCTGTCACTTGATTTCTATGTCTGTGATTAAATCTGCAACTAACTATTATTTTGATAATCGACTAATCTAACAATTATTAGAACAATTATTCATCTTCGGTCAATTATTGCAATGATTAATCAGTAGCTCTTAACCGACAATTCAGCTTGTGCCTCGACTTAAAAGGTTGTATTAAATGTACATACTTACAATAAAGAGGAAAAAAAATCATCTTTTAAAAATACCTCTATATAAACAACTTTTTTTTTATTACGTTTATTTCAGTAACAAAAATTAAATGCAAAATAATCCTATTGTAATCAACAGTTTTTGTCTTTTTTTCCATTTAAATTATCTAAAAATCCTCAAAAAAATATACATTTACTTGAAAAGCAACATATTAGATATTTAGACTTAAATACAAGTGTATTTTGTATATAATGTATTTTTTCACTCTAAATATCTTATATGTTGATCTCAGGTAAATGTACCCTTGTTTTAAGTAGGCTATATTTAGATATTTTAAAATATTTTAATATTAAATATTGTATTCAACATTCTCCAATAAAATGTTTATTCTTCTGCAGTATAGCTCCTAAAGTAATTGTAAATTGTTTTAAAGGAGTGTTAGACATTATTTTTGGAAAACATGTCAAAAAAGGCTAATCAAATGCATATTTTGTTGCAGGGTATAATGGGGCTAAGACTACACTCTTTCATTATTGTCTCCTTTATGTTCACTTCGATCCATCTTTAACTCACAAAAACAAACTCTCTCTTCTTAATAGAGCTGCGTTTAACCGATTTTCTTCACAATAAGATACATACACACTGTGACACATACAGTATATTATGACTCGACACGTCGCAAGCCATCACGTTATAATCTAGCTGCAGCAAGCGTGCGCGCTCGATGGACGAGCATCCCCGCACCAGAGTGTGCCTCAGCCGGGTGCATTTTCAATCTCTCCCCCTTCACGCGACTCATAGAAGCGGTGCTGACTGCAAAGAGAAATGCCATTTTCTAAGTTTGTTTATGACCCGCTTACTTGTTATTTGAACTTCAATAAAAGATGCATTAAAGATATAATGCCAGGTTGTTTGCTTTTTAGACGCTCTTTTGCTTAAGCGGAATGCCACATCTGGCTCTGCTTTATTTCACGATGACTTATTTTGTATTTTTGCATTATAATACCCTCATACTTTGTGATCTACATCACCTGAAGCTGTTTCGAAAGTTTAGAGTGCATCTGGACATGTTTTCTTCCTCTCCTCAGTCAGGCGCGAGCTGCGGTGCTCTTGCGTGCCATCATTAAAATCATATGATCTCATGTAACCAGTGAAATCTCATTGGTTCTAATTTCTGCTCCATATAATTGTATTTAAAATAAAAATCAAATATGTTCTGATTCACTGTGATTGTGTTGCCTCAAACAGCAGGGCCAGATCAAAGGACCAAGGAGCACATATGTCACAAGGCCCATCAAACGCAAACTAAACTGATCGCAATGTAAATTCAGCAATAGTATGTCAGATGTTCTGCTGCTGAAATCGGTTTGTGCTTAAAGCTGGAAGTGATGTTGAATATATGGGCAAGTGTGAGCTTCAGTTTCCAAGTGAAATGTCCACAGAGTGGTGCCAAAAGCGAGTTGCATTTTAGTTGTAAATTATGTAATATAGTTAAACAATAAAGCGTTTTAATTAACCACACGCCCTACCTTCAACCCTAGGTCTAAAATTTAGTGGAGTAAAAACAAAAATTTAGTGCCAAAATGCAACCGAAATGCCATTGTTATTGTGAGCGCGACTACTTCATTGGGACTAGAACCTTTGTCTCGGATGTAGACACACGCCATTAGTGGCACCAGAAAGAGAGGTAAACAAAAGGTAAAATAAATAATAAATGTCTAATGGGGGAATGGCACTTGCCAAATATTCAGCAGAAAGGGGTTGATTTTAGGGTATATAATTAGGGTTTTTACCCTATACTAAAACTAAAACGAAGAACAAGTAGGGAATAAATTAAAACTTAAAGTGAATCTAAACTGATTATATACAATTAGAAAAATTAATAATTGCTGGAAACTTGTCGTGTCGTGCCTGTTTAGGACACAGGTCACAATCTAAATAAATCATGAAAACTAAAAAAAAGAACTATAACAAAGTACCAATACAATTTCTGGGCGAAGATGGTGGAATCAGACTCCAAAGCAGGAAAGCTGTTCCTTACCACCAAACCAGTGGCTGTTATTGTCCCCTACAGCACCTTATGTAGCATGTAACCTGACAAAGGCCTTTTCCAACAACAAAGACTAATAAAGTGCCTCAATTCTTCTCTGCTGAGCCAAATGAAATTTGCAGCCTCTCGGGAAGGCCGATTGTACTGTAGGTTGCTTTGGGGCGAGAAGCTACACAGAGCAATAAGGGGCTGAGACGTGTGTATAGGCACTTGATTACGCCTGGGACTCAGGGGTAAATACAGTGAAAACAAACCCCAGATGAAATAATAAATATGTGATCCCTCTAAAAGTGAACAGCGTGACCTGCCAATGCATGCCTATGGACGTAGCATGTTGGAGTAATGATCGCGCTGTTAATCGCACTGACCATGTTTTGTGATTACTCTGGTTTAGTTGTGTTGTTTTCTTTGACTTTGGCTTTATAGTACAAGGGGTCACAATTTGTAACATATTGAACCCTATCAACTACAAACTGTAGATTCAAACATTATTTTTGTAATAATTTTTTCATTCATAAGAAATAAGAGACCCAAATCCATTGAATGTTTTCAAATAGTGTACACATTACATAGTGTATACAATCTAAGCACTAAATGAGGACCTGATGAGGTTTGTTTTCAGTATTAGCAGTGGTCTACTGATTTTTGATCGCATTGTTAGTTCTGCTCTACAGTTACCATGGTGACGGCGATGTACTGACCCGTACCTCCATCTCCTTGAGCACTGGGTGGTCCTCAATGCCGGGGAACAGCACTCTCATAGCATACGTCCTGTAGTCCAGGAATGGGATACCAGCTCCATCCAACTCTTGGGTCAGTTCGTGGATGTCTGTTTGGAGTTCGGCAAATGCTATGCATCAGGGAAAAAAAAGACCTGGTTAGGATGTGGTGCCTCAAAATGAGTTTAACAAAGTTTTTGGTGCTGGAAAGTAGACCTACAGTATTAACAGTTTTGGGCATCGAGAACTGATTCCATTTTAATAAAAATACAGAAAACAAACAATTTCCATGGTGTTCGGTTCTGTAAACGATTCTGGAGGGTCTTCATTGTAATAAAATATGCATAAAATTGACAATATTTGCATCAGTGCCACCACTGTCAAGACGATCAATATATAATAATAATAATAACTTTATTTATATAGCAACTTTCAGCAATATAGCACAAAGTTCTTCACAAGGTTAAACACAAGGTAAAAACAAAATAAACAAAGTAGTAAAAGCAAGTTACAAATAATTTTTTAAGCAAGACTTAAGGCTGTTCCATAACTGTAGCACCTTCACTACAAACGCTCTATCACCCTTAGTTTTGTATCTGGATCTTGGAACAGCCAACAGTTCATGACAAGAAGATCTAAGAGGTCTAAGTGTTTCGTAAGGTCTTAAATATTCTGCAAAATTATCTGGCGCCAAACCATGTAATGCTTAATATGTAATTAAAAATGAATTAGTAACCAATGCAAGGAAGCAAAAACTGGAGTACTATGATAATAAACTTAAAACCTGTCTCACCTTAAAATTTTTCCTTAACTGACAAAAGCAAGACTGAACCAACTTCCTGACGTGATATTCAAAATTTAAATTTTTGCCAAAATAGACTCACCACCCAAATTTCTCACCACATGCGAAATATTCGGAACCTCTTAATTAAGTGCTTACTCAATCTGACTTTTATTTTAAAACCACGACCAATTATAACAACCTCTGTTTTATTAGAATTGAACTGCAGAAAAGTACATGACAATAAAGTGATTTGATTTGATTTGATACATGCATCCAATTTTATATCTGCTATACACTCTTGAAGAATTAAACTAGACAGATCTTTGGGATTAAATGAGAATGTATGTTATATTTTCTTATCACAGAACCAAGAGGTAACATACAGTATTTAGAGAAAACAATATTGGCCCAAAAAGGGATCCTTGCAGAACACCACAATTTATTATTGAAGAGGAGGACATCGCATCTCCAACAGATACAACACATTTCCTTTTTGACAAATAGGAAACAAACCAGTCTAAAGTCACCCTAGATATTCCCACTCATCTCTTTAATGAGTCAATTAAAACTGAACGATCAACTGTATCAATGACTGAAGTTAAATCAAGCATGTGATTTTACTGAAATATGTTTTATATTCTTTTTGTCTGTGGATGAGAATGACCTTTCAACATTCCAGCCTGAATTATTGTTTTCCACCATTAACTGTCTCAATGCATATTATATATATATATATATATATATATATATATATATACAGTATATATATGCGGTTAGAGTGAAAAGCTGACTTTAGATCTTTGTTAACAGATTGCTTGAATTAAACAATACAATTTATTTCTGATTATTATTACTGTTCTATTGAAAAGTAAAATTGAATGCAATAAGAACTGTTTTCCAAACATTTTCATTCTTTTTCCCTGAAAGAATGGTTACTAGAATAGTTAAGGAACCTAAATTGCTAAATGGAATTGGAACCACCATGTTAAATTCATTAAAATTTCCATCAGAATCTTAATGTTGTGTGACTTGTGTAAAAAAAAACGAAAGATTTTTTGAGGCTAAATATAACCTGCTAATAGGTCTATACACTTAAATCCAAATGCTATGCTAAATTGTTGGATGAGGTTCTGTAGTAGAGAGAATGCTAAAAGAAAATCAGATCAGTTGTGTGTATATTAAAATGTCTTAAAATAGGAGTTTAACTTGCTTAAATCCTTCCCTAACTGAGAATAAAAATTATCTTTAAATACAGCTTTGAAAACAAAGCAATAGATTGGGAACTTATGAAAACGTGGTCAACAGGTGCCTCGTCCCATAATAGGCACTTGCGTGGTAAACAGAAGCAATGCTAAGTTTGTCAATCTGTTTGTTTATTTGCTTTACGACTAATTGGTTTTGCTATTTGAAAAGAGCGGGAGGGAAGAGACGTAAGAGACACAAAGTTCACGGGAAAAGAAAGTCAATTAATTGCATGAGTGGGTAATAAATAAAGGAGTGGAGTTTTTCATGCATAATTTCCTCCAGCTGTTGTTCCTCTGCGACGTCCATTGGGATACGAATCGTGAAGCAAGAAGCTTCTACTCTAAGTGACGGTTTTTCATCTTAAAAATACTACACAAATATTATTCAACATGAACAGCCTGATGAGATGATGTCTCTGACGGAAAAATTTACAGGCCTAAAGAGCTTTTAATTCAATGTTTCTTCCTCGTCAAAAGTGCACTTGAAAGGCCTCACAAAGATTTCCAACATGAGGGATGGCCTTGTAATTCAATTTGGCTTCATTACTTGGAGAGCGGTGTGTCGGATCGCAAAGCGTGAGGGGGCATTACAGACCTCTTGAATGTGAATTTTTTAAGCCTTGCTTATTGTAGCAGGCAAAACATTATGCCTCTCAGGAATTTGAAGTGTTGGCAAGGTCAGCTAGCAAAACATTTCTATTAGTTGTTTGTCAAAAGTTTTTGTGCATTGCTGATAATGCTTTCCTTTCTGAAACAGTTCCTTTAGTGGCAAAAGCACTCAGAGTAAAACAATTTAAATTAACGTGATGTCCAAAAATGCTTGCACTAACATTTCTCGGCTAATGTAAAGCCGAGAGGCAAAGCTGATATCCCCACTGAGTGATTCCAGTATCTAAACCAGTGCTGGATAGCTTGCTAATTAGCCATTAGCTGTGCTTTTGTTTGTTTGTTTTACTGCGTTCTCTGATGGGCTGCATCACGGCTCAGTAAGCCCTGCACATGGCAAATCACATGTCCCTGGGTTGGCCTCGTTTGTCCACGCCCCGTGATTGGTGCGTAAAGCACCACAATGGCTGCTTCCACCCTTCTGTATGCTATAAGGCTGAACTTCATGGTGATGGGAATCTGAGGGGTGGGATCGAAGGCAAGGGGTGATTTCACTTCTGTTTTCTGCCACAACTTCACTGTGTTCTCAACTGGTTTAACTTCAGGACCTATATTTTGCATTGGACATCAAATGGTGACCCAGTTTGGTGCCAAAATTGTTTATCATTCAACACACAAAACATTTCTTTAAAATCAAACATTAGAAATGATGAATTGGAGTTTCTAAATGTTTCTTGAAATGTTATGCTTTTGTGCTTTCTGCAGCCAATAACTTACTGCTCAAAACACTTTGGGATGGGCAACCTGTCCATGTTGACATCTGCCTAATTTGGCAACCTTCGATAAAGTGATAGATGGATTTGCACCAAAAAAAAAACTCACTGGTATATGATCCAAATAAAATATTAATGCACAGATTGAATGACATTGCAAAAACAAACCATTCAGATTCTCTGCTAATGAAGGCAATCAGCCAATCAGTAACAATCAGACCCAAGAACGTGATGGCTAATCAATGCCTGCCAGTTCCTTCATCCATTGGGCAAGAAACAAATCCCTTTCATCATTCACTTTCTGCCATTCAGCCATCTCCATTTTTGCAGTGATGAACGCTGTTTGTTATCCCCCAGACAGGGTCATGACCAGGAAGCCCTATGATGACAATCCTAAAATAATGGCCAATTAGACCAATGCATCCAGGTAGAGTTTTAGCACTGGGAACCTTTACGACATATGGCACATGCATTTCAAACTTTTTACATTCCAACACCACAGCCAACTAACACCAACCTGTTACCAAGACATGTTAACAATCATAATGGTGTCACCATGGCAACAAGAGAATGGAACAATGCTAATATGGAGCTTGATAGTTGGACCTGCCTTCTTTGAATTTCAACATTGATTTGAATTATATATGAAATTCGAATTGTCTCATTAGAAAGTCACAGGAAATCACAGAAGTATAAACATATATATATATATATATATATATATATATATATTCCTATTCCATTCCATACTCCAAATTCCACATTCCGAATTTATTAGACGACTAGTCGGTTCCACGTTCCAAATTTACTAATCAACTGTTGACTCCACATTCCAAATTCCAGATTATTTATTCACTAGTCAACAAATCAATTCACCATTCTGAATTTACTTGTTAAGTAGTCAATTCCGCATTCCAAATTCTGCATTCCAAATTTAATAGCCTTCGCGCACCCGGCCGCACCACACTCCCACCCACGGCTAGGCGGTTGTGACGAGCTACGAGGACGGTCAAAAAGCCCCCGTCGCTGACCCTCCTGATGCAAGGTATATGGAGGGAGGTAAGTGCTTCGAGGTTCCCCATAGCACAGCCACCTCGGGATGAAGCGAGGCTCCTCTACTTCGCGTTTCCTGCTCCCCCCGCAGCGAGGCCCCACTCCCAGGTACATTAGATATGATTGTCCCCTTAGTGCCCCTCGCCCGGAGCTTGGACATGTGGCTAGTGCTTCCAACCCATCAAGGTGGCTGGCCAGGACCATCCGATTTGGCTACGCGATTCAGTTCGCCAGGTGCCCGGTTCGCCAGCATTCGCTTCACCTTGCCACCACCCTGCGTGCGGAGATTGCGACCCTTCTGCACATGGGTGCGACAGAGCCTGTCGCTCCAGCCGAGATGGGCAAAGGGTTCTACAGCCCTTACTCCATTGTGCCAAAGAAAGGCGGTGGGTCAACTGGGAAAAGGGCAAAAGCTCGGTTCTGAACATCTCTTTTCTGAGTTAGATTCAGTCTCCATGATAGCGCACCTCACAAGTGAGTCATTCAGGCAGGGTACGGTGGTCCCACGGAAACTGTTTCAGAGGCTTCTGGAGCATACGATGCCCTCGGCGATGGCCGCGTTTGGTGCATATGAGACCGCTCCAGCACTGGCTTCAGACTCAAGTCACAAGATGGGCATGGCGCCATGGCATACATCACGTGGCCATCACGCCAATCTGCCACCACTTCTACAGCACTTTCAGCAAGCGTCCAGAAGCATCATGGTTATGACAGACATCTCCAAGCTATGCTAAGGCACCGTGTGCATTGGGCACTTAGCCGCTGGTTCCTGGACAGAACCTGGATATATGTTGGCATATCAGCCTCATGTTGTTGGCGGTACTGCTTGCCCTATAGCGGCCCACCACGACGCGGTGGATGGTAAGTCCTTAAGAAAGCATGACCTGATCATCAGGTTCTCCATGCGAGTTCATGAACTCATGAACCCCGTATGCTTTCCTCCCTAGCCCTGTGGCTCGCGAATTCGGCGGATGAGTTCGTAGCCAGACCCACTACGGGTACTAATATGCCCTGTACTGGGATAGATGCTCCACAGGTGACGACTACTCCGGTAACCCCATGTGATGTATTTTCTGTGGTATGGTCTACCTATCGGCAGACAACGCGTCCCCCTTAGAGCACTCTGCCCCGGTCGCTGTGTTTTTTGAGCTCCTCCCCTTCGAGACAGGACCTACCACCGCGCCTCTTCCATGTGCAGTGGATGAGCATATGTGTCGTATCTCTGTTACTGTTGTAACCTCCATTCCCTGATGGAGTGAATGAGGCCTTTTCTCAATGATTGGTGGTGTTTGAGGCTCCCAAGAGTGACCCCTAGTGTCACTACATTGACACAACGTCAATGTATGGCGGTTACAACAGTAACCGAGAGGTTTTTGCAACTGTCTCCACTGTTTTGTGGAGCCACTGTTCATGTGATACACAGACACATCACGTCAACTAGTGGGAGAACTAATTGACTAGTCTGTGTAAACCTGAAGACATATATGAATTACAAGTAATTAATTCAAACAATCTCACCTTCTTTACACTCAAGAGCGACTCTAGATTCCAGATTGTCCATTTGTAGCTGAAGTCGTTTGAGAGTGCGGTCGGCATCACGGGATTTGCGCTTATAGGCGATGAGCACAGCAATGATGACCAGCAAGAGGAGACCTCCACCTCCTCCAATCCCGATGATAGCAGGCAGGGTGAGAAGACTGTCGGAGTAGATCTGCAGCGTTCCAGGCGAGTATTCGAACCCACCTGCCCGGATCTGTAACAATTAAACCTTTCATTGGCATATTTGGTAGACGCTTTTATCTAAAACAACTTAAACTACATTCAAGATATCCTTTTATCAGTTTGTCTATTTTATGTGAATCGAACCATAGCTGTTGTTCACGCCATGCTATATCAGTTGAGCTACTGGAACATTGCCACTTTTTGCCACGTATTTCTTTATCTGATTTGATTTTAATATTTTAGCAACACTGAAACGTTTGGCAACACTTTACAACAAGGTTCCATTTGTTAACATTAGTTAACATTATTAGTTAACATGAACTAATTATACTTGTACAGCATTTATTAATCTTGGTTTATGTTCATTAGACCATATACTAATAAATGTTTTAAATCAAAAGTTATATATATGTTAACACCCGATGCATGATGAACTAACAATGAACAATTTTATTTGTATTAACTAACATTAACAAAGGTTTATAAATACTGTAAAACATGTATTGTTCATTGTTTGTTCATGATACCTAATGCATTATCTAATGGAACCTTATTGTAAAGTGTTACCAAAAGTATGTATGTTCCCTGGGAACTGGATCCATAACCATGCAATCGTTTGTGCCATGCTCTCAACTAGGGATGGGCGGATCGATGCTAAAGTATTGATACTTCTGATACTGATGTTGTATCAAGAAATCCTCACATATAAATATCGATTCTGAAGTTTTTAGATAACATGAATATGAATGCATCTCATAAGCTTCGAAGTGGTAAAAAGAACTATATTAGTGAACTGTTGCATGGCACCGGAACTATTTTTTCTTCCGCTCACTAGAAATGCTAAAATACACTAGCAGTCAGAGACAGCGCTCACCCTTTCAGTCATAGCGCTCGTTCAAAGAGGGATCAGTGCTTTCCTGATGTAATGACGGAAAAACAGCATCTGGAGTTAATCACACAAAGTAATGACAAAACTAGACATGACATTTATTATAATGGCCTTGTGTGACCATTTTTACAGTTGTTAAAACATTGATAATGATCTTTAATCCTCATTAATAAATTATACCCTTATTAAAACTACCCATGGGTTTACTGTAGTTATATTGTATTACAGTTTTTCTCGATTGCTTAAACACTATAACCAGGCTTTTGAACTAAAATTTCAAAACCATAATGCCATTTATCAAAAAGCACACCCATTTCACTGAACTATGAACACTATTCCCCTGTTTTGACACATTAGTCAGATTTGTTGAACTGTCACAGCAAAACTCTACACACAAATCCCTTCATTTCTCATTGCCTACACCACATGGTCATTTAGAAAGCACTAGCATTCAATATTGTTCACTCAAGTCAGCATAGTTTCAGCTCAATTAGCACACAATTACCCAGGTGAAAACACTAAGAGTCACAATTTAACACACACCAATCAGAACTTTCAAGACACATAAAAGTGCCAGAGTCAGTTCATTTGAGTTTTGGAACAATGGATCCACAAAGAAATGAAGGAAGAGTTCGAGGAGGGAGCGGAAGAGGACGTGGTGAAGGAGGAGGAAGAGGACGTGGTGAAGGAGGAGGGAGAGGAAGAGGACGTGGTGAAGGAGGAGGAAGAGGACATGGTGAAGGAGGAGGGAGAGGAAGAGGACGTGGTGAAGGAGGAGGAAGAGGACGTGGTGAAGGAGGAGGGAGAGGACGTGGTGAAGGAGGAGGGAGAGGAGAAAGAAGAGGAAGAGGACGTGGTGAAGGAGGAGGGAGAGGAAGAGGACGTGGTGAAGGAGGAGGAAGAGGACGTGGTGAAGGAGGAGGGAGAGGAGGAAGAAGAGGACGTGGTGAAGGACGAGGTAGACGAGGGGGAGGTGGTGGTGGAGGAGGAGGAGGAAGGGCAAGGAGACAAGCAGTCTCGGATGAAATTAGAGCCACTTTAGTTGATCATGTCCTTGTCCATGGCATGACTATGAGGGAGGCTGGGCAACGAGTACAGCCTAATTTGAGTCGCTTCACCGTTGCGTCCATCATCAGAACTTTCAGGGAGGAAAACAGGTAGGTGTACTTACAGTAAGACTGCTCTGTACAGTAACTTGTGCTGTACTCTGTGCTTTGACATCACATCTACTGTTGCACTATGTAATATGTACTACTGTAATAAAGAAATGCATCAAATTGCCTCGCATACAGATAGTTTCAGTATGTTTCCATTTTTTCCTGTAAAAAGGATGTGTGAGTTACAGTAATGAGTGCTTCTATTTTTTTAGGACACAGAGACGACCACCTGGTGGAGGCAGGCTAAGGCTTTTGTCGGAGGAGCAAGAGAGGGAGCTTGTAAACATGGTCATTGCCAATAATGTAATCCGCCTGCGAGAGATTCAAAGGAGAGTGATTGAGGATAATAATCATTTTCGAGGAATAAATGCCATCAGCCTCTCCACAATTGACCGCATCCTCCGAAAGCACCAGTTCCGGATGAAACAGGTATACCGCGTCCCTTTTGAACGAAACTCTGACAGAGTGAAAGACCAACGAGTGGAATATGTTCAGGTATGAATTTTGATATCGCATGAAGTATTGTGTACCATCAGAGTATAGCAGTTTATGCTGCCATTTGTGCCCTCTTGAACTGTGCTTCAGCATAGTGATTTACTCTACTGTGTTTCATGTGTTTTGCAGAGAATCTTTGAGATTGAAGGCTGGCCTGTTCCCCATGAAATTATCTTTGTGGATGAGGCTGGTTTCAACCTGACCAAAAGAAGGAGAAGGGGGAGGAACATAATTGGCCATCGGGCTATTGTAAATGTCCCTGGTCAGTGTGGAGGGAATGTCACTATGTGCGCAGCCATCAGCCAACGAGGGGTACTCTACCGCCATGCCATTTTAGGACCCTATAACACTATGCTCCTCCTTGCTTTCCTTGACGGTCTAAGAGAGCATATGTTCCAGTTGGACCACAGGGAACCAGCACAACCAGACCACCCTCACTACGTTGTTGTTTGGGATAACGTCAGCTTCCATCGTGCTGCTCTGGTTCGAGACTGGTTTACCAATAACCCGATATTTTCAAACATCTTTCTGCCTGCATACTCTCCCTTTCTAAACCCAATAGAGGAGTTTTTTTCGGCATGGCGATGGAAAGTGTATGATCGAGAACCTTATATGCGTGTTCACCTCCTCCAGGCCATGGAAGAAGCCTGCCTAGATGTATCAGTAGATGCATGCCAGGGGTGGATCAGGCATGCAAGAGGATTTTACCCCCGCTGCCTGGCTAGGGCTAATATAGCCTGTGATGTGGATGAGATTCTCTGGCCTGACCCAGAACAAAGACAGGAGGCTGAGGCGGAATAATCTTCTTTTTTTTTTCTTTTTTTTTTTGTGTTGTACTGTGTACATGAATGAATAAAAATGTGCCAATGTATCCATTGGTTGTGTCTTTTGTTCATCATGTGAAAAGGTTTGTGAGGAGGGGAACCACAAATAACATAACTTACCAGTTTTGGAAATGTTGTTTTTAATTTATTGCACCAGTGTGTTAGACTATGTTGTAGTGTGTGTTATTTTGAGGGCTTGTGTGTCCTGTCTGAGGGCAAAGTTTGGTTTTTCAGCAAGAGTGAATGGTTTTGAGTGTAGAGCTTCATTTTGACACGAAAATAGGTTGTTTGGAAAACTGGGTGAGACGTTATGGATTTGTGTTTACTGTTTTGAGAATACGAGGCATAGTTTCAAGAAACGTGTTTAAGCAATCGAGAAAAACTGTAACCATGACAAGAAACCATGACGGTATAGTAACCATGTTTTTTGTTCTTTTTGGCAGTAACCAAGGTTTTGATACAATTAACCATGATTTTACGACAGCATTACTGTAGTATCCATATTGTAACTTGGTTTTAGTAATTGTAACCATATTAGAATATCTATGGTTAATTTTGAGGTTTATATGTGGCTTCTACTTACTAACATTTAAAAGGCAAACAAAGCAGCCTAATCATTTTCTATTTAAGCTTAGGCCTATAAATATATATAAAAATGAAGTAATGACTTAAGTTACTAATTTTATCCAAATAATTAGGAAAAAATGCAATTTATTAGAGGTATCGGTATTAGTACATTTAACGTCTGCAACAAACCTACATTTGCTACAAATTAAATGAAAGCTAATAACTGAACATTTATTAATTTATGTATTGATTCAAGTCATAATAAAAGCCATTGTAAATAAACAACAGTTAGCAGCATCAAAATAAGTGTGTAATGAGATGCTATACACATCTCTGTTCATAGCTAATGATATTACATATACAATTGCTATTAAGTTACGTTTTTTCTCTTTTCAAGTGACTGTAATCGTTTGCCTTGATTCTGATTCACAGTCTACACAATTATTAATCAAATCATTTCTCATTTAAAAATAAAAAAGCTTCCAGTGCTTGTAATATTGTCTGCATATTCAAAATGTATAGATAAATTACATATTATCCCTTTGTTTATTTGTTTTGTTTTATAATACTCAGGCATTATTATATTTATTTATCTGTATCTTATTATTTGAATAACTGAACTCCTTTGTAACTGAGATGGAAATTGTAACATTTTAATTTAATTCTGCTCGAATGAACAAAATTACTTGAATAAAGATTCGTTGATTTTGCTGAACGAGACTCAAAGATTCATGTAATAAAGGAAAAAAAAAAAAACGATCTTCCCATCGGTACTGAAGAGCTTGTCAGAGCGTGCAACCGTTATCAAGGGGGGGGGCGGAGCTTAGCGAAGGGTCAATAACCAGCAGTAAGCAAAGTTTGTGTACTGACAAATATGTGATTAGCATTCATCATTTTGTTGTGGTAATTCATTTGTTAAGAATCAACCTCTGCATCAAGAATGCAGCACCAGCTTTACACAACACCTTACTTAAAATTTTATGAGCCCATTACATTTGTGGGACAAGCAAAGGAATTGAAAAAACATTTTGATCAAAATGTCTTATTATTACAGGATCATTTCAAGCTTTGTAACAGCTTGTATTTCGAAAATAGAAAAGTTTACAAGGAAACGTAATGCTTGTTTACACAGCTCTGTTTTGGCAAGAATAAATCCATGTTTAAAAGGTGTTTGGTGTAATAATAATATCATTGTTAGAACAGAGTAGTTTTACTTTTCAAATCAATTATATATATATATATATATATATATATATATATATATATATATATACACACACACACACACACACACACACACACACACACACACACACAGTTGTGGCAAAAAATATTGGTACCCTTAGTATGAGCAAAGAAGGCTGTGAAAAAAAATCTGCATCGTTTATCCTTTTGATCTTTCATTTAAAAAAAAAAAAAAAATCACAAAAACATTTAATTGAACAAAAACAATTGAAACAGGGGAAATATCTCATTATTAAATAAATATTTTTCTCCAAAACACATTGGCCATAATTATTGGCTCCCTTTTATTTGATACTTTTTGCAACCTCCCTTTGCTAAGATAACAGCTCTGAATCTTCTCTTATAATGATTAATGAGATTGGAGAACACATGGCAAGGGATCTGAGACCATTCCTCCATACAGAATCTTTACAGATCCTTCAAATTCAGAGGTCCATGTTGGTGAACTCTCCTCTTCAGTTCACCCCACACATTTTCTAAGGGGTTCGGGTCAGGGGACTGGGATTGCCATGGCAGAACCTTGATTTTGTGGTCAGTGAACCATTTTTGTGTTAATTTTGATGTGTGTTTTGGATCACTGTCCTGCTGGAAGATCCAACCAGGGCCCATTGTAAGCTTCCTGGCAGAGGCAGTCAGGTTTTGATTTTTTTATCGGTTGGGAGTCCATGATGCCATGTATCCGAAGAAGATGTTCAGGAACTCTGGCAGAAAAACAGCCCCACAACATTAAAGATCCAGCACCACATTTAACAGTGGGCACTAGGTACTTCTTCATCTCTGTGTGCGCAAAACCCATCATCTGATCATAGAACCCAGTCGCATTTGAAGTTCCAGTAGTGTCTGGCAAATTGAAGATGTTTGAGGTTGTTGTTGGATAAGAGCAGATGATTTTTTTTCTTGAAATCCTCCCAAACAACTTGTGGAGATGTAGGTGATGTCTGATATTTATTTTTAGACTTTCTGACCCCAAGACCCAACTAATTTCTGCAATTCTCCAGCTGTGTTCCTTGGATAATCTTTGGCCACTTGAACCATCCTCCTCCCCGTGCTTGGAGACAATATAGACCGGCGTCCTCTTCCAGGCAGGTGCTTAAGATCTCCAGTTGATTGGAATTTCTTAATTATTGCCCTGATGGTGGAAATGGCCATTTTTAATGCTTTCGCTATTTTCTTAAAGCCACTTCCCATTTTGTGAAGCTCAAAAACCATTTGCTGCACATCAGAAATATATTCTTTAGTCTAACCCACTGTGATTGATGATTAAGGAAATTTGGCCAGTGTGTTACCACATATGTATACCCTTGTGAAACAGGAAGTCATGGCTGAAGAATTTCATGTTCCTAGTCACCCAGGTGCACTACATTTTTTTGTATATACTTCAGAAATATTTTACTCATAAGAATTTCTAGGGGTGCCAATAATTGTGGGCATCATGTTTTGGAGTAAAATATTTATTTAATAATGAGATATTTCCCCTCTTTCAATTGTTAAAGGTTTGATTATTGTGAACTTTTCTTTGCTCATATTTACCAAAGGTGCCAATATTTTTGGCTACCACAGTAAAAAAAAAAATATATATATATATATATATATATCTACAGTATATATTTATATATACTGTAAATATATAAATATATACAGTATATAAATATATACAGTATATATATAAATATATACAATATATATATAAATATATACAGTATATAAATATATACAGTATATATTTATACAGTATGTGTGTGTATATATATATATATATATATATATATATATATATATACACACACACACACACACACACACACACACACATACTGTATAAATATATACTGTATATATTTTTACATATACATTTTCAGTCATCAATCACTTATAAAATTATACAAAGAATGTAAATGGAGACTGAGGCTAACATTCTGCCTAACATCTACTTTTGTGTTCCATGGAAGACAAAGTCATATTAATTTGTAAAAAACATGAGAGTGAGTAACTAATGACAAAATGTTCATTTTTGGGTGAACTTTTCTTTTAAGGACTAAACTACAAGTGAACTCTAGTGCACGTATTGTAATACTGTATGTACACTGCACTGTAGGCATTATGTTCTGTCTTCAAATATGCAGAGGCTCATGAAACCTCCACGGGTCAAAGGTCCAAGCCATACAAACTTTCCTAAAGAGACTCGCTTTAACAGGGGCCACGGCAGTCAACACGCAGCTGTGTGACAGACTGGGCACGCAGCAGACACACTCACATTCACTACACACATGACCACACATGCATTCACACACACTAAATAAAGACTATTTCTCACATTGGCCAACACAAAAACGGAAACATGCGCACACATGCAAAAATCACACACGAGTGCCCCCTGATGTGATCCAATGTAGCAAACGCCTACTGGGGCGGCCCCTAAGTAGGTCACTGTACATGGGACAAGAGCACAGCTGTGTTTGCCTCTCCCTGGCCTTGCCTCACATTGCCACAAAATGCCACACGAGGACGGCAACGCAGAGAGACATGTCTATTTTTGAACCAGCATCTTTTAAAGAACGACCGCACAAACAGCTATTCCATACAATTTCTCTGAATTCAATGTGACACTTGCAGCTTTGCACAAAAATAATACAAATATAGTGGTAAATATATTATTTTCAGAGCATTTCGCTTTAAGAGCCATCACAACAAATGACACACACTGTCAAGATAAGGAGTGTGCTTTCTAGACACTTTTATTTATTTATTTAAAGCCTTCAGTTGGTGTTAGGTTGATTTTTTTTATGCAGGTTGGCATTTTCAACCTTTAGAGAGTCGGTCAGTGTGAACTAGGGCTTGATCAATTCACGTAAAGGGGCAGCTTGAACTGATTCTCGGAAATGTAACTGAAGTTAACATCAGAGACTATTATCTCTGTTTTAAAGCAACAGCTCACCCATAAATTTAAATTCTGTCATCATTTACTCAACCTCATATTGTTCCAAATCCATATGACCTTCTTCAGTGGAACACAAAAAGAGAGGAATGGAAAGGATTTGTGTGTTCCTGAAAAGGAACATTCATACAGGTTTGGAACAACATGAGGTCAATTAAATGATGACAGAATATATTTAACACAGCTAGTCGAATGACATGGTCTTTATGAAACTAAAAGCAATGAAAAATATTGTCAGGGTTGCCGTGTATACCAATATCAGCAAACATCGAATACATCACAAATTCTGCTAGATACAGTGAAGTATGTACCGTAACTTTGTGTTGGCCAGTGAGGTTGGGCCACTCGCAGAGCAGCTGGGTTTCTGAAAGTGTAAGAATACATGGTGTCTCTCCGATAAACACAGTGTAGTTAAGCCTGGAGTTACCTGGAGCTGCTGGAATCAGATTACGACCCTATAAAAAAAGAAAAGATATCCTTAGATAGATTCAAAGACATTCATTCTTTGTACAGTACATGAGAAAAGTCAATGTGAAACGCATTTTGAAACCTACTTCCATTATCTAACGTATTTTTGCATGTAACAGGATATTCAATGTGCAAAACTTTTATAGACTGGAAAGTGAGGTAGTGTAAAAAGTGGGCTTTACATAGCAGAATGGAACCAGGTGGTTAAAGAGCAGGGGTTAAAAAGTAAGGGGGATTCGTGACATGAGTTGTAAAGCTTCATAGGCGGAGCAAGATAATGAAGATCAACTTTGAATAACAGCACAACATGACCAGGACCGTACACTTTCTTTCTTCTGCAGAACACAAATGAAGATTTTTGGAAAAATATCGCTGCTCTGCAGGTCCATACAGTGCACATAAATGGTGGCCAGAACTTTGAAGCTCCAAAAAGTACATAAAGGCAGCATAAAAGTAAACCATGCAACTCAAGTAATTAAATCCATGTCTTCAGAAGTGATATGATAGGTGTGGATGAGAAACAGATAAGAAAATCTCAGCTTTGCCGCTCCATACAATGCAAATGAATGGAACTTTGAAGCTCCTAAAAACACATAAATGCAGCATAAAAGTAATCCATAAGACACCAGTGTTTAAATCCATGTCTTCAGAAGCAATAAAATAGATAAACAAACAGATTCATATTTAAGCCCTTTTTACTATAAATATCCACCAGCCCAAACCAGTAGGTGGCGATATGCACAAAGAATGTGAATCGCCAAAAAACAAAAGAAGAAGAATGTGGATTTATAGTAAAAAAAAAGGATTTAAATATGACTTGAATCTGATTGTTTATCTATTTTATCACTCCTGAAGACATGGATTTAAACACTGGTGTCTTATGGATTACTTTTATGCTGCATGTATGTGCTTTTTGGAGCTTCAAAGTTTCGGTCACCATTCATTTGCATTGTATGGAGCTGCAAAGCTGAGATTTTCTTCTAAAAATATTTGGGTTCTGCAGAAGAAGTCATTCACGTCTGAAACATCATGAGGGTGAATTTACTCACCCTCATGAAAAATTAATAGGGTCCATTTGGATTTTACATAGACATTAAAGTCCTTTTCACATGACTTGTGTGATGCTATTTTACTATTTTATGAATTATTTACTCTACCTTTATTACGTGATTATTTTAAAGCCTTATTTTTAACTATTTCCTTTAATGTTTGTCCGCGATGCTGCTCGCTTGACTGCTAGCAATATGAGCGTATTACTTTAAAGGTGCTTTGTTTTCATTTTCATGAACTTTCGACAAATTATTGTCTGTGGCAACTGACAGAATGCCACAGATCATATCCATGGACATTACATTAAAAATAACCCTGAACACTCTTTTAAGGCACTGGAATGATATAACATAGAATGTACAGATAATAGCCATGGTCTCTTCTTGTCAGAGATAAATTTAGCATCACACAAATTTGGACATGTAAAGGTCATGTAGATATTGATTTAAAAGAAAAACGACAAACCCCAGAGGCTTTAAAGACATGAACACCCAGAGGCTTTAACAGATATGAATGTATCCCGCGACTGATCTTCTCCATGGAGATAAACAGGGAAAATAATGGCCGAAATATTCTCTGGCCACACGGACAGAAGGAAGAAAGAAGTGGGAATGTTGCTGAACAACAATAAAGTGCTGGCACTCCAACCCCCATCTCTTTATCATCAACGTTTAAGCGAGGCCACGGCATGATGCTTTTTAATGCAAATTCTGCTCGCTCTTCTCTTTCTCTCTCACTCTCTCATCTCATCCGCGCCGCCAACCCCAGATCAAATTAGATGAGAAATTAATTGCATGGAGAATGTGACGCATCTCCAGAATATCTCTGATTATTTCACCAAATTGCATTTTCGTATTATTCCTTCACTTTGCTAATGCACCGAGTTGTTTTCTCTCCCTCCCAATAAGCCGGGTGGGGGATCAGGCATTAAGTAAAAAGGTTTCGTTAATAAATTTCCATTTAACAAAGAAATATCACTTGACATGGTTAGACTCACACCTCAGTGGGTATAAAGAAAAGAGAGGCTTTCATTATTGGTGAAACCAGCTGGTGTCTGTGATCAGCATTCTGAAGTTTAGAAATGAAGGGCAAGGAGTACATAGTTACTGTATGTTAGAAAAGTTCTCTAAAGGGCCATTCAGGCCGGACGTGTTCTTGCGTTAAAGAAGCACTAGATGTAGCGCAATGAACAGAACAGAATTCGGGTATCTTGAGAGGCATTTTTAAAAGTTGAAGTCCTTTTAACTTGACACAGTGTCTTGAAAATGAAGCACATCATGCACGTCCTGACTGGATGGCTGAAGATAACATCTAGTTACCTAAAAGTATACTGAAAGTATACATAATGTAAAATAAAGTGCAACCACAATACTCTATTACATTTTATTGATACACTGTATATGTTGCTTGCCAATGGCTGTCAATGGAGAAATATGCTTGAAGGAAACAGATGGTGTAGTTATTGCTCCGACCAGCAGGGACTAACTAGGTTAGGTTATGCTGGCGCTAACCTCACATCCTATATACCCATAAATCCATCAACCACTTCCTGATTTACCTTCAGAATGAGGGGTGATGTTGGTTTGAGCTCCAAAATGCCTGTAGGACTGAGCGGCTCAAAGACAGGGTCTGGGTAGTAGCTGAAGCTCTCATTGACAACCACGAGAGCGTGGACGTTGTCCATGTAGAAGCCGATCTCGTCCGGTCCACTACCAGTCTCCGCAAACCCTCTCTCAGAGTCGGCTACCGACGGTGCCAAACAGACCATGATGGAGTTGTTAAACACCGTGCAGTTCTGAGAAAGACAGGATGATAGGGAGATGAAAGGTGAGATATGACAACTTATCTAATAAAAAACTGTAAGATGGAGAGAAGAAAAAAAGATAATAAGAGCGATAGATTCTCTGTTACAAGCACACTTTGGATGCAAAGCCTGTTAGTGTAAAAAAAAGCCAATCATCTTAAGATACCCTATTTTGGACAAATTATACACCTTAAAAATATATATATTTTATTTTTTATTTTACCCAACATTTGTGTGTTCTTTGTATTTTTATGCTTGCTAAATGATCAAATCATTAGTTTAGCAACATGCTAACAACAAACTCTACTCTTGCACTCTTGTGCAAAATGCTGAAAAAAAAAAAAAAAAAAACAGCTAAAAGCATGGGAGCTTTTGTAAAACAGACATTCAGACGTTTCCTTTGATGGGAACCTTAGGAGAAAAGAGTGAAGGGGGGGGAGCTCTAACCTCTTCAATAGAAAGTGGAATAACCTTTGACTGAAGAAAAAAAAAAATCCTCTGTAAGAGAGAGAGAAATATGTACGAAAAAGAGAATGAGAGAGAGAGAGATTTTCTGTTCCATAACCCTAGTGAGCTGCATACGGAGGCATTATTTTAAGGCATCATAGGCAATTTGTACGTAAAGGCTGTTAGCATAAAAGAGCTAAACATCTTAAGATACCTTGTTTTGGACAAATTCTTAGGCAGCATAAAAATGTAAATAAAAAAAATAAAAATAGTTGTGTAATTAAAAATATATATATATTTTATGCATTTTTATGCTTGTTAGCTATTTGTTAGCTTAGCAACATGCTAATGTTACCGGTCCTCCTCGCCCCCGCTCCGAACGGGACTCGAACCGACGTCTCCGGCGTGAGAGGCGGGTGCGCTAACGAGGAAGCTAAAGGCTACAGCCTCTAGCATCAGTCGCTAGCGCACCTCTTGAGGTCAGGAGAGTGAGGTTTACACACTGCGCAGCTATTTACCAGCTGGCTCCCGTTACACTAACATCAAACTACTCTTGAACTCTTGTCCCATTTATGCAGAAAAAACAGCTAAAAGCATGGGAGCTTTTGTAAAACAGATATTCAGACATTTCCTCTGATGGAAACCTTAGGAGAAGAGACTGAAGGAGGGAGCTCTAACCTCTACAACAGAATGAGGAAGAACCTTTGACTGAAATAGATAAATAAAATAAAAACAGGAACACACAGAAAAAGAACAGTGCCAGAGGTATGGAAGGCAGAAATCTCAGAAATGGACAGGGGGAAAATAGATACATACATGGAAAGACTCGGCAGAGCCGTACTTGGCGCGGATCTTGGGCTCAATAATGGTGGCCAGGTTGGTGCCACTGATCGTCAACAGAGTCCCACCACTGGACAGAGAAACAGGAAGCCATTGTCAAAACAGGTGATTTGGGTGACACTTTGTTTAAATGGTTATTTTGCCCTTTTTATCTAATTTTGTTTAAAAATATATTCACTTTTGCAAGTCTGATCAAATAATAACTCAAGATATAAACTGCAGCAATAGTAAGAGAAGTCTGTTAGTATGCTTTTCTGAACATAGCCACAAACACGCTGATACAGTCTAGCTCAACATTCCACCTTTAAATCTGAGGAAATATCAGTCTATCATGATTTTCATCCCAAAGGGATGCAGAACAGAGCAGAGGTAATATATCCCATCATCACTTTGACGATGAGAAACAAGGTTTTTGTGAAGAGGCAGGCATTCAAAATCAAGTTCTCCCTCTACATATGTGGCATCCATTTAATGAAAGAGTCACAAAGTTGTAACAGATGCTGAGATAAGGTGATGTACTTATTTAGAAACCCCATGAAATCAAAATTGTAGTTTCTGTGGGACTGTGACTTTCAGTCCATGTTTGTGGGCACCTATACTATGCTAGTGCACTCCTGTAGATCAAGGCTCATCCTACCACATTTGTGGGAACCTGCTCGCCTGCAACACACTACATGTGTGAAGTTCTTTAAATGTTTCTCCTTTCAATGATTCTGACTGTATCTCTTTGTCTGTCACGGTGAAAAAAGTCACTCTTAAATCAGGTACAAGCTTCAGGGAACAGGAAATAAGGCACTGCCTTCAAATAGACCTTCCTCTAGTTTGAAGGATCTCTCACCCAAGTCAGATACAACCCTCTCTGCCTTCAAGAAAAGTTGTGCAATAAGGCCAGAAACATTCTCTACGCAAGTGTGCAAATGCATATGCGATGCTTGCCCAAAGCGGATCAGCTGTTCATACTTAACGTGCATTCTTTTCTTGCGACAACAAACCTCCGTACACAAGAGGGCGATAGAGTTACCTTCAAATGTGTCATTAAACCAGAAGTGTATTATTCAGGTAAACTAGCTACTGACGTTGGTTATTCATGTTTTTGAGACATTACAGACATTACAACTGACTATCTGTAAAGCTGATTTGGAAAAGTTTGTATTGGTAAAATCACAAATAGCCACTGTAAGCATTTTTTTTTTTTCTCAATGTGAAAATGTACAGTAATTATAGGATTTGTAATGAAAAATGAGCGCTATTGCCCACTATAGTTTCACTATAGGTCATTGTGTTTAACAGTGTTTAATCACACAAATTTAAATAATGGCATATCGGATGAAACTAGAGATGTCACATGACTCTGTTCATCGAAAGTTTAACCCTTTACTGACAGCTCAGAGTCTTCTGAACTGAGATCAGTTGGTTTAGTTAATTAAAATTATGTGTTGCGTCTAGCGAACAAGGACTCTGGGTCTCACAAGGTTAAATCAATTTTGCATGGCAATTCATGTACTTGCATATTCTTTTTAAAATGAAGTGTGCAATTTCTGTGCCATTTGTTTCACCAAATAGAATTACAAAAATAATTGCCTTTATTTATTTTATTTTTTTCTCCCCTAATGGCCAATTCCTAATGCGCTCTAAGTCCTCGTGGTGGCATAGTGACTCAATTTGGGTGATGGAGGACGAATCTCATTTGACTCCGCGTCTCAGACGTCAATCCGTGCATCTTATCACGTGGCGTGTTGAGCGTGTTACCGTGGAGATGTAGCGCGTGTGGAGGCTTCACGCTATTCTCCGGCATCCACGCACAACTCACCACCGAGACTGAACCACATTATAGCATCCACGAGGAGGTTACCCCATGTGACTCTACACTCCCTAGCAACCGGGCCAATTTGGTTGCTTAGGAGACCTGATTGGAGTCACTCAGCACGCACTGGATTCAAACTTGCGAATCCAGGGGTGGTAGTCAGCGTCTTTACTCGCTGAGCTACCCAGGTCCCAATAATAATCGCCATTTTCAAACAGATTCCAGAAAAGTCCCCCATCTTACATTGTTTGTACAAACTGATAGTCCTGCCCCAAACTCACACCATTGGTTGATTCAATGTTGCCAAAGTCTATAACTTATATAAAATAACTAAATATCTGCCGATTTACCTGTCTTGCAATTCTTGGCAATACATCGGTCGACCACTAGTTTTGAAAGTGTGACAGAGGTGCAGTGTTACACTTTTTGGTGAAATCGATGCATAAATGGCTTATTTATAGTTGTATATTAAGCTGGTATACTAGAAACTTTACCATCTAAAAAATTATATCAGCTAAGCCCTGACTGTTTTGGACTCAGCATTCATCTAGTTTCTTCCTCTTTGATGTTGCTGTACGTTCTTTTAGCTGCAGTTTTCTACCTTATCTAAATGCTGAACCGGTTAAAGACACCAATTTGTCTAAGGTTTCCAATTCCCAAGTCCTCAGTAAATGCACTTGTGTTCACAAGCTTGTTGATATAGGTGGTTTATGAGTTTGAGTCCATAACCGTACCACTGCTGATGTCTCTGCCTGTTTGCCTACGTGACGCCTGCTTTGCCTGGCCCAAAAGGGCATTTTCAGCTCAAATCAATACAGCTTCCCTCAGCATGCACTAACAGGCTTTAAAGCCACAAATTTCAGCTTCCAGTTATGTCTGTTTGAGCTGGGGGCAGCTTTTGTACAGACGCAGTCATTTCTGATATTGATTTGATTTTTTCATGATTTTCGAGCTCAGCTCCACTGTCTTCACTCCCATAGGTAGGTGGGTCATTGTGCTTTTGCATAAAGTTTATAAAAACTATGCTTTACTTTAGAGTTTCAGAACAGTCACGATGCCTCAATTTGGCAACTCTCATTACGGCCCCATAAAACGTTCTCCTAACCAGTTGCTTCCAGAAGTTTCCAGTGTCGAGTAATTTTTCTCACTGAAAGTGAATTACAAAGTGACAAAATTAAAGGCTAACTGGACCATATTTGATGTGTATTACTGTGGAATTTTGGACTAATCCGATTTCACTGTGGGTGGTGCAACCCCGCATGAAGCATCTACAAGGAAACCTGGTGAACTACAAATTTCTTGTCACTTGTCGAATCGGATTTAGTGATCGGATTTTAGAGATTGTTGCTTTGCCATATTGAGCCTGGTCAATGCACGGTGTGACCCAGACCATAATTTTCTATCAAAAATCATAAATTTCATCGTCAAATATTATTATATAAACAAAAAGTATCAACAAATACTTGATAAGTGCATAAAGTCAATATCTTCACAGTATAGCTTTACATTTCTCTACTTTGCGCTTTATGGTAATGTGAGAGAAAGAAAGAAAGAAAGAAAGGTGAGTGTTGAGAGCATCTTTTCAGCTACAGGCTTTTAAAGATTTCACCCTACAACCTGCAGGAGTAGTTGAGTCGCTGGTGATAAGTGCTCTGTCCCGCCTGACTCATTTGACACCGGTGATGGTGTTTTTTTAGACTTGACTTTGATGTTTCACCCTCGATACCAACAGGCCAGACATGTTTTAGTGCAAGTCGCTGCTTCTCTCTGGAAAGCTGCAAAAAAAAGCCCTGACAGCAGCTCTGCTCGCAGGTGGCGACGTCTCACGGTGTGAAGGGAGCAACGCCAAAAACAATCTCATTTTTCACCCTCTTAATGTGTTTTTCTCATGTGTCAACAGAAACTGTAACACAAATAACTTGGTATCGATTTCCATTACTTCTTTGTTATTTTAGCTTTCCCCATGTTTCCCAAGAAACAACTACACTTTTTAAATTTTCTTTGGACATTATGCTAAGGTTGCAAGGATGTTGTTATGTGGTTGCTGAAGTGCTATGAGTGGTTTTAAAGCATTTTCTATGAGTCCAGTTGCTAGGGTATTCTGGATGGTATATTGCTCGGGTCCTTAGTCTATGGGGTTTTCTTCTGTTTTATAATCCATCAGATTGAAATTGTAAATCTGATCATATTAAATCGTTTTTAAGTTAATAGGGTGATTCTCACGAAAGCTGTCAAGAAAATGACCTGGTCCTATTTTACGCCAAAAAATAAAACAACTTAAAAAATGTCATGTTATGGTTACTAATACAAACACACAAATTCTGATGTAGTTATGACAGTTTTATGATGTCATGTGGTCTTCTACCTTGCAATGCTCCAGTCCGGGTCTATCTTCAGGACAGAGGGGTCTTCTGTGTAGTTAAAATTCACCTCAGGATTCCTCAGCTCAGCGGAGTCAATGTCCACCATGACCGGAGTGCTTCCAGAGTTCACGCCGCCTGGGGTCACGCACACAATCTCTTTAGAAGTCCGTCTACAGTTATGGAGGAAATGACAAGAGTTACAAGAATGTTTACAACAATGCTCATCATAATCAGACGTGTGTGTCATTAAAGTGTCATCAAATTCATATTTCAACGTGACACAGATTCTGTACTCAATAAGAGTTAAGTATGTTTGATGAAGCTTCAGGATGTGTGTTAACAGCCATATGGGACACAATACAGTTTCAAAGACTTCATGTCTCTCTATCTCTGTCTGTCTGCTTCTCTCTCTCACTTCCTTACTGGAGACGTGCCTACAATCTCCATACACATTCCCTTAGCATGTTGCCATGGGAACCCTTTTTAAGATGCACACCCCAGAAATCCTCAGAAGGCTGCACATATTTTGACAAGGTGGTTGTCACAAACAAAAAAAGATGGAAGCGAGTGGAGAGGATTAGCTACTGAATATCCTCAGAGGTAAAATATACGGACATGCAATGAAATGTATTAAATGCAAAAATTGCTTTGGGATATTTGCAAAGATTTTGCATTTTAAATGTGTAATTTGTATTACAGACATGTGGAATAAATTAAATAGAGATTCACGGGATATTATGAATGGAAGACACAAAGCACACAGGGAAAGTAAAGAAACGAGGGCATAGAAACAGACTTGCACACTCACGCACGCCCTAATCGCACCGCTGTCACGCATGATTTTATCACCTTGCAGAATCATATCCCCCTTGTACCCAAAGAAGTAGCACTTTGCAATGCCTGCATTATCGCAGAATAGCCTTTGTTTATCTTTCTGTATTAATGGTAGCTTGTTTCTAATAGGATAATTAATAGTAATATAAATTAATAGTACATTTTAATCATATTTTTTATTTTATTTTTATTTTTTTTTATAATTTGAAGCAAAAGGGATTTTTTTTTTACTTAATTACACAACAGAGAAGTTTGAAAGCTTATTTATCATTTACACATAGTTGAAGAAGCAGTAAAATTGCTGTGATTACAAGTGTTATTACTATGCTAGGCTAGCAGGCTAATCAGTCAGTGTTATGCTAAGCTAGCAGGCTAATATGATAGTGGTATGCAAAGTTATTAAGATAACCAGTTATCTTTCAAGCTAACTGAAAATCATTGGGCTTTACTTATAAAACACGCTGTGGAGTGGAGGGGGGCGGGGCCGGGCTGGAATGTCGCACGCCCGGTCCCCAATTGGCCTGATGGGGCGCGCGAGGGATAAAGGTTTGTTTGTTTGTGCTTTTGTTTAAGTTTTCATTAAAATATTATTTATATTGACAAGCTGGTTCTCGCCGCCTCCTTGCCCATCCTGACCCCGCGTTACATTGGTGCCGAAACCCGGGAAGGAGGAGGGATGCCCATCGCAGAGTCCTCAACACTGCCGTCCACCCCGGGGAGCACCGCTGCCTTCTGCCGGGTGACGGAGTAGCCCAACAGCCCGGATGAGTGGAACGGCCGCCGTCCACGGTGCGAGTGGGGACTAGATTCCCCGACCGCCTGGAGCGAAGGAGCCATTGCCGGGGGCGGAGGAGTGCGCTGCCGTCCCCAGAGACGCGGAGGGGTCGAGGGAAGACCGCCGTCCGCATGGGGAGGAGGGATGTAACTCCCCGACCGCCCAGAGCGGTAGGGCTGCTGCCAGGGGCGGAGGAATGTCTCCACGTGTCACCAGGAAAGCGGAGGGTTATTCTGTCCGCTGGGGGTCAGAGGTTGACTCCGGTTCGCCCGGAGAGGAGCGGCTGTCGTCCGCCGGAGAGTATGGAGGAGTGTTCGAGGACCACGCGATGGTTCATCAGAGAACCGGTGAGTGAGCCTTTTCTCTCTCTCCTCTCTCTCTCTCTCTCTCGCTCTTTTGTGCCGTGTTGGCCTTTTCCCTCGCCTATTTTTTTTTTGTTGTTTTTTGTCTCCTCCTGTCTCCTCCCAGGTCGAGGAAGGCGGGGATAACCAGCCTGCAGACAGATCGTAAAGCACGCCCCTCCCCAGGGAAAGAGTATGTAGGTCATGCTGGTGGCCCCCGGCCTGAGGTAACGCTGGGAGGAGTTTGGAGTGGAGGGGGGGCGGGGCTGGGCTGGAATGTCGCACGCCCGGTCCCCAATCGGCCTGATGGGGCGCGCGAGGGATAAAGGCGGCCGGTGACGATGGTTCGAGAGAGAGAGCTCAATCACGGACATGTCCGTTGTGTGTTTGTTTATGCTTTTGTTTAAGTTTTCATTAAAATATTATTTATATTGACAGGCCAGTTCTCGCCTCCTCCTTGCCCATCCTGACCCCACGTTACACACGCAAAACAAATTTGTGTGTAAATAAATATCAAAACCATTTTTGCGTAAATTGCTCCAATGATTTATGACTGTAATAACTTGCGTAGGATATATGTTAAGCTAGCAGGCTAACTAGTCAGAGGTATATTAATTTAGCAGGATAATCGACTAGCAATATGCTAAGAAAGTAGGCTAACCAGTTAGCTTGCAGGCTAAATGAAAAATAGGGCCTTATTTATGAAACACGAGCAGAACAAATTTGTGCTACTGAACTAAATTTTTAGGATTGTAATAACTTGTGTAGGGTAAATGCTAGATAAGTGTCTGACCAATCAGTGTTATCTTAAGCTAATCTGCTAGTGTGTTGCTAAATCAGTAGTCTAACCAGATAGCTTGCAAGCTAAATGAAAAACATTGGGCCTTTTTTATGACACATAAGCTGAACAAAGTTGTATGTAAATCAACAGTAAAAAAATTATTTCGTAAATTGCCAACTGTTTTTTTTTTGTTTTATTTTTTTATTATTTTCTGACCACTTCTACTGAGAAATAAGCATCGCAGTCACTAAATGTATGCATTTTTATCGCTAAAGCACTCTTGAATTTATTCTAAATCAATAACTTGGTGAGAAGGTGTCTTGGAAGCCAGTCTGAATTTAGTTCCTTGCAAGGTACCTTCATACACAAAACGCTGGCTTTTAAGTCACTGACTGGCAGCAAGGCTGAAAGGCAGATGCAAGTTTCAGACACAACCACTGAAAAACACCACACAGGATCAAAGGAGGGGAATCTTCTATCTGGAGTGAACCTTGGCCTCAACCAGGTGTAGCTGATGTATCAGTCAACGAGAACTGCAGTAATCCTCATTCTCCCCCTCTCTCCTGTCTCAGACTTGGCACAGAGACAGTGTTTTTATCCTCAGCTGCAATGCAGAGTGGTCTGGCGCAGCAGATAGACAGGCGGATGCGAGGAATAATCTTTCACCGTCCCCCTCCACAAATGGAAGTGCACTGTCTGTGCCATAACGTGGCTGATGTTCTTGCCTTCAGTGTGTCTCTTTAAGCTATATATACATGCCGAGGGGTAGACAAAATGGGTCTGGCTATTTTGACTGACGGAATGACAGTTAAATGTACTAAGGTGAGAAGCCCCAAGAGATAGCATTTTGGAAGGAAACCGATAAAGACAGAGAACGACAAAGAAAAAGACAGAGAGAGGCTGGCAAATGTTGCTCCAAAACAGCCAATGGGCTAACTATCAAAATGACCGGCACATGGCCAATGAAAAAATAGAAAACAATCAAACAAACAGAAACTCTATTACAGACAGAAAAACAGTTCGAAAGAAAGCCAGACAGACTGAGGGATAAAAAGACAGACATAAGGGCTGCCAAAAAGATAAACTAAATGTTTTTATTGTTTTTTTTCAAAAGAAAATGTGCTGGTTCGTGCCAGGGGGTTGTGGGTTGTTGCCAGGACGTTGCTATGCAGTTGCTTAGTTGTGTTCAATGCATTGGTATGCAGCTGATGTTGTGTATTGGGTGGCTGCTAGGTGGTTGCTTACTAATCCTGGTCAAAAGAGCCAAAAGTTTTTTCGTATTGTAGATGTGATTCAGGTTCCTCCTATATACTGTATATAAGGCTCAACATGTCACAAGCATGTGTGCTAAATGCTATGCCATGGCTCAAACAGAAAAGCCAAAGTAATTGACAAACAAATTGGAACAATGACAGAATAGTACTGTGTTGAGGCAGGCAACGAATAAGGATCTAAACGCAGCTTTATTAAACTGAAACACAAACAAGTAAACTCGGAGCAAAGGAAAAGCAAAACATAGGGAACCTGGCACAGCGCACATAGACAAAAACATTCATACATGCAAGAACTAAAACAGCGAAACCAAGGGCTTAAATACACAAGGAACAAGGGAACGAGGAACACCTGGGGAAACAATCAGGGAATGAAAAATAATCAGGGAGAACCAATCAAGGAATAAAACTACAAAAGGCCTACAAAACTAACAGGAAACAGGAACTAAACAAGCATTTCAACATAAAAGTACAAAAACAAAAGACAACAGGGAATATGACAAGTACTCACTTTTTAAAGTGACATGGGTGACGACCAATGCTGACCGAAACAGAGCTGCCGGCATTGAGGTGGTTTCCCTCAATCGTGATTCGGGTTCCACCAGAGAGAGGTCCCTGAGCGGGCTGGATACGTGTGAAGAATGGTGTCTGAAGTAGGAAATGTTATAGTAAAGATATTGTTATGACCACACCTCTGTGTATTATATTCATTTTACCACTATTTTAAGTGGTTTTCAAGTATAAGACCAAGTGGATGGCCAAAGTATTGTATATGTGCAGCCCTGTTGTACATAATTAACATGCTTTTTAGCATTAATACGGTGGTAACAACTTCCTCATTCAACATTCTTTAAATGTTTGTGCCATTGACCAAGGTATATTTTAAGCAAGTAGACATGCAATAAACAAGTGGACAGTTTAACTTAAACTAACTTGGTCAACAAGATTCTTGGCCATGACAGTAGTTGACCAGAAAGAGACCTAACTGTGGTTTGTGGTTCTTGTCAAGGTTTTCATATTCCACATAGCAATATATTGTAATTCTGCACAGCACCTCCACTTAATAAAATGCTTTCTCTTTATTCCTACAGTTCATTCTATAAACGAATGCTGCAATTTCAATGTCAGAGTTTTACCAACAGGTTTGGAATATTTTAATGTATCTCTAGGTTAAAGTGTCTCTAGACTCATATACGCTTACCACAAAGGTGAATGCCCTGGGTGAGAGAGCTCTATAGTCGGCCACACAGTCTCGCACACACACCTCAACCTGTGCTTCCTGTATACGGTATCCTGTGGCGTCATTCAGCAGACATACAATCCTGTGTAAAAAATAAATGTCAGACTTCTCTTAAGGGTTTTTGCTCAACAGCACTGCTCAGTTACTAAAGGCCACAGGGGAGGAAGGTAAATGGATATATACATGATTCAGCACCAGTAAATATTACTACTGTAATTAATCTGTTATTGATTAATTAATAATATAGTGAGGATATAGTATGGTTTGCAGATTGAGTCTGATAGCGCTTACAGTGAAACATCTCTTTTATTGGAAATCCAAGATCAATCGGAAGCCAAAGAAATGCGAGTAGAGTTTTAACTACCTTTCTGCACTAACATATTCCTCTTCAATAGGAATACAGGGCACTTTTCCTAGACGAACGCCAGTCTGGATGTCTCTGAATTGCAGACCCAAGTTTTCTCCGGTGATAGTAAGCCTGGTTCCACCCTGTCGTGGACCGGTCTCAGGAAACAGCTGTGAAATGGGGAAAACAGAGAGGTTAGTTTAATCAGGGATGTTGCAAGCAGGACTCAAACTTGCATCGCCTGCATGAATGCCATGGGTCAATGTGTCAGAGTGGTATTTCTGTAAATGAAAATTATCATCAACTGAAATAAATAAATAAATAAAATAAAATACATTTTCATGGCTCCAAAACCAACTGAAAAAAATACATTTGTATAAATATCTAAGTTAAAATACACCAATCAGCCACAACATTAAAACCACCTGCCTAATATTGTGTAGGTCGCCCTCATGCCACCAAAACAGCCCCAACCCTCATCTCAGAATAGATAATCTGAGTTACCTTAGACTTTCTCTGTTAACCTCTCTCATCAAAAAAGGCATTTCTGTCCACAGAACTGCCGCTCACTGGATGTTATTTTGTTTTTGGCACCATTATGAGTAATTCTTGAGACTGTTGTGTATGAAAATCGCAGGACATCAGCAGTTACAGAAATACTCAAACCAGCCCGTTTGGCACCAACAATCATCCATGCGATTATAATCAGCCAATCATGTGTCAGCAATTCATTGAATAAAATAATTCAGATACAGGTCAGGATCTTCAGTTAATGTTCACATCAACCATCAGAATGGGGAAAAAATGTGATCTAAGTGATTTGAATGCTATTCTGAGATGTGGGTTGGCACTGTTTTGGTGGCAAGAGGGGCACCTACACAATATTAGGCAGGTTGTTTTAATGTTGTGGCTGATTGGTGTATAAAATTTAGCAGCCATTAAAATTATTAAAACTTAAACTAAAATAAAAACGAAATACTGGAAAAACATGTGAAGTGAACATTAATGACAACATTAATTTTTATTAAATTAACACTGAACATGCTAACCAGGAATTATTTTATGTATAATTTTTTATTTTTGTAACTTTTAAACTCTATTAGCCATAAAGAATGTCTGAAATATTTGTCATTGTTGGTACCTTTTCTAACCTTTCCTAACCTTTTCACTATAAGCAAGAACATCTTTTTAAATTCCATTTAAAAACACATTTGAGATATCTGAAGACCAGATAACAGACTTTTGGTCAGTGGAGAAGTTATGGAATTGAAGCCTCTAGCTTCCTATTCTCACAGTTCCCAAACCAAGTCAGATGCTGTGCATTTTAATGGAGACAAATCACCCCTCAGCACAGGGGAGCAGAAGCCCCTAATGCTGGGTTTGGTGAGACACCTCCCTCTAACCACCACCCCCCCCCCCACCCCCTCCATCCATCCTCTAATTGAAACTTATTACCTAGGCTCCCAGATCCGAGCTTGAAAGCTGTATGGTGCAAGACGGTGGGATAATGTGATTTATTTAGCTGGATTATTCTCCGTAACGAGGACAGGTGTGGCATGACAAAACAAATATGGTGAATGATGTGCAGGGGAAACAGCAGGACGGCACCTTGTAACAGCCATCATGAGGTAATTACAGGTACTCTCCACGCCTGATCTTCCGACCATAAGGTCTCCACGGCAACCTGGAGCTGAGCCTTGGCTGCCTCACCACCACAACGGTGAGGACCTAATACAGGGCCTTGGGGGACACCTTTGATATAAATTATACTGCATACCTAACTGTAATTTCAACTGGTATGAGATAGAAAATGAGAATGTTTGCTTTCAAAGTCTGTTTATATTCTGCTATAGCTGAGGCGGTTTCTAATGTTTTTGTTAGTTCAAGGCCAAAGTAAACCTAATCTTAGCCTGAAAACAGCCCACAGTCCGTTTGTTGTATATTGCACACAAAAATGCCAAGAACTGGCAGAAATTTGCAGATGCAATCGGATTGGCTTCCAGGAATATGGACAAACAGTTCTTTTTAACAATCTACCTGGCCAGAATAGTCAAGTCAAGTGTATTTTTATAGCGCTTTTCACAAGCAGCTTTACAGGAATTACGCTATAACAGAATACAATGCACTATGTACTATAATTAAAGTAAATCACAAGTAACTTGCAGTAGAGTTCATTAAAGTTATGGAGACACCAGCCACGTTTGTCTTCTGGAGTCATTTGAAAGTTTGTGTGAGGAATTGACTGTAATTTAACTTTTTTGCAGTCCATTTCAGAGTTTAAAGGAATATTCCAGGTCCAATACAAGTAAAGCTCAATCGACAGCATTTGTGGCATAATGTTGATTACCAAAAAACTTTCTTTCTTTCTTTTCTTTTCTTTTCTTTTTTAAAGCAAAACTGAGACACTTACAATGAAAGTGAATGGGGCCAATAACATTTAACATGATTTTAGTGTGATTACATTGCTTACTAACCTTTTCTGTGTAACATTGTATCCAATTTTACAACCTTGTTACCATGACAATGTAACACCATAAACACAAAAATTACAAATTTAACAACTTTACATTTAAAATAATACACATTTGTTAACAGAAGAATGAATCTAAGAATTCAAATGAAAAAAAAATAAATAAAAAATGTACAGCACTGTCAGTAAAACTTCAAACTCAAGCTTTATTGACAATCCATGTAAACCAGTGCATCTTGACCTGAAAACCACAGGATTTGGAAGCAAGACTGTCGCTCTGGGATTACACTAAAATTAACCTTCATTAGATGTCTTTTATTATGTTAAAAAACAATTTATACATTTCTAATTAAATCAGCCTTAGAGGGAAAAAATGATAGATTAAAATAAAATCTCTCAACGCAAATGGGAGAATGCTAATATCCAGACACGTTCTCCCCCAGGACCTTGTTAAATTATACACAGTTAAGTAAATCTCCCTGTCATTATCAGCTCTGGGTAACGATACATTTCAAAAATGTATGCGATTAAAGTGCACTGGAATGCAAGAAGCATCATGCCGATTTCCACTGGCAACATTATTACTGTTTGTGTGTCTCCCCCACTTCCCCTTCAATAAGGGTAGTAGGATGAGAAAGATAAGAAAGTGGAAGGATTTGGAAAAGACGGAGGGTGCAGGGGCAGATTGAGGTTGCTGGAGACCCTCGTCTTCCAGATCCCATCTGCCCACAAACCAGAGTTTCCTGATGTTCTATGTCTTCTGTTGTTTGTGTTATTCTACTGTATGTCTTGTCTGTCCGTCTCCCGTTCTTTTCCTGATCCTCAATATCAAGGTGGTCTTGTATCTTGGCTGGAGGATGTCTTAGGACAAGAGAACATTTTGGCAAATGTATAAGTGTAAACTGGGTCAAATCTTTCCAAAGACCCCCATCTAAAGACTTTGGAAACACAATGGCTGAGGATCCCAGACTTAAAGGAATAGTTCACCCAAAAATGAGAATTCTACAATCATCTACTCTCAGTAATGTTTTTTTCAGATAAGTATTATGTTATTTTTTCCCATAGAACACAAAAGCTGGCTTTAGGAATATCCTAGCACTCTATTATTCAAAAGTAGTCTTTATGATTTGTGTGCATGCTATATCCCAAGTCTTCTGAGGTCATTTGATATCTTTGTGTGAGGAATTGACCAAAATGTAACTCTCAAATCAAAGATGGTGCATTCGGGCATGCGAGATCCAACCCTGTTTGGTGTTAATGTCAACAAGGTGCCATTTTTGCAGTCCATTTCAGAGTTTAAATGAATATTCCAGGTCCAGTACAAGTTAAGCTCAATCGACAGCATTTGTAGCATAATGTTGATAATCACAAAAATGTATTCATTTTCTTAATTTTTTTTTTTAATGTAACATGTACAAATATAAAATGTTTAATATAAGGGAGTTGTTTTACAAAGATAATTGTGTTAAATATACATATTTTCAAAATACCTTGTGTGAACGTTATCTATGCATTAGCGAGAGGGTACGCAAAAGGATGTAGAATGTTTGGAGGGGTACACCACTGTAAAAAGTGTGGGAACCACACACCATTGGTCTACAGCTTCATGCTTCCTGATGTAATTGAGGTTAAGTGTCTTGCTTAGGGTTACAACAGCATCACTTGGGACTTCACCCAACAAACCTCCTATTTATAAAGCCTCTACAAATCTGCTGAAGTACAGAAAAGCATCAAAGTTCTCTCGTATCTGGCAGTTTAGCTCTGTAGCTTTCCAGGGCCCTAATTTGCCTCCATTTTTCCCTCAGATTGTTTTTTTTTTTCACTTCAATATTGCTAGTTTGTAGCATATGTTCTCAAATCCCTCTTCCCCTAAGCCAATTTTAGAGCCTCGTGTAGACCATAGAGTCAAATTTGGCTTTTTGTACAGAGTGATGCCAATAAAGAATACAGAATGATGAAACAACAAGCAGAAGTGGTCTGTAATTGGTTTCAGAGGGGTTGTTTTACATGTAGCATGGTGGCATCCAATCACAGATGGACTTAAGGATGGGCGGTAGTCAAAGATTTGCCTTTTCCATCTCCCTAAAGGATTTGAGGTTTATATTTTTATTTGCTACCTACATGAGAAAAACACACGTAGAATGTTGCAATCAGAGGCAGAGATTTCTTTCCACATTTGTCCGGTCCACTACCTCTCTATATTTGACATATTTCTATGTCAAAGCATACCACTGCTGCTTATTGTTGAGAGTGGCCTGATAAGGTAGAGAGAGAAAGGCAAAAAATATAATAATTCCAAGATAAACGAAGTGGATTCTCAGCCTAAGAAACTGCAGTTGCACCTGAAAATTCTGTCATCATTTACTTACACTGCAAGTTGTTCTAACCCCTTATGACTTGTTTTTCTTCAGTGGAGCACAAAAGGAGATGTTAGATAGAATGTTAGTCTCCATCACCATTTGTTTCAGGTGGAAGCGGAACTGCGGGGCCCTCGGATGGCAGGAGTAAAAACTTTGACGTCAGCAAACCATTTCATCCGAGATGCAACACGGCAGACAATAAGCCAGAAAAAAGTGAATTCAATTACTACTCAGACCCAGGGGTTTCTCAGAAGAGAGAGAATGTGAATATCCCAGTTAAGGAAGGATGTCTATTCCAAATGAAATTAGAAGCTTATCCAGCAGCTAATATACTAAGTCGCACAGCTCTGATGTGAAAGAAAGACGAATAAGGGAATGAGAGAGATAGGAAAGGATAAAGTGCACAAATGACCTTGCAAATGCCGGAATACAGAGGTAGAAAATAACATTACTTGTGCTAAAATATTATATGGGGAGTTAAAGCTTTAAGTAATCTTGAATAAAGGAAAGTCAGCACAAGATTATGTGCATACCCCTCATGTAGTCCCTCTGTATATCCCAGTACGCACATGCACAGTACCTCACATCAAGATGTCAGTTAAAGGAGTAGTTCACCCAAAAATTCTGCAGACTTTTATTCTGCAGAACATAAATTAAGATTTTTAGAAGAATATTTCAGCTCTGTAGGTCCATACAATGCAAGTGAACGGTGACCTAAATTTTAAAGCTCCAACAAGCATATAATGGCAGCCTAAAAGTAATACTTATGACTCCAGTGGTTTAATCCATGTCTTCAGAAGTTATATAATAGATGTGGTTGAGAAACAGACTCACATTCCTCATGCATATCACCACCTACTGGTCAGGGCTGGTCATAGGTGGAAATATATAGTAAAAAAAATGGTTTGCGTTTTATTTTACAGTACATGTACTTTTAGTATACTTACAGAGTACTTACCCAAGAAAGTACTGAGTAATATTAGGTAACTACATGTACTAATATGATTTAAGGTTAGGGTTGGGGTTGGGTTTAAGGTTACTACCTAGTAATTACTGTTGTAATTACATAGTATATAAATGTAGAACAGTACTGTAAAATATAGTGCTACGAAAAAAGGACTTATATACTGATCTGTTGCTCACCCACACCTACCATACCGATTCTTAAAAAAAAAGTGGATTTAACCACTGGAGTCATATGTATTACTGTTATGCTGACTTTATGTGCTTTTTTGAGCTTCAAAGTTCTGGTCACTGTGCACTTGCATTAAATGGACTAACAGAGCTGAGGAATTCTTCTAAAAATCTTCATTTGTGTTCTGCAGAAGAAAGAAAGTCATACACATCTGGGATGGCATGAGGGTGAGTAAATGATGAGAAATGTTACATTTTTGGTGAACATTTTCTTTAAAGGGAACATAATCTAGACAGCATCAACTTCTATTTGAAGGGTCATAATTGTATTCTAAAATTGTGACAATTTGTAGATGGTCAAATGCTCTTAAAAGTCAATGTATTATATTCCCATCTCTAAATATACATTCAACCCCTTCTTCAATGCAAGTAAAGAGGCCTTTTTTCCACTGTTTTATTGTCTGCTAGGTGAAAATTGCAAGTGCAGTTGCTTAGAAAAGTAATTGCATATGAATGCTTTCAGGATTTTTCTGTACAACATCCAGTCTTTCAGATCTAAAGCCCCATTTTTACATCCGTGTTTGCCACCACCAGATCACCAGATAATAAATTCAGCGTATCTCTATACACCTCAAACCCTTGGCCTTTTCTAAACAACAACCTACCTCAATTGTAACTTGCCGTTGTATGGCTGGCTTTGGGCATGTGGTCTTTATGACAACTATTCAAACTTGTCCCCTTAAAAACAAGTGGACACCAGTCACATTCTTTCTCTTTGTCTTCCCTCTCTGTCTCTCCCTCCATTCAGGCTTTATGCTTTGGTTATAGAGTGATAAGTAAAGAGAGAGACAGGCATGAGCTAACGGATTAGTAACTGTGCCACTGGCAATTACCCAGTATCAGGAGCTAATCTTACTGAGAGACACTGCTGTCTCTCTGACTGCTAGCTGCCGGCACTGGCACACGGCGGTATATTAGCATCAATCCACTGCTGCACACCAATAAAAGCACACCGATAGATTTGTTTGGCAGTGTCACTGCAGAATATTTAAGAGAGAGGGATGGCAATCCATTGTTTTAGATTGAAAGTGTCAGTGTCGTAGAAACTGAGGAACGGTAAGGTATTGCCATTTACATTTAGTCATTTAACAGACACTTTTATCCACAGTGACTTACATAATGAGGTACATAAGCACTGCAAACTTATCCTCTGTTAACAGATGACATATATGCATATCTGAAGAACCTATGATATAACATCAATAACATGTTTTAATAACCAAAAAAAAACTTAAAAAAAACATTATTTTAAAGAGTGTGGATGACCACATACGGGTAGCTCTACTAAATCAACATTTGCTAAAAGCACAAACAGTAAAATATTTGTGTGTTTTACAGCTTTATGAATTGTGTGTTAGATGCATTCACAAAGACTTATATGGGGTGTGACTAAATGGGAATGGGTCACTGTTACCTTGGTGATTTTGGGGTGTGCACAGCGGCTGTTCGCCGTGCTGGGGTTCATCCAGGTGCTCTCTGGAGGAGCACACTCCTGTCTCAGTGAACACTTCTTCTCCTGAATGCACCAGCCACAGTCAAATCGAGGGTCTGCCTTTAAACACATGCCACAGCTGTCCCGCATGGCGTAACACTTGTACAGGTGTGCTAAGACGGAAAGAGAGATCAAGAGAGACAGATAAATATCTGAATTATCCGCAGGCAGAGATAGGGACAAAAATTGCACATCAGTTGAGTTCTACATTAATGTGCAAAGTTGCTTAGCAACTGTGAACAGCCTACTGTTAGACTAATGAACAATATTACTCTGCAGAATAATAGTTTATAGTGATTATTGTAGTTAATAAATGTAATTATGTTTCACATATTCCTATTGCCACCATTTCATAAAAGCAATAAGCCACTCGAGGAAATTTGTTATAGTCATTTACCTATGCCTTGAGCAAACACCCCCTAACTGTGGTAAAGTCACACTCAACCTTGAGTGGCTATAAAGGTTCACCCAAGAATAAATATTCTCTCATCATTTAATCATCCTCATGCCATCCCAGATATGTATGACTTTCTTTCTTCTTCAGAACACAAATGAAGATTTTTAGAAGAATTCCTCAGCTCTGTTAGTCCATTTAATGCAAGTGCACGGTGACCAGAACTTTGAAGCTCAACAAAGCACATAAAGTCAGCATAACAGTAATACATATGACTCCAGTGGTTAAATCCACTTTTTTTGTTTGTCATCCGAGCTTCAGGCTAGATTTTGTGTTTTATTTTTCTTTCACTTTATGCTTGTTGGTCCTTCTCTGTCTGTGTGATTGAGCCAATTACATGGTACTATCACTCTGGCATCCTTCATCCACAGATCCTTGTGGTTCATCAGGAGATTGTGATGCATTTGCATATAGCAATCCCTCCTTGTGGTTCTATCTGAAGGGCTACTTTCTCCTGCCTATCCTTTGAATTTAGACTCTATCTTAATGAACTCCTTCCTGAAGATGGGCATGATCATCATGCCTGGGACTTCAATACCTGCCTGAAGCACTTACGGATCCGTGCCTACAACTTAGCTTGCTGCCTTTTTCTGAGAGACAGTTGCATTTGGCTGATCTGGACCACAACCGAGAAGCTAATCTTGAAGTACTGGAAGCAGTTTCACAGCATAGAACTCAAAAGTGCCATGCCTCTGCAGCTGCTAGGACAAGAAAATATCCACTTTTAAATGCAGTTGTTTGGCAGAGCATCTGTTGTCTAAAAAGGTTGCTGACCTGTCCTCAGATATGGCGGAGATGAAGCGACTCCTGCAGTCCCTTCAACCAGCAGGCTTGGTCTCTACAGCTACTACAGGCTCCACTGAGGATGCTTAATCATGTTTATCAAACGAAGAGGCTTATCCTCCACATAGCTCCCACCTTGACACTATGTCCATGTGTGCTTCTGATGCACAATTTCAGCAGCACCATGGCTCTGAAACTGCCTGGTTTGATGATCTGCAGGATGTGCCAGCTGGATCCGACTTGGATGGCTCCGGAGGCTTATGCCATTCTTCAGGATGAGCACCCTGATCATCCTGTTCAGTCCCATGTGTTCTTTTGCAAGTCTCTACCAACAGATACTTTTACTATGCATGCATGTAAAGACTAATGGCAGAATTTTCTTGCACCCTGAATCAGGGACGGCCAAGAGGCGATCCAAAACTGCACATACCTTAGCTTCTATGGCTGAGGCGAAGTCCATTGGGGTGCAAAATGTGTCAGAAGTTAAACAGCTGGTCGCCACCTTGGTGGTATCTCCGGATGAAGCATTGGAGGGAACGTCCAGTGCCCTAGTGCCCAGTGTGGCAGCACAAATTCTTTTCTCAGATAGCATACGAGAATGTTGCCTATATCACTCACGCTGAGAACACTATATACCAACTGATCCTTGTGGCCATTAGCTCTTTAGAGTCTGTTAAATTGGACCCCACTGTCCCACAGTTCTTGCAGACAGCCTTGCTGGCCATGGGTCACATGACATGAGAATTGGGCTCTCTCACTGCGACAGTTCTAACAGCTCGCTGGCAAGTTTGGCTCACTCAGGCCAGATTACCAGAGGACTGCAAAAAGATCTTGAGGGACCCACATTTTCTGGACATCTTTTTGGTCCGAACGTCTCTGAAGTTTTGGAAAAGCATGTGAAGCTGTCTGGTAACACCTAACTAACACAGGTGCAACGTGACCCAAATTTCAGGGTGCCAACTACACCTGCTCTTCATCTAAACACTTACACAGCCACACTCCTGTCAAATCCCACCAACCGACCTCACACTCAGCAGAGATTTCATGGCTCTGACGATGTCCAAGTGCGTCATACTCAGGGTAGCCACTTCTCACCGTATTCCAGGGGGACCATGTCACTGACTTTCAAGGCCTGAAGTGTTCGGGCAGGTAGTCAGACGCTTCTCAGCACATCATCGGAGTTACTAGATAGATACAGTGTCAGACCCTTGGGTCTTGGCGACTCTAACAAAAGGATATTCTCTTCAATTCCGTCCCCAAAAATGATAATTTTGGGGTAAATAATTCCTTTAATGTCTATTACAAATAAGTACTGTGCTCAGTACACTCTACAGTACCTTGGTAGAGTGATGGTATCAGATAGTAATACCATGGTACTGTTATAAATATATATGGTACTGGATGATTACCACAATTATCTCTGCTGTGAAAAAAACACTTGCCAGCCTAAAACCCCTCTAAAACCAGCCAACAGACCAGCTAATACTTTTTTTTTTTCTTCATCAGGGATACTACAGTACTTGTATGGCACAGTACTCCAGATTACTTAAAAAAATAATAAAAAAAAAAACATTGTACAGTACATGTCCAAAACAAAACCATGTCTCAAAAAAACATGTTAGTACCATGATATTTTTTAGCACTTTTTTGGTAGCTGTCCCACAATAAAACAAATGTTTTGCTAGAAATGAAAAAGGAATGTTGGATGAAGTTGAAGGTCTATAAAAAGTAGGCCAACCCGCCAAACACCTAAACAATTCAAATAGACAACAAACAAATGCTAACTGTTAACGAAGCTAACTGCAAACACAACATTAGAGTGTATAAAAACAATTTTTTCTTGCTTTTTTTCTAAATATTTCTCTTTAACTGTAAACTTACAGAGAGAGAGAGAAAAAAAAATAGTTGAGGTGAAAAACAAGGTATAACCTCAGCATCAATTAACTATTAGCAAATGACACTTGTAAAATTCACAATGTAAGGAGAAAGATGGCTGATTTATTTGTTTTTTGGTCATAGTCCCCTGGAATTTGAGGGGACTATGTGAATGTTCTGTTGGCTGGGAATCCAAGACTGCTGCCGGACTTCAAAGAATACGGCGTATCCATCCGTCTCAGCCTCGTGCTAATCCGATTAGCCACGGCTTAGCTTAAAAGTAGCTCCGTACTAATTAAACTGAACCAAATGAATGATTTAATTACATTAACATTTCCACTTTACAGCAGGGCAAAGCTGGGGGTTTTCTCTGGCAGTGTGGAGAAGATGGATACATTTATTGTGCTATAAAGAAGTGTGCTGAAAGAGAGAGAGAAAAAAACCTTGCTGTCAGCCAATGATTGTACACTCTAATTTCCTCTAAAATAGAGGCAAACAGTATTGATGCATTCCTACCTTGGTAGAATGTCAGCAAAGGCAGCATTTTTCAGGTTTTGAACACAGCCAGAGAGATGAAAAAATAGAAAATTAAAGGAAAAGCATGGGATGTCTCATCATCACTCAAGGTGGCGAGAGCGTCATGTGGCCCAGGTGTGGCGATCAATTGGATGGACTGAAGAGGCCTCCGGAGTCACCTTTCACTCTCACTAAATAGCTCTTTACCAGCCTGACACTTGAAATATTAGCAGCAAATAGACCCTTTTACTTTCTAAACGTGGTTTGACACTACATGTCCTTTACTGACCCATCCCATCTCAATGAAGCAGAACTCAAGCTCAGCAGAAACCAAACCAAGGGGGGCCATTTCAAGTTGTCTGGAGAGGCTGACAGCCATCAAGAGCTGTGGATGAGAAGCCATACCCAGACACTCTGATGCCACCCTACCGTTTCGTTCTTTCTAAAACAGTGTTTTGTGTAGTCTCTCATTGTTTAGCAGCAGTGAGCTACGGTAACAGGAGAGAGGAGCAGACAAACTAAATTATATTGAGAGCAGTAAAGCCTGGCAAGGCAAGCAGCCAGGCATAAAACAGCACCTATTCCTCTTCACAGAAGCACTGGAGAAAGGTGTGGATACTGCAGAAAGAGTAACTAGAGGGAATGAAGTAGAGAGAGTCAGGGAAGTAAATGCCTTGTGTCAGGAAATGGTGAGAGGTGAGTTTTACCCTGGATATTGTAGGGGTTGTCAATTACGAAGTCTCCATTCCACACAACCGAGAGGTCCACAGATAGGTCGCTGATGTCATTTCCTTCGTAGTCATACTGTAGAGACAAAAAAAAAAAGTTTTTGTTTTAAACGTGTGTACAATACCACCTCCATCATGTAGAATTCCAAAAAGAAATAACAAATAAAAGAAATAACAAAAACTCATTTTAAAAGCTGGTACACAGTATACAGTAGTAGTAGATAGCAATGCAGCTCACTAGGTCTAAGGGCCCAAAATAACATTTAAAAATAGCTACACAAGACAAAACAAGAAACAAACCCCTCACAAACATCTTAAGAGGTTATCACGGCAATTCAACATGACCATACAGTAGTGATTTACTGCACTGATCCTGACATGGCCGATGATATAAAGTGGGTTCTGAGAAATTCACGTAAACCGCGTTCCAGTGCGCAACTCGTGCACAGCCCTGCTCAAATGGCAGAGAAATCACATGCCAGCTTATCTCGCCCAATGTAAATTGTGCCATTTAAGTTTGTATCCTTGAGAGAGAGAAAGAGAGAGACAGAGACGAATGAAAAGGAGAGAGCAACAGAGTGAGATGGACAGAGAGAGAGACAATTCAGGATTCTCATCACGCAATTGTTAGACTGTCAGATCAATATGGGGGGAGGTGAAAACACTCCACCCTGACAGCAGCCTCCTCAGTACAGCCCCTCTCATTCACACACACACAAATAAACACACATACATACAGACAATCTTACAAGCACTGATAAACAGCAGCAAAATTACAGAACAACCTGTTTACAGACAAGCAGAGTCTAAATTAACTTTTTGCCACATTCACCTGACAATGACAAGTGATTTATGAAAATTTACCAGCAATAGAAATGTAATTAGCATTATTTTTTTATTATTATAATTTTTTTGTCATTACAAAAGAAGCCTCTATTTTTTTTCCCCCAAGAGGCAATAAACACATCAGGCAAGCTAGTCTCGGTAAAATTGCACCTGTCACAAAAACGTGATGTTGTTCATAATAAAACCAAAACGTTGGTGACTTAATGCGAGGAATATTCCACATACAGTATGTTTCACCACAATGACTTCAGGAGGAAAAAACACAACTTCTAGATCATTTTTTTATGGACAGATTTGCACTAAAAAAGGTAAAAGTCTTAAAAATACATGAAAGTCACGTCAGATGTTTTGTTTGATAGATGGTTTGTAAGCCTTTGATTTTTTTCAATTTTTTGTATACATTCCGTCACTTGCTCTAACCGATACAGCGGTCATCTTCGACTTCCACCTCCCTCCAAGGGTGCAGCATAACGCAAAAGCTAAAGTTTAGCTTTAAAGTTAGAGATGGGATTATAGAATTGCATTATTTGCAGCATGATTAATTTATTCAGCAAACAAAAGAGTGCAGTAAAAGGCTGTAACAGAGAACAAGTGAGTAGTATTCAGCTGGTCATGTGACCACTCCAAGTCAAATAAAACTGATTTTATTAGACTACTGATATGACTTCATTTTTGAATCTCATGTAAGTGCACATGCTTTTAATTTTTTATTTATTTTTTTTAAATTCCTAAGTGCATCTTTAAAATAAGTTTTAATCTCCTAATAAAACAGCCACTGGCGAGTACAGTTTTACTAGAAAAAGCCAATTTTCTCAACTCATCTTTGGCACTTGGCGAGTGACAATTTTGGACCCAGCAGACAAGATTCTAATGTCAGGACTGTGAGAAACAGTCTCATCGGCAAAGCTACTGACTCAGAACAGGCACACAGATTTGTCTATGTGCACCCTCCCATTTCTGGAAGAAAGGAGGTGTCATGAAGCACAGAGAGGAAGTGAAATAGAAATGGGGAGGAAGACGATAAGTGAAAGAGAAAGGTGTGAGGCAGACCTTAAAAATCTGAATAGTCTGAAGAGTGGAAGCCATTAATTTACACTTAACAGTTTGCAATGTTTTTCGCCATGTTTAGGCGCAAAAACAGTGCCAAATGTGGAAGTGCAAAAAAAGGAAGTCAGAAGAATACACACCAAATTTACTTTGTGTTAATATGCAATTACAGATTCACAACACATGAATTACACTTACGCAAAACATTAACCCTCTGGGGTCGACGTTTTTTGCGGCACACATATAAGTGTAAGACATCATTAGAGACTATAAAGGGACTACTTTTATTTGTGTACACACACAATAACAACAAAACCTTGTTCTTTTGTAAAATAAAGAAAAATAAAGGTGTGTGTTCGTGAGCATATTTCTGAAACTGAAACTCCGCGAATACTTATCACACAAACATGAAACGTATGTCAAAAGAAAGCTTAAAATATCTACTTTTAAATAAAATAATTAAAATTTAAACAAATATTCTCCTGCAATGTAATCTGTATGAAACTAAGCAATGACAGTTTTCCTGGCTCAGCTAATTATCTCTAATGTGATCCCACACATTAGCAGAGTGCGCTATTCATACGGTAATGTGCTGAGACGATCAATGCAAATGGTAAACACCCCCGACTGTGCCTTAAAAACAACAAAAAAACTAAACAAATTTCATTCACTTTTCTGCGCATTTGGAAAGACAGCACAATACACAGGTTAGGAAAAGTAATTTTCCTCAGAAGAAGAGTGGGACTCCGATGAACATTTGTATTTTGAAGAGAGACTTGATCCAGCTGAGGATACAATTTCGGATGAGTAAGTCATTTAGTTACATATACTTACATATTAGTTGACATACTATTTTATATAAACGTACATATTTTAACTAGTGTTTATGCTGCCTCATCATCAATGAAGCTTGTGCTTGCAAATATCTGTTCAGGTGTAAATGAGTAAAATGTGATGTAAATATGCCCATATTAGAAAATCAGCATATTATAATGATTTCTGAAGGATCATGTGACACTTAAGACTGCAGTAATGATGCTGAAAATTCAGCTTTGAATTGCACTTGACAAGGAGTGGTATATATATAGTTGTATGTGTATTATGACAGGACATATTTGCTTCCTTTTATTGTGTTTTAACAGACATAATGTTTAGAAGAGCACAGTAGAATTAAAAAATCTCTGGTCATATGACTATTTGCACCACTCATGTGAAAAAAGTCTGTACTGTCATTTACAATTGACAACTATGTGTAAAATACATCAACAACTACTTTTAGACCCCTTTCTCCCCGTTCGGTGGGATTAAATGGGCACTAATGACAGTGTAGATTAACTGCAGGGTTCCAGCATCTTCAGCTGTTCTACAGTGGCTATTCAACCACACTATTATGCAGAGACACTGTGACAGATCCTTGGAGACTATGCAACAGGGTTACCATTAGCAGTAAATGTCCAAAAAATGTAACATTTTCCACTGAGAACTTTACAGACAATTTGCGAAGTTTAAAAGCAGCCTGCATATTCCCGTCTCGTGTGCCAGTTTAAAACTCTTCCTTTAGCGCATCGGTTGAAAAACAGGTAGGTAGATTGCGAAATGAATGCACAAACTCAGCAGGAGAGTTAATTCATCATAACATGTAATCAAACAACATAAAAGAATGGTTCGCGCCTATTTGGGGTGATTCAATCAGAAGTTGACAAGTGAGAAACATCACCTTTATGGTCATATTATTTATTTTTTTGACCACTTGTGTTTGGATTACTTGGGAGAGACTCGGGTATAATGATGGCACATTACTCATAGGCCTTTGTCAGTATATCATATCACCATTGTCAGCATGGTATTGCGCAAAAAAGAAGAAAAAGAAAGTGCTTAAAACACACACCGTTTCACTTAATTACACTTGCATTTAATCTAAGCACAAACATTATATTATGAGCAGAATACATAATTTAGTGTAAAACCTGAATTAACAGAGCTTCAAGTGTGCGTGCTTAGAGATGAGATGAGATGAGATGAGATGAGCTGATTTTTTTATCTGGCAAACTTTATAATTCCTGGACACGTTGGCCAGCACTAAAACTCTGGTGTGCAGTTGTTCAAATGGCCGCTGCAAACATGTTACGAGCACTATCTAACTGTGTTTTTTGTGTGCTTACTTCATTCTAAATGTTCCCCTTCTTTGCTACATTGATAAAAACACTGCTTTCATGACGGTCACTGCATGGTTTATTAAAAGGGTCATATAAGAACGTGCTTTAACGGCATTAAAAAAAATAGTGGCGTTAAAGCAATATTGCCTTAATGCATTATTAATGAGTTTACTTCAACAGCTCTAAAAATGATATATTCAAATACAAAAAGAAACTACCATAAAAAAGGATAAAATATAATAAAAATCCATTAAGGAGTAATGACAGTATATTCCTATATAGACCACCAAAGTCTATTGAATTTGCAGATCATAAGACAAAGAGTCACATAATAACTCTTTTGAAGGCACAAAGTCAAGGGTAAACCACTGAACACCCTCGAGTCACAAGGCCTTTCCTTTGACAATGAAATACTTAAAGCCTCTCTCAATGAGAGCTCCAATTTGATCAGACACATCCTCCACGCCAACCACAAATGGCCTCCACACTTACAAACATTGTTCCCTAAGCAGTAGAAATGTGAACTCTCACACTCGTACTGCCTACGTCCCCTCATCAGCGTCCCAGCTCCATTAAACTTTAAAGAGCTCCAGCAGTCCACCCACACATACGGCACGTCTCAACAACGGCCGCCCCTGTTCTCTAAAGACCATCCAAAAACACCGATATGATTTATTCATATCCCCATTAACATGCCTTTGACATTACACTACGCGTTCACCTCAGCCAGACAATCAGCATATACAATGCTACTCGTCATGCTGAGATCATGTGACTAAGGTAACGTGACTTTTGATAACCACAAAATAACTTGAAACCACCAAAGAGTGCATTATTCTGCACAATAGTTCACACAGCATTTGAGACAAATGCAGAATTTATCTGAAAGGTGTTTGAAAACAACAAGCTCTTTTATGTTAGGACCAAAGGTTTATTTGAGAAGAGTTTTCAGCTAAAATACCATTAGCAAAAAAGTACCAAAGAAATCAAAGTATGCCATGGCATTACCATAGAACATTTCTAAATACATGGTATTACTTTGGTACATTACATGTCCAAAAACATGATATTGCCATGGCACATGTCCAAATAAACAGAGTATTACCATGGTACATGTACAAAAACATGGTCCTACCATGGTACATTTCCAAAAAGCATAGTATTACCATCTAACATGTCCAGATAAACATGGTTTTACCATGGTACATGTCCAAAAACCATTTAATTATCATGGTACATGTCCAAAAACCATGGCATTAGCATGGTATATGTCTAAAAACCATTGCATTATCATGGTACAGGTCCAAAAAACATTATTTTACCATGGTACATGTAAAAAAAAACATGGTATTATCTTATCACATATCCAAAAACATGGTACTACCATGGTACACATACAAAAAAACATAGTATTACCATGGTACATGTCCAAACAATAAGTTACTACCATGGTACATTTCCTAAGAACATTGAATTACCATGGTACAGGTCAAAAAACATATTATCTTGGTACCATGCACAAAAAAACTAGGTCACAGGCCACCTCGGTGTGTGTGCGCATTGTTTTGTTTTGTTTTGTGTTTTAACTCTGTTTTTGCGATGGTACCTGGAGCTCTTTCACCAGAGATGAGCTCGTGAACATTAGGGGAACAACACCAGAGGACTTATTTCCTACTTTTCTTCTCCCTACACTGGACATTTTGGACATTCTGGTTAAAGGTGCACTCACCTTTGCTCATGCAGGGCTGATGCGCTTGTGCGTCTTCGCCAACTAGGATTACGCACACCGTTACCGGGAATATTTCTCTCTAACGTGCATTCACTGCCCAACAAACTGGAGGAATTACAACTGCTGTTGGGGAAAAACAGGGACTTTTCTTCATCTACTGTTTTGTGCTTCACGGATTAATACCGGACTCTGCGCTGCAGCTGGCAGACTTCAAAATTTACAGAGCAAACAGAGACACGGATCTTTCCAGCAAAACTAAAGGTGGAGGAATCTGTTTTTACATCAACAGCGGTTGGTGCAATGATGTGACAGTGATCCAGCAGCACTGTTCTCCTGACCTGGAATCTTTCATCATAAACTTTAAGCCTTTTTATTCACCCCGTGAGTTTGCTTCATTCATTCTGATCGGTGTTTACATCCTGCCGCGGGCCAACGTGCAGGTCGCACAGCGCATGCTCGTCGACCAGATACTGTGTGTGGAGCGGACCAACCCGGTATAATAACTCTTTAGTTATTGTCTTTGGTGAATTTAACAAAGGAAACCTCACTCATGAACTCCCTAAATTCAGACAGTTTATTAAATACCCAACCAGAGAGGAGAACATTCTGGATCACTGTTACACCACAGACAGGAATGCTTATCATGCCGTCCCCCGTGCTGCCCTGGGACACTCTGACCACGTCATGGTCCACCTGATTCCTGCATACAGGCAGAAACTAAAGCTCTGCAAACCAGTAGTGAGGACATCAAGGAAGTGGACCAGTGACGCTGTGGAGGATCTCCAGACGTGTTTTGACTCTACTGACTGGGATGTGTTCAGGACTGCTACAAACAGTCTGGATGAGTATACAGAGGATGTGACGTCATATATCAGCTTCTGTGAGGACTGCTGTGTTCCATCACGCACCAGGGTAAGTTACAACAATGACAAACCCTGGTAGTATAAAGTTTAGCAAGGCGGTGAAAAAGGCTAAACGACGGTACTCTGAGAAGCTCCAACACCAGCTCTCAGCCAACAACTCTGCATCTGTCTGGAAAGGGCTCAGGCAGATCACCAACTACAAGCCTAAAGCCCCCCAGGCCATCAACGACCGATGCTTAGCCAACGACCTGAACGAGTTCTACTGCCGCTTTGAAAGACAAAGGGACAGTCCTGTAACCGTTCCCCATGACACCTCCCAACAAAGGGACGGTCCTGAAACCATCCCCACCTCCACCTCTCCCACCTCAGCAGGGGCCTGGGCACCCCACCAATGCCCACCTTAACGGTACCCCACTCCACCCCCCCACCCACCTCAGTGACAACTCTTTCCATCCATGAGAGGGACATCAACAAACTCTTCAGGCGACAGAACCCCCGGAAAGCTGCTGGACCGGATGCTGTCTCCCCATCCAGCTTGAAGCACTGCGCTGATCAGCTGTCTCCAGTGTTCATAGACATTTTCAACACCTCACTGGAGACATGTCACGTGTCAGTCTGCTTCAAGTCCTCAACTATAAGCCCTGTTCCCAAGAAGTCAAGGACCACAGGACTTAACGACTTCAGACCTGTCGCCCTGACCTCTGTGGTTATGAAGTCCTTTGAGTGCCATGTGCTTTCACACCTCAAAGACATCACCATCTCCTGGACCCCCTGCAGTTTGCATACAGATGCAGTCAACTTGGCCCTCCACTACATCCTTCAGCACCTGGACTCCGCAGGAACCTATGCCAGGATCCTGTTTGTGGATTTCAGCTCTGCCTTTAACACCATCATCCCAGCTCTGCTCCAGGAGAAGCTCTCCCAGAAGAAATGTGCCTGACTCCACCTGCAGGTGGATCACTGACTTCCTGTCTGACAGGAAGCAGCATGTGAAGCTGGGGAAACACATCTCCGACTAACAGACCATTAGCACTGGAACCCTCTGGGTTTGCGTTCTTTCTCCTCTGCTCTTCTCCCTGTACACTAACAGCTGCACCTCCAGTCACCAGTCCGTCAAGCTTTTGAACCTCATTGGACTCATTTCTGATGGTGACGAGTCTGCTTACATGTTTGCATCCCGAGTGTCCTCTCATTGCCCTCTTTGGAACTCTCTGTCCGAGGCTCCCCTCGGCATGGATGCCCTGGCGCACAGCTGGCCTTGGTTGCTGCGCAAGTATGCGTTTTCCCCAGTGACCCTCGTTGCACAGACATTGTGCAAAGTCAGGGGGAATGGGCAGCAAGTCCTAATGGTTGCGCCGTACTGGCCCAACCAGACTTGGTTCTCAGACCTGATGTTCCTGGCAGTAGCCCCTCTCTGGCACATTACCCTGAGGCAGGACCTTCTCACTCAGGGGCAGGGCATGCTCCGGCTCCCACGGCCGGACCTCTGGAATCTCCATGTCTGGCTTCTCTATGAGGTGGCTATATGCTCTGTAGTGGTGTCTCTTCACAAACTGGTGTTCATCCTGTGGGGAAGATCCATGGAGATGGTCTGTGCAGTCTTTTCTACAGGAGGGGCTGGAGAGATGGCAGGTAGATGATCCTACAGAATACCCCTTTGAGCCCCTGGAGCAGGCCGATCTCAGCACTTGTGTGGCTCTCACATCTATCAAGAGGGTGGGGGACCTACAAGTGCTCGCTGTCACCAGTAAATGCCTGGAGTTCGGGCCGGCTCACTCTCACGTGATCTTGAGACCCCGGCCAAGTTATGTGCCCAGTTACCACCACTCCCTTTCAGGACCAGGTGGTGAACCTGCAAGCACTCCCCTCAGAGGAGGAAGACCCAGCCTTGTTTTTGCTATGTCCAGTGCGTTCCCTGCGCATCTATCTGGACTGCACACGGAGCTTTAGATGCTCAGAACAGTTCTTTGTCTGATTTGGAGTTCAGCAGAAGGGGAAAGCTGTCTCCATACAGAGGCTGGCCAATTGGATTGTGGATGCCATTTCCTTGGCATACCAATCCCAAGACCTGCTGTGCCCCATGGGAGTCCGGGCACACTTCACAAGAGGTGTTGCGCCCTCCTAGGCACTGGCGAGGGGCGCCTCTCTAGCGGATATATGCAGAGCAGCGGGTTGAGCTACACACAATATTTTTTGCAAGATTTTACAACCTCCGCATAGAACCGGTTTCGACCCAAGTGTTATCGGGTAACAGCAGGCAGGTTTGTCGGCCGGTCAGGTGTATTGCTTGTACTTGCTATTTGTTCATAAACAGTTCCCCAAAACCGGTGAACACTGGATGCTTCTTTAATATCTTTAATATCTTATTTGGTGGTAAACTCGGCAGAGGCACTTCTATGACCTCACACACTATGAGAACTTCCCCGTCGGTAAGTCCTTGTGAGGTATTCTCCACATGTTAACCTCCCTCCTGGAGAGGGAAGAGTGCTTCCCCAGCACTATCCTAGCAGGTGCTCGGTGGGAAATAGCTTGATACAAAAACCAAGAAAGGCCACCATCTGTAGCCTCCTCGGGTAAGTGCCTCCTCCCACCCTTAACGACATCAGGGAAATGCCTTACCTAAATTCACTGGAAGGTCACGACATGGTCAAGCGCTCGCTGTGTGGTACGCAGCAGCTTGCCTGTGTCAGCTCCTCCGTACTTCATGATACAGCCCAGCACCAGTGGCATAACTTATAGATACCCCTAGTGTCACTACATTGACACAACTTTATGTGAGTGACAGACAGGGAACATCTTTGTTACTTGATGCACGACATCACTTTTTACACCTGTATTTCTGGAGTGGCATGCAAATTCCACTAGCCAATTTTCATTGGCCTTTTCTGAAAAAAAGAAAAGGCTCTCAAGATCAAACCCCTATGATGTAGTGTCACGACATCAACACAATGTCTTGTTCCCACCATCATCTGTACCAAGAAGTTTTTTTGGGTACTTTTTTGTTAGTAGTGTATCATGGCAATACAATGTTGTTATTGTTTTTTGTTTTGTTTTTTACATTTACCATGGCATTGTTTAAAGTACCTTAGAGTGCAATGTAAATGTAATGGTACATTAACATGGTAACCATTCAGTGACAATGGTATATATCAAAGTACCATGGCATTACCATGACCTGACTCCATCACCATAGCATGGTATCTTCAATAAGTACTTTTGTAAGGATCAATAAATAGTTACTTAGGGCTCTTTCTGTAAAATAAAATGTGTACAATGAACTAAAAATCTTTATTTTTTATAATTAAAATTTACTTACATTAACTGCAAAGTATTAATAACTATAAGGGTAGATATTACAATTTTCTGAAGAAAATTTTGAGTGATGCTTGCTTGCCCATGCAAAAGTTGGAATGCTAGGATGTTGTGGGTGATTAAAGGGCACTACTATGTAGTTGCTAGGGTGTTCTGATGGTTGCTAAGGCATTGCTAGTTGGTTGCTTACTGGCCCCAGTCACAAAAGCTTACACGCTTGTCTAATGATATTAATCAGCGCAATAAGATCATATGACTAAGGTCACAAAATGTCTGGAAACAACTAAAATGTGTATTGTTCTTTACAAAAGGTCACACAGCATTTGCACATATGCAAAATTTATTGAAAAGCTGGTTGAAAACAACGGGTGTCCCTTAGTGAGGGAAGGGAGCTTGGGGAGAACTCTCCTCTACTTGAGACTGGATGAATAATAACGCTCATTATTCAGCCCATGGTCATCACACAGACGTGGCGGAGGGTAATTAATTGCATGTGCAAATGTGAGCTCCCGAGAGAACGACGGAGGCCTCAAACATAAGGTGAGGAGAAACATGCACATGACCTAATTAAGAATAACCAAAGAATGATCTGCTAACTTATTCCATACATACCATACCTTACACACACATACACACACACACACACATATACTTTCTTAAAATGTGCCTCAGGCAATGAGCTGACATGACAGGTGTTGATAAATGTCAATGTCTACTACACTGTGTATCTTTGTCTCTATATCTTTGTCTCTCTGTGATACAGCACATCTGTCCATGGGAAAAGAGCCAAAAAAAGTAAACTGCTGTGGTAAAGTGGCTCTGTGCTGCCTCCAAATTATATGTAAATTCACAATGCCACATTAAAGCCATATAAATTATGCCTGCTCTGATGGTGCTTTGGTTCAATGTAAATGAAATGAAGAACACGATACGACTTAAACTTTGCTGTTGTCATGACATTCAAAACATTGGGTTTTAGCTACGTTAAAATATAAGAGGTGGTTCATACTGAACAAATTTTTGCGCCGTAAGCACTGTTTTTTCAATTATTTTTCTATGCAAACGTGCTAGACAGACGTTTTTAACACAGTGGTACATCACAATGTTTTGGTTGAGTGAAAATTAAATGCTGCATCAGATACATTCACAACTTTTCTGCTGCCATGACAATCAGTGTGCACCTCATTTTCTATCGGCTGTGCAAAAGAATAATAAATAACTTTGAAGTATAGAAAATCATCACTATTCCAGCATTGTTTCACACAATTGAATTTACAATGTAAATATTTGTGCCGCCTCTTTTGCACATTAAAAACTGAAATGTTTCAGTGTCACTTCAAATTAGCATTTTGCGCTGCCTATACAATATAGAGATGGCTAATGACTGGCCACACTGAAGAAAACGAATAACCAATGACTGTGTTGAACACTGTTTGCATGATATAAAACACTTTGCCCATAAAAGAGTGAAAGTAAAACGTCTTTGCAGAATGCAGGCTACAACTTCACTGTGCCATTACAAGAGAATAGATAGCACACAAAACTAATTCTAAACAGGTGAAAAGAAAGTAGAACCCCACTAACAGTTATAATAAACTGACTAAAGGTGCCAGCTGTTGTGCATGCCTGAGACACTGAGAATACAGCAACATACAAGCTCTATATGTGCTCTCTCTCTCTCCACCTGCATGGACAAAATGCTTAATTACCCTCGCAGAGGAAAATGAATGGGCCCAGAAATAGAGAGCCACACTGGGCACCTCCTCAGCCTGTGCTCATCCTCTGATGGCAAGCCCATTGATCAGGGTATATGGGGAAGGAGGGAGCATACGGATATGTGTGGGTGCTGCAGGAGATTCCGGGTCCATGGGGCTGGAAAGTGCCGATGTTAACAAAACAGAACAGCTGCTGGAATGGGAGGAGGGGGGAAAGAAAAAGTGCTGCCATTTTTGTGGGTCAATCTTATGTAATTAGTCATTTTGATAGCGTACCTCTGTGCATGGGTAAAAATAACACATCAGAGTTTTTGAACACACACAATAAGCACACAAGCATTTCTTCCAAACCATATAAGATACCTAACACAAACACTGCAGTGGAGACTTCTAATATATTTTCTTGTGTTTCAACAGAGAGATAGTTTCAATGTCAATGTTAATTAGCTGGAACTACATGCGATCTTTGAGAGCACTGATTGGAGTGTATTTGAGGCTGCAGACACCACTGTGCAGATACTGTGACATCATATATCACTTTCCGTGAGGACATGTACATTCCTACTAGGACTTATTTAACATACAACAATGACAAACTGTGGTTTACAGCAAAACTCTGGAAGCTTCCTCAGGCAAAAGAGGATGCTTACAGAAGTGGGGATAAAATCTTGTACAATCAGGTCAGGAACACACAAGTGGCTAAAAGAAGCTACTCTGATAAGCTGAAATACAAGTTTTCAGCTAACAACCCTGCATCAGTATGGAGTGGCCTGAAATAATTTATTTTCTATCAGGAAGACTCACAGATTTGAGTAAAATGTTAGATTACATTTATTTGATGAATATAAAACAGGAATGTAATGTCTCTCTTTGGCGTAAGCCCCGTCTGGCAGTCAGAAGTTGTTGTACTTGGAACCATCAGATCCTGCTGGAGATAGGAGGCAGGGGCGAGGAGCCTACCCCTATGCAGGATAGGACTCGACATTTAGCGGTGGGGTGGTGGAGGTTGCCGTGTTAGAACACTGAAACAGCAATCATATAGATTATGAGTAGACTTATAAAGCAATGGCTTACATGCGATTGGCTAGAAGTTACCTAGCTAATGGTGTGATGATGTGTAACTGCTAGTCTTCCTGCTAGAACTACGCAGCAATTACATAACTTAAAGACACCATCCCCCAACACTGTAGGGAACAACAACTGGCTGAAGACTTGAATGTGTTTTACTATAGATTTGAAAGGCCCAGTCTCACACCCCACACCCACTCTGATCTTCACTTCACACAAATGTCAACACCTCCTGTAACCCCCCTCCTCCCTCTCCTGCTACTCAACCTGCACTTAAGATCTGTAAAGAGGATGTGTGCAGTGTCTTCCAGAAACAAAAGACAAGGAAACTCCAGATGTGGTTTCACCCACTTGTCTAAAATCCTGTGCTAACTAGCTGGCTTCCATCTTCACACTGATCTGCTGCTTCAAATGCATCATTCCTGTCATAAAGAAACCCAAAATCACAGGACTTCTGACGTCTGTGGCGATGAAATCATTTGAGAGACTGGTGTTGGCCCACCTGAAGGACATCACTGGACTCTTTTTAGATCCCCTTCAGTTTGCTTATCAAGCAAACAGGTCTGTGGATGATGCAGTCAACATGGGATTGCATCATATCCTGCAACATCTGAACAGACCAGGGACATATGCAAGGATCCTTTTTGCAGACTTCAGTTCAGCTTTCAACACCATCATCCCAGCTATTTTCTGGACTAAATTACACCAACTCTCTGTTCCCAAGTCTATCTGTCAGTGGATCACCAGCTTTCTGACGAACAGGCAGGAGTTAGTGAGACAGGGGAAATTGACTTCCAGCATATGCACAGTCAGCAATGCCCCCCAGGGGTGTGTGCTCTCCCCACTACTCTTCTCCCTGTATACCAATGACTGCACCGCCAAGGACCCCTCTGTCAAGCTCCTGAAGTCTGCAGACAACACCACTGTCTTCAACCTCATCCAAGATGATGATGAGTCTGTATACAGAAGGGAGGTTGAAAGGCTTGCTCACTGGTGCAGTCAAAACATCCTGGAACTGAACACGCTCAAAACAGTGGAGATGTGGACTTTAGCAGGAAAACCCCAACATTGACCCTGTTCACCATGCTAAACAGCACTGTGGCAGCAGTGGAGTCATTCAGGTTCCTGAAGTGGGAGACCCACCATCTCACAGGACCTGAAGTGGGAGACCCACATTGACTCCATTGTGAAAAAGGCCCAGCAGAGGTTGCACTTCTTTCGCCTGCTGAGGAAGTTCAACCTGCCACAGCCGCTGCGGATACAGTTCTAATCAACCGTTATTGAGTCTGTCCTCTGCACTTCAGTAACTGTCTGGTTTGGTGCAGCTATAAAATATACTTATATATTCTATTCACTTTTTATTTTAATTCTATATTTTTATTATTATCTTTGTCTTGTTGCTGCGTTGTTTGTGCACTGGAAGCTTCTGTCACCAAGACAAATTTCTTGTTTGTGTAAGCATACTTGGCAAAAGAGCTAATTCTGATTATGATAATGAATATGAGTAGGCGGTCTATGAGAAATTTGTGTATTTATTTTAGGTCAATACAGGTGTCTTTTTTTAAGTGTGTGAGTTCATTGCTGCTGATCATAACCGAGTCAGCAAGAGTTTTATTTTCACTATACGCAATGAGCATCATGACATTTTTTCTTATTTTTAAAAACATTACTAAAAATATACAAATCAAGGCCTGAGAAGACAAACAAGCCTTGGAGACCAAAATCTAACATACAAAATCTTTGGTACTAAATGATTACCATATTCACGGTATTTACATGTTACTTCATAAAAAGAATAACATATAATTACCAAAATAATTACCACTTTATTAAAAAAAAAAATTTTTTGCTGAAGTGTTTTAAAAAACTTTTACATTATTGAAACACTTTTAAGTAAGGACTTGAAAGAACTGGTGAATAATTTTTTTTTTAAACAGTTCATTAAAATCAATCATACAAATGAATCAATTTGGTAAAATGAATCAAACTTCCAAATGCAACCACATAAGAAAACTGTCTACTTTTTCCCTTAATTCAAAATTATGACCCTCCTCCACCTCGGCTCACTTTCGGTTCATCATCCATTTTTACCCCCAAAGTGTTTAGGAAGGATTTGCTGTGTCAAGTCTGAAGCGAATCATCTCTGCTTTGCAGCTGCAATTCATCATCATTTTATCTGTGACAGCTTTTAATTGGATCCTATCAAACTCTCCCGATAGTCCTCATTTTGCAGCGCAAATTGCTAGCCACTGTAGAGAAGATACTGGATGAGATTTTTCTTCCTCTGCCCCCTCCATTCTCCTCCATCATTGTGTTTTCTCTGTCAGTCTCTCGTTCTCTATGTCTGGTCATTTATCTCAGCAGAAGGTAATGTTGTAAAGCAGAGTCTGATACCATAACCCTGTTCTGTTCATCTCTTGAGTCCTGGACTGTGGTGCTCAGGCAGAGAGAGAGAGAGAGATAGAGAGAGAGAGAGAGAGAGAGAGAGAGAGAGAGAGAGAGAGAAAGCTTTGTAGAGGAAAAGGATATTGGGTCCCTTCTCTTTCATTCAGTTTTTTTTTCAACCATTTATTTCTCTCCTTCTTTTGATTACATCTTTTTCTCCTTATTTAAAAAAATGGTTCTAGTGCTGGAGCTGGTACTCAGTTGGGGGATCTGAAGACTTTTCTAGCCCCTTTTTACTGTGTCTAATCTGGAACCTTTCTGCACATTTTCTCCACAGTAAAGATCGTTCATGGCTAGAACAATTAGTTCGGGATGGCCCCTAAAATATGCTGGTCTTGAACAGTACAGCTTACATCAGAGGCCTAAAGGCAGGATAATGTCTGCACAAAACAACAACTCCATATGGTAAGACTGACATAAATCAAAAGTAGATTTATAGTAGTTTTATAAACAAGGTTCGGGAGGAGCAAGGTCATTTTATCCGACCAATCACATTGTAAGAGTTAGCTTATATAAACAGCCGCTTACCTCTACATGGCATCGAGTCTTCCGGCATTCGGCCCCGCCCACTGCCCATGGTCAGACCCAAAGAGTAACTCGGATCATCAGATGCAACTTCACTATAAAGCATTCGGCTTCAACAGAACAGCTCTTCCATCCAAACAATCTTGCCATTCAGCAGAAGCTGTCACAGCAGCTTATTTGTTTTTGCAGTACTGACTGCTACCACGTTAAGTGTTACATTTTTACTCCTTCTTTCTATGCTCCATTGCCCGAAGCAGTTTATAGTGTGAAGTTGCAAACTGGCTGCTTCGGCACTGTATACATGTGAAACAGCTCTATACGACTGCTCATATGTTCTCTTATCTAAACATTTCACCCGGAGCGGCCCATCGCGCGAGCAACCTTTTAATCGATGCCGAATGACTCGCATTACACTCCAATTTTTAATTTTCTTTCGAATTATTACAAGTCAGGAGCTCTTCCTGTTAAATGCTGCACTTGAGGATTCATCCCGTTCATCCTTCCATCGTACGCAATGCGGGTTACGTCTGCGGATCCAGTCACTTGCAGCTTCAAGGAGCTCAGTAAATTCAGTATTCAGTATAATTTATTACTCTGTAAATTCAGTTTATTCTCACACAAATTGTATGCTCTCCCATTGAACGCCATGCAATCCCACACCTGAGGATTCATCCCGTTCATCTCACAAATTCCATGCAAGCACATATCCTGACATTGCCTCACATATTTTCCAGACACCTTAGTTTTTTCCCTTGCAACCTATTCTCTCTGCTAACATCCATCCATCTACCCCTTCCTATCCAAGGGCCACTACAGCAGATTCCCACATGAGTTCTGGTGAACCCTGCTCCAGACCAATTCCACTCTTCACTTTATACCCCTCCCTTCTACCATTCTAATATCTCCTACTCCAGATCCATTACCTGCATGAGGCTGCCTCCGCAAGTGAACTTCATCCCAAATTCCTCAGCTAACCACAATTAAATCTGAAAACATTCCAGCCTCAAAGACCATTTTGCTGACTCTTTCTCGTTTTCCTTCAGTGATACAGAGGCTTGGACCTAGAAGCAAACACAACGCCAACTCAAGTTCCTCCATGTTCAGAACTGAAATTCCTTGAAATCACCCTCCCAGACTTCTTCTCCACGCTCCCCAGGACTCCATTCTTCAAGCCACTTCAAGCCAATCCTACAAATATATCGAACAGCTCGGAAATGCTTTAAAGATTTCCACCTAAATTACAGTCTGCCATTTCTAGATTTTACTCTACTCTCCATATACTCCTTCGCCTCACACCCCAACAAACCTAAAACTACTTACTATCGACCAGCTAACTCATTGCCTAAACACTCTTTGTCAGGGCCACATTTCTCTAAACACTTCAAATAAAACACTAGATGCCATGTTCATCCTTGCCTTCTTTGACTACCCCTGTTGCTCCGAATTCACACAAAACACATCCAAATATTTCAGACCTCACATCTTTGACAATTCTGGCATCTCAGATAAACTATACTTAAGCCATTTCTTTCATATTGGCGCCACAACCATAGCAGCCCACAAAGGCCTGCCCAAACACCAAACATGATTACAGGGCCACTGGCCATCCAACGCATATCTCTGAATCATCCGCATCAACCGTCTTCATATCAGGAAGGCCCATCAAGCCCTCATTAACTAGTCACAAGTTCTCATCCTGGGTCAGGGGGATGCTTGCTTCATCCTAATTTTCCAATACGCCGGCCCCATGCTGCAGGGGGTCCACCCTGGCCAGTCTGGAAGCCCCCTGTCCCACAACGCAGGAGGGGCCCACCTAAAGCACTCAAGGGCTCTCCCGTTCAAACCGCAGCAGGGGTTCTCCCACTTGAATGCTGTGCAAGCTAACGCACGTTTATTTGCATCGTGGGCTCCCCCATTCGAAGCACAGTGAGGACTCCCCTGATAGAAATGCCGTGAGGGCCCCTCATTGCCAGGAGGAGAGGATGAGGTCATCACAAGCACCTAGGATCAACTCCTATACTTGGGGTGACCTGCCCTAACAGCTAGGATGCAGGCCTCTGCTCGGGCAGGCTTGGCTCCCCCTATGCAATCCACAAAGGCTCTCCCATTAAAACCGCAGCAGTGTTCTCCAGTTCCGAATGCTGAGTGAGCTATTCTTGTTTATTTTTATTGTGGACTCTCCCGTTCGAAACTCGGAGGACTCTCGGAGCCCCCATTTGATCGCAGGTTGGACTCGCCTGCTCAAGTAGAGAAGTGCTCTGTCCCTCGGGGTCTGCCCGCTGACTGCACGGGCCCATCAGCCTGGAGGTAGATGTAAGGTTCGTCCGGGTGGCTAGGATTCTCGCCTCCATCCGGGGAAACCCAACCCTAATGCGGGGGTAGGGAGTATTTGTGCTCAGGTCAAGCCTCGGGCCTCAAGCCCTTCCCCCAGGATAGTGAGCCACAAACATCTACACTAGCCACTAAACAGGATTACATTAACTTGCAAACTACTGAAACTAAGGATTACCAGTATTCCAGTGTTTTTTCTTCTGAGAGTGCTGAAAATAGCACATTATAATGCGCATGCATGAATGCATGTAGTGACAGCGCTGCTCGCTCCTTCACTCTGAATCACATGATGCATGGATATTATACTGTATTTATTTAAATTAAATCACATCCTTTTTTCCATTCACAAAGCTATTGCATAGCTTTAGGAGACTTGGAATATGGACTACTTTAATGTTGCTTTTAAAGTTTTTTTTTTGTTTTTTTTTTGTGTGTCATTTTTGAAACTTCACAGCAATGACCATGACTAGCACACATTACCAGATTTGGGTCAAGTCTTGTTGGATCGATATCCTATCAATTAAAAAAAAAGCCAATACTGATATCCAGGTATCTGATCGGTGCATCTCTACACAAAAATGTATATAATAATCAAAGCTGTCTAAACCATAGTATCCCATGGTATCTGTACCATGTAGTGTGTTCACAGCAGGTCGCTGGCCCTCAATTTGACAGCATAACATCTGAAACCAGATGATAAGAAGTTCTTCCCTGTATCAACCTGCTACTGCTCAATGATATTCTTCCTTCTCTCCACACCTCATCCCAAGCTTTATATCCTTTGTTTACTCAATCGATCGAGTCTGGACTACCCACTTCCCTCTGCGTCCCAACAATCAGTGGTGCTTTATTAACCTGTCTCTCCATTGTCTTAAGCAGAGAGACAAAGGATCAGGCAAACACAATCAGCTCCCCACACCTAATCATACTACACACACCATCTGCCCGCTACAGCTGAGATCCCACCTGCCAGCTGTTTCCTTAAATCTTCCTGGCATGTAACTGATCGCCAATGACCAGTGTTGGGCAGCGTTATTGTTAAAAGTATTGCACTACTTTATTGCATTACTCTTAACACAAATAAGATATACTACTTTGGTAACACTTCATTATAATGTGGTGTACATTAAAATTAATTAATACATTAACTACCATGAACTATATATAAACATCATTGTGTTACTCCTAATAAAATAAACTAATTAAGTTACATTAGTAAAATGTTACAATAAGTTTGTAAACATTAACAATAGTTAATATATTACATATCAAAAACTGTAAATAATAGTAAAAAATGACTACTAATAAAAGTAAAATAATTATGTTAAGGTGGTCGTGATTTACAATATGTTTGTATACATTAAAATACTAGGCATCATGAACTTTAAACATTGGATTACTGCTAAGTATCTAATTGCATCGCTATTGTAACATTTTATAATATGGTTGTGTATATTAACAATAGTTAATGCATTAGATATTGTGAACTATAAATTAACATTATTAAGTTACTCCTCATAAAAGTAAAAATATCTGCAAGTTTGTTAACATTTTACTATTGTGTTGTATATGTTGGAATAGATTAATGCATTGGGTATCATGAACTTTAAATCAAGATAATTGCATTACTCCTAAACATAGCAAATTATGTTACTTTGGTAAAAAATTAGGTTGCAATAAGGTTGTATATGTTAACATTAGTTAATTCTTTAGGTATCAAACAATAAAAATGATCATTATTGCATATAGTTATTGCAAATAACTAATTACGTAACTTTGATAACACTTAACAATACGATTGTATACATTAACTTATGTTAATGAATTAGCTATTATGCATTATACATGTACAATTATTTTTCACAACATTTATTAATCTTGGTTAGTTTTATTTTATAAATATAAAATGATTAATGTTACTTCATCATGCATAAATTAATCTTTACATTTACAACTTTTAATATTAAAAGTAGGGATGCACCGAAATTTTGGCCGAAAATTGCATTTAGCGGTGTGGAAATACTTCAAAGCAGTACCGCCGCTCCCTATACGGATACTACGCAGTCTGCGCAGAGCACAAACTCCCTAGGAGGGTAACATCTTACCCTAGGAGGGCACCAGAAAGTCCACCGGGTTCCCTTCCTCGCACGTTATACGTTATTCAAGGACCCGAAAGCAGCTGCGGAACACAGACAATCGCTTCACGCTCATATTACGCAAACGCGACAATTCTCTTGACTACTGGTACATGAACAAAGATCGCTTTCCATTGCTTGCGCGGATTGCACGCAGGTATTTATCTGCCCAAGCACCAGCACAGAGAGAGAGAGAGAGAGAGAGAGACTATTCAGTGCAGCATCTCATGTTCTTGATGAGAAGAGGAACCGTCTCTCCTGCCAGAAAGCTGAGCAACTTTGTTCTTGAAGAGAAACCTGACACTTTTACTTAAATAGAAAGCAGTCCTATGTGTATAGCAATTACATTAAAATTTGTTTAGCCCTGCAAAACTTTGTTCTTCACTTGAGGCTACATCTGTCATTTACAGTTTGATGTTGGTTTTAGTTCTATTACTGCTGTTTTGCACTGTTGTTTTGCACAATCATTTTATATTAAAGTGGAAATACATTTACATAAACAGAATAGAGGCTCTCTGCCATTCTGTGTTCTGCCTGTTGTTTTCATTAAAATGATTGTGTAGCATATTTAAACTTTTTGTATTTGCAAGATGCTAGAACACTACTGCTGCCTAGAGCTCAAGCCAAGTTCATTACTTGACTGCTGTTTTGCATATCATTATAGTTTTCTAGAACGCTACATTTATTGGATACTTGGTCAAAAAAAAAAATTTTTATAATTAATTAAAAAGTATAATATTAATACAATTATATATTTAAAAAACTATTTTAAAATAGATATTAAAAAAAGTCATTTTCGGTTTTCAGCCAAATGCATCCTGAATTTTCGGTTTCGGCCCAGAATTTTCATTTCAGTGCATTACTAATTAAAAGGTATTACAAAGCATCATTCCCAAGATTAGCTGTAAAAGTACTTGCGTTAACATACTTGTTTATATTTGTTAAGAGAAGTCATCCAGTTTTTTTTTTTTTTTATTTGTCAGTAAATATATGAAATAAACAGAAAAGTAATGTGTCACTTCTTTGAATTTGCACCGTAATACTGGATTTCCTTTTTCAGAGTGAAATGTTACTTTAGTTTACTCATCTTATGTAATGAATTTCCGCCAGCACTGCAGACGATGACCTAAAAATTAAACTTTGGAAAAACTGTGGTGTTATGGCAAAGCAAACCATTCAAAACCCTCGAATCCAACAAAAAACGTTAGTCTGCACTGTAATTAATCACTCAGATGAAGAAGGTTTCTGTGGCGTGAATGAAAAGAACAGCGGGACTTGAGCAGGTGATTCATCTCCGACCTGCCGTCTGGCACCTTATCCAACCCGCTTTAACATGGAAGTGCTGGGAATGTTCCGGGACCAATTCAATTCAACCCTACTGACGAACCTTCATTTGATCTCTAAGGAGTGACTTAGTCTGAATGACTAATGACTAAAAACAATAGTGACCCTTGATCTGTGCCAAAGCCTGTCATTCTAAACATGCTTGTACTTCTGGTAATGGAACTCTCATGCAGGGCTACGCAGCACTCATGCTAAAAATCACTGCACGCTAAGTAACTGATAATTGTTGCCATTTAATGGTGTAATTGCAGTGTGGTTCTTAACACGGCTGTAATTGCGGCTCTCATTAGGAGTGACAGGCTGTCGGAATTCCCAGCAGCACAGAACCAAATCCGGCATGGTTCTGTCACAGACATAAACCGCAGGCGGCCACGGAAAAGGAATGAACTTTGGAAAAACCACCATTTTCAGAAGATCAAATAGGATACAAATGAACTACTAATATCCAGAATTGTAAAAGAGAAAGAACAAGGTAAAGCAGGTTACAAGGTTGGTTTAGAATTAGGATAGTCAGGATTTACAAAACTCATGTTTGGGCAAAAACAACACCTGTAATTCTCCATATAAAAAGCATCAACACTACCTTGTAATATTAGAACAAAGGCAGCGCTTATACAGAGACTGTTTTTTGCTCTCTCGTTGACGGTTAAAGTTAACGTCACTCTGTCTGATGCATCCTTCTAGCGGAGACAGAGGAATAGCTTCTCGTCAACAATGCTGCAAACGTTGTCGATTTGAAATGGCTGCAACACCAAACAGTCGATAGTCTTTAGCAAGACAGCTCTCTGCACACTCTTAGCCATATAATTAGCCTCCCTTCAGATACACTAGGAACTTCAACACGAGAAAAATGAAGAAAGAGGCAGCGTCTTTAAACGGCCGTCAATAAAGAATGGAGAGAAGTGTCATGGTGCCTTCGATTACACAAGCTTCCACTCTCAGTCACTAATGACAGCTTTCGCAAAGCAGTTTGTTACAAAGATAACAAGAACAATGTTTTTTAGCAGGCCCTAATGCTCTACCAGTCTCTGCCCAGTGCCTGGTGGGAGATATGATAGTCAGACAAGATGTTGATTGGTCAGTGCTGTAAGATAATGCCCAGCCATTCTGACTTGCTCCACCAATAATGGCCCTCAAAGGGATAGTACACTGCAAAAACAATTGAATTCTGACATCATCAACCCTTATGTTGTTCCAAACCCATATGACTTACTTTCTTAGGTGTTAGACAAAATGTTAGCCTCAGTCACCAGATGAACACACTGCCTACCATGTCATTTCGTGTCACATAGAGGAAAGAAATATATATGGGTTCCTTAAAAAATCCACAGTTCCTTAAAGCAGGGCATCCCAAGAGGTCTTAGCTTATCAGAATAAGTCAGCTTGCTGTCGCTCAATTAGACTTTTGCTAAAGACTCCAACCTCCAATGTTTCTGAGAAAAAAAAAACCTAGCAATCCCACATGTGTCTCGTCTAGACTTTCAAAAGAGATCAAAACAATGTCTCAATCTGTGCTCAGTTTTCTAAGATAACAAAGTCTGCAATGAAAAAGCAAGAGATTTCGAACATTTCTCAAGCTGTTCCAAGACTATATCATCTGAGCTATCCAATTACATTTATAGCTCTATAAATTTACTCTATGTCTAGAACTGGCTCATTTGAGTGTATTTTTAGGCGATTTAGCCAATTTGATTGCAAATGCTGAAATTCTGCTCCCAACTAGGCCCAACTTTGCAATATTACAACGTTTCCCTAAAAACGTACAACATTTTTTTTTTTAAATAAATCCTTAATTTTCTGCATCAGAGGACTCCTACAACAACATCTGACTTACAACATTTTTTTTAAATGTTTTTATATATATTGGGGTCTTACACGGTTAAATCTGAGACAAAGTTGGTACTTGCATAAGACTCCAGAACTATAACGGAGCCAAAAAATCCAATGAGGGTTTCTTGAATAAAACAAAAAAAAATGAACACCCAAAAAACAAGGGTTTGAACTCACCATGGTCTTCTGACACTGTATACTAGTGCTGTTGAAGCGCAATGCCGTGACACTGTACTCTTTCCCTTGAATATAGAAGATGCATTCATAGTTCCTCTGGCCAGACTGGGGCTGTGGAAGGTTTCTGGCCAACAGGGTAATGGGCTTCATGATGCCAACAGGGATGTAGATCTGGGTGGATGGCATAATCTGAGGACACTCCTGCAAAATGAAGAAAAACTATTTAATTTTGGACATTAGATTGTCAGTGTGTTTTTGGTGGTCTCCAGGACGTTGCTATGCTTGCTAGAGTGTCCTGGCTTAATGTTAGGCAATTACTAGATGATTCCAAGGGATTTCTTAATTGCTTGCAAGGACATTGGTAAGTGGTTGCTTACTGGTCCAACTCAAAAGAGCTCACCCTAGGCAGACTGGTCAAAAATTAAAAAAAATTAAAAAGTATTTGATAGATTGTAGATTGTACCATAACATAGGGGGTTTCTGTTTGTCAGGCTTGTTCAGAGGTACAAAGGTTGTATTCATGCACAAGCTTCAAATAACAGCACTCTGATGCAACAAAAAAAAGATCAAAAACTCTTTTGATCTACTACTTGAGAAAATGTGACTGTTCAGATACTGTAACCCTTTCAGTGATGCTGCTAAAATGACGAGCAATGAAACCGAGGATACTAAGGATGCTAGGAGTACTTCAAGGCCATTGCCACCGTTGTCATGCCAACAGATTGAGAAACCAGGGCACAGAGCAAGATGCAATTAAGCTTTTTGAGGGTGTGTGCCATTTTAAAAACTTGGCATCGGCACCCAAGTTATGATGCCAACTGTGCACTTTAGAAAAGCAGCAACATAACAATGGGCATGAGACCTCACCCCCAAAAGACCTATTGTCAAAAACTGCCTTCAGATTTAAATACACCAAATCCAGTCTTTTAGAATAATATATTTATACGAAGAGATTACAAATGACTATTTTGATGCTTTAAAAGGTGTACAAGAAATGACATAGTGCATTTCATTAGAACATTTGAAAAGCACCCAAAACATTGGAGCACTACAGTCCATGATCGAAGGCATGCTACTAGCTCAAAGCATCAATCCTTCTTGTGATGCTTTTATTCAAAAGAAAGGGGAAAAAGCTTTAAAAAAGTACTTGGTACATGGTACCATGGTACAGTGATGTATCTAGATGATTAGGTGAATCTGAAGTATAGTTCTCTGCGGAACAATAATGGGTGTTTCTCAATCTGTTGGTGTTTTCAAACCAGGATGGGCATTTTCCAATGAAATAGGGATCTCTGAGATCAATGTGTAGGCAAATCGCGTAAAGCAGTTGAAATTGCCCATCTCGGTTTGAAACGCCCACTGATTGGAAAACACCTATTTTTATTCCGCAGAGAGACAGGTCTCGAACCTCATGATACCTCTCAATTAACACATCTTGGCCATTTTTCACCCCCAAATCAAATGAAGAAAAAATAAATAAATAAATAAATAACTGAAGCCTTTTTTAGGACCCTTAAGACCTTTATAATTGTGACATTATTTTAATTATTTTAATTTTAGTTTAGCACATTCTCATTTATTGCAAAAACAAACAAATAAATCTAAGTGCATGTTTTAATTTTTTTAATATTTATACATCATGACAGTATTTGTTGTGTTGGCTTTAAACTGCTGAATTAAATCGAATAAAAAAACTTTTAAGGAATTATTATTTTTACGATATAAACCGTAAAACAGTGTTATACAGTATATATATTGCATTAAACCTAATGGAAATAAAATCACATTGCACAAAATATTAATGATGCTAAAAACATACTTATTTTTTATGCAAAATATATATATATTTTTTTTTATTCTTTTAATTTTAGGGTGACATTTTTACTGTACATTTGTACATGTTTACTGTATGATTTACTGTACAATTTAACCAGCAATTTCATTGCACATTGATATTTACCATGGTTACTTAGATAGTCCATGGTGCTCCAAAACCATGGCACTTTTTAGGAAAGATTATAATACATATTGTAAGAGATATATGAAAAATCACAGATTACATCTTACCACACTCCATCCCATCAGAGCCGGATAAGGCATCTAAACTTGTTACCCTCATTTCCCATTTACAGTGCCTCTGGTTCTAATTGAATGGGAGGAGTATGGAACACCAGCGGTGTTATTAAAATCTACAAGTTATATGAGCTAGCACTGCCACAGTGAGGGCTCTGTAAACAAACCTGATGGGAAAGCCACATGCAGCTCCGTGACTGCAGAGTTCCAATGGGCTGCCGGTTTAATTGCCTCGGGCGGCAGTCGCCTTATTAATACTGCGCTGCGCTCTCTCGATTCAGTTGTGACTGAATAAATAGACTGTGATGCAGTTTCCCCCCCTCTCAATGGAGCGAGCCAGTGTTAGTGTTCAATTACTGCGTGGTACACAAAGGTGAAGGTTTCACTGCTAATGAAAAGCTGCAATTTGTTCAGAGTCAATAAAGGCCTGTATGCCAAGCACAGAGAAGCCTTATCAGTTTCCCAAGAACACAATTCGCAAACCTGAAATGTTAGGTTCATTGCCCAGAGCAAAAGGTTTAAAAGAAAACTTGTTTACGTGGCTTGTAACATCCAGTTATGATCTGCTTGCAATGGTGTCCGCATGCTAAATACTTTTCAAAAAGAACCATAAATTACCATGGTGTAGTCATGGTAAGTTTATGTTCTTTGACATTAGCCATGGTGCTGGATGGTTATCATATTCACCTACAATCAACTTTGCATGGCACTTTAAGGTACTTCATAGAATGCCATGGCACTACCATGATGAATGTCCAAAAAGTATTGTATTACCTTAAATCTCTCAAAAATGTTTGGGTCACATTACAATCCCAAATCAAAAGGAAAACATAATTATATGTTGCAAAAAGAACAGGTAGCCTATAATTAAGTAAATGGTTTACTACAGTATATTACAGTAACAGAATAATGTCATTTTCTAAAAATCTGGTGAAAGACACGTTTTAGTCAGGGTTTGTGATATTCGCAAATCATGGCAGTACCATGGAAGGCTTACGTTGTTTTCTGTTAGTGACATAACGGTTGTGTATATTACATTTAAAAAGGGCACTCAAATGTTATATTATGCATCATTTAGCATTATATTTGTCACTTAGAGACAAAATGGGTGTGTCTGCACTGTAAAACATTAAGGTTTGGGCTCCTTCATCATCATCATCATCATACTTCCAGGTTAAATATAAATATAACACTGGACAGCCATACAAGACCACTCTTTGGAATGAGAAGTGAACTGAGAAGTTACATATGGAAGAGGACATGCCTTTGGGAAATGTATATCACAACAATCTTGCAGTAACCATGTGATAGTGAGGAAAGACTTTTTGGAAGCTAGACATATCTCTAGCTATATCTATTTCTCTTTATACTTTGTTTGTCAGGTTGTTTTCACTAAACTGCCATGAAATATAATTACCTGATTAGTTTACCTTGATTTGGAAAATAATCCACAAATGTGACAGAATGCAATTTAAAAACATTTATTCAGCAACTGTGCAAGGCGTAGGGCCTTATATAGAGCCAGAGAGCCAATCAGAGAGGAGAGAGGTAGTATCAGTCACGTTAAGCCACCAGACTGGTGCTAAGAGATGCTTGTGGCTCAGCCATTCGTTTCGGCAATCAAAACACACAGGTGGCGAACAGATAGCCGTAAACTGAAATACTCCGACCATCTGATAAGAACTGCCTTTTGGAAGGGATGCGAGTCCACTTCCACTCATGAAAAATGGTTACAGTATATTGTGTGTGTATATTTGTGCTTGTAAGTATATGAAGGAGAAAAAGAAGATAAAAGTAAAAGAAAAGTAAAAGTTAGGTGCACAGCAAGGCAAAGAAAGGAAAGGGGTTAAAGGAAATGATAAGGAAAATAAAACAGGAAAGAAAAAGGATAAGGAGAGGAAAGGGAAAAATAATGGGTTGAAAAGGAACAGGAAAAGGAATAAAAAGCAGAAAAGTTAAAGAAATGGAAAGGAAAGATAGAAGCAAAAGGAAAAAAATTAAAGGACATGGGAAAAGAAAGAAATGAAAAGGTAGAGTCAAAGTAAAAAAGTAAGGAAAGGGAAATTAAGCGAAAAAGCAAAGGTTAAAAAATCAAAACTGAAAAGGAAAAAGAAAAAGGGAATAAAATGAAAGGAAAGGGACTTGGAAGATGAAGATGAAAAAGGGAAAGAAAAAAGAAATGAATAAAAAGGAAAGGACAGGAAAATGAAAAAGAAAGGAAATGAAATGAAAATTAAACTGAAAAAAATGTAAAAGTAAGAAAAGGGGAAACGAACAGAATAAAAGAGAGACAGAGAGAGGGAGAAAGAGAAAGAAAGAAAAATAGAGACAGACAAAAAGAGGGACTCTTCCAATCATGCTGTTAGATAATACAAGTTCTCAAGCAATAATGGAGAATGTGTGAGAGAAAATATGGGAAACTATTTCATTAAGCATCCTGACAGGTATCAAAACAGAGTTGAAAGAGCAGATCAGATGGCACACTTGCCGAGCACAATGGAATAATGGTGTACCGCTGGGATAGCTTTGAAGTGTTTCACATTTTCTCCCTCGTACTGCCTTTATTTGCTTTGAAACTACTGTGGCTCCAGTAAGCCAGGAATCCAGGTTAGCATGTGGTGTGCGCCCCCACAGCCATGAATCACATGGCGGGAATGAGCTCCGAGCAAGCTCACGTTAACAAGTGAAAGATACACCTAAAGTATAAACTGTTCTAAATCCAAACACTATCACAGCTTCAATCTTACCTATATTAAAGCATTCTGATGCAGTTGCTGATTTTGTTTTTAAAGGGATAGTTCGCCCAAAAACTAAGATTGTGTCATCATTTACACATCCTCATGTTGTTCCAAACCCATTTGATTTTCCTCTCTTCTGTGGAACACAAAAAGAGATGTTAGGCAGAATGACAGCCTCAGTGACCATTTACTATCATTGCATTTCACCCCCCCAATAAAATGAAAGTTAATGGCAACTGAGTCGAACATACTGCCTAAAAAAATATTTTGAATTCCATAGAAGAAAGAGGGTAAGGAAATGGTGACAAATCTTTTTATTTTGGGGTGAATTATCACATTAAATATGTGCAGGAGTACAGTATAAGAACCTGATGTTCAGTGCGAGATGTACAACGAAACACTGAGAGATGCAGTGTGTAGTTCGACACTTGGGAAGCAGTGTTAAGGGAAAGTGGAGGGCTGTTTTTTGGCTCTGCTAGCTGGCAACAGCACTCTGCTGTTTGTTTTGCTCAAATGCTGCCTCTAGCAATGCCACTGCAAGCAAAACATGATATCAACTGCTCTTTTCTTCCCCTCTCTCTCTCTCTCTCTCTCTCTTGCATTCTGTCTTTCTCGCTCTCCTTCCCATTTTCTATCAGTTTAAAAAAACCTGTGGGGCGATGAAGAGACTTAAGCTAAAGCCCACACTGCAAATGCAGCCCACTTAGGTCATTCACATTCCCTCCTTTCTGAACAGAGATTTTTGGTGACCCCAACCAAAATTCTCCCCTCTGCCATGGCTCTCATATATCATACCACATAGTGATAAGTGACATCAAAATGTTAATTTTTGGCAAATTATTCCTTTTGCTCTATGGATATTGCTATAAGAATGAAGGTTCTAAGTTCTACATTTCTAAGCTCCAGACCTACACATTCAGATTTAGCTTCAAAGATACATTTTCAGGACATATGTCTTTGATGAATGGATGCTCATCTAACCAATTGAAGCCAAGACTTGCTTTGATACACCATGTAAGAAGCAAGATTATTAAGGCAGTCCAGTAAACCAGAAGGTAGTTATGGGCCAGCAGGAGTCTGTCAATTGGTTTTGCACCACTTTACAGTAGAAGGGAACAGTACAGAACAAAACAAAAAGCCTGGTATAATGACTACATTTCCTTAGAGATAGATATGATCTCATTCGAGATTTGCTACCCTTACAAAACACAATATCTGTCCCCTCTGACTTCTCTTAAGCACACTAAGTTGAACTGTAGGCATATTTGCAGCCGGAGCTGTGCTGTAAAATTTCTAAATGCCCTGTCATTTTTATTAGGCCAGCACTGGGCTGATGTAGCAGATTTAATGGTTTTTATGTGGTTTAATGGTTCCAGCCTTTATAAAAGTACTTCAAGCACCAAGATAAGCCACCAAGTCTCAGAATTAAACCACATTATATCCATTTTTAAGTTGGTAAGAACAATTGCAAAGCTTCATTTGCCAATTTATGCATTATCTCTATTGAATGAGCAGTTAAACAATTTGACAATCCTGTTCTTAATTCTAACCAATTGATATCAACAATTTGAGGCCAGAATCACCAAAATTCTTTAAATCCTTTTCTACCATATTGCTGTTTTAATTTCTTATTCTGGCAAGTCTCATCAGGGTAACAGATGAGGAACAGAGCTGTCATCTAATTAGGCAGTCCGGAGCTTGTTGACTATCCATCCATCTTCAACCGCTTACCCGAAGTCGGGGCGTGGGGGCAGCAGCTCCAGCAGGGGGCCCCAAACTTCCCTATCCCGAGCCACATTAAACAGCTCTGACTGGGGGACCCTGAGGTGTTCCCAGGCCAGTGTGGAGATGTAATCTCTCCACTTAGTCCTGGGTCTTCACCGAGGCCTCCTCCCAGCTGGACGTGCCTGAAACACCTCCCTAAGGAGGCGCATCCTTACCAGATGTCCAAACCACCTCAACTGACTCCTTTCCACGCAAACGAAACAGCGGCTCTACTCCGAGCTCCTCACGGATAACTGAGCTCCTCACCCTATCTCTAAGGGAGAAGCCTGTCACCCTGCTGAGGAAGCCCATTTCGGCCGCTTGTACTCATGACCTAGTTCTTTCGGTTCATGACCATAGGTGAGAGTAGGAACAAAAATTGACCAGTAGATCGAGAGCTTTGCCTTCCGGCTCAGCTCTCTTTTCATGAAAATGGTGTGATAGAGCGAGTGCAATACCGCCCCTGCTGCCCCGATTCTCCGGTCAACCTCCTGCTCCATTGTCCTCTCACTTGTGAACAAGACCCCGAGGTACTTGAACTCCTTCAATTGGGGCAATACCTCCTTCCCTACTTGGAGTACGCACTCCATCGGTTTCCTGCTGAGAACCATGGCCTCGGATTTAGAGGTGATAAATCCTCATCCCAGCTGCTTCACACTTGACTGCCAAACGATCCAGTGAGAGCTGAAGGTCACGGACCGATGATGACATGAAGACAACATCATCTACAAAAAGCAGCAGAAAGCATACTCCCAGGCCCCCTCCAGGATCCTTGCGAGAGTAAAGATCTGGTCCGTCGTTCCATGGCCTGGACGAAACCCGCAATGTTCCTCTTCAATCCGAGGTTCGACAATCGCCCGAACCCTCCCTTGGAGTAATCTTTACCAAGGAGGCTGAGAAGTATGATACCCCTCTAGTTGGCGCACACTCTCTGGTCCCCCTTTTTTGAAGAGGGGAACCACCACCCCATTCTGCCACTCCTTAGGCACTGTCCCAGACTTCCAAGCAATGTTGAAGAGGTGTGTCATCCATGACACCCCCTCCACATCCAAAGCTTTCAGCATTTCTGGTCGGATCTCATCAATCCCCGGGGATTTGCTACTGCGGAGTTGTTTGACTACCTCAGTGACCTCCCGCAGTGAGAATCTGATCCCCCATCAGCCTCCGGCTCTGCCTCTAGCATAGAGAGCATGTTGGGATTTAGGTGTTCTACAAAGTGTTCCTTCCACTGCCCAATAACCTCCTCTGTTGAGGTCAACAGCGTCCCATCTTTGCTGTATACAGCTTGGATGGTTCCCCATTTCCCCCTCCTAAGGTGGCGGACGGTTTTACAGAAGCACTTTGGTGCGGACCGAAAGTCCTTCTCCATGGATTCTCCAAACTTTTCCCACGCCCACTGCTTTGCCTCCCTCACGGCCAAGGCCGCAGCCCTTGCAACCTTGCAACTGCCTCCGGAGACCTCCGGGACAACAAGTCCCGGCAGGCCTCTATCTTCAGTCAGACGGCTTCCCTGACCACCAGTGTCCACCACGGTGTTTGAGGGTCACCACCCCTTGCGGCACCTAAAACCTTGAGGCCGCAGCTCTCCACCGCGGCTTCGGCAATGGAAGATTTGAACATTGCCCACTCAGGATCAATGTCCCCAACCTCCGCAGGGATGCCTGAAAAGCTCTGCCAGAGGTATGAGTTGAAGATCTCGCAGACAGGGACCTCCTCCAAATGTTCCCAGTTCACCTGCATTACTCGCTTGGGCTTCCCAGGTCTGTTCAGAGTCTTTCCCCACTCCCTGACCCAATTCACCACCAGATGGTGATCAGTTTACAGCTCTGCCCCTCTCTTCACCCGTGTCCAAAACATATGGCCTCAGATCTGACGACACAATTACAAAATCGATCATCGACCTTCGGCCTAGGGTTCTCTGGTACCACGTACACTTATGAGCATCCTTATGTTCAAACATGGTGTTTGTTACAGATAATCCATGACTAGCACAGAAGTCCAATAACAAACATCCACTCGAGTTCAGATCGGGGAGGCTGTTGCTCCCAATCATGCCTTTCCAGGTGTCCCTGTCATTTCCCACATGCGCGTTGAAGTCACCCAGCATCACTATGGAGTCCCCTACTGGGGCCCTATTCAGGACTCCATTCAGGGTCTCCAAGAAGGCTGAATACTCTGAACTGATGTTCGGTGCATATGCACAGACAACAGTCAGAGTTTTCCCCCCCACAACCTGTAGGCGTAGGGAGGCGAACCTCTCGTCCACCGGGGTAAACACCAATGTAGTGGCGCTCAGCCGGGGACTCGTGAGTATCCCCACACCCGCCCGTCGCCTCACACCCTGGGAAACTCCAGAGAAGAATAGAGTCCATCCCCTAACCAGGAGTACGGATCCAGAGCCAAACTGTGCGTTGAAGTAAGCCCCACCAGATCCAACTGGTAACGCTCCACCTCCCTCACCAGTTCCAGCTCCTTCCCCCCAGTGAGGTGACATTCCACGTCCCTAGAGCTAGCCTTTGTCGCCCGGGTCTGGTCCGTCGAGACCCACGGCCTTCACTGCCACCCATATGGCAGCGCACCCGACTCCTGCGGTTTCTCCAATGGGTGGTGGGCCCAAGGGATGTAGAGGGGGTGTCACGTCGCTTCGTCGAGCTGTGCCCGGCCGGGCTCCGTGACAAGCCCGGCCACCAGGCACTCGCCGAAGAGCCCTCCGTCTGGGCCTGGCTCCTCCGGGCAGGGTAACTCCTCCTCTTGCCGTTTTTTTCATGGAGTCTTTGTGACCCATTCTTAGTCTGGCCCCTCACCTGAGACCACTTTGCTTTGGGAGACCCTACCAGGAGCACCTGGCTCCAGACAACACAGCCCTCAGGATCATAAGGGCACACAAACTTCTCCACAACGATAAGGTGCTGGTTCCCAGAGAGGCTTGTTGACTAGCATGGTCCAAACCGTGAGGGAGAAACAACGTGTGGATCTGCCCAATCTAACAGGCACCTGATGTCGAATGAAAGGGTCTTTGAAGTCTAAAAGGGCTTTAGAGTGTCTTCCCACATGTCTCAAAAATAGAGAAGCTCTCAAAACTTAGGAAGATGTGGCATAATCCAAAGTAATATGTGTTAGTAAAATTATAGACTTATTTCTCTTATTAACACAGTTTCAAAAATCAATTTAAAAATGGTAACGGCCACGATAAATACAGGGGGGTCCAAAATGGACCACGTAAAATTTCTCGGATTCAAAATCGAAAGTAGATCTTGTTATATATATATATATATAGTTTTTTTTAGTTTTTTATTAAAATGAAAATAAAAAAAATAATTAACTAATCAAATAAAGAAACTTGTGAGATTTTAAATGTTGACTCCTTTGTATGAAAGGCCAGAGATTTTTGGATTCCACTGAAGCACATAGATGCTCTTTGAAACATTCTCAAACATAACATGATAACATGGATCATCAGGTTTTTGCATAAACTTCTGATGTCCGTGCTAGCTTGAGTGCATAATGTTTTTTAAAGTAAAAAGGGGAATTGTTAATGTGATTTTTTTTTTCAATGTAACTTTTTTACTTAAATTGTTAAGCTGATAATATTATTTTTGTAATGAAAACAAATGCATTACATTAGAAAAATGCCCTGTACATCAATATATAGCTTTTGAAAGGTAAAATATATGTTCCTTTTCCAACTCGATATCCACACAAAACAATACGTAAGCCACCCAAAAACTGAAAAGGGACAGTAGCGCTAACAAAACATCACTCTGGTTGAGCATCTAGACCAGTTCAATGTCATTAGTTTTGGCCAGTCATATTTTTGCAATTCCGTTTGTTGCCACTAGAGGCAAGAAAATGATAGACTTCACCTGCAAAAGTTAGCAAGGTTTTGGCTTTCTAAGCACAAAAGTATATAAATGTAAAATATGAAAATGTGATAAAGCAAAGCTATACAAATAAGGAGTCAAAAATCTATTTTGTGAGAAGTAAAGCCAGAAATTGGACTGAGTAAAAACAGCATAAGAAACCTGGTCCTGGCCTGGTATCCTTGGGCGCTACCCAAGAATTTGCAAATGCTCACAGCATTTTCTTGTCTCCTGAATGTAAAATTAATCTTCAGTCTCCATTAGGCAGACAGACACTGAGGCATCTGGAAATTAAGATTTAATACACTCTGAATAATTAAAGACACAGATCAGTGGCAGCCTTAGATCCCAACGAGAGGCCCAGTGCCAGAGAGAATGAGAACTTCAGGGCTTTGAACCCCGCTCGCAACACAGCGGGATGGACAGGCATCAAACAACAAAGGTGAGGGTGCACACCAGGGTCCACGTTTCTACTAATTGCCTTTCTGATTAAATGATTAATTACAGTGAACCATCATTGTAGTTATCCCAAGAGGGTGTGCCGTTAAGTGGATGAAGGTGGCATTTGATATTGAGTGTCTTAAGAGATAGAAATGGCATTGGGCGAGCCACAAGTTCTTGGCACAGACGGCGGAATACTGATCCAGAGATCTGGCATTCCTCAAAACACTTTCCTCTGTGGTTTGCAGTGCAGGGCTGTCCCAAGCAGTGTCCAGATTAGAGGCAAGGGAGACTTTGCAGTGTGTTTGCAAGAGTTGGGCAGAGATCTGCAATGGAGAGTGAGTGGGAGAGAAAGAGAGAGAGAGAGTGCCAGGGAAGAAGTAACACCAGAAGCCAAATGAGACAGCTGGTAAATCAGAGCTGGATGAAGTTTGGAGGCCATAAGTAGCTTCTGCTCTCCACAAGCAATAAGAAACAAAGTACAGATCTAAACTGAGCAAGCATATTTTGTTTTGGTACCAAAAGTGTGGAATACATATTAGAGTGTCCATGAAATAATTTTTTATAAAATCAAATCGCACTCTGACTCACATTATAAAGGCACATGTTTGTAATAAATCTACTCGCTATTCAAAATGTTTCTTATTTAAACTGTCAGGACTGGGAAAATCCTAAGAAAACATGTCAAAAGTCAAAATAAATACGCATATGCTGGGGCATTACTATTTTTTCTCCCATTGCCATTCAGCACAACTCCCCAAATTCTGATTAATGAAGTGAATCAAGGTAATTAACTTTTGAGTTTTCATTTTCTCAGTGCCGATCTTTAGATTCTTATTACTGTATAATAGTATTTTTTACAGTATTATACAATGCTTTTTTTTTTACATCATTTTTTAATCAAAGGCAGTACAACAAATCCATCCATACTTAATAACATTATTTTTTTGTTAACCTCTATATAGAAAATGTATTTTTTTGGCCTTACGGCTCAAGTGAATAATTGTCTTGAAATATATATAAACTCGGTAAAACAAGAAACGTCCTCTCACTTTCAACTGCTTTTATTTTCAGCAAACTTTACATGTGTTAACATTTGTATGTACATAAAAAGATCCAACAGACATGTGACTAACAGAAATTGAATAATATGTCCCTGAACAAAGAGGGGGTCAATATCAAAAGTATCTGGTGTGGCCACTAGTTGCATTAAGTACTGCAGTGCATCTCCACCTCATGGACTGCACCAGATTTGCCAGTTCTTGCTGTGAGATGTTACCCCACACTTCCACCAAGGGAGTTGCAAGTTCACAGACATTTCTGGGAGGAATGTCCCTTGCCCTCACCCTCCAATCCAACAGGTCCCAGACGTGCTCAATGGTATTGAGATCCAGGATCTTTGCTGGCCATGGCAGAACACTGATATTCCTGTCTTTCAGGAAATCATGCACAGAACAGAGCAGTATGGCTGGTGGCATTGTCATGCGGGAGGGTCATGCAAGGATGAGCCTGCAGGAAGTACCACATGAGGAAGGAGGGTGTCTTCCCTGTAACCCACAGTGTTGAGATTGCCTGCAATGACAACAAGCTGAGTCCAACGATGCTGTGACACACCGCCCCAGACCATGATGGACCCTCCACCTCCAAATCGATTCCGCTCCAGAGTACAGGCCTCGGTGTAACGCTCATTCCTTCGACAATAAACATGAGTCCGACCATCACCCCTGGTGAGACAAAACCACGACTCATGCGTTCCGCCCAGTGATCCTACTTGCACAGACGTTGTGCAAGATCAGGGAGGACAAGGAGCAGGTCGTCCTAGTAGCACCTTTCTGGCCCACCCAGACTTGGTTCTCAGACCTCACACACCCCGTGACAACCCCCCCAAAGAAGACCTAAGTGGCCTACCACCTAAAATGTTATACACAATCACTCAGGCCAAGGCTCCCACTACAAGGCACCTGTATGCCCTGAAGTGGAATCTGTTCGCTAAGTGGTGTTCTTTCCAACTCGAAGACCCCCAAAGATGCGCAGTTGGATCAGTGCTTTCCTTCCGGCAGGAGAGGCGGGAGGAGTAGCTGTCCCCCCTCCACCTTGAAGGTGAATGTAGCGGCTATATCGTCACATCACGATGCAGTAGACAGTAAGTATTTAGAGAAGCACGACTTGATCGACAGGATCCTGAGAGGCACTAGGAGGTTAAACCCCCCCCCCCCCCCCCCTCGCATCTCTCTGTGGTCCTATGGGGCCTACAGGGAGCTTCATTTGAGCTCCTGGAGTCAGTGGAGCTAAAGGCACTCTCTTTGAAGACTGCCCTCCAGACTGCGCTCATTTCCATCAAGAGGGTAGGGGACCTGAGGGCATTCACTGTCAGTGAAATGTAGCTGGAGTTCGGTCCGGGTTACTCTATGTGCCCAAGGTTCCCACGACCCCATTTAGGGATTGCATAACCTGCAAGCGCTGCCCCAAGAGGAGGCAGACCCAGCCTTGCCGTTGCTGTGTCCAGTGTGTGCTTTACGCATCTATTTGGATTGCACGCAGAGCTTTAGAAGCTCCAAGCAGCTCTTTGTCTGCTTTGGTGGACAGTGGAACAGAGGATCGCCCACTGGGTCATTGACGCCATCGCTATGGCATATAACGCCCAGAGTGTGGAGGCCTCCTAGGCACTGACCAATGGCGCCTTTTTAGCAGAAATCTGCAGAGCAGCGGGCTGGGCAACACCGTTGCAAGATTCTATAATATCCTGGTTGAGCCGGTCTCATCCCATCTGTTGTCATGTACGAGCAGGTAAGTTCCAGGACAGCTGGCTGGGTGTACTGCTTGCGCATAGTGCCTTTCCCCTCCCCTGAGGTGAAGATGTGCGCTTTTTACCACCAGACGTGTCCACGTGGACCCTGGATGTCCATCCTCCTTACAGAGAAACTCGCTGCCAGCCCAGTACGTGTACTAACTAGGCCCTGTACTGGGGTAGGTTCTCCACATGTGCTGGTTGCCCGTAGGTATCCCTATGTGATGTATCTTCCGCCAAATGGTTTCCCTGTTAGTAAACTGCGTCTTCCTTGGGTAGTGGTCCCTCTGCCCCTGGTCACCATGTTTGTAGAACTCCTCCCCACTTGGATAGGACCTTCCACGGGACTTCTCCACATGAGATGCTTCCAACAAGTCTCGGTAAGACCATGTGACATATTTCCACTCAAATGTCCCCCCGGACGGGGTGTGGTCTCCGCATTGAGACACGGACCATATATGTCCCCCAGCTGAACGATTTCATTCTTTTTGGAGAGGAAAAAAGAGAAGAGGCAGTTCCCTAACTTTGGGCAGTTGACTGAGGTGCAGTGGACCATTTGATGCATGTAAGAGCATTGGGGGAGGTTACGTGATGGCCGGGTTGCTGGCTATGAGGCACAAAGAGGTCTGCCCTTTCGCACAGCCAGTCCACGTAATACAGTTCAGTTAGTTGTGGTGTTTTGTATAGGGACCCCTAGTGTCACTACATCGACACAACGTCTCGACCCTCCATCAGGGAACGGAGGTTATGACAGTTCTTTAAACATGCCTAATTTTGTTTTAAAGGTCTCATAAAATAGATTTATATACATCCAAGGTCAAATAATTTGCTCATAATTTGAATTGCAGCATTACCTTTTTTTCCCAGTGTCAAAAACGGCTCGTTCAATGATCCGTTCTAAAGCATTCATTCTAAATAACTCCTTTCAGACAGCCTATTATGCTCTGATTGGTCAGATGTTCTAGTCTGTTGTGATTGGTCTACCAGTTAGTGTAGTGTTTGAGGGCGGGTCAAAGCTGTTCCCGAGCAGCTAATGAAAACCAGAGGTGGGCTTTTTGTTACCAAATAATGTAGGTTATTACAGGAAGTAAGTCTGGAATTACTAACGACTCGTTTCAGGTGTTCAGAATCGGTTCTTTCTTTTGGGAGTCATTAACTCCATTTGTCGTGCACTTGGATTTTTTAAACTTTGCAGACTTTTTTACATTCACAAACAGCTATATAACACACTACATGAAAAGTAATATTTGAAAACCCATAATGGGAGCTCATTAATCTGCCAATAGTTTTTAAAATTGGAAGCATATATGAAATGTTCTTGGTCTTTCCTTTGATTTGATTCATAGAGCAGAACCTTTAAGTTTAAAAGCTGAAATACACCGGGGACTCTTGTTTTGAAATGTTTGTGCTTCACTGCATCCAGCTGCTCACTCAAATTGATAAGGGAGATAAAATGTGCACTCCTACAATAATCTATAACGTACTACAATATAAAAAATTAAAAGTAAACATTTCATCAACATTATATCATCATCATCAACAGGTGATCATTAGTGATAGCTTGTCATACATTTCCGATATTGCTTAATGAAATGCTCTGCAACTGGAAACACTCTTGGAGAAAATAGAGTGCCACGTTTACACTCTGAAAGAAGCAGTGCATGCATTTATTCAATTAAATCGTATTCTTTTGAAGTTTGATGATCACATTAGTTTATGTCACGATTCCCATCTTTCCACCCCCAAATTTAAAGCCTCTTTAAATTATAATTAAGAATTTTGTTGTATCATTTAAGATATTTAAGAATTTTTATGACCTTAAATGTAGGAATACTGAATTTAAGACTTTTTAAGAATCCACAGGAACCCTGTGCAACATAACAAAATGTGAAAAAAAAGATTAAGGGGTCTGAATACTGTATATACTTTACATATACATACGCATATATGTATATAAATACTGTATACATATTTTTTTCATGACAATTAAGCACCCCAAACCCAATTTTGGTGAGCCATAATGCAAAAATAAATAAATAAATACAATTCTAAAAATTCTAAAACAATATATACATGCAAAATGTTGGTGGACATGTTCTTGACTGGTTAGGTAAGATTTCATAAGTATCTTCACAAACATTTACCACTACTCTGACAAGGCTTAAATTTCTACTACGTTTGAAATCCTTGTCAAGCTTAATGGATCAACTATAGACATTACGATGTATCTAAAAACAAAGTAGCTGACATTTTTTGATAATCTAAAGATATAAAATTAAAAACGTATTTAATTTGTATTACTCTCTTAAAGCGAAAAATAAATTGAAAAACAATGATGCACTAATGAAAAATAAATATTAAATAAATCTCAGCTCAACCAAACTGTTTGGTTTCTAAATTTGGCATCAGCAGAATTTAGGTTCTGCTGATTATTATTGAGGCAGTGGAACCCTGAGAATCCTCACATATTTCAAGAAAAAAAAAAAAAAAAAAACTTTGTGTTTTGGTCTCTGTGTAGGCTTTCTTTGAATTAGAGTCTTCCTGCTGACAACTATATTACAGTGGAATGTACTTCATTGTCATGAGAGGTAATTGATATTCCATGGATACAATTTTTGCTTAAGTTATTTTATTACTAAACAATGTACGCACAACAGCTTTCAGTAGAAAGGTTTTAATGCCAACAGCTCTGTGTAAATCAAAACTAAGTCACCCCTATTTGCACTACAAGTCTTGATATCACATACTGTACTGTATATACACCAGCAGTTCTTTGCTATTCCTGCTATTATTGTGGGGACATATCTTTGTTTATGAGAGTAAACAGGAGGCAGAGCTTTACTGAATCATGCAATTCCCAAGGGAGCATCGAGGAGTTCCTTGGTGATACACTACCCTATGACTTATTTATCAAAACCCCCATTTGTCTCTTCGGAGACGCACACTAATGAGTCTCAAATGAGCGAGAGAACGCAGCCGTAACGCCTGTTTCATCATCTTTACAACAAACCCCATTCATTACGTTTATGGACTGGGCTTATGGTTGTATCTTAACAGGGTTGGATGAACGTTATTAGGAAGCTACCAAAAATAGCAAAAGAGATACTATGGCAGTGTTTGATTCCCAAGGTGGGTCAACAGCTTACAACCAGTCTCAGTGGTCAACCAATCATTGTTGGGGCAATCTGAGTGTCCAAAAATACCTGGACACTTTTTGATACTTAAGTCACAGTTAAAACTATCTGAATGTTATTGAATTAGACAACAAAATAAGTAACTTTTCTGAGCCATTTCTCCCCCATTCATTTTAACCAACATGTTTAAAGGTGATTTTTTTAGTTGAAGTCAGTTCTTTCCATCCATCAATCCATCCATAGTAATATCTTTAAATTTGTGAAATTTCTGTGACTTCCAGCTGAACCTTAACTACTTGCTTAATGGCATCTACAAATGCAGTTACCACATTCCACTTCCAAATGAATTTATCGCTGCTCTATCTCTGCTATTCATTTATAAATTTTGTTATTTTGTTATATAATGCAAAGACATTCAGATATTTTCAAGTGTGCTTTAAGTGTCCAAATACTTTTTTGGGCTACTCCACCATGTTACACATCCTCCCTGGTGGCTTGACCATTATTCCAAAACCTATGTTGGAATATAGGAGAGATCTCAGCTCTGCACAAGTTTGCGCACATACCTGTAACTATGTAACATATAGACATGTACTGTATGGCACTAGCAAAGGGCAAAACTGCTGTCCAAGTATAACTACAGATACCAGCCAGCAGCTGGGCTCACAAATAACCAGTGCTGGAACAAATGTGTTAGCCACGCTATTTGTTTGTTTGTTTCTCCTTGTGGATTCCTCAACTGTGGCTTACTTAAGCAATTTTCCACCTGGTCAGATTTAATGTGTTCCTGTTTATACGCTGTCAGGCAAATGTTGATTTATATACATTTGATTTGCAAATGTGACTTATTACGCATGGTGGCTGCGTGGTTTATCTTTCTTGTCACTGTGAGGATGTTTCATTAATTTTAAGGTAAGGTTCTTCAGAGACTGTGCTGTAATAATGGCAGAGATAAATTCATTTGGAAGGGGAATATGGTAACTGCATTTGTAGATGCCATTAAGCAAGTAGTTAATGTTCAGCTGGAAGTATCATGGAAAGATCTTGGAAATGTCCAGTTTGCAGCTTATTGTGGCCAATAACCCTAACTTAAATAGGACAAGATTGATTTCCTGACATATAAAGCGACCAACCACAGTTCATTTTGTTTTTAACGCGCTGTTTAGGGGTAATTGTTATGTAAAACAGTTGATACCACCATAATAGTCTGTCATGGGGGGGGAAAAATTATAATAATTTCCATTAAAATTAGCAAAAATGTGTGTAAATTTAACAATCAGAATTGTTGTCCATACACACACTGCTGACGCTTGCGAATGACCAATTAATTTAATACAAAGTTTCGTTCATGCGACTTTCGTCAGGTATACCCCACAATATGCAAATTTGTATTCATAACAACAATTCAAAAACGAATCCAAAATAATAAAATGTACAAATATGTAATAATAAATTAAGTGACGAATATTCACAGCACAACCTCTGATTGGAAAGTGCATTCTGTTCCATTGCAGCAGTGTTTTGCATAGTCGAAAATTTGTACCTATTGGCATGTATTATTTGAACCAGTCTATCGCCCACCCCTAGAAGCAGCTGTTACTTTGCAAACACCACTTTGTTTTCCAAGTGGACTGGTAAAGATTTAGCCACTCAGAATAATGACAAGCAATCTCAAAATCTCATTTAAGCTACTGGTTATTACCACCCGATCTGAAGAAAGCAGATTTCAAACACCTATCTCCTTCACTATCCTGCCTCAATCCCACACCTTTACCCTTAAATCCCCACAACTGTCTCACTCTCAACCCCCACCCAATAAACACCACAAATAACCAGCCTCCATGCCAAGAGCATCTTTTCCAGCATTTATTAGTCTCAGCATGTCATGGGAGCTTATTTAGTGGTACAGTGATGCTTGATTGTACAGGAAGTAAAATGATTTTTAGTTCTTCTTAAAGACAGATAGATTCAAGTTTGTTCCATCAATCAAGAGACAGTGGCATGAAAAGTAGAAGTAAAAGCAGTAAAAAACCTGTTATTGCTTTGTCTAAACAAGTCATACTGTTACAAGTTTAAGGTTGGGAAAGGAGGAGACAGGAACCAACTGAAGAGTCAAAATAACATCTAATTAAACAAAAAGGCACAAAACACAAACACACACACGGCAGATGCATGTGTCTCTCTCTAACTACTGAGTCCCGCTGCACTTAACCCTCTCCTCAGCTGATTAGCCCACCACCTTGTCACACTCCTCCCTCCTTTGCCTCAGGCTGGGGACCCCCGGCATGACATACAACCCCCCCCCCCCCCCCCCCCCCTTCTACCCGCCTCCCTAGAGCTGGGGAGAAGGACGAGGGGAGGGATAAACAAAAAAAAGAGGAGAAGGAAAGGGCAAGGCGGAGCAACAGTGAGAGAGAGAGAGAGAGAGGAGAGAGAGAAAAAAACTTGCTCGCCGTTTTCCCAGACACACCATCGCCGGGTCCTCGATCATTCCTCCGCCCTCTGGCGGACGACAGCCGCTTCTCCCAGGGCGGACCGGAGCAAGTTGCCCCTCCGTGTTTTGCCGGCTGGTAGGGAACTCCTCCGCCACTGGCAGCGGCTCCACCGCTCCAGGCGGCCGGCAGCAAGCCCCTCCTCCCCTCGCGGATGGCTACGGCTGCGGCTGCTCCTTTGGGTGGATGGCAGTGGCGAGGACTGCACAACAGCACATCCCTCCTCCTTCCCAGGCTTCAGTACCAATGTAACAAGGTTAAGGTTGGGAAAGGAGGAGGTGGGAACAGGCTGAACAGTCAAAATAATATTTAATTAAACAAAAAGACACAAAACACAAACACACACATGGCAGCTGCATGTGGCTCTCGCTCTCTCAAACTGCCACGTCCTGCTGCACTTAAACCTCTCCTCAGCTGATTAGCCAGATTGGGGCCGGGCAAGTGTAGTCACGGCCGAGCCCCGACCTCCTCCTCGTCACACACGCAAATCAAGATTCTAGTATATTTTTGCATTCTACAGTTCCCTGCAATTAAAAATCTAAATACGCATTATCAAACTGATCCAGTGATGATGCAGTTTGGTTCATAATATTTAATCTGTGCTATACACAATATAGTAACAGTTAAGCCACCAAATTCCTGTTCACCTGTATACTGTGTATTACTGTGCAGCATCTGCAGAGCATAACTATTAACTATTAAGTTTACACAATAGGAACTATATCTTCTGGCGGAAGGATTGCACTTGATAAATTTGTTTTAATGAAAATGTGTGGCTTTAGTATTTTTATTACTGTACATAGTTATGTTTCATAAAAGAAATAAGGCAACCCAGGCTGTATATTTTAAAGCTTATTGATACAAATATATAATATGTAAGGCCTACTGTGTGCCGTGCCTAAAAACGCCCTGTAGCCGAGACTACATTTACACTATAACATGGTACTGTCCATTATTTCTTAAAAGAATACTGCAGGTTCAATGCAAGTTAAGCTGAATCGAAAGCATTTGTTTCATAATGCTGATTATCACAAAAATGTATTTAGATTTGTCCCTATTTTTCTTTAAAGAAAGAAAGAAAGAAAAATCGAGGTTACAGTGAGGCACTTGCAATGGAAGTGAATTCTCTATTAAAACTTGTGTATTATTTGAGCTGTAAAGTTTTTGCGGAATGACAGGGTTTGCGTTGTCATGGAAACAAAGTTGCAAAATTGGAAATAACTTGTATACAGTTAGCATGATTTTTCTAAAGACATGGAGGGACAAGTTGAAATAAAAAAAAACATTAAATTAGCATTATGCCCCAAATACTGTCAATTAAGTTCAAATTGTACCGAACCCAGAATATTCCTTAAAATAAACAAACTAGTTATTTGCAGCTAGTTGGAACATGCTGAAGTATTCTGAAAACTTATCAGGGGCTGTTTACATCAAAAGTGTTTTTGTTTCCATCTGCGCTATTTTTCATTTGCTTTTCTACAGAAAATGCGCTAGGCATCTTTCGTGTTTTCAGCGTCTCTCACAGGAGTAGCACATATTTTAAGATACAGTGTCCAGTAAAATAATAATAATAATAATAATAATAATAATAACCACCAGCATTCTGTTTTAATGACATTTAATGGCATATTTGTTGCTCAGTGTCTAGCTTTTTTAGACGAATAACAAATTTGGTCTGAACAGCCCCTTACAACAAATTATAAAGACCTGACACATTATCTTTGTATGTCAATATGGTTATTTAGCAAAAGCAAAGTGTATAAATTAAAACAAATCATCAATTTAAACTATCAATATACATGTCAGCATGTAGTTAAATGATACATAAATCTATGAATGAAGAAAAATGGAGGAAGAAAATGACGTGAAAATGTATCGCTCCTTCAAAGCATCCAGTTAGCCTGTGTATGCCAGCTCAGGTACAATATGAATGCATTCATGGTAACTGGATTGTGCTGGGATTGCCATGCTCAGTTTATTTCACCAGCAAGCAGAAATCTGAGCACAGCAGAAAGGTGTCTGGGCGATAAGGGTGTGTGGAAAAGGGTAAACATTTGTGTACATTCCCCTCAAATGCCCCTTTCAGCACAAATTGCACGATTTAACAGCTGCAGAGTATATGAAGCCCCCCGGTTGACTCAACATGGTTCGAGATACAAATGCTCCCTGGAGACGACTTTGGCAGTGCGGAGGACTGATGTGTGTGTGTGTGTGTGTGTGTGTGTGTGTGTGTGTGTGTGTGTGTGTGTGTGTGTGTCGATAATCATAACACACTGTACACACGTAACGCAGTCTTGCGCAGTTCCAGCGCTCATGCGAAAGGGAGATGTGATTGATATTTTTTTTTATGCAAATGTAGCATTTGTAAATGTAGGACACGATTCAATTTGCATAGTCATTCAGTCAGTGCCGTTTATAACTGCATTAATCCAGCCCTGCTCTCCTTAGAACAGCTGCTCGCACAAAGCCAACGCGAAAGAACAACGCTAGCAAATGGGACATGACCGCCCATGTGTGCATGTGTGCTCGCTTGGGTGTGTATTTGTTGGTGATGGGTTGCAAAATATGAAAAGTAATTTTCTATTAAATGAGAAAGGGCCATGCACAGAAAGCTGTGTGTGTAAATGTGTATAATAACATTAGAAAGCACACACCTCAGACATGTTGACGCGGCCCTCCTGGAAGGAGCAGTCGTTGGCATTATGAGTACACATGTGGCGGTATTTGCACCAGTGGCATGGAAAGGAGCCGTTCACACAAGAGAGACACCTACAAAGGGAAAAAGGGAGAGAAAAGGGGTGATTATTTATGATTATCACACAAGAAAATGACCAAAGTGTAAAGCTTCACATTTTAATCATTATATAAACACTTTACAACATGACTCATTTACATCAATTATGCTGTGAATTGTCCAAGACATTTAACAACTGAGACCACATTTTGAGTTGGCACCTCAAGGTGGAAAAAAAACTAAACAAGAATGCCAGACACGTCACAAACAGCACTGATCTGTCAACTTTTAACACCTTGCACTTAAACAAAGCTGTAGGTTGGATCCGTTGCTATGGTTACGGAGGAAGTTTTTTGTAGATTGGTAGGGGAGGACAAGGATGCTGATCTGTACTCTAGTCTTACAGTCATGTCTCAAAAAGGCATAACTGAGGAGCTGCATAGGAGCAATTTATTATCATGTATTCACACAAACTTTAAAACGACTTGAGATTGACAGAAGTGGTCGAAACATCTTCCAAAACAGAATAACAGAGTTTGCATCATTTTTTTTTTCTTCAAGCCAGTGGACTGGAGAACATTTAAAGACAAATATAAAACCACAATTAACCCTATGTATTCAAATTATGCTATACTTGAGAAACAATAAGGTTGTTTTTATTATCTTTCATTAAAATGTAATAATTTTCTCAGCCTTTGAAACAAGATTTCTTTTCAGCTGATGTAACCAAGACTGCATGAGTGGTGGCAACTAATATTAAACATAAAATATTAGCCAACATTTCAAGATTCAATCAAATCCCATTGTTTAAAATTAAGTCCCACCCAACAATATTTCCCGGTGAATATTGTTTCACTCGTAAATACATCACAATAAGTTAAAAGTGTTGCAAATGCCATTTTATTATTTAAGAATTTACATATATATATATTACACATTATATAAGAGCACTTAATGAGAGATTATGTAATATTATGTGTTGTAGTATACAGTAAATTATGTAATATGATTGTGGCAGGGCGGAGGGCGGGGCCGGCTCGTTACCGACACACCCGGTCCCGTATTAGGCTAATCAAGCCGCTGAGAGGGATAAAGGCCGATCGCAGAGGGTGGTGTGGCAGATAGAGATCCTTACGGACATGTCTGTCGTCTTATGTGTTTGTCTTTTGAGTTTCTCATTAAACTATTATTTCTACGTTAAGCCGGTTTCTCGCCTCTTCCTTGCCCGTGAACGTGAACTGTTTTACATTGGTGCCGAAACCCGGGAAGGAAGAGGGATACGCCGTAGCAGAGTTCTCGCCACTACCGTCCACCCCAATAAGCCGGTTTCTCGCCTCTTCCTTGCCCGTGAGCCACTTTATTATGTTACAATGATTTAATGCAATATACTGAATATAACGTATACTTAAATGCTCTTACACAGGGGACAATAACTGTATTAACAAACTTTGTCAATTTCAAGTTTAGTATAGTATGACAGTATAGGATAGTATAATATTGCATATTATGGTTTAATATTGAACGGCCTAGTATGATATGGTTTACTGTATTATAGAAGTAGTATAGTATGATACCCTACAAAGTCAAAATGTTGTAACTACAAGACTGAAACTGAGAAAAATGGCAAACTTCATCTGTCACGGGACAGATCATAGTCTAAGAGTCTTAATTTTGGAAATAACAAAATTTAGACAACGGCCAAATTTAGTTACTGCGCTCTGACTTTGCAGGGTATTATTGGGGCTTAAGTATATTAAGTATAAACCATACAGAATAACACTTTCACAGTATTTTGAGGACAGTCTCAGATAGTGCACCACACCCAAATTCTCGTCAGACACCCAACACTTTTCAAATATCATGAAAGGGCTTCTGCGGTCAGCAAGAGTGTTACAAAGAGGCGAGAAGTGCAATCTATCACTCTACCCCTGTCCGTGCCAAATGTTCAAAGACTTACGCTCACATCCACTGCTGGTGCATGACAAAGCCCTGACTACATGAGACACAAGAGCCTGTGAATTAAAGGGCTAGCCCTGCCCGAGGAAGAGACATAAATAGATTCTGGAGAAAAAGCAAGAGAAAAAGAGGATGTAAAAAAACAGAAAAAAATTAGAGAAAGCATGAAACAACAAAAGGTAATTGAGAACAGACCAGGAAAGAGGGAGGAGGATAGAGCAAAACGCAGGCAGAGGGTGCGAAAAAGGGGTGAGAAAGAGAGGGAAATGAAGAGGAGAAAAGAGAGAGAGAGAGAGAGAGAGAGAGAGAGAGAGAGAGAGTAAGGCTTAGGAAAGCATCCGCTAATTAATGTCACATTTGGATTCCTCCTTAATGTGAATCCTATGACAAACAAACAAACTATTCTGGGAATCTCAATCTATGAATTTTATTTCTTGAAAGGGCCATATTCTACACTTTGGTAGAATTTTTCGCTCCTGAGTTCCCCTCAGGAATGTTTATGAGGTATACCACCGCAAAAACAGCCATCATTTTGTTTCCATGACCATTTTTTGGAATATCCTGTGTTCAATAATGGCATAATGTTGATTACCACATAAATTAATTCAGATTTGACCCTTCTTTTCTTTAAAAAAAGCAAAGATCTGGGTTACATTTAGGCACATACAATTGAAGTAAGCATCTAAGCCTTAAGATGGTTATTTATATCTTCAGCTTTAGTGTTTCAATGAAATCTAAATGTTAGATTCCCAAACATTACTTTTGCAAATAGAATAGATTAGAATAGAAGAACAGGGAGCCCTGCAACAGATGTCACGGCCCCCACAAAGCACCCCACTGAACATCGAGTCAGTCTGGGATTACATGAAGAGACAGAAGTAATTGAGACAGCCGAAATAGAAGAACTGTGGTGAATTCTTCAAGAAGCTTGGAACATCCAATCTGCCAACAACTAAGAAAAACTGTGTCCAGGTGTACCTAGGAGACTTGGTGATGTTATAAAGGCAAAGGTGTTCACACCGTATATTGATTTAGCTTTTTTTATGTTTACTGGTCTTTGTATGACGTTGAAATGAAAACTATTTATGTCATTATTTTTGAAGACATCCTCACTTTATGACAAGTAATAATTATGTTCTAGCTCAAGTATGTGCTATACTACACCATACCATACTACAACATGCCATACTATTCTATTCTAAGCCATACTAAATCATACTAGGCCATGCTATACTATGCTACACATGTTTATAGAGAGTACACTCAATACATCCAAGGATAGATGTAATCTGTACATTTTATATTTGATTTACAGCGGGGTTGAAAATCTTTCAGAAGGCCTCTTCTGAAAATGCTTTTATTTTGCATTTGTCTAATTTAAGTAATTTGTTCATTACAACTTATGCTATCAACATAATGATTTAAGTGAAAAGTTGATTTGAAAAATTACAATGAATTTCTTCAAGTATGTGCGAAACCTGATGATCCATGTTCTCCCAGCATGATTTTAAAATGTTCTTGTTTCAAAGAAATTTTACCTTTTGTCGAAAGAAGTCAACATGGTCAATGTCCCAAAATTGCAAATTAGATTTGCAACTAAAAATATTTCCTGTTAATATTACATGATAAGGTTTCTTTGTTTTTCATTTTTGGTCTATTTACAAGTTTAAATTCAATTTTGAATCCCAGATTTTCAATATGGATTTTGAACCTCACTGTCCCCAACAATGAAAATTATGAAGCACACAAGACAGACGTCACTAGTGCATGGTGCCAAGCCTTGGTCCACACACACATATGCACTCACAGATGAGACTCTTTTCAAGTGTGCGTCCTGTTGCCACACACATGGGCTCCTTTCATATTAAAATGCCCGAGCTTCTGCTAACCTTTCAGCCTCACGAGTACTTTATCAGTGCAACAAAAGCCACAATCATGCTGCCTTTTTCCATTTTTTCACCACCTCATTCACACCGCTCCTCTTGTTAAAAATGCATTGGGGCCCATTGCATGCTCAATTAAGCCGTTCCCTCCCCCTGTCTCATGCTAAACTCTAATATTGTTACGCTGCATTTGAATAGCTAGCAGGGTAATTTGCAGTGCCAAGCAGACACCCCTAAACACCCCTCTCCTCTTCGAGCGCACACACAATTTTGTTTCTCTATCGCGGTCGGGACTTTCCATTGACTTCTATTGTTTTGATATAAAGCAAAACATATGTTCTTTCCCCTAAGCCTCTCGAAAATCTTTTTCCATTTTTAGGTCAGTAATTTTTTTGTGTTTAATAAGCTGCTTTCATGTGGTCCCCAAAATATACAAAAAACCTGACCCACCTATATACTCACTTTTTACCATTTAGATTGAATATTTAGATTAAAACTTAGTACGTACACATACTTTAACGGTCCCAGTGATCACAAGGTCTAAATACAAGCATTTCAGTCACACACACAAAGCAAAGTGAGGCAGTACACAAGGAGCACCAGGTGAGCTCTTCACCATGTCCACCTTTGGCTGAAGTGGCTGTGTTGGTAATGGGATGTACAGCCCTATGCTAATGTAAAGCATGCTGAGGTACAGAAGAGCACACAGCTTGACTTAATGAACAGAGTGCTGGCAGACAAGAGACACTAGAGCAGAGAACATCTGGAGACACTCTCTCGCTTGGAGTCCAACCTGTTGTCTATCCAAAGGGGGGCAGGGACGAAAGGAGGGGCAAGGAGATGAATGTGGACAGAGGAGATAACAAGAGCCATGTGTGAGAGAGAGAGAGAGAGAGAGAGAGAGAGAGAGAGAGACTGAAAATAAGGTCAACAGAATAACAGAGTATTGTTGGTTGAGCAATCAGGTCGGTTTTCAAAGATAGTCAATGGTGTGTTGCTGTTTTTTTCTGTTATATCTATTACAAAATACATTCAATGTAGTGAATACTTAAACCCCAAAAGTCTTCTGGAGTCAGAAAAATTCAATTAAAATAATGGATATCGGAGAAGTGGACTGGAGGGCAGAGCATGTGCATTGGTATTTTTGAACTTCAAACTTTTAAACTAGCATGTGACATTTAAAAAAGAAATCTTTTTTATATTTTTGGAGGGTATAAAGTAAAAAAAAAAAAGAAAAAAGTCTCAATAAATCACTGAAGTCTGAAGGCAAGTTTTGTTCAGGTTGTCAAATGGTAGAACTCTTGTGATTCATAAGATAAAAAATAAAATTAATTAAACATTTTATTCATTATTATTAATTATTAAATATTATTAATTACAAATCTAAGCATATACCTTATATATATATATATATATATATATATAAATCAGCAGTGACTTTATGTATATATAATGTACTTCAGGGTCACTATATAAATCTTTAGGGTCACTCAATCTATATTTATATAATCTATATTTAAATCTATATATTTTTATTATGTTTTTCACATTTTAGAATAATAGTAAAGTCATCAAAACTATGGAATAACAGATATGGAACTATGGGAATTTATTTTGTGACTAATCTATCTAAACTATGTTCTTTTTTAGCATCTTTATAGTAGCCATACTTTATCTAGAATTTGCAGAAATGTACTCATTAAATGTATGCATTCTTTCAGCCAACTTCTTGAGGTCTCGCCCTATGATGTTTTTAAACAGTATTGAAGGAGTTCCCATCTATGCAGGGCACTTTTTGGCTACTTTTCTTTATTATTCTGTCCAAGTCATCCATTTAAAAAAAAATATATATTTTTTTAAATAAAATGTTAGTTTTGTAATGAAATCAATTAATATGTTGGCACAATTATATATTTGTCTACAAAACTAATTTCAAACATTTAGTAATATGACTGTAAACTGATCAGTTTCTCTGGATTTACTATTTATAGGTATGTGTTTGAGTAAAATTTAAATTGTTGTTTTATTCTATAAAGTACTGACAACATTTCTCTCAAATTCCAAATAAAAATATTGTCATTTAGAGCATTTATTTGCAGAAAATGACAACATGTCAAAATAACAAAAAAAGATCCAGTGTTTTCAGACCTCAAATAATGCAAAGAAAACAAGTTCATATTCATTTTTAAACAACACAAATCCACCAAATTTCACAGTGGGTACAAGACACTGTTGCTTGAAATCCTCTCCAGCTCTCCATCTAACCATTAGATGACCAGGTGGAGTATGATCAGGGGGTGTTTCATCAAGGCTAGATTTGGGCAGATTCATCTTTGTGAAGGACACATGAATCAAGCCACGTACAAGGTTTCTGCTGTCCGCCACAGCAAACAAAGAGCTGCTTGGAATCATCTAGAGCTCCTTGTGTGGTCCAAAATAGGTGTGCAAAGTACGCAACGGACATGACAACGATAAGGCTAGGTCTGCCTCCTCCTGGGGCAGTCACTTGCAGGTTCACTGTCTGGCCCTGAAGGGGGGCCGTAGGAACCTTGTGCACATAACCCGGTTAGGATCTTAGGGTGACGTGAGCATCTGCCAGACCAGGCTCCAGGCAAATGTTGCTGGCAGAGGGCGCTTGCAGGTCCCCGACCCTCTTTATGGAAGCAAGTGGAATCAGGAGGGCCAACTTCAGAGGAGGGAACACACTTCGACTGAGTCTAGCGGCTCAAAGGGGGTTCTCCTTAGGGCCTACAGGGGGCACAAATAGACCCCGTGAGGGGAACAGGCATGGCCTGGGAAAATTCAGCATCCGGATGCCTCTTAAGGGACCTGATGACCAGGTCATGCTCCGCCAGGTCTTAACGTCCACTGCATCATGGTGGGCAGGTATAGTGGCTACAACACCTTCAAGATGGAGGGGGACAGCCGCCCCTCCAACCTCCTGTGCAGAAATGAGAGCACTGACCTGAATGCGCATTTCTGTGGGTCTTCTGATCGGGAAGAGCACCAGCTGCGACCAGATGCCACTTTAGGGCGTGGAGCTGCCTGGTAGAGGGAGCTCTGGCTTGGTTGATCGTGCCAACGACAGCAGGTGGTCGGACACTTTTAGATCTTATGAGACCCATCCAAGGGCCAGACGTGGAGATTCCAGAGGTCTGGGCTCGGATGTCAGAGTGCGCTCCATCCCTGAGAAAGGAGGTCCTTCCTCAGAGGAATGTGCCAGGGAGGTGCTGTAGTGAGAAGCGTAAGATCCGAGAACCAAGTCCGAGTGGGCCAGTAAGGGCCACTATGAGGACCTGTTCTTCATCATCCCTGACCTTGCACAGCACCTGTGCAAGTAGGCTCACTGGGGGAAATGCATATTTATGCAGCCCCCGGGCTAGCTGTGTGCCAGTGCTTCTGTACCAAGGAGAGCCTCCGACTAGGTGTACCAGAGCGGGCAGTGGGAGTTCTCCTGGGAAGCGAACAGGTCTACCAGTGCTTTGCCGAATCGGTCCCAAATCAGCTGGACCACATGTGTGTGGAGCCTCCACTCTCTGCTGAGCATGGCCTGTCATGACAGTGCATCCGCTGTCACGTTGAGGCTGCCCTGGATATGAGTGGTGAGCAGTGAGTTGTAACATTTGACGAGAACGAACGCCACCTTGGCGATTTATGTATGCTACCATTGTGGTGCTGTCTGAATGGATCAAGACGTGCTTGCCCTTAATCAGAGGGAGAAACCTGCGGAGGGCAAGAACTACAGCCAGCAACTCCAAGCAATTGACATACCAACGCAGTTGGGGCCCTGTCCAGGTTCAGACGGCTCCATGCCCATTGCACACGGTGCCCCAACCCAGTTTGGAGGTGTCTGTGGTGACCACGGTGTGTCTGGACACCTGTTGCGGGGGGACTCCTGTCCGCAGAAATCAGATGTCTGTCCAGGGGTTGAGTAGTTGACGGCAGAGAGTGGTGGAAAAACACACGGTATTTGCCATGACCCCACCTATCTCAGGACTCAAGTCTGAAGTCAGTGCAGTAGTGGTCTCATATGCATCAACCTAAGCAGCATGGCCGCAGGGACAAGCTGATGGTTGGAGATGGAGGAGGAGGTCCTGTGGAGACATCCACTGGACTCGTCAGAACCGGCCGACTGGCGGTTTGTGCGTGATACAGTTGCTGCCGTGGAGGTCTGCGTCCAAGATGCCGCTTACTCTTTGACTGTATCTTTTTGGTGCTGGGCCGTCATGAGAACGGCGTGTGTGTGCACTGGCTAGGTGACCCAAGGAATGAGGAAATTGTTATTTTATTGAAAATGTGGGAAAGAATTTAAAATGTGGCAAAGAAAATAAGGAAACCAAGGTTTCTCCAGTGGTCTGTCTACCAGCTCCAGATAAGCATTTCGTTCCTCGGGTCATCCGCCTCAGGATCATTCCACAAACACTCTGTGTGATCGCGACCCAGACTTTAAAAAGACGATCAATGCCAAATGTGTTACACTTTTAGAGAAATTATTGCTCTTTTAGAAGATTTATGCGCTTTCAGAAGCGCTGTCGAAGTGCCCAGGGGCGTTGACTCCACGGGCAGTAATGCGTCGTAAGGTCCAAGAGCAAAAGCTCTGTAGAGGTTAGTGGAACAGTCGTGAAACACCAGTTCACTGGACACACAACCGAAGAAAAAATCGGACTAAACGGATGCACGATTCTCTCCTTTTAGACCCCTAGTGTCACTTCACCGACACAACGTCGAGTGAGTGACAGAAGGGGAATCAGGGTTATTCCACCAAATATTGAATTCGGAACTCTTCCTGAATTAAAACATCAGTATTGTGTTTTTAAAAATGTATACGAACTTGTTTTGTTTGCATTATTACATTTTGCATTTTAAACTGTTTTTTAACCCTTTATTTCCTTTTCATTTTCCCGGCCATCCTCGGAGTTAAACACAGGAATAGGCAGGAGACAGAGTGAGAGAGAGAGAGAGTGAGTGATGTAAGAACTGCAGGAAAATAACTCATGAGCAGTTAATCTGGATGGCTGAAGTCAGAGATGCTCAGAGTCGTTAATGAAGTGACATTAACAGTCTGATCTCATCTCTGATCTCTGTGAAGAACTGCTAACGGCACACACAAATAACATAACACTCTCTCGCAAAGCAGTAACCATACACACGTACACACACACATGTACACACAAACACACACATACACACACAAACACACACAGTGCTGTCCAATGTAAATAAACTCCAAGTTGTCAGATTTGGAAAGAAAGAGAAAAGGAGAGATGTAGGAGAAAGATTTGAGAGTTATATGGCAGCAGCTGGTTTTCTCTAGTGAGACAAAACTTGTTGACTTACGACTGATGGACACTGCAGTTGTAGAAGACAAAATCCACGCTGGCAAACTTTTTCCCTGTCTCCTTGGATTCCAGATAGAGCTTCACCACTCGCTTGTCACCTGCCAGCAGACATACAGTGAGCTTCGGCAGCCTCTAACAAGCAGGAGAAGGGTTTGAAATATATGTGTGTGTGTCTCACCCTGGTTGCGAGTCATGGGAGCTATTTCCCGTGAGGAGGGGGACAGACAGTAGATGCGTCCCCCCATGATGTGTCCCTCTGTCTCAGTGTAGTCTTCAAATGAGCAGTTAACACCGGCCACCAGACTGGGGATATTCTGAGCTTGAAGAACCAGCTGTGGGACAGCAAAAAGACCGAATGAGCGACAATATCAGAGAGAAAAACAGAAACATGGGAAAAAGGTAAAGACAGAAAAAAACACAGAGAGAGAGAGACAAAGACAGAGAAAGACAGACATGGCTATTAAATAATGACAGACAGACAGAAAGACTCAAAGGTCAGGAAAGAGGTCAGAAAACAGCGACCAATCAAACACTTTTAACAGCATGAAGGCGCAAATACCATGATATATTTCACTTACTGTACAAAAACACACACTCATATGGTCATACCTGAACTTCAGACATGGTGACTGAAATATTGTTGGGTTGAACCGTCAGACTGACACACTGCTCTAGTTTGGAAGCAAAGCGCTGGGGCTCATCAGCTCTCTCACAGTGGTCCTTACGAGAACAACTGAACACACACACAGAAATATCAATCAGTAGTAGCAATGGGACTATTAAAACCAATTTCTATCCAAAATTGGTCATGTATTAGTCATGTATACCTGAGCCAGACGAGACCCGACAAACCATATAACTTCAGGTTTGGGTTGGGCACGGGTTTGTAATTAATGAAAACATACATTATTATTATTATTATTATTATTATTATTATTATTATTAAACTACTTTTTCTATTACTATATATAGTAATAACTACGAGTTAGGGGCTGTTCACACTGAACGTGATTTAGCATGCATTTGTGCCTTTTTTTAATTGTTTTTTTTTTTTCTGTAAACGTGCTGGCCAGACTAGCTTTTTTTAGGTGTAGGTCTAACAAATATTCGACATTCTGAAGTTCAGGTTGCAAAGAGGACTTCATGTGACTGTTGCACATGACTTTATATTGTTTTTCAGTATAGTTTTAGTTTTTGGTGCATAAATGGTATGCCAATGTTTTTTTGCAAAACAAATTTAGTACAGAGAGTGAGCAATTTTAGGTTCCGGCTTAACATTTGGGGACTTTAGGGAACATCCCCATTTTGAAGGGGGAAAAAAAGATGAATAAATAAATAAATAAATTATACAATGTATTTTTTTTTGTTGTTGTTTGTTTTGGTTTTTGGTTTTTGAAGGAGCATTAAAGTTTATTCTAAAAAAAAAAAAAAAAAAAAAAGTCTAGTAATTATAATTAGCTTTACATAACAACAATAGAAGTCTATAGTATGCCTCCATTTGGCATAAGCAAGCATGCGAATGTATGGGCAGCTGTGTGGTCACCATGTGCAGATACTCACATACTGTGTAGGACACACCAGCCGCAGTGTGGATCACCAGATTCCAAACATTCATTACAGGTGCTGTACTGCTCACAGCTCTCCACCGGCACCCTGCTTACCTGCAGACAGACGAAAAAACACACACAGACAGACAGAGAGAAAGATTTGATGATGAACCTGCTTTCAGAGTGCAATGTAATACCTGATCAACAGAGGTTGCTAATTTCACTATCACCAACACAGCCAACACGATTTTATCCAAAGCTACTTACAGTGCATCCAAGCTGAACATTTAATTGGAATGTTAGCTTTGCTAGCACCATGCTCTATCAGTTGAGCTACAGGAGTCCGGTGATGGTGTAGTGGGCTAAAGCACATAACTGTTAATCAGAAGGTCGCTGGTTCGATCCCCACAGCCACCATCATTGTGTCCTTGAGCAAGGCACTTCACTCCAGGTTCCTCTGGGGGGATTGTCCCTGTATAAGTGCACTGTAAGTCCCTTTGGATAAAAGTGTCTGCCAAATGCATAAATGTAAATGTAGGAGTCTAAAGCACAATCTTTATTTCAAATGTCAAGCAGAGAGAAATACTGCACACCACCTACACACGTCTGGTTTCATACAGTGTCATTCAGGTATTATGATGACAGCACTTGACTGACATTTAATCAGCTCTTAGGTGGCTCAATGGCTCTGTTCCAAACCTAGGCAGCTTTTTTTAGACAGCATGGGCAAGCTCCCAATGTTCAAGGCTGTTCCATACAGGCTAGGCAGCAAAACTGAGTTGCCTTGAAAGATACCTCGTTTTGGCCCAATTATATGTGTCCTTTGCTGATATGGTGTAACAGGTAAAGAATGGGCAAGGAGAAGGCGGGAACTGGCAGAACAGTCAACATACAACGTGACTTTGTGCATCTCTCTCTCTTGAAACGGTGTCTCCGGCTGCCCCTTATCTCGTTCTCCCACTGATCAGATGATCCAGCGCCAGCCATGCTCCACACGGCCTGGCCACGTTCTACTCCACGCCAGACTCCTCCCCCACCTGATTCAGGCCGGGGTGCCACCAGCCTGACTAAACCCCCCCCCCCCCCCCCCCCCCACCATCTCTGGAGGCGAGAAGCTGCCCTTCTGGCCATTCTGTTAGCCGGTGGTCCACCCAACCTCCTGTGAACCTGGAGGAAAGACGAGGGAAGGCGTGGGAGAGGGAAAGGGCGAACGGAGACACAGAAAGAGAGAGAAAGAGGAGAGAGAAAAGCAGAACTTGCTCGCCGGGTTTGGCACCACTGGAACAGGTAAAGGATGGGCAAGGAGGTGGCAGGAACCAGCAGAACAGTCAGCATAACTGTACAGCATAAATTAACTTAAAACAACATAAATAGAATTGGACAGAGACATACACAACGTGACCATGTGCGTCTCTTTCTCTCGAACCTGCATCTCTGGCTGCCCCTTATCTCTCTCTCCAGATGATCAGCTGATTAAGTGCCAGCCATGCTCCATCACAGCCCAGCCACGCCCTCCATCTCATCATATGTTGCGACAAAATCAGTGAAAACTATCATCCAAGATAGTGGGTTAAGTGGATTACAAACATATTGTATTCAGTACTAAAAACTACAGATAGAAAATAGTTCCACCCAAGTAAAATTGTAATATTTGATTCAATATTTTTTTTTTTGTGCTATGTATTTCTGTGCTTTAGACGTTATGCAATATGCTAACATCACACATGCTAGAATCAATTACACATTTTATTCAGAATTAAAAATAATTGATGGAAAATAATTCCATCCAAGCTAGAGTCTATTACAAATATAAATATATATTTTATTTTTTATTTTTTTTAGTCTTACTCAAAATTATTTCCATTCAATGTTATTTTTTATTTTTTTTGCTTTATATTTTTGTGCTTTAAAAGCTTAATAACATGCTAATGCCAAAGTCAGACATGCTAGTGTCGATTAGAAATATATTTTATTCAGTACAAGAATCTAAAATGTATTATTTCATTAAATATTTGTTGCGCTGCGCATTTTTTTTCTTTCAAATTCGTAAGCTTAGCAACATGCTAACATCAGACTGTACTGGAGTGAGCCTTTATCTGAATCTTTTGTGAACTTTACATGAGGAGTGGTATCTGTATGGTATAAGTGAAAGTTAACAAAGTGTTAACCATGAAGACTGTTTCACTTTAGGCCTTGTCCACATTGAGACGTTTTCATTTGAAAACTCATTGGTTTGGCTACATTTACCCCTCTCACTGGAACAGCATTTTCCTCTTCATAACGGCACACTTTGGAAAAGTATGTTCAAAACTGATTTTTTCAATGAAAAAGATAAGCGTGGATCTGGACGAAGTCACTATTGAGTTATACTTCAAGTTAGGCTGTTGGCTTAGAAGGTAGCTGCCTATGTAGACAGCGGACAGCAAGGCAGCTCACTAGAATTTGGAACAAAGATTTGTGTTTTTAGAGTAGGGTTGTAGACCAAGGACAAAAATATGGGGAAAAAAGAAAAGAGAAAAATGTATGGGTGAGGATACTGATGCAACACGCTGACACCTCGAATAGAGAGTCTTGCGATACTAGTTTTTGGGGTCGGCCAAGATGGAATGAAATATTGCAGATTTTCTATGATGTTGGGAGGCTTTGGTGTCTGGAACATTTCAATTAAACCGATATTCCAATTGTAGGGGCAACCATTGTGCCCTACCTCTGCTCCTTGTTTTAAAGTCATGGCTGAAGATTATAATACAGCATCCATTCATATGAGAGAGCTCAAGTTCTAATCCCTCTCCATTTAAACGGCTGAAAGAGAAACCATTCATTTCTCTACAAGAGGAGGAGGCGACGGAGAAGCCAGGGGTGTATTAAATATGAATAACATCTGCAAACGAGGCATTTGGGTTGCAATGAAAAACATCTCAATCAGAGCACGTGTGCGTGAGAGAAAAGGCATATGAGACGAGGGTTTGTGCAAATGTAATTTTGAAGATAGTGTGTTTTCTTTATTTGATGTGGGGTGAGAATGAACCCAGCGCATGTAATTGTGCCATCTGTGCAATTTGGGCCAAAAATTGGTCATGCTCAAAGGAGGCTGTGATGATCGATGGGTTGTTTTTCCATCCCCAAAACACACACACACACACACAATTCAGAGAGCAAACACACCTTCACTGCAAGCACACACACATGTGCCAAGTGAATAGGTCATTCTTTTGCCCCAGCACCCCACCCCCCCACCCCAAAAATGACACAGCCTAATTTAGAAAAAGCAAACTTTCTCAACTAGGAGGCCTTTTCTCTTCCTTGAACACCCCCCTTCCGAGCTCTCCCTGTTCATCTATCTTCCATTTGGCCACGCACAAAAGAAGAAATGGCAGATGAAACCATAGATCATGGCCAGGAAGCCAGACAGAGCCTGAAGGGCGATGGTGGATAAAAAAGAGAGGGAATGAGAGAAAGAAAGAGAGATCATGCGGCCAAAACCATTTGCAGGTGGTCTCTTGGATACATTGTATCAGTACTTGTTGCCCAGAGTCATGTTAAGACCTGCTGCTTAAGCTAAGCTTGGCTAATACAGGTTAAATGTCTCAAAGAACCAATAGCCCACAGACAAATAGCCCATATCAGATATAAATTATGCATAGCCATCAGTTGGATGGAAACCCTGTGGGTATATGTCCATTGGTTAATCTGAGTCAGGGCGATAGGGTCACTTCAGGCATTTTTCCTCGAGAGCACCAACATGGTTTCTGTGATAAACAGCATCTTGCGTCACAACATCTGCAGAAGTATGCACCTGGATGGGACAGCTGTATACACCTGTTTGTTACAGTAGTAAGTGCAATTTATGAAGAACATTCTTAATAGGTCTTAACCATTTTATTAAGTTAGCAAATAAAAAGAAAATAAGGTTTTGTAAATTCGTCCTCACAATGACCCCTTACAATGTTTGAAAGATATTGTAAAATACCTGATAAATGCACCCCTGTGACCGTACATCAACTGAACTCTATTTTAATACACACAAGTACTACATTGCTACATAGCAACTGTAAACCAGCTAATAGGTTAACCAATTACCATGTTACTTGATGGAAAAATTATACATTGTGATTATTAATACATTTAATTATTTATTGAACAATTATGTCTTTTATCATATTGCTGTTGCCGCCATTTTAAAGCAATAAGCCTTTCAATGGCCATGCGTTGCAGGGATTTTACAATGGTTAAAAGAGTTTTCTGCTTTGCAGCATCCCTAACAACACTCTTAACTAAGTCCCTTTTAAGACAAGTCAGTCCATTTGGTAACATCTCAGAAACATCAAGTACAGCTCCTATCTTCTAGATTGGGAAAGACCAAAATCTCCAAAACTATTGGTCAAGATTATGCTCAAATAAATATCGGTCAAGATTATGCTCAAATAATCTTTTCAAATCAACTGGTCCATCTTGCTGAATGACCTCTCATGAAATGTTTTAATAAAAAAATAATATTTGACCATGATGACCCATCTATTGCTTTCTCAGAGCCGTTTCCTAGTCGGTAATGAGAGAAAGGCAGGTTCAAATCCAGACTGCTTTGTGTCCCAATCCCATTCCTTCTCTACCTCCTGAGAAATCTCCTGTGGTCTCTCTCTGTCTTGGCCAAACTCTCCAAAAAAGTTTGTTTTATTATATCAGACATACTGCATAAGACACTGACTAAAGTATAACGTACAGTACATCTTATTACCACAATGACATTTAGATCCCTCCCACTTCAGCAGAACTGTACATCCCTACCGTTTAAAATGTGCCATATTTGTCACCAACTTAGACACAGATATAATCTACAGCTCATATTTTAAGATACATTTTGGTTACATACTTATTATGCTATAATTGCTTTAAATTGTAGCTTTTGCTATAGTTATTTAAAGCAACTGCCTGTTAACATCATAAACAAATAATAGAATATAATTAATGTTTGGTGTTTCTGAATTCTACCCATGTTCCTTTAGCTCGCAGGGCGAATATGCAAGGAGACGAAATGGCCTTCGCGGTGCAGAGAAAGACGATTGCTATTGAGCACAAATACTCTGCTACATGTTAGAACAGTCTCCAGCTACTAGCTCAATAAACCTCCGGCTTTATCAATACCAGCACACATTCAAGGATTTTGTGTGTGTGGTTTATATGCAAGCCCTATGGATATCTCCATGGCAACATCTGGGATCTGGAATGGCTCACTTGGTCACTCTGTCACGTCTGGATGGTATCCTTAACAAAAATGAGTGTGAGAAGGGAAAAATGAACAAATTAAGCCTCGAAAAATTATGGAATTGGAAAAAACAGAGTAGATAAGCTAGCAAAAGGATGAGATATATGAGTGTGAATGCCATAAAAGGTCTTGTCCAGTCGTGAGGTGTAAATGTGATTCAATATAGTCTCATGGTAACTCGTAAAATAATTTGAACGAGATGGCGAAATGGTAAGAGATCATACGACTTGGCTTATGCAAAAAGGTATGACTTTTTTCCCCATAGAGACCAACAAATACATTTCAAATCGATACAATATAGGCATTTCTGTACATTTAAAGTTGTCCGAGCAAGCTTGACAACAATTTTGTATGTTATTATGACTTTTAATGAGACTTGGTTCGATTTTGAAGTCTTTTTTGTGTGTGTGTGTGTGTGTGTGTGTGTGTGAGTGATGTGTGTTCTTTTCCTGCCTGCGTATACACTACCAATAAAATATTTGGACACACCTACTCATTCTTTATTAATACCTTTTACACATTTTAGAATAATGGAAAGTCATAAAATCTATTAAATAAATCAAATGAAAATGTGGTAATTATGTAGTGAAAATGTTGAACAATCAAAACTAATTTAAGCAATTTACTGCAAATAAGGTTAAGTACAACAGCACAATTACAAATGTGATATAGACACAATTTTAATTAGTTTACAGTTTTATAGTATTAAAGATCATGAGAAACAAACTCAGTGTGTCCAAAAGTTTGACAGGTAGTATATACAGTACATTTGCCTCTATACTACACACACACACTCTCTCTCTCTCTCTCTCTCTCTCTCTCTCTCTCTCTCTCTCTCTCTCTCTCTCTCTCTCTCTCTCACACACACACACACACACACACACACACACAAACATTGGACTGATTTGAAGAGCTGGCACTTTCTTCTTCCATCTTGTCATGTTGCCTACAGTATATTAAGACGTCCGCCACACATATCAGATTACAGCCAGCTGATACTTCCTCTCATTCCTCTGATAGAACCGTACAGAAGAGCACTGACCTTCATAGAGAGAGAGAGAGAGAGAGAGAGAGAGAGAGAGAGAGAGAGAGAGAGAGAGAGACCCATACCGAGTTTCCTCACTGTACTGTGTTACACAGAGGCCATGAGGTGCAGCTATATAAGAAACAATGCAAGCACTGTCAATATGATCAAAAGCTTCTGACAGAGGGGGTGCTATGCATGTACAAATACACACACACATACCCACTCCCACATATGCTTCCATTGTGGACACACTGTGCATTTCTTCTCCTCGATGAAGACAAATGCCACAGTTGAATACCAAAAGGGTGATTGTCTAAAATACAAGTACAGGTCACATTTCACCTCAAAAAACAAATAATTGACATTTATATTTAGCATATTAAGAAAAGTAAAAGTCTATTGTTAGGATCAATAAGATTTTTGCATTGGAAGGAACATAACTTTCTAAGGAAGAAAGCACATTTTCTCTCCAAATTCCTATTACGGTAATCCTATTTCAGTAACTTAAATCAGCATAAATTAAAGGCAATACAACCGTGGCAGCGGGGGCGTGGTCAAGCGCCCGTCCGGGGGAGAAAGGGGTAAGGGCGCTTGCACCTGAGCTAAATTATGTCTAACACCTGTGTCTAATTTCAGTGAGTACGGGGAGAGCGGCATAAAAAGAGCCACAGAACCTCCAGTCGCCAGAGAAAAACACGTCAGTCCAGCATTGGCGTCAGGAGAAAGCAACTTCAAAAGTTATAAGAAGAAGTTTATGTTTATTGGAAGTTGCAAACACTAATGTCGTCTTCGCCCGCTCCTTATCTGTCATACCTGTTACAACAACAACAAATACCATTATCATTCTTAATTTAAATTATATCAAATTTTTTCCCAAATAACTATATATATATATATATATATATATATATATATATATATATATATATATATATATATATATATATATATTTTACATTACAGTAAGGAGAGTTTGGGGGGGGGGGTTAAATGGTCATAATCTTTCTTTTTATTTTCTTCAAAATGTACTTCATTTTGATAGAGCGAAACTTATGCTCGTAACAAAACAAAAAAAAAGGGATAAAAATGTGCTAATGGGATCAAACTTTTTTCTTACCCATTTGGCAAATACTTTTTCTTTGTTTAGAGCATAACCCCCAACACACCCCCCCCCCCAACCACCCCCCCCACACCAAAAGACAAAAACAAATATTTCTGCAAGGTTTCGTGACATTCTCCAAACATTATACACAATCATCAAAAATAAACAGCAATATACAATCAACTATAACTACACGGGCAATAAGCAAAACTGACAAATCCATTGACGAAAATTTCTCCAAGCCCCAATGTGCCTTAGATAAACCTTGTAAACAGTATATTGGTGCAGCAGCAAGTGCTGTTTAATTCAAGCTAACACTAAGCAAAGTTTCTTTTCGCTTAGTACGGGACAGCTTTATGTGTTCCTTTGCAGCCCAGAGCGGTGCAGAGAGATGCCGGGGCTATCAGCAACTATTAATTAAGTGTGTGTGAATATGGGAAATGGAAAATTGTTCTGTCAAGCCGACAAAATTGAGTTTTTGATGTTTGAGGCACAACATGAGGCCTCCAACTGCCGTTTCTATTATCAAATGAAGAGATACAAATGGAGAAAGAAATGAAAGGGGGAGCGGGTTGATGTGAACGACATGCCATGGATCTTACCTTTAGATCTGTGCGAAATAGGAAAAAAACAGCAATATCTGAGCACATTAGAGTCCTGGTCTCCACTCTAATGCTATATGATATCACTGTAAGCCCCAGGTACGGAAGACAACATATTAAAATGTGAGGCGGATCGGAATACCGGATTAAGCTGTGATTGTGTTTATGGAATGTCTTGAAAATTTCTGTTTCGGTAGATTCAAAATAAAGGAACAATAACATGAGAGAATGCCGTGGCTTTTGTGAGCTTGTAGTCCACCCCCTCAAACACAATAAAACCTGAGGAAAATACGTCACTCTTGCTAGAGACAGCAAAGGAGGCTTGTTAGCTGCGGCTGTTGACAAGAGAGATGGCGAGATGCCTCCGATTACGATAAACAGGGAAAAAGTGAATGTGGCGAGAGAAAAATTAATGAAAGAGCTTCAAGGAAGCCGGAGTGATCCAATCACAATCTATCTCCAGCGACTGCTGTCAGCTCTCAAAGAGCCAGCAATATCTCAGGGACAGAGCGAGGGGGAGCACCAGAGAACGAGAGAGAAAGAAAGAAAATGACCCCTGGGGGCAGCTCGCCCATTGACTCTTTCCTCCATAGGAGGAGGACTAAAAGAGAGGAGAGAAAGAAAAGAGAAAAGATAGATGAAGGAAATAAGACAGAACAAATTGCTTCAAACCATTTAATTTCCATTTCTCTCTTTTGCTCAATCCTCTGGGTCTTTAGGTGCATCATCTAGAGAAAGAGAGAGAGAGAGAATGAGAGAGAGAGATAGAGAGAGAGCTGGGAAACTCATTCCCCTCATCCTGTCCAAATCCAAACTCACTCCACTAGCACCACCAGAGAATGCCAGCAGGTGTACCCATGATTCATTTTTCCATGACAACATGAAACAGCGTGTACAACACGTGTAACTTGTGAAATGTTTTTGAAAGAAAATGGGTAATGAATGGGAAATAATGTACGGTTTTATCCATTTTAACTTTTGGATGAACTATCATTTAAAAAAGTAAATAGCATCAATTTGTATTTCATGCTATTTCAAATCCCCTTAAAGGGATAGTTCACACAAAAATGAAAATACTCTCATAATTTACTGACCCTTATGCCAAATAAATAAATAAAATCACATAATATGGCCTGAAAACATCTGTCGCAAATAAGCGCCACCTAGAGGTAATGTGGTAGATATAATAATAAGAATTTAAAAGTTTTTCATATAGCACTTAACTAGTCAAGCCAAATATCAAATGAAAGCTCTAATTCTCAGGAATGAGACTGTACTATTTATTTTGTTGCCTTCCGTTTGTCTAATACCATAGTTCTTATATATATATATATATATATATATATATATATATATATATATATATACTCTTTTCTCCCCAATTTGGAATGCTCAATTCCCACTACTTAGTAGGTCCCCGTGGTGGCACGGTTACTCACCTCGATCCGGGTGGCAGAAGTCAAGTCTCAGTTGCCTCTGCTTCTGAGACCATCAATCCGTGCATCTCATCACGTGGCCTCCCTAGCAACCAGGCCAATTTGGTTGCTTAGGAGGCCTGGCTGGAGTCACTCAGCACACCCTGGATTCGAACTTGTGACTCCAGGGGTGGTTTTCAGCATCAATACTCGCTGAGATACCCAGGCCCCCTAATACCACAGTTCAAACGTTTTCAAAAGAATCACAAAGTGAAATATGATTTCAGTAAGACATCAAATACAAAGGTCTCTTTTATGCGAAGATATCCACTGCTGTAAGCCCCAAGTAGCCACAGACTTTATATCTGCTTTACTTGTCCATGAGCTTGCTTGGGAGCATAATCCAATGTTATATCTTAGATGTCCAGAACAAAATAAATAATACTGAAAATAAGACTGAAAGAAGACTTTTTGCAGGGCGATAGACTTAACAGAACAAGAATTGCATGCTTACAAAGTCATTTTGACTTGTTATTGCAATTAGTATGTATGAATGGTGAGCTTTTAAATATTAGTGTGAAAAACTGCAGACAGCAGCCCAAAAATGGAAGAGGAAGTTGTAGTTGGGATTGTATTAAAAGGAACAACACAAGCCAATGAAAAGAATCTTGAATGCGGATATCATTTAGAATCCCTGGCTCTTTTTTGTCTGTCTGTCTTTCCATGCCAATAATCAGACCCTAAGGGTTTTCTATTCTCACACACACGCTGACCACAGCAACACTACTCTCATCTCCATTACAATGACACTCATCCTCCAGAGAAAGAGAGATCGAGAGAAAGAGAGAGAGAGAGAGAGAGAGAGAGAAAGATGCTCTTGCAGTGTGCAAACTTCCTGTCCAAGAAGCCCTTCCTCCCCCTCATTTGTATAATAGTTTTAAAAAAAAATCCCTCCATAAACTGATTTCGCACATCCATTTACAGCCTCACTTAAATCAAAATTAGTCTGAGCGCTGTGCGAAAACACAGGGAGTATCTAAAGAACGTTACCCTAACGCTCCGCTCTGGTACGTTAATGTGTTGAAAGGTTATTAAGTCTGCCCCCTCTCAACATGCAATCTACAGACAGCCAGCCGTTTACAAAAAACATCTATAGCAATTACAGAACATCTTTCTTCTTAAGATGTGGATACATTAAAATAATTATCTCCCATTGCTGATAGATCACAATGTTGGTGCAGTGAAGGTATTTTGCATGTCTAGACTGTGTGTGTGTGTGTGTGTGTGTGTGTGTGTGTGTGTGGAGAGTGAGAAGAAGCTGAGCCGGCCCTTTTTAGAGAGAACTTTTATCAGAGGTTCTCTAAAAATGTCCCTCAGGTGAAATAAAAAAAACACATTAAATTATTCAGATGTTTGTAGGGATTCTGTCACATTTACTTCCACTTAATCTCTGACATTAAAAGGCAGAATAAACACCTTGGGTCTGGTTTGACTGTGGTCTTTTTTGAGCTTTACGGTGTGGTGAGCTGCTCTAATCAGAAGCGGTGTGGGTCGGCAGAGAGTGTGTACAGGAATATGACAGGAATACAGGAAGCACAACAATCAGCCCTTAGTGAGGAGAACACAAAAGTGCGAAGAAAAAAGGTGAGAGCAAAACAAAGGAAGGAGCAAGACGGAGAGGGAAAAAAATTATTCTCCAGCCCTCGGTCTGAGTAAAAAAGTGGGGTGAGGGGATATGGACGCTTTCTTTTCCATCAGAAAAGATCAGAGAGGCCCTTCCTCAATTTTCTCTGATAAGTGGTGAATTACCAGAGGCGCAGTGTGTGTGTGTGTGTGTGTGTGTGTGTGTGTGTGTGTGTGTGTGTGAAAGTGGGACGGGTGCTGACACAATGTCTAATCTCACATGCAGGCAATCAGAAGAGGTTCTGGGTCTCTCTTTTTCACACATGCTCTCTCTCTCTCTCTCACACACACACACACACACACACACACACACACTAACAAATTCATCATGTGAATCACCATGAGAATAAAAATCAGCACATGGAAAAATGCACATACTGACACATTTAATTTCTTAGGCATATTGGAGCAGAATTTTCTACATATATTCAAGGTGAACCCACCCCAAAAACTGTACACAAGAGAAATAGAGAAAAAGAAAAAATGTCCGTTTCAATTTTTCTCACTCAGTGCATTGCCTAGGAATCTAACCCTCAACCTCAGTGCTGCTTGTAGTTTTTACTCACAAAATAATGTGTTAAACACATGTACTGACGGTTATACACTTACAATAGTACACAACTACCCTACAGACTTCCATTGCAAGTGCATTTCTGTGCATAAGTGTTTTTGTTTGTATAAACAGAGGTACAAGTCACAATTATTTTCTGTGGTAATCAGCATCATGCCAAAAACGCTGTCGATAGATCTTCATTTGTACATAACTCTGACTATTCCTTTGAGATCCAGGAAACACTATTTCATGATCACATTCCACAAAGTCTTCAAAGACCTAGCATTATGATAAGTGTGTGTAACTTGAATTGGACTTTCATTTATTGTGTGGTTTCTTCTGTCTTTGGAGTCTATAGGGAATCAGATGCATGACCAAACCAAACAAACTGAATGTCCGAAGGGCTCCTTTAAAACTTTCCAGACAAATAAAACCTGTCGACCATCACTGTCAAACAGTATACTCCCTAAAGTCTTACCTCTTTATCTGTGAGTGTGTAGATGTATTGGTGGTCTGGGCTGAAGAGCATGTCCCTCAGAATTGTGTTCCCTTCGCTCACCACCACATTCTCATACAGCAGTGCAGGCTGGCTAATAGAGTTCACCAAGATCTGAAACATACAAAGAAGGTACAGTATATGGTTAATATCGGCAATGAAATAGTGTATCATACAGTGGGTGGAAGAAGAGACGTCAAGAAGACTGCTGTAATAGAGAGTAAATAAACAAATCTGAGATCTGACCATTTGTGCACACAAGTAGTCAATATCTGCATGGTTTATAAGGAGACAACTTAACATATACCCCCCGACCCAAACAGACACACTCACCAAAGCACTCGTCAAAATTACTTTTCCAGCTAATACAAGCTTCTGAAGATAGATGGTTTTATATGCTTTCTAGTTGGTTTTTAGATGGTTCAAACTGGTTTAGATGGCTTTAGCTGGTCGAAGCTATTCATTAATGGTCATTAGATGGTCCAAACTGGTTTAGATGGTTTTAGTTGGTCGAAGCTGGTCATTAGATGGTCCAAAATATTTCGATGAATTAAGCAGGTCGAAGCTGGTTATGAACGGTCATTAGGTCTGTAAGGATGGAAGCCATACACTGCTATTTTGAACCAATGATCGGAACAAAGAGCAGTTGAAGGACGGTGTGCTTTGATTAAGTTATAAATCTGACTCCATTAAGATAAATCTGACTCCATTAAGATTCACTGTTAATAAAATATATTTGTATGAAGATAAATGCCTCGTAAGAAACTGTTATAAAATATTTAATCACACTTGATCAGTCAAATAGCTTTAATGTGTGAAAATAGGGAGCAAGAGACTCTGTGATTAGCCAGGGAGAGGAAATACCTATCTCAGAGGTTCAGTGTTACAAAACATACGGGTCTGAATGTGGAACACAGAGGTTCAGAATTAAGCTGTAAGAAATCTGAACGTATGCAGTCATTAACTCGCTACTACAGGGATTAATGAGTGAATCAAGATTTTAATCAACATAAGCTTACAAATATAGCCGCAAGTGGTGATTATAATGGGCCAAGCAAGTATGGCGAGATGACCAAAATAATCAAATTTGACAGAAAAGATCCTGTGGATGCTGTGGACACAGCTATTTCAGTGTGAAAATGTAACTGCTTTGAGCACAGTTGTAAAAAACAGATTTTGTTTAAGATATAGTGCCCCCTAGGCTAAAAAATTGATGAAACTTGGCATGTTACTTCAGAGTGTTCTCTTGTCCATGTGTACACATTTTTTGTTAAGTTTGAATATTGCGCTCACAAGATAGAGTCATTTGTTTATATCTTTAGAACAATTTGACATATCAAAATTCCTTGAACAACTTTTTGTCAGGAGGGTCTGAAGATGATGTATACCAATTTTCGTGCGAATCGGACAAACGGTCTAGGACAAGTTCGAAAAAGGTTTTAGATCAAAGAAAACATTTGTTGCGGAAATGGAAATTCAAGTAACCGTATGATTTAGGGACACTGGTGGATTCAGAAAAGCTTTACAATTTTTCTAGACTATACGGTTCTGGAGATATTGGCAAAAACATGAATTAGCTAATAATAGTGCCACCGTGTGGCCGATAGTTGCGAAATTTGTTACACCACTTCATGTAGACACCCTGCTTGTGTATCGTAAGTTTCATACCCATTGGCCCTTCCCAGTTTGAGTTATTAGGTCCTGAAATTTGATATTTGTTGCATAATTTTTTTTAAGAATATGTTAGCACTTGAACCAAAAAAGATGCATATTTAATTTGAGCTTTGTCACTCATATGGCTGCGAAGTGATGCATCTTTAAAATGTCCTGCTCACTATATATCCAGAGTTTGGTTACGTTTGAAGTTTGCGTTGAGTAGATATTGTTCAATTACTAAAATCGCGTTCAACCGAAGGAACTTTTTCGCTAATATTTTTGGAACAATTCGACAATTCGAAATTCTTTGAAGATCTTTTTGTTAAGGGTGTCTGTAGATGATGTATATCAAATTACGTGCCAATCGGACAAACGGTCAAGGAGGAGTTTGAGTAGATTTGTAAAAAAAAATTTAAATGGCGGAAATTAAATTAGACATAGCCTGACCCAAGGAATCAGAGGAAAATATTATTTTGAATTTAGCCCTCACAGTTGCGGAGATATGAGCCAAAAGGTAAAAGTGTTTAATATAGTGCCACCTAGAGTCAGATGGGTGTGCGTGTATGCGTCTGAGTTGCAGTCAGGATTTGGGATGATCCTGCCAAGTTTGGTGTCTCAAGGACTTACGGTCTTTGCTGCCCAATCACTTTTATGGCAGAAAAAAAAATAAGAAGAAAATCCTAACGGAAACAATAGGGCTCCAGAACCTTAGGTGCTTGGCCCCCTAATAAGCATTCACAAAGAAAGATTCTCATAGATTTATACAAACAAAGTAATTCAATCAACAACACAAATCTAAAATAAAACAACAAGAGGGAGAAACATAGAGATTATGCACCACGGTGTGCCGGAGAGCTTTGTTACAAGCATCTCCCCACAAACCTTTAAGTTACCTTTCTTATACACTTAGCAAGAATTCGTTAACATTTCAAAGATAAGGCGATCAGAGTGGGGGGTGATCACTGAGACAATGGAGATGAACTAGGACTCGAAATGCAAATATTAGCACATTCACATTGTGCAGAAGCAAATGGTCACAGGTCTGAAGGGGTAGAGGCATATTACCATATTCCCCAAAAACAATGAGCAAGTGAAAATCTTCAAATAGTGTTACAGAATGTCCAAACAATTCCATCTACATCACCACATTTCTATTCAGCTTGTATGCTGTTTAATGAGACCAAACACAATAGGTTTATCAGGTGGGACCCAGAAGTAGTTATATTGAGTTCAATGGCAAAGGTTAGTCCTGTAGCCACATGGTCACAACTTTGGCGGTAGGAGTGATCCTATCCGCTCTGCCAAATTGGATTACATTTACATTTATGCATTTGGCAAACGCTTTTATCCAAAGCGACTTACAGTGCACTTATTACAGGGACAATTCCCCCGGAGCAACCTAGAGTTAAGTGCCTTGCTCAAGGACACAATGGTGGTGGCTTTATGGGTCAAACCAGCAACCTTATGATTACCAGTTATGTACCTTAGCCCACTACGCCGAGGTGCTAAAGTCCTTAATATGCATATAAAATGGTATTTTGCGCCATTTTGTCACTACTATATGAAAAGAGTTTTCCGTGCCATTATGGCGCCATCCTGCGTTGCGAGAGTAATAACTAATTTAACTGCATCAAAATGCGTCATCCAAAAGTTCACCATTTTGCTCAGCCTTACAGTCCAATTTGGTTTACATTGTTTAAGATGGTTAAAGCTGGTCATTAATGGTCATTACATGGTTCAAATTGGCTCTGAAATTTGATATTTGTTGATTTGTTGAATCGATTTTTCAAGAATATGTTAGCACTTGAACCAAAGAAGATGAGTATTTAATTTGAACTTTGTCACTCATATGGCTGCAAAGTGATGACAGTTTTCTTTTTTTGCACCCCCTAGTGGCAGAACTGTACGTAACTATGCATATATCTTTCAAATGTCCTGGTTTAGATTGTTTTAGATGGTTAAAGCTAGTCGTTAATGGTCATTAGAAGTCAAAAACTAGTTGAGATTATTTAAGTAGGTCAACGCTGGACATTAATGGTCATTAGATCATGGTCCAAACTAGTTTAGAAGGATTAAGCAGGTTGAAGATAGCATTAATGGTCATTAGAAGGTCCAAACTGGTGTAGAAGTTCGATCAGCTGGACTACCCCTTAGAGAGGTCTTGCTCAACCTGTTTGTTCTGTAGACCAACTTGGCTATGCAAATAAGGACCTGCTTTAGCTTGTTAACCATATTTCAAAACACAGCTTAAATTGGTTGACCAATTGGACCACTCGAGGCTGGTATGACTTGGTTTATTCAGTAAGGTTATGTCAGCAACACAAAACAACATATTGTAGTTCCTTTTACGGACACATACAAAATTTATAGCATATTATTAATGTTTTTTAAATGCTGGAGGCCAGGAGATTTATGCACTTTCTACACAAGAATGAATGATCTCTCACTATCCCTCATGGTCTGAACGTATGTGTTCAGGGGGATGATGAGTTCCTCTGGGCCACATTTGGGCTCCATATTCTATGCCCTGTCTGCAACTTCACAGCAGTCAGTGTTTCTCCACATTACATAATACAACCATTTAACTGTAGCCTTCACTATGATGCTTATAGGAAAGAACATCAGCCTCAACCTTCGCTAAACAAATGGACCTTTCTGCTTTCTCAGGCCGTTCCCAAGCATCAACCAGAGCTGTACCCTCCTTCTTTTAAGTCCACCTCCCTAGCCTTATTGATGCAGGGTCAGGGGAGTGTGACCCTTGCATCCTTTCGTGTTTCAGGGCCTAATGATGTGCTCGGCTTTGGTGCCGTGTCCCTCTGATTAATGACCATCCCCTTCTCCGAGCGCCATGGGAGCGCATTACCTGGGCCCTCTGACACCACCCCATCGCTAATGAAGAGAGCCTGCAGCACTAGATTACACCAGAGTAGCACAATACGACCCACTTACGAAACCGCTAGTGCTGGTAATGCTGTTTTGTTTCCCTCAAATAGGTCTACATGGCCTATAGCCTATTTGGGTCAAACCCTGCAGTGGATCAAGAAAACTACTAAAATTACATCTACAAAATTCTGGAAATAGAGATAGCAGTGAACTTAATCTGCAGTTTTTTTAAGTAAAGCTTAGAGCTGTGCAATATGACTTCAGGTGAAATAGCCCACTAAAGGAATAGTTCACCCATAAAAATTTTATGTGTCTTCATATACTCACCCACATGATTTTGGAAGCCTCTCACTAATTAGTTGTTTATAGCAGAATGTCCAATTTGCTCTTTTTCATTTAATGAAATTGAATGGTGACCATGGCAGTTGAGCAAGATTTTCAAGGCAACATTTTCCATTTGTTCCTCACACAAAGCTATAACATGGCTTCAGACTACATTTCTGGTACTTTCTTGTCCTTTCTGTAAGCCACTGGTCACTACATTCAATGTAGGGAAGAGAGCAGTGTGGACGTTCTTCAGAATGTTTGTTTTTCATAAAAGTAAATTCTATGGGTTTGTATTTGGAAAAAAAATAAGATCTAGTACATGTTGACAGGTTTTTCATTTTTAGGTAAACTAAAAAAATTATATAAACAAAAGGCACATGAGTCATTTACCCCAGTGGATAGCAGAGGGTGATGTGATTGCAAAGCAGTCTGGGAGTTAGAGTCTATTGTCTGTCTTTGTCTCCATCACTTCATTGAGCACTTCTCCCACGGGATGAGGTTCATTATGTAAGTAGTGGCAGATAACAGCTCAAGGACTGCACATCCTCTCTGTCAGCCAGTCCTTTTGGAATCCTTTCCAAGAGATGCCAAATTTCTGCAGTGGGATGCGAGCTGAGAGAAAGGAAGGATCTTCCCCTTTTGTCCATGCAGTTTTACAAACAATGCCTGACAATGCGTGACGGTAAACAATGTTTTGTTTTTTTGCCCCGGTTGCTCTTGTTGCAGTTTCTCCATAGGATAAAACGTATGTGGTTGCTTACTTGCCCAACTAAAAAGAGTCAACTGCAGAGTCTCGATGATATTCTGGTCCTTAGATATATTTCAAGCCCCACCTTCAATGCAATTCTTAGGGGATTTTTGTCTGTTTGATCTTCCGCTGGGAAAATATCTTAAGTCGGATTGCTTAGAATAGTAATATCACACTTTTCGTCAACAAGCTGCACGATTTGAGGTATCATTTAGGAATGTATCAAAATAAGTTGCAAGCCAAAGTTTAATAATTAGGGTTAGGGGTTTAACCCCATTTTTAAAATCACTAACACTAAGTAAGAGCAAAATTAAGTGATGCTTGCCTTAGAAATCACTAGTAATAATTGTTCTTAAAGGCTGAACAAAAGTCACCCATTTGCAGAGCTTTGCAGATAGACTATAATTATGCAATGACTCCTCAAATAGCAGATTCTTGGCAGATGGTCCACATTTGTCTTAACAGGAAGGAGGACGAGGAGCCAGAAAAATCTTCAGCATCTTTGGCCTCCCTGCCTCACATATCCAGGTGTCAGGAGAGATAGAATGGGGAACAAACAAAAAAACAAATACAATTCCCCATACCGGCTGATGCTGAATCCCAATGCACCCCCCACCCCCCCCACATTATTTGTAAAATCAACGATCCCCACCAAAAAACCAAACCTCTGGTTGAGCATAAGTTGGAAAGTTTTACACTCTTCATGAAGTCAACCAACACATGGCTTACTTATAGTTGTTTCTGCAATTATCTACAATTTACCAAGGAAAACTAAAGACAGCCAAATATCCTATACAATGAGTTTCTATGTGTTGCACTGGCATCCTTCATACCAACACAAATGTCGCAAACCGTCATGTTAGATGAATACGATCGATGCTTGCTCCTTATATTATCTCTCATGTTTATGGTGCAATTATGGCAGAATAATTTCTGTCCTCTTAGAACAGACATAACTGCCTCTAGCCTCCTACTGTAGCCATCCCTCTCTGCATATAATGAGAGCACTAAATTAAAATAGAGACCTATAAATTAAGAAACAGAGCCCTGCAGCCTTCCTTAATGCTGGTATACGGATGAACAATAATTAAGGTGGACCAGGGTTCATTGAAGGGTCAGTCTTGACGAGTTCAGAGCAAATTGAAACAGGTCTGGCCTTTTCAATCTCGTCAAAATCTCCGTAAAAAACGTCTGAATTTGTATGTGACCTCAAGACATCAACAAGATCAACAGACGGGACAATTATAAACTGCACTAGATATTAAAGAGCTGGTGGATCTATGTTATATAAGCCTCAAGGGGGGAAAAATAAGAGTATGGGTGTCTTTCGCAGGCCAGGAAATATTATCTGAGATTTGGTCGAGTGACCAAATGCATTTACATGCAAAAGCTTCTTATATTGACTATTCTTAATAATTCTGGAAAAAAAAAAAATGCATGGTCATGTAAAAACAATATTTATAAACTTTAAAAATGTTTTTAACCCAGTGTCATTATATTATTGTTTTAAGAATAAATTCACAAAATTATGTTTTGACAAGACTTATTATATTATGCAATTTTTCTTCACAAGTAACCTTTCTCTAAGCTCCGCCCCCCTTGGTTACTGTTGCTCATTCTGACAAGCGCAACAGAACTCCTTATTGGAATGAATGGGAGATTGCAGTGAAGATGCGGTGTTTGGAAAAATATTCTCATAAACGGAATGGATAATATTTTTAAATGGGTTGGTATGAAGAGTGACATTGTAAAGCATACTTATCTTAAGTTTTTTGTAAATAAATTGTTAAATTACACAGTAATTTGATTAAAAACTGTGGAGACTGTGAATCAGAATCATGGAGGGGAGGGGAGGGGGGGGGTATTCTTTCCCCGTCAGTAGTATTTGCGGGACGGGCCCCCCGTAATAGCGAACAGTAGTGATCTCCGGAGGGAGGGAGGACCGATAGCTGCGGGGCCTGGTGTGAACGCACCGGTTGCACCACCCTAAGGACGGCCAGGATTTCTTCCATAGGCTATCATTGGAAAATAGCAAACATGTGTCTGAGTAATGGTGACAGAGCAACGGTTGCTAAGACAGGATTGGTCAGAAGCATTTTGAAGGTGGGGCTTAGCAATGGGCCAATTAAATGTATCTTGTATTATGAGTCTTCAGATAAAACTACTAAAATAAATACTTTTTGCAGTGTTGCGTTGCCGTGTCTTCAGAATGAGCTAATTTTTGATAGGTATCAGTGAATTGTTTTGCATGTAAGTGCACTCGCTGACTGACAGGAGCTTTGTCACGAAACCCCAGCATTTCTCAGCCTGGAACTCTGGCGACCCATCAACTCTGTTGTTGAAAATCATTTTACTCTAGCATGGAAGAGGAGCAGAGACATTTGGCTAATCCAATCAAACAGGAGGGCACTTTCCAGATGAGCCTGAAACCAATTTCATTAGTGCCCTCTCAGCCACAGATAATGTGCCGGCCATGAGGTCGCTTTCTGCCGTTTCGCGACTTGACAGCAACGCGGCAGAGAAGAATCAATAAAGGATGCTGAGTTGAAATGCAGGATTGAAAGCACGCAGGGTATTTCACATTGTGCCGATTCTATATCCTCCTATTGGTAGAGGTATCAGGAGAGTTTGATCTCCAGGCCACATATTTTCAATGTTTTTTTTTCCACATCATCCTCACTTAGTCATTCAGCCGCAATTAAACACTCTAATATTATAGAGTGAAATGTTTTTAAAGCATTTTTCACAAATCTAGGGAAAAAAGGTATAATTGCTGAATGAGTTTGAATATATTTTATACATTAAATACCCCATGAAAATCATTTGACAAGCACAGTTTTTTTCTGTTGATGCATTGAACAAGGAAGTTTGGGCTGAACATAAAAAAGGGCTCATCCCTTTTTTAATAGTTGTTAAAACTTAAGTTAATTTAGGTTTTAGTTACGTCACAGCCACAAATCATGGTTTGCTACTTGCTAATTGGTTGTAGGTCATTTTGGGGGAGGGATACACTCATTCTAGAGATCACATGACTGGATAAAAATTTGTTCAGTCATGAGTAATCAATCTGTTTGCTGTTTTCCAAGAAGAGAATGATTGCAAATTTTAAATACTGCTGTCTGCTAAAAGTTAATTTTGGCAATGTTTAGGAGTACACAATAATATACAGTATAACTCCAAAGATAGTACATTTGGACTAAAAGACACAAAAAAAAATCTCTAGCACTCACGATCAATGTACACCCTCACAATGTTCTTGTACCCTCCAAAGGTCTTCAGAACATGGTTTTGCAGGAAGAGCCGCTTAGCGAGAGTGTATCCAGCCTGTCTCTTTGACCCTTTTCTGGAGGGCATCCAAGGCGTCACATGGCACCTGCTGACTTCACAGTCTGCGTCTTGCCGGCAAGAACAGAACCTGGTGCACAGAAACTCATTGGGCTTGATCAGCATGACAGATTACTTAGTGAAATTAATCATCTTTCTCTGCCATGCTGCTGCTGTCGCCACAGGAAGTGAGCCAAGAGCAGGCTTGGACAGACAGTCCCAGTGGGCACGATGATGGCACGCCACTGTGCAGCTCCTGGTGTCCCAGTGCCCACTTCCTGGTGGGCTCCGCCATTAAAGAACTGGGCTGGGTTTTTAAAATGCTTTTCAAGGTTGAATAAACCAGCACTATAAAACCGCTCAGAAGTTAACTTTTTCTGCCACCAGACATAGTGGATGGTGATTGCCTATCTATCCATCTACCTATCCATCCATTATAAACTGTATATCTTATGGGTGTTATTTCCCACCTTGACTATTATAATCAAGCTGGAGACACCACAGATCAATGTTGCATCTGATCAATCTTTCTGTCATAGTGCACTACATCGCATCTCAGCAACTATGTGATAAGGGAAGAGACGGTGAGCATGTGAGAAAGGGGGAAAATAATAAAGGAAGAGAGGGAGACAATGCTCAGTCCCCGGAGAGCGGCAGGCATGTCTCAGCCTCCACCCTTTTTAATCTTTCAGGCTCTCCATGAGTAGAGCATGTCCTCCTCCACTCACCCCCTCCACTGCTACAAGCTCCACTTGCATGCTCTTGACATAACTAGGTCTCCATGTGAATAATAAAGCAGCTGCCAGATTCCTGCCTTTGATATGCAGCCCTTGAAGTGAAGATCTACATCTGATCGGGTGCAATCACTGGCTAATTAATGAGATGGAAGTCCCACACTGGGCCTACACTGGCCCAACACGCTGCCGCTACTGTCCGTCCCAGCTGGTCCCCAAAGAAAAACCCAGTAAACCAACCAAGCCTGGATGAAGAGACTTGAGGAGCACCCTTGGGACATGCAGACACAGCTTATGCACTGGAAATTGCAAACAGGCTCAATATTGCAGATAAATATATGCGTAACAAATAGGTTATTCTTGTTTCAGATTAATAAAAGTCCACTTTTGTTTTTCATGAAATTGATGAAGAGGCTATTCTTAAAGGGATAGTTCAGCCAAAAATGTATATCTTCATTTACTCATTTACTAATCATTTATTTATAATTTTCATTTTGTGTGAACTATTCCTTTAAATTCTTAAGCTTGTCCAAGGCTTTAACAACAAATAATTTTTTATGTGAATAAGTCTGTATTTTCAGGGGATCTTCATACCCTCTTTAATAACCAAACCATTGAAAATCAGATGCTTAACACAGAGCTAGACACACTAATTAATTGCAGCTCAACTGTCCCGCTGTCCTAATCCTCTTCTTGGTAGATCTGGAGCTGCAAAAACAACTCATTTATTAGAGCCATCAGGTCAGAATCCAAAAGTCACAAAGATACTTGGAGGACAGAACATTGAGGGAGAATTTTGTTGTGCTCTACAGACAAAATATACTCATCTCCCCAGATGGGTTTTTATGAGGAAAACAAGATCACCTCATGGGTATTGAGTACTAGGCAGGCCTCTAAACTTGAAAGCTCTCTTGCGGAGGGAGTACGAGACAATCAGAAAGGTCTCAAGACAGTTGCCCCAAAGCTCTTGTTTTCACAACCCAAGTCAAAAACGTTTCATTATGACAGTTGGTGCAATAGATAGCAGTTCAGGCCCATTCCAGCTTGCCACTGTACCGGTTCATTCAACTTCCCCAGCAATATCTGATTTGGCTCTGGGATCGGAGGCTCCTCAGAGCATTGCAACGAGTTTCATTTCTATTTTCCTACTTATCGTCTTTCTGCCATCCTCTCCCTCTCTCTCTGTATCTTTCTCTCTCAGACTGCCCTCCTTCAGGTTCTCTTGACACAACAGACACACACCGGCAGTCAAGCAAGACAGACTGTGCGGTTAAAACTAGGTGGAAAAAATGGGAGTTTGCCCTGCAGTGAGTATGAAAGCAACTCCGAAGTCATCTCCATTTGTCACAAGCTCCACACACTGGAACTGCCAGGCCACTTCTCATACATTCTAAACCTCTTGACAAGAGTAAACCGCTGACAAAAATATCGAATAAATGGGATGCTATGGAGCTTAGCACCACTATACCAATAGTCATTAGGGAAGCCTCCGGCGATTATTCCTTTTAACTAAAGATTGTGACTGCCTATACATCATCACGAATTCTAAATAGGGGTTCCAAACAGCTCATTTGTGAGCGCAAATGCCACAACTTCATCAAGTCGCGACTGCATTGTTTAAGTGACATTGCGGTGTTTCTCGCCAGCTTTACACACATTAGTATAGATGTTAATATATGCTTTCTTAGCATTTCATTTTATTTCATTTTCAGACTATTTGACACATTTATTGATGCAGATAGTGGCAACAAATTCCACATAACAAATACTGGAATGATTGGGAGAGGAGAGGGGATTGGGATTAGGAAATGTTGCAAGCCAGATTCAAACTTGTGTTCAGCACACAACGGTGTCATAACCAGGCGTGACACAATATAGCATCAAAACGGGAGCAATTAAAGCGTCATTGAAAGGTAAGGTTGTCCGAGATGACAGATACGTGAAATCCTTTAAAAATCAACTTTAAACACATGCATCAATTATTTTTAAATGGAATATTTGTGTCCATGTTGGCTTCCAAACTACTTAGACCAACATAATTTTTTTGTTCAAGAATTTCAGCTTTTTATGAACTTATTTGACTTTTATGTATTTATTTTGTATTGTCTCCAGACAGTAACACCATCTACACATTTTTGAATTTATATAAAAATTACTTTGAACTGAGAAATTTAAAGCATGTTTATCCAAGTTTTTTTATAAATTCATAGATACAGAAACAAAAATATCACATCACTGATTTCTGGATTTTCTCTTCCATATAAATGTATAAATATCCGAGTTTTGTTTCAACCAGCTACAACAGTTACAAGAGATGCTTTATGCCAGTTGTTTGGTCTTCATTTCTGTGATGTTGCGCAAAGTAGCCCCACCCAACATGAAATCTCAGTGGTCCAAAATCCCTCTCCACATGGTTGTATATTAAACATCAAATATTTTTTTGGGCTGTGAATTTTTGCTGGAAACTAGTTGCACAGTGCCTAGTCAGGATATGAGTACCACAACGCCAACATTTCTCCAAAATAGTCTTCCTTGTACAGCTAAGTAAATGTGTCATGAACAGATGTTCAGTTATGGGTGAATACCCCTACAATTGCAAACATAACAAAAATGTGGGTCAGCAGAAGCACTGCAAATGGAGCATAACAAGTTACATTTTAATGGCACTAACGGTACTATTAAACAGAGCCAGGCGCTTAGACCCTTTCTCAAAATATTTGTCCAAATCCTGCATCACCTTTGCAGCTGATGCCATAAGTCACACAGCACACATCAAGCTATGCTCTTTGACACAGGTCTGTAATCCTCAATGGCCGCTCTCACCAAGTGTCAACGAAATGCAAGCTTCAACAATGGAGTGAGGCAATAATACTGACAAAGCCAAACAAAAACTCTCTCATGATCACACAAGCACACAAGACACATCAAAGCAAAGAAAGAGAGCGTGGCATTCTGAGAATCTCACCCCTGCAAGTCAATCTGACATACCTGAGCACACAGCAAATGCTGCGTTTGAGCTCAGAAGAAGAGGATCACTTGAGGCCATGCTCCACAGGGACAAACTACCAGCCAGTGCTCGAAAACTAGAGAGAGAGCTGCAAGATACAATCTACAGAGGGTGAACCAGGTCAAAATAATCCCAGTGAAGCCATCTTCATGAAAGAGCTCACTCCCTGAAGCAGAGAATTGCCTTCACTGATACAATACAGCACTGATGGAAAAGGTAAACATTATAATCAATTGATTACTATCAAGAGAGGTGCATACAGCATGCACGGTCACTTCATGTGTGCACGAAGCATGCTTTGGATTCAGTGTTGGGAAGTATAGCTACTGAAATTTCATTTTTGTTAGTGAATTAAGATTGTTCTGATATTAAATGAACTGATTCACCAATTTGCTGATTGTTACTACATTTTCAACTCTGTAATATGTATACTATATTATATAAATTAGTGCTAAATAATACTAATACTATATATTTTATAGAATAAATATATGTACCCTTATATATAACCTATTATATAATATAAACCTTTATTTGTTGTGCCAGAAAAGCTCTGCAGCTCTGAATAAATGATATATTAGATCATTTAACATTTAAAGCAATATTGTACTGTCTTTGTTAACTTCATTATAGTTAACACCTTTTGTTAGGAGCTTGTAGTGTAGCTAACCGTATTTAAGGGTATTTGGACAGTAGATCAACTACTTGAATTTATTAATATCTTGTAGATTTTCAAACTACAGTTTTAAAGTTATTCCCAACATCGTTTCCACACAGATATATTGGTTCCCAAGGTTTATTTCATTGGCCATTTACTTGCAGAGCAAATTCCAATAAAAACACTTATGATACAACTCATAAAAACAGGACAAAGCAGAATCGATTAGCCTATACATTTTATGAAAGGGTAAAAAGTGCTTTATTATAAAGTGAATTGACAGTAAAAAAAAAAGCAGCACTATAATCCATTTTCACGGACTTCCAGGAACATTTTCCATCCGGCCATGAATTTTCCATCGAGAAAAATATGTCACAGTCGATGCAGATGTCTGAATATTAATTACACTTATATATTCATATATACTTTATTTCAGCATTACTAATACCAGTAAGTCATGCTAGGACACAAGTTTTCGTCTAAAGATCCAAACTGGGTCATTCAATCTTCTGTTTGACTGTTTGAAAAGAGATTCAATTTGAGAATGTTTATCCGTAATGGTATTGGAGGTGGGTGAGTGAGTGTGTGTGTCCAATTAGGTTGCTCTTCTACAGTAAATGTCAATGCACATTGAGGCACTTAACCCTCCATGCAGCCCATTGGAGGAAACGAACACATTTCAAAGACGCTTATCCATCCGTTTATAGCATTCCACTCAGTTGCACATATTTTTCAAAGAAACATTATCAACATGGCCATTCAGCAGCACTGACCAACGCCAAATGGAATCCTGCGGAGCCTGAGAGAACATTCTATGCAGCGTGAAACGCCAGAGGGCCGTAAACATGCATGCAGCACTGCACAGAGCTATCTCAGTGGCTAAACAGCTAAATGGTGTTAGCGCTAGGTGCTGTGGATATTTTATAATCCACTCTATTTGCAAGAGAAGGAGTAGTTGTGAAGACACATTTAATGATTTTCTTCTGTTAGCAGTGAATTCAATACAAAGTGTTCTCAAATGGGAGACTATGCTAAATTTGAAAGATATATGGAAAAACAGGGGGAGTGAGAAGAATGATAGACACACCTCTGTACTGCAGTTGTTGTTCATTGAAAAACGTTATAGCAAACCTGCTAGCGAACAGCTTGACTACTCAACATTCCCTTAATGGCCATTTATTTGTACTAATGTCGATATAGGGGGCAGTAACCTCCTTATGTAAACAACACTTTGCGTGAAAACAAGTTAAAAGCGGAAAACGTTTAATTTGGGGGGGGGGGGGGGGGGGGGGATTTGGGCTGGTCTAGCAAACTGGCAGTATGCTAGTTTGCTAGACCAGCCCTGTTGGTAATGCTAAAGTTACAAAGGAGTTTGATGGTGGTGACAGGATGTTAGCTGTAGACTTTAGCATAGATGCTACATTTAAATTGATGACATGAAATAACATAAATAAATTCAAAGTCAACCACTTAAAGAGGCTCAAATTCTAGGTGCAGTAACGTACTGTCACGGAATGTACTGTATTTTATTAAGGGCGCCCTTCTCGGCTAGCAAAACAGTACATTCTTTAGGTATGCATGCAAGTAGTTTGAATAGATTTTGGACATACTTCATCCAGGGACGAGGGTTTTGACCAGTGACCCGAATATATGATGTAATAACAACTGCGAAAATTATCTACTCAGGTTTTGTTAATCAAGCACCATTTAAGCACAAGGACAACTTTCTTGCTATATACAGTAGAACTTTTTTATAACAGAGTTTTGAAGATGACATCTCCTCAGCTCCCGATGGATTATGGTATCGTAAAGTGTCCAGTCGATCCGCACAGAATCCAGACAGAAATAGTAGGTCATCAGGGTATTTCTCACAAACTGTTTTTTGAATACTAAGGATTCAGACATACTTATCCGTTGGCATACTATATAGTAGGGAAGTATATATAATTGGATGCAGCGAGGATATTAGCTGTATAGACTAGGTGTTAGGTGCTACATTTAAATTGATGGAAAACATATGGCTTATAATAAGAATGTGATTATATATTTCAGTCAGTGTAGACACAATATTTTATTTGATGTAATTGAAATAGCTGTATGATGGATAGGCATGCTTTACTTTGTTGATCCAAGATGGTGGCGCGGTAGCACGCAGCGGCCACTCCGGATCCAAAATGGTGCTATTTTCGTCACTTAGCCCGACTTTTACGGCACATGGACATTGGAACAAACGGTGTTCGTGTCTACCATCGCCAGACACTGTTAAAATATAAGATTCATGCAACAACCAAGCTGCATGATGATCTGCAGGAGTTGCTACAGGAACTCGGCTTGCTGCGGAGACCAGGCCTCCAGTCCTCGTTGTCGCCTGATGACGGTGCCCGGGGGAGGGGACGTCGTAAGTGGTGTGCGAGGAAGCGAAAGCACGGCAAGAGGGCGGGGGTCCATGCTAGGCTAAAAACAAACCCTAGCCGGCCGGCTCTCCCGTCTATCCTGCTCTCAAATGTTTGATCCCTGGACAATAAACTGGACTACATCTGACTCCAGCAGACTGCACACCGTTAGCTTAGAGACTGCTGAGTCTTTGTTTTCACGGAGACATGGCTCGGCGACAGAGTTCCGGACGCCGCCATTCAGCTAGAAGGGCTCGCCTCGTTTCGTGCCGACAGAAATGCAGCTATGCTAGTCTCTAGTTACTGCTCATCGCTGGTGGAGCTTGTGACTGTTAGATGCAGACCTTTTTATTTACCACGGGAATTCACCACTATTATATCCCACCCCACTCTTATAACCGGAGGTTACATTCCCCCCAGCGCTAACGCTAAGGAAACGCTCTGTGAACTGTATGGGACTATGAGCGAACTGCAGAACGCTCACCCTGATGGACTGTTTATTGTCGCCGGAGATTTCAACCATGCGAATCTCAAGACAGTGCTCCCTAAATTCCATCAGTATGTGGACTTTGCAACGAGAGGGGCGAACACGCTTGATATTGTTTACACAAACATCCCAGGCGCGTGCCGGGCGGAGCCCCGCCCCCACCTCAGCTACTCAGACCACATCTCTGTTATGCTAATTCCAGCACAAAACCGCTTCAGAAGCAAGTGAAAACCTGGCCAGCAGGAGCCATCTCTGCTCATCAGGACTGTTTTGAGTGTACTGACTGGCACATGTTCAGGGAGGCTGCAACATATGGCGACTCTACCAACTTGGAGGAATACACAGCATCAGTGACCAGCTACATCAGCAAGTGCATTGATGATGTCACCTTCTCCAAGACCATCCCCACACGCTCCAACCAGAAGCCGTTGATGACTGCGGAGGTGTTGTGCTGCGTGTGCTGCTGGGGACCCAATACTCCGCCTTCAGAGCAGGCGACAAGGCTGCCCTAAGAACAGCAAGGGCTAAACTGTCACGGGCCATCAGAGAGGCAAAGCGCGCACACACCCAGAGAATCCACAGTCACTTCCAGGACAGCGGCGACATGCGCCACATGTGGAAGAGCATCCAGGCCATCACCAACTACAGGGCAACATCTGTTGCCTGTGACAAAGATGCCTCACTTCCAGATGCGCTGAACGACTTCTACTATGGTTTGAAGCACTTTATATATTTAGTCTGTGTAGTCTCATATGGTTCTGTGTTTGTCCTATGTTGTTTTATGTAGTGTTCCTGGAGGAACGTTGTCTCATTTCACTGTGTACTGTACTAACTGTATATGGTTGAACGACAATAAAAACCACTTGACTTGACTACTGTTTGATTAATAGGTTGTTCTGCTGTGTACTTGGGTGACACATTGAAATTACATCTTTCAAGAAATTGACAGTGAACAAGAACTTTAGAAAACATGAATTAGGAACATTAGGACCTTAAAAGTAAAGTTTATCCCCAAAAGAAATCATTAATTCTCATTTTGTTCCTAACTTGCATGACTTTCATTCTCCAATGGAACACAAAAGGAGATGTTAGGCAATAAACCTCAGTCATCATACACTTTTCATCCATACACTGAAAGTGAATGGTGACTGAGGTTGTCAGTCCCAAACATTCAGCCTAACATCTCCTTTTGTGTTCCACGGAAGAAAGGAATTCATTTTATTTTTAGGTGAGCTATTCCTTTAACATTCAAGATTTAAGGTTGCTGTAAGTACATCACACAGACAAACACACACATACACATACAAAATCATTCCTCCAAGGGTTGCATCAAAAATGCCCTCGCTGCAAACTGAAATGATTCACAAACTCATTGCTCGTGTGCACATGAAAAAGTATGCAGTGTCAGCATCCTCAATGTTCACATACACACAAGCACAAAGACACACATGAACAGATATCCCTGATACACAGCAGAAACTCATGATCACCGGCATCTATCACTTACACTGAGAAACATACACACACACATGAGATGAAACACTTGCGACATACTGTCTCCTATGGACATCGGCAAACTGTAGCTCAACATATTGTAACTTGACCTAGATTCAAGTATGTTCACTTATTTTTTTCTCACTCATTCTATCTCAATTAGACACACACACACACACACACACACACACATATTAAAGGGATAGTTCATCCAAAAATGAAAATTCTCTCATCATTTACTCAGCATTATACCATCCCAGATGTGTATGATTTTCTTCTGCAGCACACAAATTAAGATTTTTGGAAGAATATCTCAGCTCTGTTGGTCCATGCAATACAAGTGAATGGGTGCCAACATTTTGACACTCCAAAAATCACATAAAGGCAGCATAAAAGTAATCCATAACTCCAGTGGGTAAATCCATATTTTCTGAAGTGATATTATAGGTGTAGGTGAGAAACAGATCAATATTTAAGTCCATTTTTGCTTGAAATTGTTCCCCCTGCCCAGTAGGGAGTGTATTCATGATGAATGTGAAAGTAAAAGTTATAGTGCAGCCTGACTGAGCAAGGAGGAGAATATATAGTAAACTTGGACTTAAATATTGATCTGTTTCTCACCACACCTATCAAATCGCTTCTGGAGACATTGATTTAATGCTGACTTAAGAAATTATTCTAAAAATCTTCATTTGTGATCTGCTGAAGAAAGAACATCATACACATCTGGGATGGCATAAAGGTGAGTAAATGATGAGATCATTTAAAATTTTTGGCTAACTATTCTTTTAATGCTAATAAACTCCTTTCTATTGGAAAGTGTTGGGTGACACAAGCACATCACCCAGTATACCGAGAATTCCTGTCAGCATAACACATGAAGTGTGTGTGTGTGTGTGTGTGTGTGTGTGTGTGTGTGTTCACACTTTAAGAGAACAGTTGTACAGAGAGAGCCAGTAGGGAGTTTTTCCTAGGTGATCTAGGAAGGTCTAAGAAGAGAGCACTATTACTAAACACCACCTGCAGCAAAATAATGAGAGAGAAAAAATCTGTTAGCTGATATGAGAGTTGGAGACAAACAAGACAAAACAATATATCATGAGTAAAAAGTAAAACTACTGATTTAAAGCTACAGTATAGGAATCATATATACACACACACTGATCAGCCACAACATTAAAACCACTGACAGGTGAAGTGAATAACATTTATTAACTCCTGTCACCTGTCAAGGGGTGGGATATATTAGGCAGCAAGTGAACAGTCAGTTCTTGAATTTCATGTTGGAAGCAGGAAGCGTAAGGATCTGAGCGACTTTGACAAGGGTCAAATTGTGATGGCTAGATGACTGGGTCAGAGAATCTCCAAAACGGCAGATCTTGTGGGGTGTTCACGGTATGCAGTGGTTAGTACCTACCAAAAGTGGTCCATGGAAGGACAACTGGTGAACCGGCGACAGGGTCATGGGCGCCCAAGGCTCATTGATGCAAGTGAAGGCTAGTCAGTCTGGTCTGATCCCACAGAAGACCTATTGTAACACAAATTGCTAAAAAAAACCATAATGCCGGCCATGATAGAAATGTGTTTGAACACACAGTGCATCACAGTGTATGGGGCTGTGTAGCCGCAAACTGGTCAAGAGTGACCATGCTGACCCCTGTCCACAGCCGATTGTGCCTTCAATGGGCACTTGAGTGTCAGAACTGGACCATGGAGCAATGGAAGAAGGTGGCCTGGTCTAATGAATTAAGTTTTCTTTTAGATCATGTGGATGCCAGGTGCGTGTGCGTTGTTTACCTGGGGAAGAGTTGGAAGCAGGATGCACCGTGGAAAGATGGCAGGCCTTGCTCTTCTGGGAAAGCTTAGGTCCTGTCATTCATGGGGATGTTACTTTGACACGTACCACCTACCTAAAGATTGTTGCAGACCATGTACTCCCCTTCATGGCAACGGTATTCCCAGATGGCAGTGGCCTCTTTCAGCAGGATAATGCGCCCTGCCACACTGCAAAAATTGTTCAGGAATGGTCTGAGGAACAAGAGTTCAAGGTGTTGACTTGGCATCAAAGTCACTTGACCAAGTCCGATCCATAGGGGCCCCACCTCACAACTTAAGGGATCTGCTGCTAACATCTTGGTGCCAGATACCACAGGACACCTTCAGAGTTCTTGTGGATTCCATGCCTCAATGTGTCAGAGCTGTTTTGGCGGCAAGAGGTGGACCAACACAATATTAAGAATGGTTTTAATGTTGTGGCTGATCGGTGCATATTTATATATATATATATATATATATATATATATATATATATATATATATATATATATATATAGCATGATCACACGAGAAGACCGCACGCTGTTTCTGAAAGTTCCGGTACCCATGGATTGGCAACAGTATGCCAACTGACTGGCATGCCTTGTCTCCCATCGGACATATTTGGAATGGCTCAACAACAATTACTTTCCCTCGAAGCATGACAGCCCATTGCGTCAGCTGTATGGGAGACCACAGTCCAATCCCCTTTCAAACCAGGAAGTAATCAAGTTTGTATAAACAATCACAAGTGTGATTAGGAGGTTGCATTTTTATCCCTAACATTGCATTTGTCTCTACTAATGGTTAAAGTTGGGGGGGGGGGGGGGGTAGATTAAATAAAATAATAAATTCTCTTCAATATTTTACACACTGTTCAGCTGAATACAGTTCTTTTTACAACTGGCTACTGGCGACCTCTCCTGGATATAAATGAATTTCACACTTGTTTATATGCTCTGAAACACTACCCACTTTAGCCTCTGGAGGCAGTGTTTTCAAATTCGGTCAACGTATACCAATTTCGGCTAAAGAAAAATTGGCACACACTTGTCGATTTCTATGTGAGATCAGGCTGATATATACAGTATATATATATATATATATATATATATATATATATATATATATATGGCAGATGGGGAGAGTGTTCAGGGAACCTGTCTTTAAAAAAATAGTCATTATTTTGCTGTTCCGTTTGGTTTAGTAAGTGGCACAGAAATTCCATAATTCACCTGGTAAAGCTGAATATGCTATGTGGTAAATCTGTGAGTACTACAGTCATATTAGCAAATATCTACACAGGAAGCATCCTGACAGAATTGAATCTGTGAAGAACGGAATGGGGTATACTGTATTCCCCGTAACCCTTACTGAGACTTAGCACAGCACGGGACACAAAGGGTCACTAATGCAGCATGACACTAATTTCTTAGTGTAAAGCAATTACAGGTCAGGCAGTGTCAGCGATGATTAGGCTATCTCACATACTGTACATATGTAGTGTAGTCCTGCTGACCACACCAACACACATACATGCCTTTAATGATAGGAGAGAGGCTGTTATGAACCTTTAGCATATATTAATTCACTAACCACTTACTAATGAGGTGTAAATATATCAGATACATCTCATCGTATGGGATTTTTTATGTCCAATTTTGCATAAAGAAATGGTAATCATGGTTGTTGCCAAACTATCATAGTTAGACATATTCCTATTACGCTAAAATAAAAGTAAATAAATATGGGAAGTTTTGTAAGAAGCTTTCAGATTTAATCATAGGTATTTTTGTCCTTTCTATCATATTATCAACAGAGATAGTGAACACCTACCAGAATTAACTTTTATGTACATAAAACAGCTTGTTTTTTGAGCTATCAAACAGATGATAAAACCCTTCCCAGGATCCTAAAACACATCTTATTACATTAAGTCACTTACATTTTATGCATAATGTAAATTTTAAGGATTTTTGGCGGGTTAAACGGCTTCAAATCCTCTAGAAATGGAGTGTTAGTTTAGATGCAGTGCCACCTCCTACCAGTAGAGGGAGTGAGAGGAAATGGAGTTCTGAGCATCTCTTCCATTCTGTGGTCACAGGGCAGCAAATTAAAACAATCCATCAACATTATGGCTTTTAATCCACACATTCCCCATAAACACCTATTTCTTTACTCTCTCTTTTTCTCATATGCCCTCTCTCTCTCTCTCTCTCTCTCTCTCTCTCTCTCTCTATCTCTCTCTTTACTCCAGGCCTTCATTCTGTATTACAACAGACACTAAATCATTAACTCACTGCAGCATGTAAAGGGGCTCTTATGTGACTGAAGACACCACAAATGAGCAATTTCTGCAGGCAGGGAGAGATTTTTTTTTTAAGAGTATTCTTAGTGAAAACGTAGGTTAAAAGAAAAGTTAAATGCAGACAAGAAAGTGTTGCATTTTGTCATGTATATATATTGTGTTAATGCTGAGGCTAGATGAGGTCATAGGCCAAAGATCAGGGATCGTAAATAACCTGCATTTGGCAGGTGAAAAGATTTAAGATTGAGGTATATGAGCTGTCAGAATACAAACCCTGCTGGAATATCTAGCCAATATCAGCATTAGATGGTTTCTAGCTAGTCCAAGCTGGTCATTTATGGTCTTTGGCTGGTCTAGATGCTTTATCAGCTGGACTACCAGGGTTGAACTTGGCTTTGCCTTGGGAGATCATCTTAGTCAATCCTGTAAGGGCTTGAAGACCACCTTGAACCAGCAAAACAATACTTACCATCTCCCCAAAACCAGTTTTTCCACCTAAACGTCATGTTTTAAATTGAGAGACTGTATTTAAAAAAATTATAAAATAAAATTATGTTTTGAACATATCTTGCCACGTCTAAATGCCAAAAATTATTACCCCAGCACCACTATAAACCGACACTTGCAAGGGCAAAGGTCATATCTCTAACTCAAGAGCACGACCGTAAACGCTATCACCGCTGCTGCAGCTGATTCTTACCCCAGCATTCTTCCACCCCCCTACTCTTCAACAAATGTTGTCATGGCCATGCGGTGCAGGGCGAGATACGGCAGCAATGAGACTCACTCCGCATGGCCAGGGCATCAGCATGCGATAAGAGAGGCCTGCCGCATCCATGCACACCGCTGTATTCAGATGTGTAATTACAAAGGAAATGATAAGCCCGCTCCTGAGAGACCGCGCCACTAATTACAGAGCCACCAGAGCTTCAAATTGCCATTTAAAGCAGCCATACACAATTACACAATGCACATTCCTGGTGTCATCTGCACTTCAAATTGTAGAACAGGATGAGAAAGGGTTCGGGCCAGGCGATGTCAGAATTATGGCTGTTTATGTCAAGCCTAACATCCAGAGAGGAGCAGGCCAGGAGGTTTGGTGCAACATGCCTCTGAATGGAACGAAGAGGGACTTCAGTGAAAGTTGAACTGGAAGGATAAAACCCATGAAAACTTTACTTTTACGCACTTGCCAGATGCGTTTATCCATAGCAACCAAGATACACTGAATAAAAAATGGGAGTGGTGTTCGCTGTCCTTTTCTGCATATCACGGCACCATTTTGTGGTCCGTTCTGCATAACGCAGCGGCTCATTTGAGCTTTACGTTTCGCGGCCAACCCACCGGCCTGCTCAGTTCTCCCGATGGCCAGTCCGCCCCTGATTGGCCCCAAAGTGTGTTGGTAACGTGTGCCTGGTATGCCAGATTACCAGTCAAGCCCTGGCTACATCCATTCCACTAGGTGTCAGTGTAAGTCCAATAAGATATATACCATGATAAGTAAATTCCTCTTGATTTAAGGATCTGTTCGAACTTTTACAGGAAATTAAGAAAAGAAAATATTTTTTTACAGTGTATGATCCCAGGTATTTGAACACACAACCCTAGTTATATGCTCAACCAGCTGAGCTACAGAAACAGGAAGGCTAAACACCTCGAAACCAATGCTTTATAAACCTTTCAGTCTTTTATTCAAACAAAATTCCTCTTTATGGCTACAAAAATGCATTTGTTCCCAAACAAAATGCATGGCTGTAGCGGTACATGCATCTTTCGACCCATAAGAAGTGCTCTAACTATGCCCCACCTCCCTATCCAAGGAGGGCCAGAATCCCTGGGAAAACATGAGCAACACAACCAGTGAGTGAAAAAAAAAAAGAACAGAGGCAGGAAAGGAAAGTTAGTCATTTTGTGGTTTGCGAGAGGAATTTCCTAACAGACATGAGGCTGCCAAAAAAAAAGCAATTCGCCCAACCCCCTTTATATCAACTACACACAATCGAGGCAACCCACAAACCCTCTACACATCTTAATTTATCCAACACATGAGGATCAAAGGCTGTCCTTACATAAATGCAACTTTTTACAAACAGTATGGTCATCTCATGTATCTCTTAACAAAGTGAAGATCACAAACACCCACCCAGACCATCAAAGGCCTGCAATGTATTGTGCAAGTGTAAAGAAAGCAGCCAAGTAACCTGATAGACCACTAATGATGTGGCTCATTCATTCACTGGCCACTTACACATGGATTAAATCAAATGCATTATGGGCTCTATGGTCTTTGGGGGCTTGTCCACCAGGTGGATGAGATCATAATGGTACTATACAATAAAGTTTGTGTGTGTGTGTGTATTTGAAACCACAGCAGCTTCTACTGAATCCCATCTCATTCGCCAATACATTTAGTGTATGCTACACTAACACAAACAAGCCTGAATCAATCCATCCATCAATTACAGGAAGCTCAAGCATTAATCTAATCTGAGGCGGAACCTGATCCCGATCTCCCGTAGCGAGAGAAAACCGCAAAACTAGATCTCTCTGTCAGGAGTCTCGCATCGTCTTCATCTTTCTTGTTCTCCAGCGTGAAGAATCGGCCAAAACGAATGTCTTCAGAAGTCCACTGCACCAATAAAACATATGATCTATAGTCAAGCATTAAAGACCAGCAAGTACACCACAGATGAAAACTAAAAGGGATAGTTTACGCAAAAATGCAATTCTAATTATCATTTACTCATGTTGTGTTTAAGTCTAAGATACTCTTTTGAATGGAAAAAAATGGCATGGCCATTGTGCTATATAACTCCTGTCTTCTATGGAAGAAAGAAAGTCATATGTGTTTGGTAGTAAATGAAGACAAATTATTATTATAATTGTGTTTTTTTTTTTTTTAACTATTCCTTTAACACTGGATGAGGAGAACTGAAAATATGGAGGAAGGTTTTTGTACAAAACAAATTGGTGATGACGCTTGAGAGCCTGCGGTTTGTTTTCACTGTTCGTCTTGAACGGCTGCCACACTTGGCAAGACATCTCGAGATCTGTATGTGTGTATGTGTGTTCTGCTACACTAACTTGCCAGTACATGGCAGTGTGTTTGTACGTGTGTGTGTGTGTGTGTGTGTGTGTGTGTGTGCTGTGTGCTGTGTGCACTCGTGTCAGTCTGGCTTTGCTCCTGCTGTGCCACACACAGGTTGTAAATGAATATGAATGGCTATGAGAAGCTCCGGGAGGTGGCCGCCAGAGGCTATGCGCACTGGGCCGCGATTAATCTTGGAGAAACTGACACGTGGGAATAACCTAAAACTGCACTCAAACAAGCTGGGCCAAAAAGAGACTGTAAATTTGAGAGACTTTAAGTCTATCCCTCAGCCTCATTGTCATTCACATCAAAAATTAAAGATGGTACTACTGTGTATAAGGTTCACAGAGTGAAGCATCAGTATCGCCCCTGGAAACACGGCACTCAAAGTTAAAAAATTTAATCTTTGACTCAATTGCTGCTGAACTTTTGAAACATCAGCCAATGAATACCAGACAATACAGATGATCCATCATTACATGGGTGATGCCAGTGCCAAAATCAAAACAAGACGTTTTCTGCTGCACTTTCACGTGGCGCTTAAAACGATGCTTAATACTCAATGAAAATGAGGCTTTGACGTGCAGTCCATTCAATATGTCATAGAGTCGCGTAAATGGGTGTTGACCGTTCAGCTAACGAAATGTTAAAAAAATTCCCAGAAATGTTATTTGACAAAAAAATGCCCAGACACGTGTCGTACTTATCCATGTATGACAATGAACAGTAATAATGAAGTGTGTAATATGTGTGCTACTAGCATCACCAAATAGGATTGTAGAGCTCTCCCAATCTGAAATTGGACGGCAAAATAGATAGTCCAACCCAAAATCAAGCCATTGGTTGTCAAACCTGTGGATGAGTTGGACTGGGTGAAATGTTTAAACAAACAGAGCAATCTTTTCCAAAGTTTTCACTTTCTGAGGGAATCAACCTATAAACAGCTTGAGTATAGTTGTAAGATGGGATAGGTATGTTATGTATTTTTATTTTAATTGGGGTTAATTCAGTTAGATTAATCATATAAAAAAATAACGTGTTAAAATGTCCCCGGTCCATAATAAGGAGCACAAATCCAAACACAGGGATCTCAAGACGTGTTTTCTAAATTTCAAGCTTTGTTTAACTTGACACAACGACATAAAAAAGGTACGTTTATGACACGATGCAACCGAGACACTCCAAAAGCCTCCGTCAGGTGAACATTGATGCGCCAAGCCCTTATAATAAATCTATAATATATTATTTTTATTTGAGGGGCTTTCTCAGTAAATATTTAAGTATGCAATTAATTGCAATTAATTAATTAAAATGAAACATTTGAATCAATTGACAGCCCTAATTTTAATGAAACTAATACACACACCATGTAAAAAATTTTCTATAAAGACTCTAGAAATGTCAATGAAGAAATAATTAAACCAAAACATAGTTTACAGACTTTGTGCATGATTATGTGGAAAAAAAAATCACAGCTCATCAATTGATTTTCACATTTACGGGTTAGGAGCGTGAAAGTAAACTATAGCACAGTTAACTTCTATAGAGGTACATAGAAGAAATAGTGTTACATTCACATTTACTCCAAAGCAAAGGTAAAAATCCACTATTGCACTATTATATATATATATATACAGTATGTATATATATATATATATATATATATATATATATATATATATATAATATTAAAATGTTTGCTAGATTTGAGCTGCTAATTTAAGGTTGAATTGCAACACTACTACAGTCTGCAAAAAGGTCCATTGGTGTTACCTACTGTACAAACATTCAAACGTTTTGAAGTAGTAGCAACGACAAAGGCCTGAGTCCGCGAAGACAAGCCCTGCCTTTGCTTTGGTCAACTGAGATACAGCACAGCCCATTAGCCACGCAGTACGGAAGGCTTTTTGTTTGTGGTCATGCTAGAGAGAGATTGTTCCTCATGTTTGGCATTCCACTTCTCCCTCTTCATCAGCTCCCTTATTCTCAGGGGAAGAATGAAAGGATGGAAAAGTCAAAGAGAGGCACTTGATCTTCCCAGCTGTAGTGCAGACTATCACTTCTAACACAAGGATTTTGATGCAAGTCACATATCCTCATCAAAGGATCAATGACTGATGTCAAGAGAGGTATTTTATGACATTTTGATTCAAGATGATGTTTATCCCTTCTCCCGTGTGACAGTTCCAATCATTTCATATTTAGGATACAGGAAAAACTTTTTTTCAGTAAAAAAAAAAAAAACTTTATTATGACTGTTCAGACTTAGGGTTAGGGATTTGAACAAACCCCTAAACATAAGTATTAAACTACTATTTATAAGTCAACATGCACATTTGTCCTATGGACATGAATGATTCAAATCATGTGGCTTCTTAAGGAGAGGTGTGCCATTACTTACTTGCGCTTTTTGTCTGACAGATGATGAAATGGATGGAAAAAATTCCCTAATACTTACATTGAAGGAGGGACCTGAGACATGCTGGGACCAAAATGTTCCGAAGGAATTTTTTTGCCCACTAACTTTTTTCCATTGGGTTTTTGTAAAGAATTCTAAGCCAAGAACCAAACCAACCGGCTCAGAGGTGAATCACAACATTAAAAACTTTGATTTGAAGCAAAAATGGTACAAGACCATTCATCTTTAATGAAGTAATGAACTACAATCCCATAAATGATGCAATCAAATTGAGAGTGTAGAAAGATCGACTCGATTGCATCATTTGCAGAACTTTGTGTTAGTGAGTGATCGCAGCAGAGCTCTTTTGCCGAGGTTTGTTTGCCATGATTCTCTGATTGGTGAATCTTTTCCTCTCAGGATCATGGGAAGTGTAGTTACACAAATTCCACTATTAAACAGGAAGTTAAAATAATGAAAACTGACGGCTCCTTTGCCATCGATTAACAACCTTGAAGCTCATGGTAGGTCTGTCATTTAATGTGCATAAGCTATCGTTAAAAATCTTTAAAAGTTCCCTTTGGTGAAAAAAATAAAATAGGGTTTTTACTTATGGAATCAAACCATTGCAATCTATATCACTGAGACTTGGGGGTGGGCTCTTTTGATGGGCCAATAAGCTACTAGCAACCAACCAGACCATCATAGCAACATCAAATTTAATACTCAACTTTTCTTCAAAAAATACCTACAACCTAACATCAAAGGCACCACAAGTGCCACCCTAAATACCAAAGCAGAAATTCATGAGCATCTAGTAACATCTCTATGAATTGTGATGCATTTTACGGTATTCATTAACAACGTAACTGAGAATTGTTGCCTATTGAGGTGGGAACGCATACAGCACACTGGGATATAGATAGAATACTGAGGGTGTCAATGCTACAACCGTGCTTCTGCATGGATCAATGACATTCCTCAAACATGGGGAGGAGTATGCATGCTTGAGTGCATTTGCATATGTCAACAGAGTAAAATCTCCATCCCCATTTAAAATTACCCCGCTTTCTTAGGCTTAAGCAATAACCAAAAGGCTTAATCGCACAGGAGGTAATAAATCTGAATGTTTACTCTCTGTCTGGTGTAGTGAATATATTAATGCAGTGTACAATGGGCGACCCATACAAGCTCAACACTCCATTCTACAGAGATGCACGGGCAACACAACAGGTCTTCATTAAAAGAATTATACTTGCTGACAATCACATACCTACACATTCTGCCTGGAGCATGACACAACAGAGTATCCTCCATGTTGGTTTTGTCATATCATGGCTCAGTGGCTGTGATGGCGCTGCTTGAAGTGTCTGTGACACCATCACTGATTCTACCGCCGTTGCTATTGAAGAAACAGCATCTCTGTGCACGTCGCAGTTAGACTGCGCTTAATGAGGCCGCAGGCCAGTGTGCAGAATAACGACAGATATGTACGATATATGTGAGCACTACTGCATGATGTCATGCATTTATAAAGCATGATCAGGGTCACTATGTAATATTTAAAGGAACCATATCATGGACAATAGGATATTCGTGGTCTTTACAAATAAGAGAGCTGTCAAGCTCCTAAAAGGGCAAAAATCACCATAAAAAGAGTATGTAGAATTTGTGCACTACAGTATTCAAAGTTTTATAAAGCAATATAAGAGTTAAGTGTGTTGAACAGACTGAAACATACAAGGTTTCAATGAAAATCTTCCCCTTCGCCAAACCTCTCAAATCTCATTTACGCTTATGCACATTTAATCTTGCCATATAAAGGCAACTCATGCTTGGTTTGAAGTCAAATATATTGTAGTGAAACATTACATTTTTGATTATGTTTTTTTATAAATGAAGGACGAGTCGAAATAATTTTTTATGGTAATCAACATAATGCCACAAACGCTGACAACTGAGCTTAACTGGTAATTAACCTGGTATATTCATTTAAAGCATTAACGAGAAGGTGGAAAATGTAAAACTAACCTACAACTGTTTTGAGAGCAAGAAAAAACTGTCAGCGAAGGGAAAAAAAAAAACATGTTTTTTTCAATATGGCCATGTAGCACTACGATGCTTAGACAAAAAATGCACATAACATGTATTTACAGTCAACAATAAACTCAAATGGACCATTATGAATCAAGGAAGAGTACCAAGGCAACAGATATGAGAGCTAGGGTGAAAGAGAGAGAAAGAGACGGAGAGTTGGGAAAGACAGTCCACAGCTGCAGGGGGGACAGGAAATGTACAGTTCACCCAGAGGTTGAACACCTCATAGCTGAATGAGACCAAACAGACCAAACAGAGTAAATAATGCTGGCAGAGACGGGCTGGCGAGAGGCAGATAGATGAACTAATTCTGGGAGACACTAGTGAACAGATGCTTTCAAGAACTGCTCATGTTAAAGGACACGAGAATTACAATTATTAGTGTTGGTTTGAAGGTCGCCCGTGGCAGTTCAGCTCCTCTCTGACATTTCCAGTGACAGTTCAAGACAGTTTCTGTTAGCAAAAGGCTAAAGGAAATATAAATGGGTCACCGTAGCCTTGAATAGCCAGACTTTAGACCTGCAGCAAAAGTCTGATCCACATTACATCTTTTTAGGGCACAAAACCGGCTACTTGACTTGCTAGCTAGCATGAACAGCAACCAACTACATTTTATTTCGTTTTTACATGCCGATTAGGGGCAGGATTATCTGAAATACATTATTCCACCCAAAATAATAGACCCGCATAGGAAAAAAATGGGGAAAAATTTCAAATAGACTGATATTTCTTACTCACACTGTAAAAATAATGGAAAATATGTAGATCAGAATGTCTGTCCATCCAAAAGTATTAAAGTTCACCCAAAAATGAAAATTCTCTAATCATTTACCCATCCTCATGCCATCCCCCTGTGTATGACTTTCTATCTTCTGCTGAACACAAACAGATTTTTAAAAGAACATTTCAGCTCTGTAGCTTCTCACAGTGCAAGTGAATGGTGACCAGAAATCAGAAGGTTAAAAATGGACATAAAGGAGGCATAAAAGTAATCCATAAGACTCCAGTGGTTAAATCCATCTTTAGAATCAGTATTATCAGTGTGGGTGAGAAACAAATGAATATAAGTATTTCTTCGCTGTAAATCTACACTTTTACTTTCACATTTAGCCACCAATTGGTTGGGGCTGGTCAAAGGTGGAGGAATTATAGTCAAAAAGAACTTATAATCTATCAGGTGTGCAGTGTTTTTTCTTATTTTTTATTTCTTTTTTTACTAACTTTTAATTTTAAAAATGTATAGTAATTTTATTAGTTGAAATTAACATTTACCAAGATTATTAAATGCTGAAAAATAATTGTTCATTTGTATTAAACTTATGTTAATGAATACAGCCTCACTTCAAAGTGTTATCACATAATTAAAAAAAGCTGAATATTGTCACAGTCTGTCTCCCTCATGTTTTCCTAGCACACTTATTTTAAAGTGTTTCCCCGGACTACATCTCCCAGAATTCACTGCCCTCGTCATTACCATTTGTTCCTTATCTTCCTTACCTCCCTCATTTGCAACTTTTGTACAAATGTCCTCTAGTTTTGTCCATTCCTTTGTCAGTTCTTGTATTGTAATGTTGTGTTGTTACTTTATGGTTTTCCTAGCGTTGTTTCCTAGATTGTTCTCTTGAATGATATTTGTTTTCACACTAGCATCTCCAATTAAAAGTCTAATGTTATTCCTGTGTTCTCCTCTCTTCCACTCCAAGAACCAACATTACAAATATACAGTTCTGCTCAATGATTCAGATCTGTTACTTGCTACTAGGTGCATCAAAAAAAAACTCTGATCCTATTAACTGTTGTAAAAATCTTAGCACCTGCCCTATTTAAATGAATCAAGATCCTCCAATTCGCAAAACCGATCTTAATGATTAGCCATGGGACTCTTCAAAAATGTATCTTTTGTGGTCCACTGAAGCCACACGGGTTTGAACAACAAATGATAACAGAAATGTCATTTTTTGGGTCATCTATCCCTTTAAGATCCTTTGAAAACACAGCAGTGCACATCCCTAAGAGAGCCATTGTAAAGAATGAAGTGCTCGCTGCTGTCCCAACTTTGATGAACGATTCCTTTGAGAGGTCGCCACCCGTACTGGACTTACTTTGAACCTACACTCCCACACCTGGGGCTTAAAATTAATCCAAACCTAAGACCTTTGTATGTCTTGATGGCCCCTCCAGAAGAATGCTTTGAGGAGGAATCCATTCTCAGTTCATTCCACACTTCCCTCAAGACTCTCAACAGCACTGTTGGAATGAGCGAGTGATCGGGAAGAGGAGGAGGAGTTGGGAGTTGCTTGTTAGCACTCTCCAGCACAAACCACAATAACTCCAAAAACTCTTAAAGCAGCCCTCGATGACCGGCCTGAGCACAATGCTCATGCCAGAGAGAGGCTGCCAATGAGCCTTGAGCCCATGCCATGGCAGACAGTAGATAGTACTATGCCTGCAAAAATACCTACAGGTACAGGGTGCTGGGTGAGGAATGCATGCCACATAAGGTCAGTGTCCAGTGTAAAAGATGAATTTTAATGAGAGAGTTAGGTTGAAAGGTTTTGATAAGTGAACAACTTCTTTTACATGGCAAATTTGTCTGCAGCAAAGGCAGTATTAAGGCTGAAATGGAGTAAATGAGAGAATTTTCATTTTTCATCTCTTTAAGTTCTCCGATCAACAAGTGTTACTGGTTTACCTTCTCTACTAGTGGTTTGCAACATTGATGCACCTTATTTGATGGTAAAGTTGCACGATAATATCTACATTAAGCTATGAAAGTTTCACATTAAGCCAAACCATGCCCTGGAGGCAACAGGCCTGTGCAGTGCTGGTATTTCCTGCTGTAACTCAAAGCCGCCAAACAACTGGGACCAGCATGACATGGAACAGCAGGAATGGGATTAGGAGGATCTGGAATATCACAACAGATTCACACATGCACAGCATGCATGCGGATTGACCTTTAAGGCAACATCTGGGCCGAGCTGTTTATTGGTCTGACATTGTTTTTCCCACATGAATTGTAACCTAATCTGTTCGGTAAACTCCACCATGATCCGTCAATACTCTCAAAGATCAAAACCACTTCTGATGCCTGACCTGGGATCAGCGCTCTTAATTTAAGAGACACCATGTAGGTGATGCTCTGTAATCTTCCTCTTATTGCTTGACATGAATACAAACATAAACCGCAGATGCATTCTTTTTCCTTTGCTTAAAAATTGCAGACACAGAAATGGCAAAAATACATTTGAGCATAATGCAAACTAATCTACAAATCTCAAACACACCATCTAATCGCTTGCTTTTCTTCAAAGCTTTTTGTATTTTCTGTTAAATCCAGGAAGTTATTTTAAGTTCCAATCTCTAGCCCATTGTGCAAAGGTGTTTGTTCCTGTCAGGCAGCAGATGCCCTAAACTTGCCCCCTCCATAATCCCATCCATATGGAGCCTGTAAGGCTGAGTACCCTGCCTGGAACAACCTGAGCCACCTTTCTCCCATGCCACACTGAATGATGTGAGTTCAAGTCAAGATGTCCATGTCATTTGCCCCTCTTTTCCCCACAAATTTCCAGTGTTCCCTTTAACCTCTTATTAATAAAAGTGCCCAAAAAGACCAAAAATAAAATAATGGGTTTCTACGCTTTTTCACCAATCAATTTCCATAACTTTTCCAGTTGAACAAATTTTTTGTGATTACCATTAAAGGACTTTTTAATCACTTTCAAGAGCTTACACTGCAAAAAAGCAATTTTTGGCCAATAAAAAATATTTTTGAGGCGAACATAAAATTGTCAATTCACTATAGAAATATCCGAACTTTTCCAAAGCTGTTTAATATCTTATTCATTTCCATAGCTTTCTAATGAATTAAAATCACATTGTTAAAATGGCCTGGTATTTCCAGGCTTTCAATAACCATGGGGACCCTTGATATTCCACCATGGGACTGCTGGGACATCATAGAGGGCTTTTTCCATTGTCGTCCTAAGATCAGTGAGGTCTATTTGGATCTCAGTTCTCACTGTTAAACATTACCTCCACCCCTACACGCACACACACACACATGCACACTTACACCCTCATAATTCCGCCAGAGTGCAGCATACAGACAAAGTCATCATAAAAAACACATATCAAGCACACTCAGCTGCCACAGATCTCCAGACAGGGACATAATTTCCAGGTGCATCAGCAGTTTCTTAAATGCTTGTATAAATGGAAAAAATGAGGGAAATATGGAAGCAAAAATGGAGGAAAGAGGAATAATGTTCATAAAGGAATACTGTGAAACCAGACTGATCTCTCTCTGTGAATTCGGCAACAGCAGGTCAAAAGTTCTTCAGCTGAAATCAGTTTGTGCTTACTGAAATTCGAATCACTGCCCCCAGTGGCCAAAGCTGCAATTGTTGTTGAATGTATGGCAACGTGTGAGCTCCATTTTACAGGTAAAATGTTCAAAGATTGGTGCAGAAAGAGAGATGTAAATTGTCCTTCAGTGGAGTAAAAATGTAATCTTAGAAGGAAAATGCAACCTCTAAACTGCACTCATCGATTATGTGATATACTTCCTGGTTTCCATAGGACTAGAACCCATGTCTCTGAAGCTGCTCGTGCAATGCAGAAAAATCAGTCGGGCCACAGAAAAAGATCAATATATTTAAATTGATGCAAAGATTTCTGATGGTCATTTTTTTTAGTGACTTGGTAGAATGGGGTCGATATCAAGGCACCGGAATATTTGGTAGCAACATCTCAACTTCACATTGATCATGTTGGTGAAAAACTGTGCATTATGCAACAATAAACGTTCTGAACAGTAGTATGTTACATTGTTGTCACATGACTTTTTTATATTACAGGTTTAATTCAGCAAATGGCATCTAGTTATCATCTTGTAATCTATCTTTTCTTTTATTTTGCTTTTTTTTTTTTTTTTACTAAGTTTATGTAAAATGTGCTAACTTTTGCCAGTTTGATTTAAATGAGTCATGAAAGTAACCAACACATCTACAAACTTTATATAACACATCTGATTGATTTGGGTAGCACATTACTTAGTTTGGGTTTGGATGTCACATACATCACACACACATCTTAATTTAGTTCGCACTGACAAACAGGAAGTGAAACGAACGACTTACCGCTCAAATGTCTAAACAAGAGCCAGCTGTTCCTAATACCACTAATCTCAATTTAATACCATTATCTGAGGTCATAAAAAAATAATAAGAAGAAAATATTTCTAACCATAGAGGCAATAAACCTCCCTGGCATTATCTGGGGTAAAAGCACAGTAATAATGCCAGTATTTGATCTAGCCTGGTAGTACCACTATTGGGGAGGCAGGCTGGTTAATTAGCACCAGTCACAGTCGTCTTATCCAGGTTAGGGACTCTAATATGCCAACAATATCATCACCATGCCCTGCATTCCAGCCAACAGCCTCCCGACCACATGGAGCAGTTTAAGGGGCTGATACCACCCAGCGAGACGTCTAACTCCCCTTCTGACATTTGTACTGGAGCCACTGAAGTTTAAGAGCGGCCACAGATGTCAGATATTTCATACAAGTGGGAGTGAAAAAAGGTCAAGCACATGAACAATGTTAACCCAGACCGCAAAGCGCATTAAAATGCCACTTTGGTTTGAAGTGATGTGGTTGGTTTGGGTTATAAACATGTTGACGAATAAGCCAATAGTCTAACTCTTTTCACAAGAGTTGAGGATTATTCATGTAAAATTGCTTAAAGGAAACGTTCCCCTAAAAATGAAAATTCTGTCACCATTTACTCACTCTCATGATTATCTAAACCTGTATGACTTTCATTGTTCCTGTGTAACACAAAGAGTCACCATTCACTTTCATTCTAAGGAACAAAATAAAAAGCAATGAAAGTGAATGTGATCTTTCATATTCCATGGAAAAAATTCCCAAATGCCATCCCAGGTGTGTATGACTTTCTTTCTTAGCAGAACACATTGGAAGAAAATAGAAAATATATCAGTAGCTCTATAACATGCAAGTGGATGGTGATCAGACTTTTGAAGCTCCAAAAATCACAGTCAGCATAAAAGTCATCCATACTAATCCAGCTGTTAAATTAATGTTTTAGAAAGAGAAAAGATTGCTTTTGGTAAAAGCTCGCTTTTGGTAATAGCTAAAAGTACTTAAATATTGATCCTTTTCACACCAAAAGCGATTGTGTCACTATAGAAGACTTTAATTTAACTGCTGGAGTCATATGGATGACATTTATGCTGACTATCTGTTCTTTTTGGAAGCTCAAACGTTTGATCCCATCCACTTGCATTTTAAGGACCTACTGAGCTGAGATATTTATCTATTTTTCTTCAAATGTGTTCTGGTGAAGAAAGAAAGTCTTACACACCTGGGATGGAATGAAGTTGAGTAAATGATGACTATCCCTTTACAATTCAAGATTTCGAGCCTAGAAATTACATCATGTACTTTCATCATGTTAAGTCTTGGCGCTCATTTGGAAGACTCAAGTTTGAATCCTAATCGAATTTTTCTGTCAATAAAATGAGAAAAAAGCTTATTTCATTAAATATTAAAATATTACATGGATGTAAGATGGTGGACTCCATCTGTCGCTTTCAATGATTATCTTTATCACCCTGTCTCACCAAAGACAAGCCAAAAGAAGCTGTCTTTCAGGAAACAGGAAGTTGATTAGGTCAGCATGTCAGAGGGTGATATCCAATAGCTTTGGAGGAAGCAGTGTGGAAATGTCACAGGAATGAATAACAGACACAGACTCCTAGATGTTTATGAGCCTTGGACTCTCTCGTTCATCTTACAAACTGCCGCAACCCCAGTCGTCGCCCCCTCAGAGAACAATGCACATCTCGTCCTGTCAGTGTGGCATCTCAGAAATGCTAATGAAATTCTGACAAACAGCAAACAAAAGAGAGAGAGACGATCCCACTGACAACGCAATCACATTTTAAAAAAAAAACTCCTTTTTAGTCTGTCATTCCTTGCCTGTTTACTATATGAATACTCAAACAGAATGAATCGATGTTATGCGTACACAGACCAACTAATGCTTGGAGGAAGGGGGAAAAAAAACCTACTCCTTCTTTCGTACCCGAACTCGTTTAGAGCTTCCACAGGGGCGGATGTAAAGAGATGCGAAACAATTTAGCCATAGTGTAAAAACAAGCTCTAATTAGCTAATTAAACCTGACAATTAGCCAGCGCGTGATTTTATCTGCCAACACAACAATGCAGACTGTCAGAACGTAACACTTGAGGCTGACACAAACAAAAGACATCCAATGTCTTTCATTTTGTAACCATTTTTATTTATCCTCCACCTCCTAACCACCACTTAGCAATTTTGCATATTTGTCTTTGTTTGTGTGTACACTTGTTTTGTGTGTTTGCTAGCATTAAATTGTATTATAAATCTGTATTATATCAGTTATTTAAAAGCCCATATTGGTCAACCACCGGATACTAACATTGGCACCATTAGGAACAGTTTACAACTTATATATTTTTGCATCCGTCTGGACAGCTTTTTTATTGTTTCTCTATGTGAACAATAAAATGACAAGTATGGCTGCTAACTGTCCCATATTAGCTGCAGGGGCATAGCAATCATTTCAAAAGAGGGACAGAATGTTTAGTGTAAGACGATCATAAAGTATGTAAGATATATATTTTGACATTATAGTCAACTTTATGCTGCTGATCTAACCAATATTGGGTAAAAATATCTAGATATAGCCCACACTGTAAAAGGGGTCATTTTTACATTGAGGATCTATTTCTACCTGATCTGACTTTTGTTGATATAACTTCAAGTGATCAGGCTGCTTTAGTCGTATTCAATTATATTTTTCACTTTTAAAAAGCAGTTAATTTAGATGTAACCATATGAAGCACATTTTTACCTAACACAAGCTGCCCGACAAAAAAAAAACAAAAAAACTGGGAAATAAAATTAATAAATTAATTCAAATTAAAAAATAATATTGTTAAACAACAATACTATCCTTCAAAGGCAAAACACAGTAACAACATTTGGTCAAAATTGAATTATGACTGGGTCCTCTTAAGACTCTAGGTTAAAAAAGTTAACCTAAAAATTTTCTTTATGTGTTAACATTTAAACTATTGGTAACATTTTCTGATTGAAGTAAAAAATATTATTTAACATAACTGAATTTAATTGACTACACTATTTTACCCCACAAAAAGCCAGCTTTAGGGGTTATATCAAGTAGAAAAACTCCTTACAGTAACAACTGCAGGTTACCACTTTTTACCGTAAATGGATTTGACTCAACTATCCTAAGATTTACAAACTCGATATTGAACATTTTGCTGGAAAATGTCAGTGTTGGTGTAGTTAATGTATATTGCCTTTTTGGAGAGAATTTGACAATAAATAGCTAGAGAAATCACACTCTTTGGCTGGATTTACCGATCAACTTCTCCATTTAACTCATACAGTAAAAAATCAATAGGCAACTGTATATAATAGTGGAGACTTGGAAGCCTTAAGAAAATGCATTTTTTTTTTTACGACTTTTCCCTTGTATCAGCCATTATTCACAAATGAACTGGTGTGCTCTGGCACAGTTGTTTCACCAATTGTGAAAAAGCCTGTATTGTCCTATATTTAAACAGCAAATTGCTCGAGGGGGAAACCCCGCCACAGCTAAATGTCCTGTATCAAAGTGCTAAAAATGCCGAAGCGTGCTGTATTTGTCTAGCGAACGTTGACAATACTAGTTACATGGACATCTTTGACCGGTGTGATGCGCCTTAAATTTTTCAGCGCCTCACGCAGGAGAGCTGTGTTTTTAAGATGCCGTGTCAAGTTAAAGTAATATTCTGATTCAAAACAAGTTAAACCCAATAGAAGGCATTTGTGTCATAATGGTGATTACCACAAAAAAATATTTCCACTCGTGAATGGAAGTGAATGGGGCCAATCTGTTAATGTTAAAATACAACTTTTACAGCTTTGTTGCCATGACAACGTAACGCCGTAAATATTAAAACCCTAAAACAACCATAAAAATGTTGATTTACACAACTTTAAAGGTCAAATAATACAAGAGTGCAACATAATTAATATGTGCTTTTAAAAAATTATAAGTTTCACATTTCTGCCTTTAAACCCTCCAAAAATTGGTCCCATTCACTTCCATTGTAAGCTTCTCACTGTAGCCTCGTTTTTGCTATTTTTAAATAAATGGAGAAATCTTTCTAACAAAAAAATTAACTCGTATCTCGAGATGCCTGTTTTCAGCTACATTCGTTGAGCTTCTTCTAGCTTTTGAGAAGCAAGGATGCATTCCCTATTAACAGCCCCTTATGGTACCATGGTACTTTTTCGAAAGGAAACCTCCAGCAGATAACACAGAAGATTCATATAAAACACAAAAATTGAGAAGATTAATCCAGATTTGATATGACGAAGATTGCAACGGATCATGCTTATTCAATCAAACTTAATTCAGAAACGTTTCAAACTGCCAGCATGAAAATCCTCTCTGGAATCCTGGGAGCACCTTATATTCCCATTACTCACATCCATTGGGGTCGGACTCAGGTCTTCCTCCATTAAAAAGGCCTAGTAGTCCATTTAAAGAGTGACAGGGTGAATGGAGCGAGTCTCATGACTTTTTCGACGGTGCCCTTAATTTCTTGCACCGGCGTTCTGGAGCTTTCCATTATTCCTGCCTGACGGGGGATAACGGCAGGCACTCCACTCCGTAACAAGCTCCTTGACCTTTCCCAAGCAGGGATGGAGTATTCCACCCCGCTAACGGCTCCGTAAAAAAACCATTGCTGGATGAGACCCGCTGTAAAAATATTTGGCTTGATTTGTGGGAAGGTGAGAAAAAAGCTAACATTATCTTAGTAGCATTCAATTTAGTTTGATTGATGCATTACAAGGGTATGTTGCAATAATTAAAGGGATAGCTCAGTTAAAAATGATCTTCTCGCCCATTTGTTGTACCAAACCCCTATTACTTGACCTGCATTCTTTGGAGAACACAAAAGATGTTAAGAAGAATGTTAAGAATGTTAACCGCACAATTAACCATTCATTCTGGGTTTGTTTCTTCTTCAGAAACCTGTGTGCCAATACAAATGTGGAATATTCCTTGCATTAAGCCACAAAAACAAAAATCTAAAGAATGAAATCCTTTCCTCTCCATGCGAAATCCAAGTAGTTTATTTCCACATCAGTTTCCAAGTTGGAAATCACAACTCTTCGAGTTGAAAGTGGCATTAGGATTGGGATTAGAAGGCCCAAAGTTGTCATATTGTGTCCCAACTCAAGCCAAAAAAGCGATCCAGTGCAAACCTCCAGATTTGCACACCAAAGATGGCAAGTAATAAAATAAATGGCCACAACTGGTTTCCAGTAAGCCACTGAGAAAGCCTTTATTTAAATTATATGTCAGACAATCAATCATGTTTCCTCTGGCAAAAGCTAGCCAAACATTTATGTGACGCAAGACATGAGCTGAAACAACTTCATCATATCTAATCTCACATATGTTGTCTATTCTGTCACAAAACACAACATTTTATCATAAATACAAACTATATTCCATAGATATAATCAGAGTACACCAACGGTTTCCTGACTTCAAAAATACAATTTTAAATCCCCAAAGAGCATTATAAACTTTAGCTTGAACTGTGTTTTGGGGCCTTAAAACAAAACATACACTTGGTTCCAAAATCTACATCTTATTTAAATCTATGTTTATTTAAAATTAGTCAAAATCCTAAATTTTGCTTATTTCCAGGTTTAAATTACATTTCGAATTCCAGATTTTCAATGTTTCAGACTTTTGAACCCCTCTGTAGCAATAAGACTAAATGATGCAACTACAAGTCGACAAGAGTTGATCATATGCATAATGGATGTAGACTGTAAACCTCAATTGTCCAGAGTCTACAGGAAAGCAAAACTTGATATAAGTATAGGTAAGGCTGCACCAACAATAAGTCAAAATTACTCCCCCAAATGTCTGATGACACAAATAAAGGCAGCTGATCTGAAATGGATGCTACAATGAGCACTATTGTCAGCTTTTTATTGTCAACTTTTTTATTGAGGGTACATTTTTGCACCCTGAAATCTATTTCAGGTGCATTTTTACCTTTATTATGGCATATTTGTTCATTTGTTAACTATGGTGTCTAAACTATATTACTGATATATTACATTTTGACATATAACATAATTTTTAGCCATTTACATTTCGTCATTTAGGCAAAACACCCATCCAAAGCAACAAACAAATGAGGAACATAAGCAATTACATTTTTAGATAAAAAAATAAAAGGATCAAATTTCACAACTAGGGCTTTTCTTGTCTCAAAATTTAAATACATTTGGTATCTTGCACCGAGCCCCATTTTTATGTGCACTTATTGTAGGTTGCAATGCACTTTTAGGCCTGTGCAATGATAGCAAATGAGAATACAACCTAACAATGGCATGTTATTGTGACACAACTGCTAGTAAATTGTGACTCTTCTTGCACACAAAGGCATCCATCTTAAACAGCTGTAAGAGAATTCAATTAACACTGTGATTGATTATTACGACTATTGACTGGCAAGCAGCAGGAGATGGATGAATGGCCTTACACATACATGAATGTGACCTTACACATACAGGAAACCACATGATTGCGAAGGAAGTGTCTCATAAGTTACTGTGCAGATGGGAATGAAATGAGTCCTGGTTGAGATTTACAGCAGGTACTTAAAGGTGAAGTGTCTAATTTTTTTCTGTGTTCATATACTTTCTCCTATCCCAGCTTATAAGTGAGACATTAAAAGTTTAATTCCCACAAAAAGTGTAAACAATTTGGTTCTATCTAAACATTGCTGTACAAGCATCACTCCCTCCCATTCTTCCATCCGTCCACTCTTCCACGCTCTTCAGTGCTCAACTGATTGCCACCAAAATGTAACATCTCTCTCTTCGGATTCTGCCGAAATCGACCCTCCAACTTCGTCAAAACTTCCAGACCACTGAACCAAGCCAAAGGACTTCAAAGAACTTCACAACTAAGCATCATAATGCAACGCAAGTACAATCCTCCAGACTTCCGCTGAAAGTTCTGGTGTTTCTTTAATATATATTTTGAGCAACCCAATCTCAATTCATGGCATACTAAATAAAGTATTGGTGGTTTAAGGCAAGGTCTATACGCTCCATAAAGTTCATTTTCCTGTTACAGATTATTTCCATTCATTCTCTGTCAAAACTCATTCATTAACCTGTACATGTTTGTCTGAAGTGTGTTAGTTTAGTTTTATGTTGTTAGTTTAGTCAATAAAGTTTTTTGTATATTTCGATAAATAAATTAACCACTTGAATTTTAAAATATGCGCTACATGCTCAAATAATATTTCAACATATTTGTGGTATTATTTTCAACGGGTTAACAGATATGTCATATCAACTAAGTTGATCAGTCGTAAACATACATTTTTCAATATTTCCTGAACTAAACCTAATTCCCTTCTTGATCTAAATTCCTTGCATATAAATTATTATCAGATACAACAAGCCTGTTGTATTACATATTTAATGGTGGAGAATTTTAATCAGATTTTCAATCTGTTCATTTATCATTTAGCTTGCATTTGTTTCCATTTTATTGGTGAAGATAATCAGGCAATTTAATTTAAATGGTGTGCATATTGCAGATCACTTAGACTTTGTGTTCTATTTTATATTTTCCTTACAGTTTTGGTAACCAAGCATCCCTTCTACTCCACACAGCAACTTTGGTGCAACCAATGGCGTGAATTTGTGGCGGGATTATCTGTTTGTCCAACCAATGCTAAAACAACAACACTTATCATACTATTTTATTAGTATTCCAGTACATAGTTTGGAGATTTCATTCTTTCGTAATCAAGGAGATAGGAGTTGAACTTCCATGACAGGAAGATAGCTGCCCCGGGATATTACCGAAATGGCCGCCAAGTGAATCATCTTGCTTAAAAAATTACTTTGGTACGAACATCCATGCATTCCAATGGACTGAGGATTGTACAAAAATATTTACATGCACAAATAATATGCAAGAACATTCTGTGGCTCTGGTGGACACTTGCGGATGTGACATCGGGTCATATTGAGACTTCAGCTTGAATGTTTTTGCACTTGTTGTGGCCAAAGTGACTGTCAGTGCATGTTATATTTGCAGTGAGGCGGCGACGTATCTCGAGGATATTTTTCTCTGCAATGTTTGAAAATGTAAACGGACAGTAGGCCAACCCTGTTTAAACAGTTTCCCGAGGGCTGTTGTATGTTGTCATCCGGCCTACCTCTTTGGCAGTGTGTGTGTGACTGTGAGTAAAGAATTTGAAATAGAGTACATATTAAAATAATTAATGAGTGTCTGAGTGTGTGTTTATGTGTGTGGGGTATGTGTCTCTCTGTATGGCATCTCAGGCTATCCAGGGCTGCGGAAATGACCTCATTAAATATCATTGAATTAAGTCAGTTTTATAAATTTAACATAGTCCCTGGTCCATTGTTTGTCTGCAAATTAGATTAAAGCATTCTCTTTATGTTTGGGGTCTTTCAATTATTTTTGGAGGGCATTGCAGGCAGGGGACCTAATGAGGGGAGACAGCTTACCTCCCTTTGCCTGTGTCTACAAAAAGGTCTAGGCAATTAGCAAACAGCTCCTCCCATTGTGATATAACAACTTCCAGGGACAGAGTGTTAGCATAGTGGAGCTCTCTAGCTAGTTCTTACCACTAGAAACCAATTTGAAAGTCTTACACAATCTCATGGAAAACTCATGGTTTTTGAGCAAGTATGATCCTTTAAATCATGTGAGTGCGGTTGTTTGGGTATCTACAGTGTGTAAACAGTAGTATATGTGTATAACATGTATTTGAATGAATGCATATGTATAGCCATGCATAAAAGCACCTGTGTGTGCACACATGTATGTGTGACCACAGGGAATAAGACTGGAATGTAATTTTAATGAATGCAGGAGTTGGGTAAGGTTGAGTGGACACAAACTTGGGCCCCTGGGACTAAAGGGCGACACAGAAACTAATTTAGGGTGGCAGTCACTGCAAAACAGACCAGCCAAATGCAGGCCTGTTACCAAATTTTTCCCAAATTTTTCCATGATTCACAATAGACGTCCCTCTGCCCCTGTTCAGTAAGCACTTGTATTTGGCCAGTATGTCTGCTGAATTTTGTTCTAATATTCCAACATGTGTGTTTTGCCAGCTAATTGCATCTTCCAGATGAAAATATATACATAGAATAGTAGGTTTTTAATTCATATGTTGATATATCACAATTCCATTTCTCACAATTCTCTATGCTGTTGATACTTTAGATACCTGTATGATAAATCTGTGCCAATAACTGCTTTTGGAAGGTTATTGGCAAACATCAACTGCAATATATCACTGAAAGTGTGTTCCCTGTGGACAGCCCAAGAGGGTTTTATCTAGGCTTGCTTATAACTAAAAGTCCAGCATTGCACACAAAATCGTAATAATTTTTCTGGTTATCATTGGGATTTTGGTTACAATATAAACTAATTTTGGTGACGCTTGCCTTGCAGATATTTCACACTTCACCTTTAAATGTCTTAGAACTATGCCATATTAAATTTGCCTTTTATTTACTGTGCCATATTAAATTTGCCTTTTATTAAAGTTAAACAGGGATCCAATTGGATCGGGATCCAATTATGATATCATGATATGTCACAATGTCATGAGGGTGTATCAAAGCGGATGCTTAAGCAAAATCAGACCTCATACTACTATCCCAAAGGATGTGCCTGACAGCTCTGTTTACCAAGGATTTTAATTAGTTTAACTGGCTGACAAGAATTTTACTCTAAAGCTTATCATTTCAAAACCCAGATGAAGAGGATCAGATGCTACAGAACACAAAGAACAGCAACTGATATGTTAGATAGTCATCCACTTATTAATTACAAAACTGCTCACGTAACACACTCTTCTCATCAATGCCAGGGAATGTGTTCCATGCAGGTCTCAAGGGATGTTATGTAACCTGAAAAGGTGCAGGCTGAGCCAAAGCCAAGCATCTTGTGTTATTCAAGGCTCTATAGGACTTACCAACAGTACCATAATTGCAAACATAAAACAAGTCTCTCATTGTAAGCAAGCTGTGGGTCAATCAGCAGAAACTTTAAGTCCAGCCAAATGACACCACGCTAGGCATAATCACACCAAGAGGGATTCATTCAAGAAGAAGATCCACCTAGCGATCTAAATATCTGCGTCACACTGTGAGTCAGGCACTATGCTGGCCAGCCCTGTTATGCAGGTTATTAGTATGGAAAAGGGCCCATTGCTTGTCTGCCAATCGCCACATTCTTTGGATGAAAGCAAAGCAGAGGGAATTGAGAGGAAATGTAGAGAAGAGAAGAGAAGAGAAGAGAAGAGAAGAGAAGAGAAGAGAAGAGAAGAGAGAAATGAAATGTAAAGGAAGGTACAGTAAAAGAAAAGATAAGACAAATGAAATGAAATGGAAAATGAAGGGGAAGGGAAGAGGAAAAAGGAGATGAAAGGAATAGAAAGTAAAATAAAAAGGAAAGGGTAGAGGGGCAAAGAAAGGAAAGGAAAGAGAAAAAGGAAAAAGGAAGGGGAAGAGGAAGATGAAAAGGAAGAGGAAAATGCATAGGAAAGAGGAAACGGAATAAAGGAAGAGAAAGAGGGAAAGCAAGGCAATGCAAAATCAAAGCAAAGCGAGGCAAGAAAAATAAAGCAAATGGAGGGGAGGAACTGTCTAATTGTTTAACTGTCAACTATTGTATTGTAGAGGAAAAAGTGTTGACATCACTACTGAGTGTTGTTCATGACACACCAGCAATAAAGGCAATTAAATTGCGATATGAAGATACTGTGCCACATGACATCACAGATGGAGGCCATCTAAGATCCACACAGAATGACATCAGCACCAAGAATGGGACTTTCACATTATATCACCAATACGGGCCATATAAAGCAGCAAACAGAGACCGTATGTGATCGATCTGCTCAGGGCGTCAGCAAAAGGGATGAAAATTAAGCTACCTATCCATCCCCCAGCAATCCCTGCCCTTCTTGCCACAATATAGACATAAATATAATTTCCTTCCCTATCTTTTCTGTCAAGGTCAATCCTCCCTTCATTTGAAATCCACACCATCCAGGGAAGGAAGGAAATACTCTGCAGCCTGTTTAAATCGAACGCTAGATCGTGATAACAATATGGACCAAGAAGAGAAGCGAGAGAAGTTATGCATCATCAGCAGAAAGGGGAAAACTTCCGTCCCATCCAGCTCCTCTGTTTGCCCTCCCTTGGTGGATTTCTTAGCAGAAACACATTTATTGCTTGAGGCAATTAGTAATAAGTTAACTAGCCAAGTTACTGACCAGAATAATTGATATGCAGACCATCTCTGTAGCTTTAACAGCACAGCAGGCAAATAGAAATCAATTGGGTGCAAATATGGTGAGATTACAATAAAAAGGGTGTAACCACCAACCAAAGAGGATGAAAAGCTTTTGTAGCCCTGTGGAAAAAAATAAATTCAAAATAAATAGTGAAATGTGTCACATCCACTGAGAGAGAGAGACAGAATAAGAGAGAGATAAAGAGACAGAACTCATATTTGAGTGCTTGACTTGGTCATGCTAGAGGCCTTTAATCAGATACCTACGTCCTCTCCACATCAGTTAAAGTAATCTGGCAAGACAGCCCTCCCTTGCCCCCCAAATAACTCATGGCAATAAGACCTGGCATTCTGTTGGCATGTGTGTGTGTGTGTGTGTGTGTGTGTGTGTGTGTGTGTGTGTGTGGTTTAGGTGGTATACGAGGACTTTTTTTTTAGGTTACAAACTGGTAATTACAATGATATTATGCTAAAAATGTGGTTAATGGGGACATTCCTAGTGTTAAAGCTTAAAAAAAATCATACTAAATTATGTTTTTTTGAAAATGTAAAAATGCAGAAAATTTTTTGTGAGGGTTATGTTTAGAGGTAGGTTTAGGAGATAGAATCTATAGGTCATACAGTATAAAAATCATTATGTCTATGAAGAGTCCTCATAAGGATAGCCGCACCAACGCGTGTGCGTGTGTGTGTGTGTGCGTGTGTGTGTGTGTGTGTGTGTTTCCCAGCTTTTCATCAGCCACT